>JAGFMF010011791.1:7650232-7671082 GCA_019455555.1 Galemys pyrenaicus
GTCTCTATTTGTGAGGCTTCCCTCAGCCTAACTCGACTACCCGCTCCTTCCCTAGTATCCCTAAAGTTAGAGACTTAACTCACCAGGTCTGGAGCGCTTCCTCGGTTGTCTGTACCGCTGCAATTCTCCCCACTAGGCTGTTTATAAGCTTCTTTCTCTTCGGTGTTGGGCTTCTGGGTTTGTCTTCTAGTTCCTGGTTCCCGGAGTTAGTAGATGGGGGGAGGGGAAAGGGGGAAGGGGCTGGGACAGGATGTTTAAACGGCTTTTCTCCTTTTGTTAGTCTCTTCTGTGCGTCCTTCTTCTCTGGGTAGGTTGAAAATATAGTCCAATTTATCCTCAGTATTACAGTTCCTACTGGGGCCTGCTGTATTTT
Organism: Galemys pyrenaicus; assembly: GCA_019455555.1. Classification (NCBI taxonomy): domain Eukaryota; kingdom Metazoa; phylum Chordata; class Mammalia; order Eulipotyphla; family Talpidae; genus Galemys; species Galemys pyrenaicus. The sequence continues at coordinate 7,650,606 of JAGFMF010011791.1, forward strand.
TTCCCTTTTTCCTGTATCTTCCAGGAGCTTTCTGAGCCTATTGTCTCTCTGTCGCCATCTTTCCCCCCAGTCCCTAGCATTAGATTTTCATGCTTTCTATAATTTTACTTTCAGTCTCACTGAGCATATAATTATTTCAGAAAAATTCTCTAAATGAAAAAAAAAATACTCTAAAATATTGTGAAACACTAATTTTCTTTAAACCAGGGCATGATACATATGCTTCTAGGTAAAATATGAAGCATCTAATGTACTAGATCTTGAAAAGTTTCTGAAATGAGTGCTATTACTGTCCTGACACAAACAATTAAATAAAGTTCAAATATAGGTTCAAAGGAAATAAACATTGTACAAAAAAAAAAAGCCTACTTAAAACAATAGCTGTATTTTTAAAAAAAGACGATTGTTTTCATCCGGTTTCACTGGTGATTAACACTGAACACGTGAGTAGCACGTCTGCTTCAAATCCCACCTGATATATAGAACTTGACACCAGATGGTTTCATACTAACAAGGAATTAACAATTTGTGGGTTGTTAATTGCTCCATTATGAAAGTGCTCTTGTGAAGTAAATAAGAAATGCATTTCCATAGCAGGCAGTTGAAGATGTAACTGTAGAAGAAAACAAAATGTGAAGAGCTAAAATTCAAGGAGGAAAGTCAGGAATGGCTTTAGAGTTTTAAAATAACTGCTCTTGGTTTTTATTCATTTCCTTCTTGGATTTTTTAAACTTTTAACTACCATAATTTAGATACATACAAAATATTAATAATATGATATACCTTTTTTTGTGCATTTTAAGTGTTATCTATTTTACCTCTTGTAGCTCTCTTGTTTCTGCCATTATGTCCTTTGTATCCTGGTCATAGGCATATGATCTCAACTTCACCAATCAGATTCACTCAAGTGAAGGTTCAGTTCAAATATAACATTTTGGGGGAGGTCCTTTCATGTGAATTAATTGGCACAGAGATGACTGTAGACATTAATGGACCATAAAAAAAAAGTGTTACTTGCATCATGGGGGTTCCTGCCAGGAGAATGGGTGGCATCACATGAGGCTGGTAGCATCATGGATTGCACAGCAGGCCAAAACCCTGGTAGCAGTTCATACTGGGGAACTATGGCTATAGCAGTGCAGTGATTTCTCCTCCACCCTGCCTAGCATTATTGATATATAATTGATGTAAATTATCATATAAGTTTAAGGTTTACAACATGTTGATCAGATAAACTTATATCTGCAAATTATCACCACTGTAGCCTCAATTACCAACCTTCATATCATTATAATTTTTTTGTGAAAAATGACTTACTCTCTTAGAGACATTCAAGACTATTACTACAAAGTTATTAATTATAATCACTATGTTGCACATAAGATCCATAGAACTTACTCATCTTATAGCTGAAAGTTTATACTGTTTGGTTGATATGTCCCTATTTCCTCTACTCCCAGTCCTTTGTAATACCAATCTCCACTTTATTTCCACGAGTTAAGCTTTTCCAGATTCCATTTATAAAAGATATATTTCTTTGAATAATTTCATGTATAATAATGCCCTTAAAGTTCATCCATTTTCCACAAGGAACAGGATGTCTTTCTTTTTACATGGCTGAATAATATTCTATTGCACTTATGTATATACTACATCTTTTTAATTCATTCATCCTGTGACAGACACAGGTTGTTTCAAAATACCGGCTACTGTGAATAACACTGCAATAAACATGGGAGAGCATACTGTGCTTTAATATCTTGTTTCTATTTACTATGGACTTTTAGAGGTAAAATTTTATGAGGTAGAATTGCAACATTATATGATAATGACAGTTCTATTTTCTTTTCTCTTCAATGTTTTTTTTTTAACAATAGTGGTTTCAATAGTGGCTATGTCAATTTACAACCCCATCAATTGCACACTACATTCTCTTTTCTATGCATCCTCACCAACATGTCCATTTCTTGCCTCTTTTATGACAAAGTCATACCTATAAGGAATTTTCTCATTGTGGTTTTGATTTACATTTCCTGAATGATTAGTGATACTGAGCATCTTATTATAAATTTGTTGACTTTCTGTGATATTTCTTTTGGAAAATTGAATTTCTATTGAATATCTCTGGTCATTTTAAATAGAATATTTTTTGGCTTTTTACTATTGAGTTGTTAAGTTCTTTTTATAATCTATATCAGATATGTGACTTGCAAATATTTTCTCTTATTCCATAGGTTACCTTTTTATTTTATCGATTTCCTTTGCTGTGTAGTCTTTCTTTTAATGGGATATAGTCTCACTTATTTATCTTTCTTTTTGTTGTCAAATTAATGGTGTTTATATAAATATATATTATATATGTATATAATTTAATTACAATTTTATAACCAAGACTGATGTCAAATAGTTTTTCCTGAGTTTTTCTAGGAGTTTTACTGTCTCAGGTCATGTATTCACGTGTATTGAATTTAATTTTGTGTATGGTATAAGATTCAGTTTTATGTTTTCATATATAACTATTCATTTTTCCCAATATTATTTGTGAAAAACACAATGCTTTTACTGATGAATAGTCTTGATTCTTTTTTCATAAATTAAATGACCTGTGTATATAGGTTTACTTCTTGATCTCTATTTTGTTTCATGGATGCCTGTGTCTATTTTTATGCTAATATAAATGTGGTGATTTCTTCCTCTAACAAATCTGCCTCTGTTCTGGATATTTATACTTTAACTTATTTTGACATCCCAAAGATGTTTTGAACTTCCCCAAAAGCTTTTAAAATAGTTTTATGATTAATCATCTAAAATTAAATTCCTCATTCAACAAAGCATTCTGTCTGAAGCAGATAATGCTTTGTGTTTATTCTTTCTTGTATTAGGTACACTCTGAGAAATTTTGCATAAGATCTCTTTAGAGATAATAAATCTTATAATCAGCATAAAGAAATGTGTCTATCCTACTATTTTCTGTGGCCAAGTTTCATGCATCACACAAAAACAAAATTGCTTTCAAGGTATATTATCTTATAAAGTGGTTTTAAATAAAGCAGTTGTTGGATTTGATATTCTGTCTTTGCAGTGAATCCTTAGGCCTCAGTGTAATAGTTATATGTATATTCAATAAAATGCATTTAATAGTTTAGGTTTGACTAACCTTGTAAAAAGTGTTCTATGTAAAAGACTTACATGGGGGCCTCCCTGGTGGCGCAATGGGTTAAGCAACACACTATGAAGCAAACCCCAGCCACTACAGCAAAAGTTTGATCCCTGGCCTGGGAGGTGACTCACATGGCACAGCAGACCTCTCCTGCCTTGCCTGCTGCTTCCCTCACCAGTGTATTTCAGTTGATCTGCCTGTTCTGCTCCCCACTCTGTCTCTGGTGAATCCTCTCACCCCTGTGTCTCTGATCTGTACCCCAGCTCTGTATTCATAAATAAATAAAATCTTTAAAAAACAATAAAAGACTTAAATGAACTCTGAGAAAGCTTTTCTTACAGTTTATTTATTTACTGTTTTAGGAGTTTTCCAAAAATAAAAATATGAATAATTGATAAATTATTGATAATTCCATAGTCTGTGCCAGACATGGACTTGATATACTTTTATGGTATTTATTAGACAAAGACTGAAACTGATTCATTACAGAAAAAGTTGATTGAATAGTCAGAGATTATTATTAAAGCTATGAACCCAAAGTTTTGAGGAAGAAGAGGCATTTCTTTTTAAGTTTTCTTAGAGCACAGCACTCACTAATTCATTTTTTTAATGACAAACACATCATAAATCATATTTCAGAGCACTTTTTTCTTTATTTTTAAAAATATGCTTAAAAATAGTTTGTGTAGAAGTGGGGTGCAGGCCAAAGGTGTGTGTGGGGGTGGGAGGATTCACCAGAGACAAAGTATAGAGCAGAACAGGCTGACTGAAATATACTTCTGAGGGAAGAGTGGGTGAGACAGAAGAGGTCTGCTGCAACTTATATGTGTTAGCTCCCTGGCCAGATCGAATTTAGGTCATAATGGTGATGGTGCTGAGACTTAACCCCTATGACACAAGGTAGGCCCCAGAGAACTTTCTATGCATCTGAAATCAGAGTGCTTATCCTGGCAGTTATGGCGAGAGGGGGGTCCCACTCCCACTGTGGATTTGTAAACTCCACTCCTTGCTTTCTCTTAGTTTTATTTGGGGGAAATTGGAGAGTTCTTTAAAGAGTAATTTTGAACTAAATTTAATTTTTGTTAAGCAAGTCTGTTCTAATCACATTTAATTTTTTACAGGGGTACTAGAATGGTTTAGATTTAAGAGAGAAGGTATAAACACATAGTTCACTGATATTCCTTTACTCTGAAAAGATTCAGTCACTACATCCAGAAAAATTGTATCCATAAGTGGTAGTATGAAATAAAAAATGATTGAATATGATCCTGAGAATTAAAATTGTTTTAACTATGTACTATCAGTGCTAGCAAGTTCCTTTGAGGTTGGTTATTTATGTAAAGAACAAAGCTGTAACTCTATATTCTAAACACATCAGTAATGAAGCTTATTTCTTAGACTGAGTGTATGCTTTACTAAAACTTTGGACAGGATTTTTAGCATCAGTTTGCTTAGAGTAAGAAAGAAAACTCCCTAACTCCTTAGAAGTACTTCTAAAAAAGAGGGATTTTCTCCACTTTCTCCCTTTGTGTGTGTGTATGTGTGTGTCTGTCACCTGTGTGGAAGATGACAGATAAAGCTACTGGAGTTTTCTAAAAATAAAATGTACTGCAGAAAAGCTCTGCGATCTTACTGGGAGTGCCAACATATCAGTGCATCGGTAGCCAAGGGGATAAAAAGGGTATAAAAATTCCATTTCCTTAAACTCCACACTTTCCTGGAACAATGTAGAGAAGACAGCAGCACTGCCAAATAAGACCTTAACTTGAAATGCCAAAGTCTCTCTAAAGCAGTTTCTCAAAGATGGTATTTTAGGGCAAAGATCAGCGAGACTGCCCTTCCTCGGGTTTCTTTATCTTACTTATGTGACTGCTAAAACTGAAAATAAGAAATCTGGAAATTGGATTCAAACGTAAGAAAAGGAGTATTTTAAATGACAATATAAGACATGGGTCATCTTTCTTATATTTTCGCCCTCGTAGTGCTATTTGGCATCTGTAAGTTTATACATTCTAATTCAAACCTATTCCTCTCTGAAATCATCATCCCCTCAGCAGAACAATTTCCTTTTTATCACAGGAATTCTAAGAGCCTAAATCTGGTACAATTCTCACATGGCTGCTTCATAGAACCTTGAATAACTAGAGTAACGATTTAGAGTCCAGGCCTCTCTTTCTCAGGATGAATTAGCAGAAAGACATGTCTTCATAGAATTTAATCTGAGATCAAAGAAAGTGGCCAGTAATTACCACGCTCAATGTTCTTGTTCAAGACCTAATTAGTTACTTAAACTGTTGAATATATATTAATTCTAAAATTAGTCAATTTACTTTTAAAATACAATGCTGTAAAGGCTGCCCTTTCTTTTATTTAGCTATAATTACCTATCACCTAATAATCTATTGTTAGACCTAAACAATCCTCCATTTTTAAGCTCTTTGTGTTTGAAACAATAGCAATAACATTAATAACTTGAATACCATCAACACTGCTACCATCAGCTCTGACTGCAAAATACCATTAGACCTAGTTTTCTTTTCCATTTTACCAGTGAAAACAGTATAATTTAGAGCCTGCATAAATGTTAACATGCCAAACAGATAATAATTGGGGCATAGAGGGGACAGCTATGATTTTTCTCCCTAGTCTCACACTAAGCTGCCCACTGAAGTATCTTCATGGTACATTAAGACTCTTAAGAGTGTTTCAGAAACCTGTGTATGGATAACTGACATAATAATGGAGGAGTTCTAGTCGTGTTATAAAACTAGTAATTAATATATGAACTATTTAGAAAATAAGCTTCAAAATAGTCAGTTGTTATTTGTGATAGTTATGCTCCACAAATTACACACAAACACTGGATTAGCACTTACTGAGTCATTACTTCTGGGTGGAAACAAGGGTTTAATATTGTGAGCATCGGGTCACAACATTTTTAATAGCTAGTCAGCACAAAACATAATTTATATGTGTTTCTGTTTAAAGACACTTTATTTAAAATATAATGCTGACTCATTATCATCGAACTCATAGTAACTGATTTATAGCTCATGACTGAATAATTATGATCTAACACAATTAATTTCTTTGTAGGTCACATCACAGCATTTTTGTACTTGTGGATACTAGATAGAAGTCCAGTATGTGGCTTTGGTGCCATTTTAAACAACAAAGTCACCACAAAAAGTGAGAAATGAGAAAAAAAGTGGTATAAATAGACTGTGAAAAAGATGCTTGCTAAGTTTTAGAGCTGATATAAGAAACCAGAGTCTTGCCGTGTTTCATTTCATCTGTCATATGTGTAACGTGATTCAAATTTTTCATTGCTCTTCATATGTCTTTAAATGACAGAGCCAGTATCATGAGTATTGATTCTTGAGTTCCAAGTATATTTTAGCTAGTGAACAAAATAGTAAATTTTGTTAGACTCACAAATACAGATTGTATTAAATTTCATGAATCAGAAATTAAATAAAACATGCTTGATATCAACATATTTTCAGTGTTAACTCCACCTTAATGATCATTCTACAGCTCCTTAAGAGAGTAAAACGTTTATTCTACAAAATGTTTTTGTAGATAAAAACATAATTTATCATCAGGGAAATGCAAGTCAAAACTACAATGGGATACTACTTCACTCCCAAAAGTAGTAAGGATTGGTAACAGTGTGGAGAAAAATAAACCTTCTTTCATTGGTGGAAATGAAAACAGGTCCAGTAGCTATGTATAACAATACAGGGGTTTATCAAAATATTAAAAATAAATATATCATTTGATCCAGCAGTTCCATTATTTGGTATTTATCCAATGAATGCCAAAAGAACAGTGTGAAGTGATATATGCATTCCTGTGTCTACTGCAGCACTATTTATAATAGCTAAGTTATGGAAGTAACCTAAGTGCCCAACAACATTAGTCAATTAAGAATACATGGTACATGTACACAATGGAATACTATTCAATACTATAGAATACTATAAAAAGTATTCTTGTCATTTGTTACAACATGGATGGAACCAGAGGCAATAAAGCAGGAGACAAATACTAAATTTCATTCATATCTAGAATGTAGAGAAACAAAATAAAGAAATTGATATAACTAAATCAAAACAAAACCTAGATATATGATTGTAGAATTGAAACAAATAGAAGGGGAAGGAAGACCAGGGGCAACAGGGGTTCCAATGGTGTGTGGTAAAGGGATAAGGGTGCTTTGTAGGTGGTTATAGTGTAATGATATATATCTGAGGAGGTGTGTGCCTATTCTGCTAAATCATATACAGTAATATAAACTGATGTTACCTCAAAATTATTAATAAATTTTTTTACAAAGGAATGAATAAGTGGGTCTGCCTGGTGGCACAGCGGGTTGAGTGCCGCACTGTGAAGCATCCCAGCACAGTAGAAAGAGCTTGATAGCTGGCCAGGGAGGGGACCCACATGGTGCAACAGACCTATCCTGCCTCGCTCACTGCTCCCCTCAGAAGTGTATTTCAGTCAATATGCCTGTTCAGTTCCCCATTCTGTCTCTTGTGAATCCTCTCACCCCACCCCCCACACCTCTGGCCTGTACACCAGCTCTTATATGCATAAATAAATAATTCTTTAAAAAAAAGAACTAAGTAAAAATATTCTAGTTGATAATCTCAGGGTATTATAAAATTTGAACAAATTTATTTTTTATCACTAGACATCATGAACTGAACAGATTTCCAAACATAACTTTACAAGAGAATTCTTGGTAGCTATATTGTGTTGCCCAATATGAATGAACTATATATTTAATAAATCAACTACTTTTTCCTATGTTTTACTACTTCAAAGGATGGTGATGAGCAATCTTGAACCCAGAGGTTTAGTGTATTATGTTTGGGGAATGCAATCCTATAGGTAGGATTTATACTTGTATCAATTAAAATCCCATCAGCAAAACAAAGCCCATGCCAGGTGGTTCAACAGAGGATATTTAAATGAGAAACTAGTTACAAAATCTACATTCAATAATCTGCTTAAAAGAACTGAGGTTGTGAGGCAACTCAATAATTAGCAACAGCTTGAAGCCTGTTATCTCCACTTGGGTTTAAAGGACAAAAGAGGAGATAGTGTTATTGTTATCCAAGAACTGGGACTGCCTGTAGGTGGGATATTGAATCACAACCTGGACAACATACAGGGATTTGAAGTCACTTAGATTTTCAATCAGATATAGAAGCAGAAATTATCCTTGTTACTTTCTCTCTCTGCTTGCCTACAGTCTCATCTATTTTCCCCTTATTTCAACCAAGTAAGGAAGGGGACACACAGGGGAGTGGATCTATCAGAAAAAGCATGAATTACTTTATATTACTTCAAAGAGTCTGAAAAACTTGAAAAATTTTTATAGTATGCATTTCATCTTATTCCAAGATTACTCAAAAAAAAAAAAAGGGGATAAAAACCAATTTATAAAAACCCTCAGTGCGTTAGAGTCCATTTCTTTGTACACTTGCATGCTTACACTAGTTGTATTATTTTGTGATTTAGTTTCCAAGTTAGTGGACAAAAAGGTAATCTCATTTTCATATTTTTGGTTATTACCACTGCAGTTTAATACTTTCACTACTTTTTTTCAACTGTTATATTTCCCAGTAAAGTCTTTGTAGCTCTCTTCATATGGCCCCTGAAAATTTCTTATTAAACTTGTTCTTAGATTGCTGGTGAGTAGGAAATTGCTTTCCATTTCTATTTCCTAGGGACTTAGTATTTTTAATTACATTTTTAATTTGAAAATATCAGACCTTCATAAAATTTGCAAACAGTTTTCAAATAGTTAAATTCACATATTTTCTCTACATGTCATTTATAGTTTATTCATTATTTTTTTCTGAAAAACAAAGTTGCAAGGATCATGCATTGCCTTCTTAAATTCCTGGATATGCATTTCTTAACAGTAAGGACAATATCTTACAATATACATTCAGAACAATGATTAAATTCAGGAAATTTAACATTGCTAAAAATTATCCACATTTAAATGATGCTCATTGTTTGTAGACCTGGTTTTTATAGCTCCCCTCCCTTTCTCTCCATCAGTAGTAATGGGTTTTATTTGATGCTGCTCTTTAAAACTTGGATAAAGAGGTCCTGTTTTGCAGGATCTACCTAAACTTCTCTTTGTTTTTCATGATTAGCATCTTATTTATTTTTGAAACATTTTATAACTTACAGAAATATTTCAAGTATAGTACAAAGAATATTTGTCCTAGACTACTAGACAGCAAGATGTTGACATGATGTTTTATTATCACGCACTTCTATACTTGAATGTGCATCTACTTTTATAACAAAAACATTCTCTCCTAAAGAAAAAAGCAATGCAAGCATCAAAATATGGAAATTAATGTATCAGCATCTACTATTTAGTCTTCAGAATACATTCAAGTTTTGTTAATTCAGAAAATAGGTCCATTTCAGTATCATGGGTTCCACTTCTTTGCTTCCTTGTTTAGTTCTTCTCTACCAAGAATAACTTCAATTTTTCCTTGCTTGCAGAGCCCCTATATTTTCAACAGTTACTAGCTAAATATTTTTATTTTAGATATCCTTTCATTTGGATTTCTCTGATGCTCATCATTAAGTTCAGCAGAAGTGATGTGTATTTTCATAGTATTCTGTCAGGTGACATATTTAAATGTCCCCTAGTTGGTGACGTGATATCCTAGTTGATTATTCAATCAGGGTGGTGTTTATGAGACGTCTCCATAATGTACATATCAAACTTTCACTTTATCCATATTTATTTATACTAATTTAATATCCTGGATTCCTAATATATTCAGTAGTATATAAGTGATAACAATCAACAGTTATTTTTCTGGGTATATTGTGCTAGATTTGACTGAGAGGAAATACCTTTAAGTTTGGTTCTGTGTATTTTTGGTATACCTCAACATTCACACCCTGCCATTCCTTTCAAAGTCTTAAAAGAATATATTCAAAACATAAGAAAAGAAAATATTCAGGAAGAAATACAACTCTTGATAAAACATTTTGAAAGCCTTGTAGGAAAAAAAATACAGGACTCTAGTTAAACTATGACTCTGCACATCAAACATTTAGGTGGCCCAGTTCCCAATTTATCACCTACTGTGGCAAGGACACTTACGGATAATGCAAGGGACACTGGGCACTAGTCCAACTTTACAAAAGGAAAACCCAGACACAGGGGAAGTCCTCCATACAGATCAATGAAAACTTTGCAAGAAAGAGAAGAGCATACAATATTCTGCTTCAACCTTAAGCAATCAAGGTGAACTAACTAAATATAGGAAGTTAATTTTATTAATTCCTAAGGGATATGGACACCACTCTTTGTACATTAAAACCTGTCATCTTTAATCAATTGCTTCTTTGAAGATTACATATCAAACAGATTGTATTTCATAGCCCTTATGAATTTCACATCTCCAAGTCTTTAACTGTAGCCTTTGAATTCTTAACTCTTCCTGTTTTTATTCCACTCCTGCAAATTTAATAGGGGGATATTTTGTAAATGGAATTATAGCATTAATTGTGTATCAGCAGAAACTATAGGACAACTCTACTCCACATTTAACATAGCCTAATTCATTATATTTGATGCCAACTGCACACATTTGACAGTGTAACTAGCACTTTATGGCCTAAAAATTATAGTGACATAGGGAAAATAAGTAGAGCAAAACCTATTAAAGTCCAAACCAATATACAACATTCCTCAATGTCCCCTAAAATCAGAAGCAAAGGACAAACTCAAACCACTAGTTAAAGATTTTATATCTAAAGGACTTCTAATATTCTTCAAAATCCTTCTTATCCTGAGGTAAAGAAGTTAAGATATACATCAATTTGGTCAAGTCCTTTGGACCATCAATAAAATTGTTACTTCTTACCTCTAATTAGAACCTAACCTAATCAACATCCATCCTATCATCAATTCTTCCTGGGACTCATTCATACTAGATCTGTCTTTCTTCAATACAAACGAGGATAGTCAATATCTTTTGTCTTCCTCTGGTGGGGACAGCAGTATACCCTTCCCTAGTGAGGACAGTAATGACCCAGGGATTAATTAAAGTTCCCTTCTATTTTTTCAAGATCTACAACCAACATTTAAAATATTTAAACTATCTTTTTATTTAATGCTTAAAAGTTATATAGAGGATCTCCTACTTTTTTCAGAAATAAAACAATCTGTGAAAACAGAAATCCATTTACTACTAACTCTGACTCTTGGGAAAAATCTGCCAAAACCAAGACTGCAATTTTGCCAATATAGTTTATTTTTAAGGAAGCTAATTATCTAAGGAGAGAAAACTACTCTTTGTTTCACCCAAATCAGATTGTTTCTCCTTCCATAGCTAGTTTACAAGAATGAATTGTTCTACTCTCTCCATAATCTCTCTTATGAAAAACCTTCCACTTTTTGAAATTTAGTGTGTCGGTTTTGTTATATATTTAGTTATTTGATATGCTAAAAACACATTATTTTCTCCTTTATTCAACTACCATTGATGCTTAGATAAGATCAATAATCTCTTACATTTCTATAACCTATGTAGACAAGGAAGTTCTCACCATTTAATTTGCATTTCGTAAATATAAATGAATTTGTAATTGGTTGTCAAACTCTGATCTGTTTGTCAGATTCACACCCCTAGTACTCAAAACTGATATTAGATTTTCTTTACACGGTACCTAATTTGAATCTTTATTGTATGTTGAATAAATTCATTAGATTCAGCATTGCATTCTTTGCCCTTTTGCTCAAATACCAGTTCTCTTACACACTAGTTTTTAAGTGTTTTTTATTTGTATTGAATTTCCTTCTCTTGTACACAATGTTTAAATCCTTTTCACATGCTCAAATTCTATATATCATCTGATAATCAATTCAAATTGCAAGTTCAGCCAAATTACCCTGATCACACAAATTTTCTTGCTCATATTTTTTATTAAAATACAATTCTAGACCATATATATATATTTATAGCAATATAAGTTTTCATTTAAAAGTATTCATGTATATGTTTACCAGCTAAACACCACACTTATTAGTAGTAATACTATCTTGATTTTTCTATGTAACAATTATCTTGATTATGAGTTAAGTGGTATAGCTGAAAGTTTACATGAAAGAATATTTGATTAAACTAATAATTTACCTCCTTACTGACTTTTTATGGACCATCTACTACATGTCACTTATTTTATGTCTGTCAGATATATATGTTATATATTTACTATCATTTTTATTTTTTATTATATTCTCATCTAGAATGAATAATCTTCATTTTATTTGCATTAATATATACTCACAATGTGGGCTATATTGTTCTGTAAATATCAAGAGCTTAAAAAGTAGTATTTATGATGTTGTAACTTCAGAAATCCATATTTGGAATATTCACTATATTCATTCATGTAAGTTATGTGGATCATTAAATATATTATCTGAAAAGTAATTATTTTTAAAACATGCAATAGCATGATCACATAAAGCTGCTATGTTCACTGAAAATGTATTCATTAAATAAAAAAAATAGGACCACTAGTTAGTTATAACACAGTAAATAATGTTGGTCCATAAAAAATACTTTCTTTACATAATTAAACATAATTGCTATTCATAAAAATGATAAACCTATAAGAAGGGTAGATTTGGAAGCAAAATATTAAAATCAATTCTCTGTGTTTTCTAAGCTATACATTCATTTTCATGATACTGCCTCTTTTCATTTCTAAATAAATATATGTTGATCAATAGCTAACTTTCAGTACATGCAATGACTAATATGAAAACATGGTTAACTGTAAGTGTACATTTCAAAAGTCAATTCTTCAAATTTGTGATATACACATAAAAATGCAGGGTTTTATAGCCAGATACTAACCCACCAGCTGTCACTTTCTCTAGTTATTAATAGCTCTTTAGATTTATCAATTCTGCATTTGCATGTACACAATGTATGTTAAGGCACATGTGATATATTCATGTAGTAAAGATTACTTACACACATAGTCATTCAAGAGATGACTAAATATTAAATTCTGCAAAATAAGGTTAATTTCTATAGGATTATAATATCTCACTAAAATTAGATTAATGAGATTTAATTACTTAGGTTAGTTATTTTGTTTTTGTTGGGCTATTATAATATTAACATTATAATTGTGATCTTCATACTAATTTTGCCTATTATTTATTTTACTGATTAATATAGGAACAAAAATCCTAAAGTAAAATTTTTAAAATCTAGGGTACTATAAATGTTCTTGATGCATTTTCCAAAATTTCTCTCCAGAAAAATATTCCAGTATTAGTGATTATTGATAATTATTATAAATTTGATGAAAATTTACATGCATATTTGGAACATAAAATTTGAAATGATATGACTACATAATTTTCTAATGTTTATAGGATATTTGCATATTCTACTTAAATAATTTAGGTGCTTATAATATTTTCCAACGTTTCTAATAGAGTTTAGTTTTCTGAATTAACAAGCCTCCAGGAATTACTGAACATATGTTCATTAAAATAATTAAAATTATTTTCACTTTAATAGGAGTTCAAAATTTTGACTAAAACAAATCATGTCATCTCCCCATTCCATTCTTTTAAATACTGCATATTCTGAAAGAGAGCATAAGACACAAATACAAACTTTTATCTGTCTTTTTAGTGTTCAAGCTATATCATAAAGCTTAATGTATTTTTTAAATAATACATTTCTCCTCAAAGAGCTAATACTGACTCATTGTTACTCTTTGAAAGAAACAGCAAAAGGTTTAACCTTAAATAATTATACTAAGGATCTTTACTCTTGAATAGACCCTAAAAAGGCACTTTATTCTTTAGAAGTGCTTTGACATAACTAATGAATATGTACCATTTGTAAGAGTTCCTTCAAACTTACTTCTCAACATGAATTTGTCCAAATCTTGGTGATTTATTTGTTTTGCAAAAGTTGCCTTATTCAACTCTTCTATCCCCATATATACTTATGATTGCCTATTATTTTGACTGATGTTTAGTTTGTTTTTAATGTTTCTACAAAAATAAAAGAAAATTATTGATTGAAATATAAAAATTAACATTAAGCAAAAAAGCAAATGAAGTTATGTCAGTGAGGAAACTAAAAATTAGCACAACATTTTTCTAAGTAAAAATTGTAAATTTTTTACTGCATCAAACAGATTGCAACTCAAAAAAATATTCTCTGACGACTGCCTACAGCTGTGTATTTCATAAAGATTCATAACCAGGTAGATGCAGAGGAAAAGGCAGTATCTGAAAAGAACTGGACTGAACTGCCATTTTGTTCAATGGCAATGAATTAAATATGAAATAGCTTCATAAACGCTGGACTAAGAAGACAATACCAACAGTGTAAGACTAACTTCTGGCCTGTTAGTCCTGGAGAGAAGACATTGAACATTTAAACCAAATAGAAAGAGAGAAAAACATTAAAAACAAACATCTTCCAGTAAAGATGAAAGGGAATTAAAATATTTCCGCAGAATGTACACTCAAAGGGAACACTTTTAAGGTAGTACAAAATGAAATAATAATTCTTGATAAAAGGATAAAACAGCATTAATGATTTTTAAGTAAGTTTGTTGGAGATCTTCAAACTCATAAAATATTGTAAATACTGAAAAAAATGGACTATGAAGCAAAAAGATAAAATAAATATAAGAACAGAATTTTTAAAAAAAAATTTACTTATCTATTTTTAAAATGATATAATTTTATTAAGGTACTTTTGTTTTAATAGTACTCTGTATGATTTAGTGATATAGGTTCACACCTCTTTTGACTTTTCTTACCACACCACACCCACCACTAAACCACCCATAATCCTCTAAGACAGTGCACTGGAATCTCTCCTTCCTTTGCTTCTCTACCCCACCGTCTCACTTCAACAACTAGAACAGATCCCTTTATAAAGAAGGGAGGAATCCAATTATATAATCTGAAATGACAAATAAAGATATAAATCATATATAGGCTATAATCTAATTGAAAATAGTTCATAAGTCAATTAATTTACTTAAACATATTTTTGAGAAATTATACCATAATAATGCTGAAAGTAATAAAAATATGAATACTATCAACAGGTCTGGAGAAGAAATGGCAAGATTATATTAGAGGATTTGAAAAGAATCTAACAAATAAATGAAATAGGTGAAAAACAGTATCTCATAAAATAATTCTAGAAAAATATTCCAGAACTGAATGCTTTATGTATCACAATTGAAAAAGACATCAAGCAATATGAATGAATAAATTAATGAATTAGAAGTAAGAACTCTATCATGGTTCATTCAGACAGGTAGATCCAAGATGACATAAATTTAGAAATTTATTGTAAGTATTGAAAGATACACCAATGGATAATTGTTGCGGAATCCACACTATCTTTGTTTTTGTGTGTGTTGTGGACCTAATGCTCATGAGGACTAGCTAGGGTGGTTATCAAAAGGAGGACCTGGACTTCAACTCTAAAAGAGAAAAAAGAAAAAGTTGACAAACTTCTATGATCTATGAGAATAAACTGGATTTTGCATCTGAATCACACCACTTCAAATCCTTATTAAGTGGGTGCCCTGCAGAACAGACCAACATTTTCCAAAGGACTGCATATTTGTATGCACTTAACCCAAGGTTTGAGTTATTTCCCAGACAGTGGAGCAACTGAGGGACTGTGTATCGCTGAGATGGTGAATCCACATTAAGAGTGCCTGATATACTGCTCTGACTAATATACAATAAAAAATGTCTTTTTTTAAAAAAAAGATTTATTTATTTATGCATATAAGAACTGTGGGGAGTGAAAGGATTCACCAGAGACAGAGTGGGGAACAGAACTGGCCAATTGACTGAGATACACTGATGAGGGGAGCAGCAGGCAAGACAGGAGAGATCTGCTGTGCCATGTGGGTCACTTCCCTGGCCGGGATTGAACTTGTGCTGCAATGGCTGCAGATAGCTTCAAGTGCTGCACCTTAAACCCCTGTGTCACCTGGGAGGCCCCCCCAAATGGCTGTTTCTTTATAGCATTCCAAAGCATATTGAACTATATCTTTTAACCATGCTCAACTTAGTATAGGAAAGTGAAATGAGCTCAAAGAAATGTTGTTTCAGCTTGGTTAGATTAGTGGTACAACCTCACCACATTGCACAGTTAAAAATAATAATGTCAAACTGCAGAATGTCAGAGACATGTAGAGACATAATTTTTTTTTTTAAGATTTGCAAGTGACATGCAATAGACAACTTAAAAATGTATGAACACTAGAGTGACAGCAGAGAGAGAGTCATAAACAAATGATGTAAGTAATAGAATGTCTTCATGGAGGTAATTTCTTTTTTGCCTTGAATCCCATAGTCAGATATCACAAGTAAATCGTGAAATTGTTAGGGGGAAAGGTAGTCTTAAATGGATTAGGGGTGTGTGGACTCCAACCCCCACTCCAGACCATCAGTGTTCCAGAACCACAAATCCGATAAGATGATTATTGAAGAGTGGATCACTGGAACCTGAGGGTGGAGTTAAGCAGCCGGCTGGCTATAAAAACCAGAGGTGAGCCTGGGGCTCGCTCTCTTACTGAGGAGCCAGACCCCTTCGTTTGGGAGACATCTCTCTTCCTTCGGAGCCATCTCATTTGATTCGGAGCCAGCTCTCAACGCGCCATTGCTTAGATCTGGTAGAGTATTTGTGGATTTGTATTCCTCTTTTTCCCTTGGTATTATTATTATTTTAATCCCCATCTTTCATAAAATAAAAGCTGTTAGTAACTTTTGCCACGTGTACCTGCAGTTGGGACTTTTTAAAAGTCTTCTGAGTGCGCGGGTCGAGGACCCAGTGAGGGGAACCCATTTTATATTAGGGTTGCCCTGTAACAAAATGAACATATTTCCAGATATCCATATACAAAAATAATTAACCTCCCAAATATCCTCTGAAAGGAGTCAAAAATAGACTTCAATTAAAAGAGAAGTTGAATATTGCAGAAAAGTATGTGTGTGAAAAGCATGAAATACAGTAGTCTGTGTTTTCCATTGACTCTTCGGTTTATTTTATTTTTGTTAAATAAGGGCAGGATTTGATAGAGCACTGTCCATTCTTCAAATTTAAGAACAAAACTGTACATTAATACAGAAATGCATCAAATTAGGAGTGTGGTCCTTGAAACCTCTGGGCAACTGTCCTGATTATATATGAATATTATATGAAAATTTTTGGCTAAATTTCTCTAAACTTCTAAGCACAATTCTATACATTATGGAAACATTATTAAGTAAACAGATTCTGTAGTACTTTTAACAGATACATGTAGAGTTATCTTTAATACATTTTACTAAGCAATTGTGAAATGTAAAGAAAGCAATAAAGAGCAAAAAGAAACTTACCATCAATTTATTTTAAAAAGAAATCTGTATAGTAAAGAAAAAAAATGAGGGTATAGTCAGAGAAGAACATATATCACAAAGATTATTAAATCAGGAGGAAAGCTTGAAGGGCTATTATTTTTATTCCTATCACAATAGCTTTGTAACTGTGTCTGGGGAACTGTTGGGGTATCATTTCTAGGGTTCAGAACTAAGCCCCCACTCCTTGCCCTGCAGGCAAGTTTGGGAAAGCTTGAGAGATAAGGGAAATCAATAAAGTTGCTATGGGAACCAGGGCTAAGTCCATCCTCTACTGGGAGAGGCAGAGCTCTAGGAATGGGGACGCAGAGTCAAAGACACATTCTGTCTATGGCCAATGCCCAAGGCCAGATATCCCAGCAGATAACTGGCTCAGATTGGCTCCCAGAGAGAGTACATCAAGCCCTTCTTCATGTTTTGAAAGTATCTAGTCTCATTCTCTGCTTCTTTGCAGGGTAGTTTGATAAAGATGACTTTACTGTTCTCCATTCTGTCTCTTCTATCACACCCACACCTCTGATCTACACCTCCATTTTCTCTACAATGGGAAATATGTATTCAAATTCATTTTATTGCATATTCTAGGTGGCAGAGACTAAGAGAGAATTTCTTGAGTGAGATTTGGTTGAAGCAGCAGCCATTTTGAAGGTTACATGTCTTGCCCCTGATATATGCAATCTGTGCTTGCAACTTTTCACACTTTGCATGAATCTTTCCTTAAGTTTCCCTACTTCTCAAATAGAGAAGTAAAAGATTTTAAATTTTCCTTCACAATGTAGAATCCTGTTTCCACAGGAAACCCATACACCAAGGAAGAAGCAAGAGTGTATATGCCTTTGGGGATTAAGATTATGCCCATGAGTTTCAATTTCATCTTGCTGTTCCCCACTTAAAATCCAGATTTTCTTCTTGACAGCTTGTCTTGTGGACTTTTTCAAAGCAAAAATTTCACTGAAAAATTAAACAGCCAAGTAAAACTGTATTCAAGGCAATAGCTGGAATGAAAAGAAGATGGTAGGCCATCTGTATTTGCTAATTGGATTTACCTAATAGAAAAAGCACATTTACTTTTATCTTCCTGACTGGAGGTAATTTGATAACTTGAAACACAAGTGTCTCACAGAAATTAGGTTCTTATCCTTTCTCAGTCTAGAAGATTTGGGTGCTATCTTCCTTGATGATGATATTTTAAAGAGATGGTTTCAAGATTATTATTGAGAAAGAGATTACTAGGTTGTAAATCCATCCAGAGGCTTTGAAAGGAGCCTTTAAAAAAAAATAAAAGATTTACATCTCAAAGGACAGATTTTAAAGAATTTTTAGGATTACAGTTTTTCTAAAGAGAGAGAGGAAGGGAATGAGAGTGGAAGAAAGAGTTAAAAAAAATCAGGCCCAAATTGGAGTCTTTCATGCTGGGACTCACTAAAACTTAATGCATAACCTAACTGCAGTTTCAGCTTCTTCCAAAAGTGGAATTTTAAACCAATCTATCTGGAATTCCCTGATCAGCACTTGTGTGGTAACCTACATGGTAAGACTGTCATCTCCTGAGAAGAATGGCTCCGCCTGAAATAATTTCTTTTGCCAATAACCATGTCCCACCATCTTTGTGAATATAAAAATCTTCTACTTCATAAGCCTTTTGCAGAGCTTTTCCACTAGCTAAAGGGGATACTGTCCAATTTATGAATCATTTAATAAAGTCAATTAGAGCTCTGAAATTTATGAATTCTGTTTTTTACCAAAATTAAAAAAAAAAAGAACAAGGAAGAGAGGGAGGGAGAAAGGGATGGAAGAAGGAAGAATGTGTAAAAAGCCTATGGAGGGGCCTCCCAGGTGGCGCAGTGGGTTAAGCAACACACTATGAAGCAAACCGCAGCCACTGCAGCACGAGTTCGATCCCTGCTGCCTGCCAGCGAGGGGACCCACCTGGCGCGGCAGACCTCTCCTGCTGTGCCCGCTGCTCCCCTCAGCAGTGTACTTCCGTTGATCTGCCTGTTCTGCTCCCTGCTCTCTGTGGTGAATCCTCTCACCCCCCACACCTCTGGCCTGTACCCCAGTGCTTGTATGCATAAATAAATAAATCTTTAAAAAAAAAAAGCCTATGGAAGTTCAGTCAATCTGAGGGGAAATTTTAAGGCATCTTGGTCAACTTCATGGTGCAGCCTCAGAGGTGAAGACTGTAACCTTAGTTAACCTTCCTTAAATTTAATTGTATCTACATTTGTTAAGGTCAGTTGTACCAAGTTCAAATATATATGTCTATCTCCTAGAGATTGTATTTCTGTGACTGAACTCTAACTCATACAGAGGGATTTGGGCAAATGGAACAAATAACAGGTATAAGACATACGGAAGGGTCATTGTATAAATGAAATAGCATAAATGAAATAGCATAAGTTGTGAATATGTTAAACGTTTGAATTGGGACTTCTACCTGCTCTGGCACTCTACAGCAGAAACACTGGGGAGAGATAGAGGAATAGGGGATGCTTGTATTTGAGACAGCTGATTGAGACTGGGTTCAGGCAATTGCCACAGGCTACACATCCATAGTAAGAGCATTCACAAGAGACAGCATTGAATGCTGAAATTCAGCACATAGACAGGTATTCTAAAAGTGAACAGGAATAAACAATCAGTGAGTTTCACATAGTAAAAAATAACATTTGCAGATTTGGGATATTTTATAAGTAGCTCAGGGATTATAAAGCATCTGGCAATAGATGTTGCTCATTTTAAAAGAAAACTGCATTTGTTACAGGGCAGGGAGAGGAGCACCCAGAACCCCCAAGCCTGCCCTCTCTGAATGGGTTCTGCCATCCGCCGCATTAAGACAAACATACAAAA
>JAGFMF010011791.1:7671393-7835668 GCA_019455555.1 Galemys pyrenaicus
TTTCTTCACATGTCCCTCTGCTCCACGTGCCTCCTCCAGGTCTCCTTGCTGTTCTCCATCTTCCTTTCTTCCTTCTCTCTTCTCTGCAGAAATCTTCTTCTTTTCCTCCTCAACTCCACCCACTTAGGGCGGAACCAGGATTTTGGAACTTCCCCTTTTCCTGGGACAACCCTGTTACACATTGATGGATAGAGAAGAAAATGAATAGAAGGTAACCGGTTCCTGCATGCTTAAGGAGGAGAGATTAAAAACAAAAAATACTTGTTGTCTGCAGGATTTCAAACCCAAATGTTTTAGAATAATCTGCCTTATTCCGGGTTTTTGTTTAGGAGAGATCATTACTTGCTGGACCATTCAATGTCATGATCTTACAATGGAACTTTTTGTTAATTAAAGTTCTATATATTTTAAAGGTATTCAACATCCAGTTCTTTGCACCATTCTTTCCATTATTAAACCTTGTGAGGAATAGGAGTCCTATTACTTTAGACTTTATCTGTTACTCCAACCATTCTTACAAGAGCTGGGAAAATTAATAAACAAAAGTGTGGAATTATGGAGCCAAAATACCCAGTGAAATATTTTTGTTGTTCCAAGTTGTGCATTATAGATCTTAGACTTCCGTGCAACAGCAATTTTTTTTTTTAACCTTGGAGTTGGTAGACCTTTGTAATGTTTCAGTTTTGATGCATAATTTACAAGAAGTAAATTTTGTCATTTAAGTTTAGAATTTCATGAATTTTTAAAATGTATATGCAACTTGTAGGTGCTTATGTATAACATCTGCATCACCCTAAATAGTTACTTCATGTTCCATTATAGTCAATCCTTTCCCCCACTCCCAGACCCTGGGAATCCCTGATGAGCTCTTTTCTGTTACTAATGATTGTTTCTTGTTTACTTTTGTTATATTTTTTAAAAATTAAGATTCTGTCTACACATAATAGGTAACCTACTAAGTATACAATCTGATAAAGTTTGGTTTAGATTTTCGTGTTGCAGGCTGGGTAAAGTTTCAGCTAGCTGTAATACAGTGACTTCTAGGATTATAGCAGAAGGCAGCTCAGTCTATAAATGGTGCTCTTTCTGTAGGGCTGAGTTACCTAATATGACACTTATGCCCTGGCACTGAGCACAGACCACAAGACAGCACAAGTGCAGAGTCACTAGGAATATGAGTGATCTCTAAAGACTGCAGGTCACAAGACTAAATCACCAGGCTAATCTAAGGTAATAATTTGATGCGAGGGTCCACATGGGTTGATCCACATTGGTTCATAGGGCAAGCAAAATATGGATCAGGAAGGTTTCTTTTTTCTTTTTGTTTGTTTATTTATTTATAAAAAGATTTATTTATTTATTCATACAATAACTGAGGTACAGGTCAGAGATGTGGGGTGTGAGATGATTCACAAGCAACAGAGTGGGGAGCAGAACAGGCAGATCCACTGAAGTACACTGCTGAGGGTTGCAGAGGGCAAGACAGGAGAGATCCGCTGCGCCATGTGGGTTAGCTCCCTTTTCTAGGACTGAACTTAGGTCATTTCTGTGGACCACTGAGGTGGTAGTGCTGAGACTTAGCCCCTAGGCCACCAGGGAGGCCAATGGACCTGGAATGTTTCTAATAGTATGACATCCTCAGACACAGGTTCTTGCCGCTTAGCAGGAAAGCAAATCTCTTAACCATGCATGTCAGAGGTGGACACAATTCTAAATGTAGGGCAGTGAGCTTTATGTGCTTTGGGAGGAAAGTTTGGGAGCTGAGTAATGTTAACTGCTTTTGAACTGCAAGTCAGTTCTGAGGTGACCATGTGAACTACTGAGGTTTCAGCTGTAAATTGTTAGTAGGCTCACTAGATTATCACCAGTCATGCATTGATTACTCCATATAGGAAAATGAAGGCATTGACTGCCCTTGAACTTCATGGTGGTTGCTGCATATACTAAAATATCCAGGGCATGGTCTGAAAGAAACAATAAAACCCTTTCTGAGTCAGGTTTCTTAGTCCTAAGAAAGTTCACCTTCTCACAGGACTAAACAAGCTGGTGAAAATAAGAGCAATGCTATGCCACTTCATCCAAATTCCAGTACTGTCATTTTAGAAATAGGACTCAAAAGGAAATGGAAATTATAGGATTAAGCATAGATGGAATTATTCCCAGCGGTGGTGTACATGTATCATATGAATATTAATTTTGTGGTAGGAATTTCTCCCACATGAATTTAAAGTTCACAGAATGTGGATTTAGAACAGTGTGTTGTATCCACTGACTATTAATTTGGTGAACTAGAAACCGAGATTTTCTTGTTCTTCTCTCATCCCCTCAAATTTAGATGATTTTATTCTAAAGCCTTAGGCAATTTAAGTACTAGTTTTTGGTGACAAAATTGTATCTGTGATAATTGTGATAATTGGATTACTTGCTGTATACCCTGTGGATTGATAAATGTAGAAGGTATAAGGCCAGGGAAGTAATGCTCTTAAATGGCCTAGTAAATTATTTGGGTACATTGAAAGTGAGTAACATCACATGATAATAAAACACAGGGAGCCTGAAGGAAATACTCATAATTCTGCAAAAGTTATCCTTGTGAGTAGAGATTGAAAAATCCCCATTCTGCTTAGGCATTGAGAACTCTGAAACCTGAGAGAGAGAGCACAGGTGAGAAGATGAAATGTGGATTTTCATTTATTTGAAATAGCACCTTACAGATGCAAGAGAAATTAATAGTGACTCTTCTATTTTGTGATTTTAATTTTTAGAATATTTTTTAAAGATTTATTTTATTTATTTATGCATATAAGAGCTGGGGTATAGACCGGAGATGTGGGGGTATAGTGGTGAGAGTATTCACTAGAAACAGAGTGGGGAGCAGAACAGGCAGATCTACTGAAATACACTGCTGAGGGGAGCAGCAAGTGAGACAGGAGGTCAGCTGTTCATGGGGGTCACTCCCTGGTCAACTTGAACTTATGCTGCAGTGCCTGGCGGTAGCTGGCAATAGTTTGATAGTGCTGAGACTTAATCCCTGTGCCACCAGAGAGGCCCCAGCTTTCTGATTCAGCTTTAAAGAAGATTTAACAAAGTGGGGAGCACAATAGACTGTAAAGGAGGACTATGTGTGTTTTGGTGGTGGGTGTGGTATAGTATGAACACCTGAAGGGGGAGATCTTATATCTCTAAATCATAAACAATATTGTAAACCAATGGTACCAACCACAATTTAAAAAAAAAAAAATGAAAATTTAATTTCCCTATGGTATGTTATTTTAAGGAAGGAGATATATTAAAATAAAGAGTATCTATTTAGTGGCATTTTTATAACTAGTTTAGTTCTATGCATATGATTTTAGACTA
This sequence comes from Galemys pyrenaicus, assembly GCA_019455555.1. Taxonomy (NCBI): domain Eukaryota; kingdom Metazoa; phylum Chordata; class Mammalia; order Eulipotyphla; family Talpidae; genus Galemys; species Galemys pyrenaicus. The sequence goes on from JAGFMF010011791.1 coordinate 7,674,754, forward strand.
TCATAATATCCTATTGTGAATTCTCTATTGAGCTTTCATGGAAAAATTTGGTTGTAACTTGAAAGGACAATTGAAACAGCAAGTAAATTTTCATCCTTCCAAAGATAATGGATTTGCAGTTAATTTGATCACTGTACTATTATTATACCTCAGAAATTGTTAAGGGCAAATATCCAGACTGACTCACATTGTCTCAGTAAGGTGCGCAAATGTGCTGTGGCTTAATATAGGAGAAATGTCCTCTCAAGTGTAGATTAAGATCTGCCTCTTACTAGTCTTCTCTAACCCTGTTTAGGTTTAGCCATATATCTATTCAAACAGACTAAATTCCCAAACCAAGTGGTTTAAGAAAACGAAAATTCAGGGGACAATAAGTAAAGAATACCATCTCTCTAATCCAGGTTTCCATTTAGGAGGCAAGCTATTTTTCAGTTACGTTTGTCTTTTTTTCACGTAACTTATTCTCTCCTTATATAAGGAAGAAGAATGACTTAATGAGTACCCCTTGCACAAACACAGGTCATCCCCGTCTACCTTTCAATATCAAGAAAAAGCATCAAGGTTGATCTGGATTTGAGAGAAAGCATTTCTTCACTACTTTCACTAAAAGTTATCGCCAGGTACCTAGGGTGGTTAATGCCATGTGTGATAGGAATGAGCTTGTCCCAATATATGTAAAGAACATCAACTTGGACATTATTAGTTATTAATATGAAACTGTCTTTCACATTTTTTTTGCTCTTATGTTTTATTTTCTCAGAAGAGAATGTTGATTAGTGAACCCATTTACTAATCCTAACAAGCATCAGTCCACTCTAACATAAAACATCAACATCACTTCCATATTTTATTTATTGGATCAATCACACAAGGAATGACAAAAATGAAGAAAGTGAGAGAATAAATGTATTTTCACTTTAACTCATTAAAGAAATAGCTAGTTTCAGATAGATATTTTAAAATTAAAGTACTAAAGCTTGTTTGCAAAGAGATATTAAGCAAAGGTATCTCCTCTCTCAGTTTTGCTAAATGATATAAGCAATGAGAGAAGAAATTATTACCACACATTTTGAAAATGGGAAGTATTATATATGCCTGATTTTAATAAAGTCTAAAAGTGGATTCCTGATGAAAAGCTTCTGTAAAGTTAAAGAATGTACTTATGAAGATAAATAGGATACTTGAGGACAACCAGTGAAGAAAGTATAATTGGAAAGACTATAAAATGTCAACATAATGAATCTCTCTAACATTAGATGTTCTGTGAACAACTATACTTTTTTATAAATGTTGTGAGTTGCTAAATCAAGAAAAGGCCAATGGTGAACAAATGAAGATACACAATGAAGAAATAGAGGCCCAGAGAATTAAACAAATGAGTAAGAAAACAAACAGCTTTAGGGTCAAATGAATAAACAAATTAAAACTATTGAACAAATTCTAAACTAGTCAATGTTAATGAGTTCTTGTGGCAGAGCATAAAATCATTCTACAGGATTCTAAAATTCAGTCTGGTGTGTCTAATTCCAAGATTTTTTTTTAAAGTACATAAGTAAAATATTGTAAGAGCATTCAAGGATATAAAGAAAAATATTGAAACTTTAGTGTTAAGATTAGAGAAACCAAATGAGAAGTAAAAAAATTTGGAAATAATTAATATCATGCTTTGCATTTCTTCAGAGCAAAAAAAAAAAAAAAGAAAGAAAAGAAAAACCTAAGAATAAAAAGCAATAATATAAGAAGGGAGAATATGATTTAAATAATGACCGGTCATTTTAGAACAGACCTCAAATTTATAAGATTTGCATTAATATTGAATGCCATAATTGATTCACATGTAAGAACTAAACACATAATAAAATAGTTGTATCAGTAATTTCATTTAAAAATGGTATTAATGACAAGTTTAACTTTAAGTTTAATGTTTTTTCTCTATATATAATGGAAAAATATAATTTGAATAACACAGAAATATATAAATGACAATTCTACTACTACTGTGAAACAAAAGCAAAAGTGAAACAAGAAATTAACATGAATCAACAGTTGGGAAAAATAATTTATAAATTTTAAAATTCATATGTAGATGGGTGGAGTAGCAAAATAGTTACTACTTTGTTCATTTCTACAAAAGAAATGCAAAATAATAGAAGACAGAATTTTTTTAGCATTCAAATAGTCACTATGGTAGAATATTATTCAGCTATAAAAATGATGAACTCTTTTCATTTATAGTGATATATATAGAACTGGAGGGGATTATGCTTAAGAAATCAGAAAGAGAATAGAAAAATACTGGATGGTTTCACTCATATGTGATATACAGAAAAAGAGTATATAACACTCTATAAAAATAAAAAAAACAAACAAACCAGAAATCTGATTGTAAAACTGAGGCTATAAGAGGAGAAGAGGGAGAGTGGAGAAGAAATGGAGAAGAGCACACCAAGAACTGTGTGGATGACTATGGGTATCTTGGTGGTGGACATGGTGAGTTACCAGTCACCTGAAGAGGTGGGTTCTATATTTCTGAATAACATACAATGTTGTAAATTTGTTACCTTATTATTTTAAAAAAACATGAAATAGTGATATGTGGGCAGTTTATTATTAAATGTTTTATGGGATTTCTACAAAAATTTCATATATGAGTTGTGGGCAAATTCTTATTGTGCACTTACCAAAAGTAATGCTTTCTATTTGTACATTTTCAAAAATAAAATAAAATTTGCTATTTATAATTTCACATCTAAAGATTCTGTCTCCACCTGATCCACATCACAACCTATTTAAACAAGCATATTTATGATAAACCAACAGTTGAGGAAGCCATAAACTATGTGATACATACATACACAAACACACACAGACCCACACACATAATATTTTCATATAAGAAGAGAAACAATGATTTCTTCATAAATTTCAATGAAATTGTACCATTCTGATTCTATTCTGGTAACATTCTGAAATTCTAGATATCAACAAAGGTGCATATAACTGAATATTACTGTAAACCACACCATATATTTTAAATAGTAGTTGACCAAGTTGAAGGCATTGTGTTTCTTGGTTTTAAGCTCTACTACAAAACCATCATAATAAAAATACTATGATAATAGAATAAAAACAGGTACATTGATCAATGGAACAGAAAAGAGAACCCACAAACAAACACCACCTATTATCAATTATTTTATAACAAGAACTGTGTCTACAAAATGAGGCCAGGATGGTGTCTCCAATAAATGATATTGGAGACAATGGACAGACACATGCAGAAAAGTGAAACTGAAGGACTTTCTTACACCATGTATATATAAATTAACTCAGAATAGATCAAGGACTTTGAATGTGAGACACATAATCATAAATTTTGTAGGTGAAAACAGGCTGTAAGTTAGCTCCTTCACATTAGTCTTGTTGGATACTTCTTAGACCTGATCACAAAAGCAAAGGCCACAAAAGCAAAAATAAATAATTGGGACTACATCAAATTAAAAAACTTCTGCACAACAAAGGAAATAATTAATGAGATGAAAAGGTAACCTCTGGAATGGGAGAAAATAGTTGCATATTATATAGTTGATGTGGGGTTAAAATAAAAAAATGCATAAAGAACTTATATAATAGGAAAAAAATCCTGTTAAAATGGGCAGAATATGAGATAGACATATTTTCAAAAAAGACATGGCCAACAGTTACATGAAAAGATGTCCAACATCACTAATTATCAGAGAAATACAAACCAAAACCAAAGTGATATATTCTTTCACACCTGTTAAAAATGGCTGTCATCAAAAAGAGAAGAAATAACACGTTGGCAAGGATGTAGAGAATAGGAAACTCTTGTACACTATCAGTAGCAATATAAATTGGTGCAGACACTGGAAAATGATATGAAAGTTCCTTAACAAAAAATAGAACTACCACATGATCTAGCAATCCTACTTCTAGGTATTTATCTGTAGAAAAAGAAGTCACTATTGTAAAAAGGTATGAGTCACTCCATGTTCACTGCAGCATTATTTACAATAATCAAGAAATGAAAATAACCTAAATGGTAGCAATGTGTTCATACAGTTGAGTGGGTAAACACAATATAATACATATATGGTATAAATTTATATCCATTCCCTTAGAAATACAGCCATATAGAAGGTATTGTTTTTTGTTTGACCTTTTTCCTTTAATATAATTGTACATAAAATAATGCACTCTGTTGATGGTGGGTAGTACTCCATTGTATATTCAAATCATAACTTGTTTATGTAATGAACTATTAGTAGATGTTTGGCTTATTTCATGGATTTGTCCATTTGAGTAAAATTGTTATATATAATTGTATTTCTGTTGTTTTTACCCAAGTGTAATTTCTTTTTCTATTTTCCTTTTGCCTGGTATTTAACTTGGTCTACATATTTGGCTGTAGAAATACCTCTTCGACAATAATTCCTATACAAGTTGTTTTGTTGATTTGTTTTTCACTTTGGGATAAATGCCTAGGAAACACTGGATCAAAGAATAGGTTCATCTTTATTAAAAAACAAAAACAAAAAAACCTGTCATAGTTTTGCAACAATTTTACAAGAAATCTTACAATTTTACAAGAAATCTCTGCTGTTGTCCAGAATTTTTGACTTAAAAGTAGTCTTCATTTTAGCATCCTGTGTGTGGTAAAAACTCATTGTTGCTATTTTTCTTCTATGATTAATGATGTCATGTGCTACTAATTTTATTATTGGCCATTAATTTCTCTACTTTTGTGACATTTTCATTGTTTTGGTACTTGGTACCTACCTTTAACCTTCATTATTGATTTCTGAGAGTTCATGTAAATTTTATTTTTATATTTAAAAGATTTTTAATTTATTTATGCATACAAGAGCTGGGTTACAGGCCAGAGTTGCAGGAGGTGATAGGATTCACCAAAGACAGAGTGGGGAGGCAGATGGACTGAAATACACTGCTTAGGGGAGCAGCGGAGGAGGCAGAAGGGGTCTGCTGTGCCACGTGGGTCCCCTCCCTGGTTGGGGATTGAAGCCCCACATTGCAACACTTAACACCTTACACTACCAGCAAGACCCCATATAAATTTAAACAATAATCTTTGTTCAGAGCCCTATGTTGTATTTTCCCTAATTCCTTGGTTGGTACCTAATTAGTGGTGCATTTTGATGATCAGACAACCAAGTTTATTTAGCAAATTTCCCTTATATTTAAAGATTTAGGTATTATGACTAAAAATCTTTCCTATAAAGATTTTCTTTGATGTGTTCAAGAACTCTCATAGTTTTAGTGTTTAGGCTTAGGTACATAATTCATCTTTAATTAATTTTATAGTATGGCATATAGTAAGACTGAGATGCATTTATTTTCTTTATCATACAAAAACCAGTGAACTGCACTGCATCTTTGTTGAAATTACATGTAGAACTATGATTTTATTTTCTGTTTCATTGATCTATTTGATTCTCCTTACACAAATCCAACATGATAGTGGTTACTGTAACTTTATAGAGTTCAAATTTACTCACATTTCAAGATAGCTTAGCTCTTCTAAGATCCTTGAGTTTCCTATATAAATACTGTAATTCCCTGTCATATTATTAAAAAAAATATGTTGGGCTTTGTCTGTGCATTTATTAAATCTATAACATTGTTTAAAATTGAAATCAAAACAGCATTGATTTTTCCAGTTTATAAGCCCATATAGTATATCTTCTTAGATCTTAAATATCTCCTCATTAATTTAAAGAATTATAGTAATATTTTTCACATCTTTATGTATTTTAATATCTTTGGATGTTATTTTAATACTTTATATTTGAAATAATTTCTACCTGAAAACAATATCAAAATTGTGCTTCCAGTACCTAAAATGCAGCTGTTTTTCACATACCAATTTTGTATTCAGCAACCTTCCTAAATTCATGCATAGTTTCTAGCAGCTTTTATAGATTACATGGGACTTTTTATGTAAATGATCATATTATTTGTCAAAAGGGCAGTTACACATCCTTATAATTGTCCTGACTCTTTTATTCTTCTTGCCTTATGGAAATAGCTAGGACCTCTAGTATAAAATTACATAGAACTGATGATAGTGGTCATCTAGACTTGTTTCTTAGCTTATATGATGATTTATCAATTTGATTTTTATCTGTGTTTAATTTGTTAATATTTTGCTGTAGAGTTTTCTATTTTTAAAGAGATATTTAGTTCCAATTTTCTCTCCCCCAGTTTTAAAACATCTTTGTCAGTTTTAAATTCTAGGAGCGTGAGACATGAAAAACACTGGGTATATCCCATTTGCTACCTTCTTAAAGAGCTTGTATAAGACAGGTATTAGTTTTTCCATATATGTATATACATATAATATATAATAAAATTAACCAGTGACTATATCTGGGACTGAATTTAGGGAATTTTGTCATTACAAATTCAAAAGGTTAATAGACATAGAGGTCTTCAGGCACAATACAATTGACTAATTAGTCAATATCACTAGGTTATTACTAAATTATTACTAGGTTGAAATATTTTGCTCATTGATAAAAGATCAAATTTGTAATAAATTTAATTGTAAGATTCCCTGGTTTTATTTGTAATGATGCAAGCCCCTAGGATATACCCTCTTTCATTTTTCATTTTGGAAAATTCTCATTTACTTATCAAGGCCACTTTTGAAAGGTTATCAGTGTTTTAGAGTTTTCTAAGAAAATTTTAACTCTCTCAATTTTATTTTTAATTGTATTTTATTAACACCCTTGCATATTTATTATTTGCTTACTTTTACATGTCTTGGGTTTAATTTCCAACTTTTGTCTTCTTAAGGTGAAGACAGGTCACTGATTTTTAAACCTTCCATTGTTCCTGCAATTTCTTCTAATTTTTTCATGTTTTTGTACCTTTTAGATGAAGAAAAGTCAAACAAAAGTAACTTTATCAAGGCACTAGTGGATGAAATTTTCTCTCTCTTCCTCGATCTCTTTCTTACTCTGGCATATACTACTTTCATAAATATAATTAAGTTTTTATTATATGTCAGTAAGACACCTAAGGATATATGGAATATCTCAATAATCCAAATAGATTTAAATAAAAATCTGTAATTCTGATTAGGTATTCTTTGTTTAATATAAGATTTTTTACTTGTATAGATTGAGCCAAATATGAATTCAATAAGGAAGAAAATAACTCTGAATGTTCTATATTATTTATGAGACCTTTTGTGATTTATTTGTTGGGTAAGTAATCTAAGCCAAGGAATGTTCTTAATTATAAGTGCAAATCAGAATTTATAATGTGCTAAAATTCCTTATGCTGTCGCTAAATAGATAAATCCGCCCACCAAATGAATAAATTCAGTAATTTAAATCGTTACATTAGTAATAAAACCATGTCATCATAATAGAGCAGCAAATAAGAGTAGCATTTCTTAGCTGGAATCTTGAACTATTTAAGTGAATTTTAAAAGTAATCTAAGTTTTTCTCAGAATAGAATATTTTAAGTAGGAACACAAAATATGACTAATCCGGACATGTTCAACTCTAATTAAGAACATTTGTCACTGGTAACCTGATTCCTTTTCTTATAATTGCCATTGCATAAAAATGTCTGATCCACATAAATGTTTGATTAGTAAAACATTTTATTACTTACAATAATGCATATTATAATTGGCTTTGTATGCAGATGATGGTGTTTATACTGAGTACTATAGTTATAGAGTGAAATGTTAATTAAAACGGAAGTAGTAAACTGTTTGTTCCAAGTCCAATTACTTAATTATGGAATTAAAACAATATAAAGCTAAATAAGTTGCCACTTCCATTCTCAATGGTATTGTAAAATGATATCCGAATGATTTCCAAAATGATTAGCCTGGCTCTAACTCTTACGAACTGCAGGTTGCCGGGTTATTGAATTCTCGAAACAGCTCATAACTATGCTTTTGAAATTCCCCATTGTGGCAGACTGAGTATCAGTGCAACATAGCAATATAGGAAAGCACATATTTTGGAAACATTAGAATGGAAAAGGTAATTGTCTTTCTTTCTTTCAAAATTGCTATTGTAAAGGCATAAATCTTTGAGATTTATTCATTTTAGTTTGCTTCAAAATTGACCTTATCAACTCATAAAGATTACAGTATGCAACATACTTCTGAATAACACTTTGAAAAGTAGGCCAGGATTAAATTAGCTAAGGGAAGTTTTAATTCAGAATTTACTCTTTTCAATCACCATGTAGAACAGCGCTGGTAAGAGATATGTGAAACAAATATACCTTTTTTTTTTCCTAAGGCAGTGATTCTTCTGATAATGATTATATTATAAATGATTAACTGATATGTATGTCAATAGTAAAATTATGTTATTGACTATATGAAGAAATTTGATCCATTCAATTACACATGTAAATAAAAACTTTTAGCTTTTTCATTTTAATGGAATAACAAAACCCACTTAATTTAAAAATGCTTGGCCTATATCTGTCTACCTCATCCATAATACCTTTAAATGAGAGACTATTTTGCACACAATTGAATATGGGCCTCCTTGGTGGTGCAGGAGTTAAAGTTTTTTTTTTTTTTTTAAAGATTTATTTATTTATGTATACAGGAGCTGGGGTACAGGCCAGAGTCTGGGGAGGTGAGAGGATTCACCAGAGACAGAGTGGGGAGCAGAACAGGCAGACTGACCGAAACACACTGCCAAGGGCAGAGGGCAGCAGTGGGCTAGGCAGGAGAGGTCTGCCAGGCCATGTGGGTCCCCTCCCTGGCTGGAGGCAGGGATCGAACTCATGCTGCTGTGGCTGTGGTTTGCCTCATAGTTCGTTGCTTAACCCACTGCGCCACTGTCAAGCTATCTCCAATCACTGAGGCATGGATTCAGTGGGGGTTAGGGAAAGGGTCTGGCCCACAGGCCATAGCAGACATCTCCTCTCTTGCCCTTAACAGTGTATTTCAGTGGATCTGCTTGTTCTGCCCCCACTCTTCTCTCTGGTGAATCCTCTTACCCCCCACCTCTGGTCCAGACCCCATTTCTTATATGCATAAATAAATAAAAGTAAATCTTATATTCCTCACCCTCAGATATGTTTTCTTAAGCTACAAATTATGAGATAATTTGTTACACAGCAATACAAAACCAATGCAGAAGGAACAAAGCAACTTAGTTCCAGTAATTGAATACAAATACATTTTTAATATTTATGAATTAGATAAACATTAATTTTTTTTACCCTTATGTCCCACGTTAGGAAAGTCAGGCACTGTCTTCATTATAGTGCTATTCCAGACTATACATTTAAGTTTTTATATTTAAGGATATTCCTGACCTATTATATTTTAGGGACATGTTTGAAAATAATGTTGTAAAAGCATTAATAAAGATACTCGGTATTAACATTAATGGTATGTGAGATTTTATTTTTTAAAAATATTTATTTATTTATGCACACAAGCACTGGGGTACAGGTCAGAGGTGTGGGAGGGTGAAAGAATTCACCAGAGACAGACTGGGGAGCAGAACAGGCAGATAGACTGAAACACACTGCTGAGGGGAGCAGCAGGCAAGATATTAGAAAGGTCTACTGTGCCATGTGGGTCCCCTCCATGGCCAGCAGCAGGGATTGAACTTGTACTGCACTGGCTGTGGTTTGCTTCATAGTGCATTGCTTAACCCACTGTGCCACCAGAGAGGTCCTGGTATGTGAGATTTTAAACTGTTCTTTCATCCTATCTAATAACCAATACTTTCATTGACTGTTACCTCTGAAGATAAAACAGGTTTCTTTCCTGTGACTTTTTTACATTATGAGGATATTGAGGTTTATTAACATAGGTTTATAAGAGAATTAGATAAATTAAGCCTCTTATATATTTAGCATAATATTCAGAGGTAGATTTATATTACTTTAACTTAAAAATCTAATCTACTTGAATTACAAATGGCAACTGTGGATTTGTGAGGGGGAAGAATGCATGTTAATACAAGAAAAGGAAAACAAATGTTCTATAATTAGTTTAGCTTATGACTTATTAACATTACATTCATGTATTTTTCCATGATCTGATTTTTGTTCATCTTGTCAAAGCTGTCAATTAATATAGAAAACATTAAGGTAAACCAAGTGTTGTTATGCCTGTATGAAATATTATATATACATCTATATTATAATTATTTAAAATGATCATTGTTTAAAATTTAATGTAATTTTATTATTTATAACTTTGATGTAAAGTTTGCTAACTACTGACCAAATTTGCTATAAAATGATAGATTCTAGAGAAAAGTTTACTCCACAATAAAGCACCTTCAGTATCTCAGAGAACTCAGTAACAAAAAAATTGGCTTGTAATGACAAATTTATTGCTCTCTTTTCATTGAAGTAGCTTATGAGCCTTTTGAAAATTCAATTTAAAAACCAACTTGTTATATTAGTTTAAATTACTTTACATAATTAAAAGACCATATCTTTCTAAGGAAATAACTTACCTATTTACTCAATCTGGCTTTCCATTAGAATCTGAATAACTGATATTTATTATTTTAACCCAGGTTGGATGCTTACAAACAAAACTGATGAAATTCTGATTAATTTTTTAAAAATTGCTTTTGCATTTATTGTGCTTAATTGTTGATATTATTAATCTTTCAAAGGTGATGTTTAATCAGTGAATATTTAACTATGCATTAAATTTTACTCAAGCTTCTCTTCAGTAAACATTAATACTAAATCAATAGAAGCTGGTATTGTGAATTTGTTATAATAATATAGTTAAAGCTCAAGAAAGAATTAATTTAAAATATTTCAATTAATAATGATTTATTTAATTATATATTGTTGTTTCTTTTAGTTTTGGAAAAATTGCATTTTAGAGGTGAGTTTCAAAATTAAATTTTTTCAACATTAAATTTTATTTTAAAAGTCTATTTTAGAAGAGTTTTCGATTTACAAAAATCTCAGACACCATTCATCCAAGTTTTCCCAGTGTTAATATGTTGTATTGATATATTTGGTAAACACACACATATAATGGTATATTGTCATATAATTGTCACAATGAAAGAATCAATATTGGCATATAACTTTTAACTAAACTCTAAACTTGATTTAATTTCATAGTTTTGTTTTGTTCTTTTCCTTGTTGCAGGATCTTATCCAGAATCCTACAACATTGTATTTAATTGTTATGTCTCTTTAGGCTGCTTTTGATGGTGATAATTTCTCATACTTCCTTTATCTTTTTTTTTTTTTTTTAATGACTGACATTTTGGGAAGGGCAGGTCAAGTATTTTATGGAATGTCTATTGAATGGGAATTTTCTGATGTTTTTCTTAGGGTTATCTGGAGTTATACATTTCTGTGAGGTAATACTTTACTTTTGAATGAGTATGCAGTATGCATTATGGAAAATCTAACTACATCATTTTTGAAAATAATATAAGTAACATAAATTACAGAATATAAACATTTTGATATCCACTGATTATTGTATATCATGCTTCTAATTATATATCATAGTTATATATCATGATGAAATATATATATATATCATCATGCATAGTTATATATCATTTACTTATTTTTCAAAATTCTATATATAGCTATAAATAAACTACAAATATACTGCTATATCCATCCTAAATTTTAATCCAAGACTGTTCATTTTAATGCAATGGGCTTTGCTGGTAATTGGTAATACAAAGGCATCATTAACCAGTACATTAGGACATTCTGATTCACTCCTCTAGATTTCAAGCTTAGGAGGCCATTACATTCTTAATGACCTAACCAAAAGAGGCAGAAATTTTTCTCTCAAAGGAGAGACTTGGAGTAGAGTTGTTTTCAGTGATTTATAAGCTAACTGGATATAGTTAATTATAAAGGTCCAATTATAAGTCCAGAAAAACACTGTTGATTCTGCTTTTGCTTTAACAATGATTTCTAAAGAAAAGCCTATATAACTTCAATTATCAGTGTCTTTGAGGATATCTTTCTGCTATTACTTTCTATATTTCAAAAAGAAGGTCTTATTTTGGCAATAAGATATACAAACTGAACTGTCCAAAAGGATCTTTATGCCTGAGGTAGAGTATCATAAAAATTTAAAGGCATATTATTCATTATATAGATTAGTGACTGCTACATTCATTAGTGAATTCTACATGAGATAACCAAAAACTAGATTCCAGAGGAGGAAGTTTAATTATCCAAATTTATGTGCTCCACACAATTGATGTGATTGCTCTCTAAATACCAAAAATATTATTTGGTTATTCATTTATTTTTTGTGGACACATTCCCACTTGATCAAGCAACAAGAAAAAAAATAGAATAGGGCAATTTGTAGTTTGACTACAAACTAGGGAACTTTAAATTTCTATTATGCTGTTCTGCTCAACAATCTTGGTTTATTTACTGATTCTCTGTTGCATTTTATAACAATGTCTCACATTGCTTTCTATTTGGCTTTAATGTCTTTTATAATTCTGTTTTATTTAAAGACTTAAAGTGGCATTATCAAGGGCCTGGAAGCAAAAGACACTCCCTCCAGTTTGCACTGTTATTTTGTGCTATTATGAACTAGGAGCAAAGCAATTTAGACTCTCACCAAAAATTATAGGAAGATAAAAAGTAGTTTCTTTTATTTAACACATGGAAATTGTGTGTGTGTGCGTGTGTTTTTTTGCCACATGTGAGCATTCTTTGAATATCTTGTTTTGGTTAAATCAGAAATACTGTATACTGGTTAGGGAAGGAATGTAGACAAAACACTTGTTAAATTTGGATGAATTTTCTAACTAGTAAAGAGACTGACATATTTCTAAAGAACATTGTTAGATCTGATGGAACAAAAAGTAAGATATGTCGAGGAAAACACCATGTATTTTATCATTATATTAATAATATGCTATACATTCTTCTTGCATAAAAAATGAAATAAGCATATATCTAGTTGCTTGTTTTTGCCCCTTTATCTTACTATTGAAGTTCTACTATGACAAATGCTGCATTATCTTAGAGAGGTTGCAATTTGATTTTTCTCAGTTCAGAAAAATGTTCACCCTGTTCAATATCACAAGGATATTACTTTTTGATTGCTCAATATGTAAATTTAGCAACTTCAGGGAAATGGGAAGAGAAGATAACTTCCTTTTATTTTAATTGAGGGTGAATAATCAAATCTCAACATGATGACAGAAATCAAAGGTCTCTGATTTATTCAATAATGCAAAAGTCAAATATCTAAAATTATTTGAATATAATTCATAAAATTTTATTGATTTTGCTAAATTAAGAATCTGCCTTTTATAATCATATAATAAAGGTATAATTTCTTAAAATTCTTTTAATAACAAATTATAATAAATTAAAATTATGTTTTCTATGATAGGAAAAATTTAAAGAAAATTTAAAGGTAGTTTTCAATTGTAATATCTATGATTCTTATATATTCAGTAAGTTTAGAAATTTGTAATTAAACTTTAATAATTACTAAATTTGCTTATGCCATGAGAAAATTAAAAAAATCACTGGAATGGATTAATAATGACTACTACAAGTAGATGCAATTTGGTAGACATATATAATATATTTTTTATTAAATTTAATTGAATGAGATAGAAAGAATAACTAGAAGGTGATATGTTGATAAAGGTGGCTTTCACTTTTCAGCCTTTCCTTCACCTCTCTCTTCCCCTCCTTCCTTCTCTTTTCCCTCTTCTTTTGCATTGATTTCTTACCTTTATTCTTTCTTCTCCCCACCCCTACATTTTATATTCTTGTTTTAGTTTGTTTGGGAAGGGAGGTGACATTAATGAGATATGATATTATATAGATGTTAATCAAAAAACTAGTTGAGCTGAATGGATGCATAAATTTCATTGAGAAAGGTAAATACTCAACAATTCTGAGAAGTTATAAATATATTAAAGTGAGAGTACTAACTTTGGATAACAGACATATTTTAGCTAAAAAGAAATGAAAGGGATGGTAATAGACAGTGTTAAATCATCTCCATGAGGCATGCAAGAGGAAATCAACATGATTGATGTTGATGACTGCATTTTTTTATACATATCTGTACAATAGCCCAGAAGCACGAGTGATCATTAAAAAAAAAAAGCAAAACTCAGAGAACTGAGGGATCCATGAGCTGGATGTCCCAATGAATTAAATAAAATAAATCAAGAAAACTAAATTACAATGAAATTTTTGAGAGTAGACCACTAAAATAAATTTCAATGAACAACAAAAAAGTAATTTTTGATACAACCACTTACCCTTTTTCACTTGGTCTCCCTTTCAGGAAATGTGCTTTTGTATGTCTGGCAGTAACCAAATATGATGGTGAAGAGATTCTTGGAATCAAATCTTGGTTCTTATGGTCATTTGCTTTTTGAGCATTTGCTAAAATGGAAAACAGTCATGGAACTGAATCTCTTAAATAATTTGTAGTTTTCATTGCTTACTTTTATCTTCAGATTCAGATAAAAACTTCCTCAAAGTTTTTTAGGGAAAAAAAATGACCATTTCTTTGTTTATCAAGGTCTGTTATTAATGGGTAACTTCTAATATGGGTAGAAGCCTTTAATTTCCTGCTTCTCGTGTTATGTAAAAGTTAGTACAGGAAAGCATTGTAGCTTTCTAGAAACTCAAATATTCTGTTAATGAGAAATATTCTTTTTGCATTTGTATCATAATATTGCTATTTATAAATACACTGACACTTGTTCTTTACTTTTCAGTTCCACATTAAAATAACAAACATAAAAAACATAAACAAATTCCATTTATAAATGTTTATATTTTAGATCATTATAAAGCTGTTACAAAATTAGCACAGGAATAGTGCAGTGTATGTTCTTTTCAGGTTAATTTCTAAAGTGACACATAAACTTTATCAACTAATTATATTTTTACACTTGTTTTCAATCTATAATTTAAAAAGTTGCAAACATCAAAGTCTATGATTAGAAAATAAACATTATTACAACATTATGTCACTAACCATACTGCTGTCTGTACCGATTCTTCTTTTGGTTTTGGTTTTGCACTTTTCAAACCAATATTACTGCAAGAGATAAGCTTCTGTGTAACTCTCTAATCAGAATTATATATCAATGTTCAGTTTTAGCAAGTGCCTAACCACTATAGTTAGCATTATAATTCAGTGACTGAATCAGAAGACATCTGTCTTTGCTACAAAATTCAAATTATGTATCTATGAGTTTAATCATCATCACATGACTAACTCCTTTACTTTATAACAACACCAAGCAGCTTCCATTGAGAATAAAATATTTCAATCAAATTTAATTTCACTCCCTTTGTGAATCATTTCTTCCCTTCATTCTCCTTGTAGTTCTCTTGACTTTAATTATAATTTCACTTTTAATATTGTCAGATTTTTCATTGAAGTTTATGGAGCCTTTTCTTATTGTAGCATTTAAATGTTAGTAATAGTAAATAAACAATAATAAAATAATCTCAAACAAGAGATGATAATTTTTTTTGCACCATTACTAAATTGTAGGCATAATATTAAGTAGTTATACAGTGTCTTAGGATGACTCAATGAGATAGGTATCATTATCTTCAGGGCTGAAATGAGGAAAAAAAGTAGTGGAATTCTGTTCTCCTTGAAAAGGTGAAAATCATGAAATGCCTATTATCTGATTGACCTTGATGATTCTCATAGAGTGAGACATTTTCTCCTGATTAGTGAGCTGCAGTGGTTAAATAATGGGTCAAGCAGTAGCCAAAGTCTCCTGTGCTAAGATGTGGGGCCTTCCTCCTAGAAAATACACTTGTTTGCATATTTTTTACTGTGCTGATAAGAGCTGAAGAACTCTCATAAACTGTGTGATTCAAACTCTAGTGCAAACGACTGTGCCCCTTGGGATAATTATACCTGTCTTCATACTTCAAATGTGGATAGACAGATGCTGTTTCATTTCAAGTTTATTAAAATTATGAATACAATACTTTTTTTATGCTTTTCAGTTAAATAATTCTAAAATTCTGGACTCTTTCCTTACTAGCTGTAATGTTTTATAATTCAGTTATCCTTTAGTAGTTTAAAACTTCAGACATTTAAATAAAAACCTAGAGGAGTAATGGAGGTATTTAAATTGAATAAATCAACTTAACTAAAGTACTCATAGGTATGATTATTACTCTAAAATGTAAAATGTTTAATAACTATGAATATTCTATTAAAGTACAAATATAAGTTGGTGATACATACCTAAGTTATAGTTGTTTCTCTTCTCAAATGCTTTTAAACTTAGTAGTAAAATGCATTATAACTTGAATCCATGAAATAATTATGTTTACATAATGTGTATTCTACTAATCTTCCATTTATTTGGTATACATCTATTCATACACTAAATAGCTTAAAATAAATAAATGCCTTTTAAAGAAGAAACATCAACATGTTCAAATTGATTACATGTATTTTCATTAATTCATTACCAAGTTATACCTTTTTATACAATTAAAAAAGTGTTTGTGATGTAAAATTTCTAATTACATTGTCCAAGATGTAAATATATGTGAATTTCACATGAAAAGTTACTGCACATTTCAAGGAATCAGCAAATCTAATTGCATATGAATAAGCCCCTCTTAAATTGTGTCTAAACAGCATTTAAATATCTTCTAATATATATTAGAATTGTATATTATTTAAAATATATAATTTTTGAACTTGAGATTTTTTAAATTTAAGCTTATTATTTTCTATTTTAAATTACATTATTTAGATGTAGGTGTTAATTTAGCTGTAATTAACATTTAAGTATTGATATATAATACTTCCAATACATAAAGCCAAATAAAAGTGAAATTTGGCAACATTTTTTCCCTAAAGTGGCAGATAAGAATATTTTCAGCTTTAAGAACCACACTGTCTCTGTTGTAGTTACTTAACTGTCATTTTAGTATAAATTCTGTCACAGACAATATGTAAACAAATGGGTGCGACCGTCTTTCACTAAAACTTTATTTGTAAAAACATGTAGGACCAATTTTGAGCCGCACGGTGAAATTTCCTAATTTCTGTCCTAAATCAGTTCAGAGTGTCTTATCCATGAGTTTCAGTCAGGAATTTCAAAGATTAATTCTTACAGAACTACAAGCTTCAGTAAGGCAATTGCATATTTGATATTTTATAAGAGTGATATGTAGACTCCTCATGCTATATTATCTCCATATTGCAAAGCATTTCTTTCAAATTACTTGGCATCGGAAGTACATGCCTTATTTTGAAGCTAACCATGTTAATAGAATTGTGGAATCCTGAGTGGATAGACTGGAAGGGACACATTACTGGAGTAATTTTTCACATAATGCCCGAGGGTTATCCATGGAAAGGTGGAAATGACTGAACTTCCAAACATCAGTGGGAGATAGCACATCACAGGAGAAGTAAATTGTTCTTGGCACCTGGGTTGTTTACCTCCCTGACTGGGAGAATCATTGCACACAGAATGCTTTTCCAGCCGGCAGGTTGAGGTTTCATGGTGGGCTGCAGCAGTTGGTGATTGCATTCAGCTGCGAGATACAGAAAACTTGTTCATCACTGGTTTAAACAATTATGGGCTTATTTTTCTTCAAACAATTGGAAGACTAAACTCATTTTGATGGTTCATGAGAGTCAGAGCTGAGGTTTCTACAGGGTTTTGTTTTGTTTTTTTTTTGTCTTTTTCTCAGTTCCCTACTGCTTAGGTTGCTTGCGCTCCAGCTATCAGGTTTACATTCCAAGCAGGAAAGTAGTGTGAGCCATTAGGATCAAGAAGGGAGCGTTTATCAAGAAGGTAATTTCTATCTTAGTCTTGCATTGCCAATTTTGGGTTTTGTGTTCTTACATAAGATATTGGACAGTGTGTCTGTAGACTGGTGCAAGAGAACCTCTATGACGAAAATGGATCCCATTAACCATTGACCGGTAGGGCTCCAATTCCTTCCATGAAATACAGTACGCAAGTGCTGTCTCTTCACATTTAATAGAGCCAAACAAGCCAGGTAGGAGGGCAAGTTTCTTTTCTGCTATTTCTTTCTTCTTGCATTGTTCTTACTATTGTTCCTCCTTCTTTTGTTCTTCTCCTCTGACCCTTCCACCACCTCCCTTTTATATATCTTTGATAGGAGAAAACATTTTCAAGCTTTTAATCAAGCTATTCAAACTTACAAAGAAATCTTTGGAGAAACTACTATATTAGGTAAAATTATATGTGTACCATAAATATTTAAATTTTGAGGCAAAACTAAAAAATGGTACCTGTAATACTCAGAAATATAATAATTCTCTTTCATTGTAACTATATATATGTGTTTGTTATTTATATATAAATATATACATACATACATATATAATGTTCCTAAGAGAAAAAAGGCCAGGAAAAGACACATGGAGAAATTTGCCCTGTAATTTAACAAAAACAAACAAACAATGTTTCATATGAAAGCTTAAATGCTAAATATTGGTGAATATAAGGGTGGCAGTTTTAACAACTATCAAGACAGTAATATGAATAATATAGAGAAAATAGAAAATGATATGTTCTCTACAGTGCTATTATTAAAGCACAAAACAGAGTCTATGCAATTAGCTATGTAAAGCAAATGAAAGAAAGGAAAATGATCATTATGTTTAAGTGTTGTGTTATCCTAGAGAAAAACATAAGAGAATAATAATGAATGTCAAAATGTTCACCAAATAAATGGAAAAAATAGATTAAAAAGAACTATCTGGTATATACTATAAGTAGTTTGTCTTATTTAATAGACATAAATTTCAAACTTTAATTTGGATTATCTTTGTTCTAGTTTTTTATTAATTAAAATTTATTCTAAAGACCAGAAAATTCATTTAGATTCTTCCTAACTTTTCTCAGTTCCAGTTTATCATTCAATCAGTCACATTTATTCTTAGCATTTGCTTTTGATTTATTCTGGGGCATTTCTTATCTGAAATAAGTTCTAAATAATGGAAAAGGATGAGAATGACTTTATGTGGTCAATGAGCAAGGAATAAATTTATTCTTAGTTCTCCCATTGTCTTGTATGCTAGCATTTTCTATAGTCTCCTGAGCTATGGTTTCTCCTTTTAATGATATGTTCAAAAAGTCTTTCCATGCTGGAAGTGTGTTATACGTATATAAATACATGTGTGCAGGTAATGAAACAACGCATGAAAAAGTATAGATTAATAGGTAATATATCATCGTATTTAATACAATATACTACATAACTGATAATGATATTCCTTTGGTGTTAACTCATTCATCTTTCTGGATGTGATTTATTTTTGTGATATGAATTCAAGTATACATGTTTTCAAAATTCTAGTTATTTTCCCCCCAATTATTGTTTGGAACTTTTGTTTCTGTTTCAGTAAATTGAGCTATGGATCACTTTCTAAGGATTCTACCCATTAAACAGAAGTCTCTGTCCCAGTTTTGTTGAATTTCCAGCAATACTTCTAAAGATATTAGTTTGATTTAAGTTTCTTCTGGTTTTTCACTGTATTATATAATTATACAATTGTTCTTGATCAAATTTAGGTTTTTGATTAAATTTAGGCATCAGCACACTTAAATCTCCATCCCTGATTTCACTACATACTTGCTCATGTTAAACAGACAGCATCATCTTATAAATAATAAATATTTCAATTCTACCTTTTTATAGCTATCAATATTTTCCACTATTGGATATTTCTGATAAAACTCTGATTTCCTTTCAGTTAATACTTATCACAATTCTAGTTTGCTTATTTTTCTATACATTTATTTCTTATTGTTCACACACTATATAAAAGCTATAAAATCTATTTTGATTCCACTTTTTTGTTTTTAATTTTTCCTTTATTTATATATATTTGACACCAATTGTAATCCCCATGTATTCCCCATCACCATATCACCAGTGCACCATCACCTCATCCCCCATGCTCCCGTCTGCCCTCAATCCTCCCCCTCCCCCATTTCTTCTGAAGATTTCTCCTCACTACTTTTGGTAAATACTAGTCCTAGAAATTCTCACTATTAATCTTTATTCATTTTTTTCCAGGATTATATGTTCACACTTTCTGTTTGTACCATCATTTCTAGAAGAGTATATCCTTATGTTGCTTTTTTTTACAAAATGTGCACTAAGTGAGAGCATGCCAAATTCTTTTTTTTTTTTGACTACTTATAAGCTAATTGATATTTTCCTGCACATTGTTATATGGGCAGAAACCAATTTTCCTTTTGAGACATAACTGTAGTGCTCTGTAATTAACTAGATTTCACCAGTACTATCAAATCAAATAACTGAATGTTTTTTTACTTTCTGGAGTATTTGAACTGAAATTCTTAAGTTCCATGACAATGATGATGATGATGATGATGATGATGATGGTGATGATGGTGATGGTGATGATGATGATGATAGGTTTCAGTACTGATCTCTTTTGCTGTTCTTGCTTTTAGATACTTTCAATTCTAGGAAGTGTTCTTACCTTGCCTCTTTAATATTTTCCTTCATTTCATACTCTTGTTTCTTTTTTGGCATTCCCATTATGGTAGTTGTAAATTACACCTCAGTTGAACCTTTAGTTTTATTTTTTTTCACACTATTGATATATTTATTTCCGTCTAGTTTTGAAAGACTGCCTTGTTCATTATTATCTATATTTAATTAAAATTTGAATGTCACTTATATTTTATATATCAGTAGCTTTTTTTCTGTTCTCTTGTTTTATTTTAAAGCATTTTGCTCTTATTTTTTTAGTTTCAACATGACTTGTTTCTCTAATAAGAGTAGCACTAATATGTTTAAGATTTATTCAGGTTTCAGGATTATCTCTTTTTTTTTAAGTACTTTTCTACCCTCATCTTTCATATCAGAAGCTTTGCTATACATTGTGGACTCTTGTTATCTATTTACTATTAAGACTAATGTACTAATATGCCAATAGGCATCATTTTTCCTTTAGTGATGATTCCCAGATAGCACTGTTCATAGATCTTGCTTCTAAGGCGCTTAATTTTGTCAGAGAAAAATCTTTATGTATCCTGTGTAGAGATTGTGGGACTGGCTTTGAGTGTCCTGATGACTGAATAGAAGAAGAAACTTGTGTTGTTATAGTTTAATGTACACTGAATTTGCATTTTATTTTCTTGCTTACTATGAGAACTCACTATCTTGCCATCCATGAATGAATGACATAATAAACTCATGAATATCTTCTACTAAATTAATCCAGAGAGTAAACCTCCCATTTCTCATTAGCTGAGGATAAGTTAGCTAACCGATCATATGGAAAGAGTAGAATTGGAGACTATAAATATTGCTAGTTTATGTTTTCAACCAGTGCTCATTCTTACTTGCATAATTTAGCTATATGAACAACAATAAAAAATCCCATTAAATTTCTGGTTTGGGGAAGTATTTTATACCTAATTTAGCTTTTACTCATGTTCCTTTCTGTTTGTAGGATACTTATATGAAACTAGTTATTCTTGGTTAAGTTAGTGAAAAATTTTCATCAATTTTCAATGTTCAAGAGTAAATTATTAAATGTTATATTATCATCTGTCTTATTTTTTATTTACTTGATAAAGTTTCACTAACTTTTAATATTATTTGACTGGAATTTAGAGAATTGAGACAAACTTATCTATTAAAATATGTTTAAACAAAAATGTATCAAACCAAATATAATGTAACATCTGTCCATGGGTAAAGAATACTACCTTTAGTATATTAAATTGCCATACAAATATGGGCCTTTAAAATTGAATTTCTCTTCATAATCCACATTATCAGTTTCAGATAACTTTATAGTATAATTCATGTCACTTTAATGTATGAAAATATAATTTCACTGTGAATATTTTCAATTATTTTACTAATTTTAGTTAATACTTTAAAAATACTTTTGTAGTTCTCCTGTGTTTTTTTTTAAGAAGAAATACATTGCCATTTTGCTTTATAGAATCATCTGGAATTATTTCAACCTGCTTATTGAATTAGAATTTGCATCAATAAAAAGAAACATTCACCTGTTAAAATATTATGAGTTTTGATAACTATGTACATATTTGTATTCTTTACTGCAATTAAGATACAAAGTTTTGTTTTCCACATAGTTCCTTTTGTCCCCTTTAGTCAATCTCTACTGTTGCTTTGATCTTGAAGAATAGTATAGATTCTCCAGCAACTACAGTAAATGAAAGATCTGTAACTTAAATGAGACTGACCTGATAGGCCTAAGAAAACAGAAATGGCTTGTAATTTTTATGGTGACTGAGGGTGGGGCTAAGGTGAGGGAAGAAGGAGTAGTGGGGTTGGAAAGCAGTCAGTCATTGAAAGCAAACTTAAAGTTAGAATATTACATAGACCACCCATGGATCAGTCATTGAAATTATGCTTTTCTTGATACTTAATAAATTTATACACATACACACATACTGTATGCACTATTTTATGTTTGGCTCCTTCACTCAATATTGAGATTCATTCAAATAATTGTGTATGTCTCTAGTTCTTTTTCATTTTTACTGAATAATTCATTGTATGAAGACACCATATTGTTTTGATTAGCTCTTTTTTCTGTTAATGACCATGTGGGCTATCTCCAACTTGGGAGTAGTACAAATAAAGTTTCTATAAACATTCATGTGTAAGTCTTTTAGTTGACATATGTTTTATAAGTATTATCCAAACACATTACAAAATTGCTTGTACCATTTTACATGGCCATTAGCAAAAAGCATGAGACATCGACTTCTTCCAAATTTCTTGCTTAGTTTTGATGTTATCAGTCCTTTTAATTCTTTGTTATTCTAATTGTAAAATATTACTTCATCAGGGCCTTAATTTGCATTTTTATGATTGTTCATATAGAGCACTCTTGTAGGTGCTTTTGGCAGTTTGTGTTTTCTTTTGTAGAGAATCTGATCAAATTTTTCCCTTATTTAATTGTTGACTTCTTCTCCTTTATGGTGTCATGTGTGCATAATTAAGAAAGCATTAACTTGGCAAGTTGGATTGCTCATATCTTGTACATTTCAAAGTAGATTTAGGATCTTGGCCAGATTCTAGGAGATAAACCCTAAGCCCTTGTAATAATCTCTCGGATGAGAAAGTTGTTACATCTGAGACCTTGTGCAATACTGCATTTATAGTGAATAGCCTATTTTATGTGTCAAAGTTCCTGAACCATGCTATACCTGTTTAAACAGGTAAGTCTTACACTCATTTTGATTTATGACAAACACCTATTTTTCTTTTGGGGAATAGTAGGGAGTGGATGAAGTCTGAGTAGCTGAGAATAATCAGCATGTGCTACATGTCTGCTTGATTGGTTCGCAATTTAAAACTCTGGACACTTGACTTGGAAGAGTTTTTCTTATTGGTAACACTTCACATGTTTTGTCACACACTGTTGATATGAGAATTAATCACATCCCTGTGTGACTCCAATGGGCATGGATACCTGAAGGCTTGTAACTTATTTCTTCTGGACTTACCACATATATCTTTTCCCATTGTTGATTTTAATCTGTATCTTTTCACTATAATGAGTGTTAACCACAACTATAACATATTTAAAATATTTTTGAGTCTCTCTAGGCAATTATTGAGACTGATTGAACTATTGGGTTCCCCCAAGCAAATATGTATACATCCTCACAACCCAGTTATACAGTTATGTGTATAAATAACATACAGAAGTCTTTTTCCTTTTCTTAAGTATGTATATTATCTGAATATTTTCTTTTAGTCTTGTAATTAAATTTTGATCATTAAATATATCTTAATGAGCAGGGTATCTAATATTAATGAAGATGTATCAATGTTATTTATTTAATGTAACACTAAATATTCTTTGCCAATTTAAAGACTTGGGTGTTTTAAAATCTTTGTAAGATAACTCTGTGTTTTATGTTATATCAATATTAACATTTATTGATCATATTTTCTCATTTAGTTAGAATACTTTTCAGTTATGTGTATGACAAGTGTTTTTTTTCTTGATACCTAGACATTTGGGCAAATATGTTATTAGAATCTACATCTTCTGTAAACCTTCTGTTTTGTTTGGCTTCCTCTGACATTGCTAGATTAGGGAAGGTGGGGGGGGACTACCTTGTTATTGCCAAAGGGGAATAACAGCCCAATTTCCCCTAAGAATTGAATGGCTAGGATGGGGGTTCTACCTCCCCAGTAAGTAATCACTGATACCTACCTTGGTAGGGGCATTAGAGTTGTCTAATTACTTCTCTGTCATGGTCTCCTCACATGATACAAAGATTGAAAGTAGGGAGATTCATGATCACTTAACAGGAATAAATGTCTATATTTTTTTTCCTAACCTTTTCTGAGTCAAGCCCATGCAAGGGCAGGGGAATATGGCAGTATGGCAGTCTCCTTATAACTTAATGGTAAAAGTCTAGACTACTCTGTGGGCATTTCCTGGTGGGCATAGAAATGGGGAATGCCAGTTTGTTTCTGACTGTAGTTGACAGACTTTTGACTAAAATTTCCTGTGCTGTAAGTTGCCCCTTCTAGGTCTTTTGACTATAAGGCATACTTTTTAATTTTATTTTATATTAAGGTACCATTGGCTTACAATGCCAGTCAAGATTTAGGAGAATAGGTTCACGCCTCCTCAGATGTAAATAGAGTATTTTTTTTTCTGTGCTCATTGGTCTTCTGAGTTTTCAATTCTTTCAATTTTAAGTCTGGGATATATGAATACAATAGAAATGCCAGGAGATATATTATTGTGTCACCTTTCAGTTCTGACGTTCCTGACCAGTCTCAGTTTTTTTTCCTTTCAAAATTTCCCTATAGGTGGCTCATGTATTATATCAACACTTTTAAACTGAATTTTGCAGAAAGAGTAAACAAAAGTATGTGTATCACATCTTCTCAGAGGTGAAGTCATACATGTGTGACTTCTATTTTCACTTTTTATTTCTAGAAGCTAGAAATTAGGATTTTCTTCACTAACAATTATGTTGCCTGTAATTAAACTCTGCTTTGTACTCCTTTCAAGTCTGCATGACCTTTCCCCTCCCTTTCTAATTGCCCCGTGAATTCCATGCCTAGTATAACATTAAAAACAAGTGTTAAGATTACTTCATTCTCAATTTTGTGTCATCTTTTTCCCTTAAAATAAAGTTAAAAGTTTCATGCAAGTTGTTGGATGCATTTATATATATATATTTTTTTTCCTTTCTGTTGTTGAATGGTGTATTATATAATGACTACCACATATAGTTTATCCATTCACCTATTAATGAAAATAAAGTGTGTTTCTATTTTTGGCTGTTAACAATAAATATGGCTATGGACATCTGAGTACAAGTCGATCTGTGGTATCATTTTTATTTCTTTTAAGTAAATACTATCTATAAGTGGAATTAGTGAATGATAGAGTAGGTATATGTTTAACTTAATAAGTAGCTTCCAAAATGCTTATGCCTATCGCCTAAGCTGTTATATTCCTGCCTTGTTTACTACTGATTTATAATTGTGCTTTATATATGTGTACACACATACATATGATAGAAACAATTCCTTTTTTTGTTTTATGAATTATGAATAATTTTACCAGGATAAGGCTGCCTTCACATTTCATTAATGACTTTTTTTAAAAGTCAAAAAGTATTAATATTTTTATTGCTTTTAGGTGTCCTATCTTCTCCCTAATCCATGTGACATACATTTAATTTTCTTCCAGAACATTTTATTTATATATATCTTTATATTTACATAACATTTAAAATTACTTACTGTGCCTGGTAATGAAAAATTTATATATCAATCCAAAATGCATAAATGATTTTTACAAAGTTGATTATTTGTACCAACAGAATATTTTATAAAAGGAAATATTAATATTACAAAAATATCTGAGACATAACATGAATAGTTACAAAGAAATTTAGTTTTCTAGTTTAAACAGATATACAATTTAGTATACTCCTAAAGAATATTAATATTTGGTATTTGCATAGCTTGACTGTTTCTTCATGAGTTCTGCAAGTACTATTAAAAACTTGATTCCTTATGATAACTTTAATTAAAACATGTGTGGTGCCTGCAAGGGCACAAAGCAAGTTCTCCATGATTCTGAGCAGACAGGTAAAGGAAGTAGTCCTGGAGCCCTCAGGGGCTTTTTTCAGACTGTTATTATATAACAAAGGCGACCAGGTATATGGTGCAGGGGTGGGGGTGAGGGTGTGTGTCTCTCTCTCTCTTTCTCTCTCATCTTTCTGCTTGTCTTCTGCTCTTCTTTCTCCCTTTGCATCTCTTCTCTTTTCTGCTGGCATCCTCGTGACACCACCCTTAGACGCCAGGTGTACCCACTTGTGCATGCCCACTTAGGCATGTGTGCAGGATGGCAGGTGTCCATCATCACACCAATGGTGGGAGGGCAGAAAAGCCTGATAACTTTTCCATTTACCCTACACATGACACAACAAAAAAGTAGAAAATAGTGGCTTATGAAGGTCTCTAAGGACTCAATCTGGACACATTGCAGACCCCTGTCTCCTAGTTAGTCAATAACTTTTTCAATAAATTTTAAGCATATTAAGCATTTAACAAATTTTGAGTTTGAGTATTTTAAAGTCTCATTAAATAATGACTCCAAGTTTATTAATTTCACAATGATAAATGATTAAAGAGGAAAAAATTGGTGGGAGCTAGTGAAAATTTTGTTGATGTTATTATTTATTTAGGCATCTAAGCAGTCTAATTCCTCAACTATCAGTCTCTCTCATTTGGAAGAATTAAATGACTAAACCAGGATGTTTTAGCAATAAATTGTAAATCTTACTTTTCATCATTGACTCCATAACTGGATACTTTTTACACCAAAAGTAAAACAAGCATGACTCATTCAAAATATATTTGAGAGAGGCATTAATTGTTTTCCCTGTACTTTGCAAGAATTGAAAGCAAAAATTTTAAATTTCACATCATACTTAATGATGAGATTCACATAGTTTTTAAAATTCTTTTTTCAAAATGTAAATTTCAATTTCTACCTACTACTTTATTGCATTGAAAGAAAAGATATAGGCATTAGCTCTCTGTTTTTCACACACTTGTACATAAATGGACTCTTTGGACTTGATGGTCAATTCAACAAAGCAAGAAAGGCCTATCATACTGCTGTTGTGAAGCCGATATGAGCACTCACACCAAATTGTGCACACACTAAGTATGTGCTTGTGTATGCGTATTAGTTGTTAGTGTTCCTTATATGAGTGCTCTTTATTTATTTTTTTTTTAAAGATTTATTTATTTATGCATACAAGCACTGGGGTACAGGCCAGAGGTGTAGGGGGGTGAGAGGATTCACCACAGAGAGCGGGGAGCAGAACAGTCAGATCAACAGAAGTGCACTGCTGAGGGGAGCAGCGGGCACAGCAGGAGAGGTCCGCCACACCATGTGGGTCCCCGCCCTGGCCGGCAGCAGGGATCGAACTCGTGCTGCAGTGGCTGCGATTTGCTTCGTAGTGCGTTGCTTAACCCACTGCGCCACCAGGGGAGGCCCATGAGTGCTCTTTATATGAGTATTGTAGGGTAAATAAAATTATCAGGTTTTTCCACCCTTCTTCCATTAGCATCAGTGATAAACCCTTGAGATCCTACACACATGCCTGATGGGGGCACCTGGAGTATGGTGTGGGCCTGCATAGCTGGGCACACCTGGCTGAGAGACTGGGCACATAAGGGCAACATCATGGGAATGCCCCAGAGAAGCAGCAGAGCAGAAGCAGTGGCAGAAGAGCAGCAGCGGTGGCAGTAGCTGCAGTAGAGAGACCAGAGACAGTGAAGATTCGCTGAGGGTTAGGGGGTCTGACATCCTCCTGGTCCCTGGCCCACCCCACTGCATGCATGTAACTAATCAACTCACTACAAATGACGTAGAAAGGTAAAAATCACCAAGGTCTCCAGGACTCTCATCTGCCCGGATCATAGAGAACCTGCCACTACAAGTATGAAAATTAAAAGCACACATAAGTATATGAAAACCCTTCTTTTGAATGAACTTCTTTCAAAAATATGCTCATTTTCTAGAAAACCATAAAAGCACCTAGGTTTGCATGAAGTAGGTCTGTGATAAGAACTTCAAATACCAACAAGATTATTATGAGGTTCTCAATTACCACTTGGATAATATAGGACCTATATCTTCCATAACTGAAAGTCAAAGGTTTTGAAGTTTATATTTTAGAATTGCTGATGTTTCCTGCATCTTCAACTATTGATCCTGTGATTGTCATAACTTAGAAATTAGACAAATTATAGCTTTTAAAGTAAATTTACAGGTTACAAACTTACTTTGATGGTTCCTGAAGTGTTCTCTTGAAGCTAACAGCAACAGAATGTCTTGTAGATAAGTTAAAAATGCAAACTTTCAGTTCCCTTTTCAACACCTAATACTTCAGAAAATCTGGGGACGAGGCCCACGGGTTTGCTTTAACAGGCTTTGCAGGTGATACACCCTTAATTGCAAACCAGTGGCCTAGTTTATGTTTAGATTTGTCATTTCTGTGTTTCTTTGATATTCTGTGTTTTATTACACATAAATGTGTACCTAAGTGACTAAAAATAATTATTTTTTTCTGTGCACACCTTACTTTACAAGTTATATAATATTTTTGACTGTAAGTAGTTTATCATATTTATAATGCATTAAATGTTATTAAAACCTCTTGAACCAAAGGTCATTTTTCATTCTCTCATCTACACATAGCTCAACCATTTCTAGTGTTTTTGACATTGTCTTCTGTTTTAATTTGCTCTCAGTTGCATATTATAAACTTACCACACTCAGTTTACATACTTTTACTACTCAGTATACTTGTATGTTCTTCAAATTTTTATTAACTCTTCAGACCAAGTTATCTCTTCAGTTGTCAGTTGCTTAGGTGGTTGGTTTTATCTTCCCGCCCTCTCCATTCAAGGTGGGTTATGCTTTTTTTTTAAAGGAGAGACAGGTGCTAGAAGCATGGCTGCCTATAGCTGCTCTCATTTTCATCACCTGGTAATGATACTACCCAAACTTTTAAAGATTTCAAGACTTTATTTCTTCTTTGTGTACATTTTCCATCAAATAAATATATTTAGAACTTAAAAATATTTCTCTATAAAAACAATTTAATAGTGGACAAAAGAATTGACACTGGCCTGAAAACCCTGACTCAAATTCTAAGTTGGACATTGATTAATTATATCACCTTGGGAAAGTCAATTAGCATTTCAGAGACTTGGTCTCATAAGTGGAGTAATCATTTATGACATTCAAGTTTGTTGTGAGGTTTAAGATAAATATAGATGAAGCATGCAGCTCTGGACATCAGACATGGCTCTCCATAGAAACTGGGAAATGGTCACTGTGTGTATTCATAACTCTGTGGAAAGCTACACTATTAACAGAGGTGTGCCTTGGCTGAACTTTATCACAAACATTTCTTTTCACACTGATTACAAAATGATGTGCTGTTTTCCCACCAACTCTTTGTTAAAAAATAATATTCTAAAGGATGTCTTTGTACAAGAGGTATGAGAAAGAAAAAAAAGCACCAAACTCCCATTATAATATAAATTATTATAACATTTATCTATACAACTTATATACAAAGTATCAAAGATAAAGTGAAGCATTGGGTTTATAATAATAGTTAAACAGTGTATTACCACAAAGGAATTGTGTTAAATCATTTTATTCTTAACAGACTTATGCTGTATAGTATATGGACATATGTATATATACACATATATCTAAAGACATATATTATTGCATTAGTTACATAGATGAAAAATTCAATCACACAGACTTTAAATAATTTGTCCAAGAAAACTGAACTAGAATTTTTCATCCAAGATTTAAGTGCCTACAGCTCATCTCTATCACTATGTCCTAAACCAAAGTGCTCTGTTGTATCTCCCAGGAAATGCACAAAATGAACCAGTTTAGTTATTAAGAATTTGTTATATTACTGTAGGGTCAGAGAACAATCAGGTCTTTCCACCCTCCCGCCATTGTGATGATGGACACCTGTGGTGCTGCGAGCATTCCAGGGTGGGCATGCGCAAGTGGGTACACCTGAGTTTGACACAGGTTTAAATGGGCGGCGTCATGAAGATGCCAGGACTGACAGGACCGACCAACAGACCAAGGAGCAGCAGTGAAAGCAGCAGCACAGCAGCTGAGAGGGTGAGATGTGCAGGGGGCTGGGATGCCTGTCAGCCTCCCGGCCCCCTGGCACCCATGATTGCCATGTACCTGGCCACCTCTACTAATAAGAGCATGAAAAGCCACCGAGGGCTCCAAGACTCCCTTCCTTGATCTGTCTTCCCAGAACCATCCCAAACCTGCCCAGTGTGCCACCCCCTTCCTGCTGCTACAATTACCTTGTCAAAATCCCTTAGAGGAAAATCATGCAGTGTTAAATACACAACACACACACACACACAGGGATAAGTGCAGGAATAAAAAGACAGAGCTTGAGAAATAATAGTGACAAGGTAGTTCATAAAATGAAG
This sequence comes from Galemys pyrenaicus, assembly GCA_019455555.1. Taxonomy (NCBI): domain Eukaryota; kingdom Metazoa; phylum Chordata; class Mammalia; order Eulipotyphla; family Talpidae; genus Galemys; species Galemys pyrenaicus. Next base: position 7,705,340 of record JAGFMF010011791.1, read on the forward strand.
GATGTGCGAGATGTGCTGAGAAACTTGATGTGAGAGAGGACATCTATTTTCTTTGTGAGCACTGGTTACAGGATTGAAGGACTTGGGATTTGTAGAAAAAGTCGGTGGATTATAAAACTAGCAGGGTTTAGTTGAGCCAAGTGCTTTTGGGATGAGTGTTGTAGGATATGATCAATTCTAATATCTAGATATTTTTATTGAGATAATAATTTATATACTTTGGCTGAATGCTAGAAAAAAACAAATAGATGTTAAGAATAAGCTCCTGCTTTTCCCTAGACCTTTAGCTCCAGGGAATGAAGAAAATGAGGCATGCTTATTTTCCTCCTAACTGTCTAAGTGATTTTCTCAGGAAGAGAAAATAGACAAAGAAATGGGACGACTGCCTTGTCAGGAGATATAAATACACTATTTGGCTGCAGTTTCTTTTTTCAAAATCTCTCAGGAATCTGTTCTCAGAGAGCAGTCCATTGATAAACCCACATAAAAAGTAACCTCATGATAGACTATTTTTTCAAATATTCTTTCTGCCATAAGTTTTGCTTTCCTTATGTTATAGCAACTCTGACACCAATGCCTTTTTGGTTTGTGGCAGCATAAAACTCCAAGTTAATTTATGGGTCTGAGCAATCTTTGGAAATTGCTATCATTTCCAAACCTGTTTAAAATACTTGTGTGCTATTTTTCCACTAGAAGACTGAAATTTGGGATCTGCCTCATTGATTGGGGGAGGGGATTAATCTAGCATCCTACCTAAGTATCACCCTCCAAGATGGTATAGAAAATGGAGGAGGTAATTTAAAGTAGTGGAATAGAAAAGGGATTGAACAGAAATCTGAAAGCCAAGTCCTCCTTTTCTACCTGCTATTAAACTTGTACAGCTAGTTAGTTCAAGTTTACATTTAACAACATATGAGACATATAAAATAAAAAGCACCTATAGATACACTACAATCATTTTCCCTGCAAAGAGTTTATCACATCTTAAATTCCAGGTGAGTTAAATATCAGAAATACAAGCCCTTGTCTTTTGTTTTCATCTTCCATTACTACCAATCTTCATTATTCACTGTTTTTACTGAAGAATCCCACCCCCACAGCCATCCAGATAATGTTGACACATTCTAAATAAAGGTTTGCCATTTTTCTGGGTTTCTGCCCCGCAGTTTCTGAGCATTAACATTTGCCTCCTGGACCATCAGGTAAGAAGATATACTTGCATCTTACTGTAACTATGTCCTTAGGGTGCTTGTATTTGGGCAGCCTTATAAGATTTACAACAGGTCCTTTGGCATAACAGGACTTGGCTGTGATTCAATTTGGATTTGCCTTATAACAAAATAGCTTATGGAGTGTTGAAAGAGGATTTCAAAGTATTTTTGGACACATTTGCTTATTTTTAAAATCATGGCCTCAATTTTATAATGCTTTCTGGAAGTTAAACATTTTTTTCATTTTGTCTATTTGTGTTATGACACACTTTTTTTTCATTTTTAATATTCATAATAATTAGTATTGTAATAATAACAACTATATTTCCATAGTTCTTGAGTTGTTTATCTGTTCTGTTATACTCCCAGTTAATGTATGACCTGTGAGGTTCTGAAATCCTCCAACAGGAAGTAGGTGTCCAATGTTGCATTTCAGTTCTCACATTAATGACTGGGAGTTAGTGTGCAACTACACATGAAGGAACTTGGTCCTACAAGACAGTCCCCCACAATCCAACTATCAGTTACAAATGGGGTGCCCAGACTTCTCACATTTTGACCCAGCTCACTAGACATCAGGAGTTTCCATAGTCCTCCTCCCTTAGAGTCAATATTTCAGTAGAACAGCTCAGATAACTCAGGAAAACACTTCAGTTCTGTTTACTGGTCTATTATAAAGGGTACAAAACAAACAGAAAAGATGCACAGGACGAGGTGTGGGATAAAATGGGGAGGGAGGAATTGGGAGAGACACCCAAGATTTCCTGCAAATTAGAATCTCTAAGAATCTCATCCTTCAAGAGCTAGTGTAGAGTTCAACCTTTAGCTCTCTTTTCCTTATAGGCTACAGGTGGAGCTGATAGTTCCCACCCTGTAATCTTTTAGTCTTTCTGGAAATCAGCCTCCACTTGGAGTTATCTATAGACTTGTTTCTGAGTCATCTCATTAACATAAACTCAGGTGTGATGAAAGAGATTATTAAGATAACAAAAGGCCATCACATCACTCATTAAATTGCAGGGTTTTTAGGAAATGTCCTAGGAGCCAGGGAAAAAGATTAAATATATTTCTTATTATAAATCACAACCATAATTTGATGTCATCTATTCATTTTGGTAGTTCATACTATTATAGATACAAACACCTTGAAGTAGACTACAAAAAATTTACTGATTTTTTTTTAAAGTATTCCTTTTCTATGATTTTCATTTATGCATTGTTAAGTTAATGAAACAAGGAGACCATTACACAAGTGGTTCTGTCACAAACATACCTCTGTGAACACAGGGTGACATTTTTCCCACCCCCACTTCCAAGCAGCCACCTTGGTTTACAAATCAGAGCATGCAATGAATCAGACTTCTTGACTAGGAAGCAGGTGGGAAGGAGTGAGGTGAATATATAAATAGAGATGGGGCACAGGGGAGGGAACTTGGAGCATACACGTAGAAGAAGAGGCATGGAAGAGAGATGTAGAGATACTTGGAAGAGACATATAGTTGAGAGGTACATGGAAAAGTTGCTCCTGGTCCTTGGCCGACAATGGCAACCATTTTCTTGATGTAGTATATTTTGAATTTTGAGCCTAGAACCTGCCTAACTAATCCCTTTCCTATGGGTTCTTGTCAGAAGTTACCTTACATTAGTGCAAGCTTTCAGGTCTCAGGGCTCTACTTAAAGGCCAATCCTGTTTGGCTGGGCATTTACCCATAAAGGGATGGGTAGTTTTGGAATTTTATTGGAAAACAAACATTTGAAATCTCTCTCTCTCTCTCCCCAAACCAATTATATATATATAAAAAACTTTTACACTAAGAGTATGCTTTCTTTACTTTTGTGCATGGGTGGCAAACCCCTTTTTAGAGTGTTTGTCACTTAACAGTTTGGGGTCTCCTGAGTACCCTGTGGTCTAGAGATGACAATTCTTCTCTCAATAAAATATTGTCCTGAAACTAATCTTTAAATTTCAAAAGTTCTATAAAGACACTGGAACTTTCTTACTATAATAATTTATTACATTTTTTTCATACTAATAAGGACATTTATCTGAATTAGTCTTTCTGCAGAAGCAGAAATCAGGAAGATATTTCATCTGATACTCTAAGAATATTTTAATTAGATAGTTAATATTGTTTGCTATAATAATCAATACATAAAAGAAATTTATTCTAGTTATTTGGAAAACTAGTACTCTAATAATACCTGTAAATATTTGAAAAGTAGTACAAAAAATAAGAATTATTACATACCTTCTTTTACACTCATAGTCTTTTTTAGATAAATACTGTAAAATTTCTGAAATTGTAAGTGATGTATTCTCACTCATCTGTTTGGAGTACTCACTACTGAATCTCTTATTAGATAATCTCCTTTTCTCACTATTTCTACTTTTTCACTATTCTACTTTGAGTTTATACTGCAAGAATACTAAATGACCTATGTTCTTCTGAGTACATCAATCTGTTCATATCTCCCTGACTTTTCCAGGTTTCTTCAATGTTTAAATGACTTTCTATCACTATCTGTTCAGTTAAATATTTTCTGATTTTAAAAACTTTTTTTAATCTACCTGCCCATCTCAGTCAGAATGAATCATTTCTTCCTTTTGCTACTTGCATACTCAATCAACAATTTTTATATTTTATTGACACCATGAGATTATTCAGAAAACAGTACCAGTACTGTTCAGCACACCAGAGCGCAATAAAGGAGAAAGGATAAAAATTCTGATAATTTGTTACATTTTTAAAATGTGAGGTACTGCAATTTACTAAGCTCCTGTTGGCTCATTTTCTAACAGTTCAACACATCTAACATTGGAATATATGATATAATTCCATTCAAATAAAATTTCTTTTTTGTGACATATGAGATAATAGTATGTGTAATAATCTTTGGAAGTGTAATGATGAGACAGTTTAGAAATATGTTTTTATTTCCTTTCCCCTCTATTCTCTACTTCTTTCTCCCTCTCCCTCTCTCCTCTACCCTATAAAATAAGAACTTTTCTCCCTAATTTTGTCGTAATGTATATGTAGGGTAAATGAAGTGAATCAGACTTTTTTACGCCCTTCTGCCAGTAGCCTCTATGGCTACCATCTGCAGTCTCACACACCTCCTAAGCTGCATGGATGCTCTGGGCACACACACACCTGTGAGTATGGACAGCTGGGCTCAGAGAGCCCAGGTGCATGTATATGTAAGTGTGGACACCTGTGCCAACAGGTGAAGGACTACAAAATGACTACAAGCCTGATAGGGAGATTGCCAGAGAGATATTGAGAGAGATAGCTGTTCTAGTCTCAGATTCAGCATTAAAGGCCTGTAAAAATCTATTGAGGGATCCAAAGTTCTCTTTCTGTCTGCAAGAACCAACAATAAACCTACCAAATCTGGGATGGTTGCACAACAGTACACAAGAAGACTTAGCTCATTCTACAATGGTCAGTCCTCAATGCAACATATTGTATATTGTCTTTGTTTTATCTTAAGTAATTACAGAGCAAAACCAAGCCCCCGAATTGGCAAGAATAACTGGACTGTTGAAACATAATTAACTTACATGATGATGGCAAGTAAATTTAAAATGTTTGAGATTTTTTTTGTACAAGAGGAATCAATGTATTTATTCACAGAGAGATCAGTAACTAATGCAAGAAGAATGCTAATGTAACATTAATTCATTTTACAAAATGTATTCTTAATACAGCTTCTAAAAATATGAATTTGCTACCTTGCAAGACAATGTAATGGACTGTATATAACTAGAAGTCCATAGACTTCTAAAGATGTTATAGGAATCAGTTGAAGAAGAAAGATGTTGAATAGAAGATTTTTTTGTATAATACATTTTGACATTTCATCTTTTCAAATACTGTCAAACTAATCTTACTCTAATATGTTTTCTTTGGGGTAAATTTCAACTGTAATGAAAAACATAACTTACAAATAAATAAATAAAAAGAGGAAATTGTTACTGGAAAAGTTATGAGTGAAGACAGATCACAAGCTCTTCTTGAAATTGGAATAAATAATATATATTAAAATTGAATATTAGAGAAGTAATTCTTAATGAGAAGAATACAGACTAATGCTATAATCTTTGACAAGAGATACACAGGGAAAGAGTTCTAGGAACCAAGGAATATCCCACTTACAATTCCTTTGTGGAAACACAAGTTAACATAAATAAAATGCAAATGTATAAAGAAAAATAAGATGAATCTTTGTCTGTCAATGTTACTCTCCTTCCTTATCTTCAATATAACATCAGCTGCAAAATAAAATTTTGGTGCAAGACAGAGAGCCTAAATAGTTAGTAGAAAATAAAAGAAAATTTACCTATATCTCATCTGAACACAGAGAAGCCTCAGATATTTCCTTAAAACATAAGTAATATGAGGGACATAGTATTAATAATAATAAAAAACAGAAAAATAAAAGAACACGAGTATACATGTATGTGTGTATGTATATGTGCATATTCCCTATGGAAATAAGATAAAAACAAAGAAATTATGTTTACAAATATGCAGCTCACATAGCAATTATGCAGACAGCAAAATAAATTTTAAAAATAAAGATAAGATGATAAAAAACTCAATTAGATATAAAGATAAAATCTAGAGTTAAGAAAAATATTGACCATCAAAATAGTACCTTTATAGAATTAATTTAAAAATAGCAAAATCAAGAGAAAATAATTGATATCTTTGGAATAAATGACTTGGTAAAGATACTTAAAAAAACAAAAAAAAGTGCAAAAACACAGAATGTTAGGAAGGAAAGCGCAGGCATTCTGGCAATAGTATTCCAAAAACAAGACAAAATTCCCTATAAAAAGTGTAAACTATAAAAGGTTTTCATAATTGTAGAGATGAAATATTCTAGGAATGAAGGGACAAATGAAGACGCTATCATGTAAACTTGCCCAAACCTTCTATTTGAGGGTACTTTTTCTTGCAGTCTTTTATCATATTTTATAAGTGTAATTTCCATCTTAAACTCATTTAAGATCTAACTGAATACCCACTAGATATTTCTCAGAGTATAAGACAATATCAGACAAAATAGGCAGTCAATGAGTAACTATACGTAAATTGAAACACAGCAGAGAAATGCTGAAAATTCAAATATCTTTCTTTAACTTGTTCTTCCCATCATAAAGCTTGGTTATCTATTAAAAAAAAAAAAAAAAACATTGGTGTTTCCTGGAATTTTTTAAGTTTTTGGCTTCAGGTGGAAGAATCCTAGCTGCCTTCTTTGCTACCACTACAATTAATTTTAAGACATCTTTTTATCATTGTAAAAAGTAACTTCATACCTACAAGGAGTCACTCCCCATTCCTGTCATTATTCTCAGCCCATGGAAACCCTACTGTGTTGTCGATTTCAATAAATTAGTCTTTTTTCGCTATACCATAAAAATGGAATCACACAACAAATGACATTTTTATTGTCTGCTTCTTTCAGCTGGCATAATGTTTGTCAGGTTTAACCATGCTATAGAATGCATTAAATCATTATTTTTATGGTTGAAAATAATACATAACATGGACAAAAAATGCTTTATATTTATTCTAATTCAGACATCATTCAAAGTACTTAGGAAGAAATTTATATACTTTTTACTGTGTCTCATCATGGAGAAAAGGTAGACACAATAGAGAAGAGTTTAGAATTGGAATAATAATGGGGGTACTGAAAATTAAGAAAGAAAATCAATGGCAGCAATTATTAATTCAGGAAAAAAAATGTTTCAGAAGTGAAAAATAGCCATACTATGTTGCATGACTTGAGTATTTGGCATTTACTTAATCATAATAATGTGTGCTAGTCATGAGGGCTTTTTTAGCCCTCATGTTACTATAATTAATGCTAATAAGTATCATGTGTTGTATTAGTTAATGTTTATTAAGAGATTGCTGTGTGCTTCAATTTATTTAATGCACTATCTTAGGGGGTCTGAAAATAACCCGCTAGTCCAATTTTTGTTTGGACCTCCCTCCTGGGAGGGAGCTGTCCTGGGATTATAGTCATAGAGATCAAGAATCAAAATAAATTCAGAAGTTAATATCGTACTGATAAAGTCTGTAAGTGGCAAAGACAAAACTAGGGAAGACAAAAGTACAAAATAAAGGTGGGGGGAAATCCAAACCAAATTACTATGCTAAATGAGAGATGTGAGAGTTCCTCAAATCAATATTACAAGAGACAGGGAATCACAATAAGATTTAAATAGCAATGTTGAGGTGTATCTAAACATACCTAATGTATATTTTTAAATTGATTAAATATGAACATCAAAGTAGTGACATTTTTTAGAACAAGTCTCTGAGGTCTTTAATGTCATTTGAAACCAATCAGTGTAAAAATAAATTACATATTTAAATTGTAAAGAGAACACTAAATATTTTCCACAGGGGGGATTTTTCACATTGGAATTATATAACAGTTTGTTAACTCATAATACAAAATATAGATATAAGGGAAAAATAAACTGCATCCCAAATTGGAAGCATAAAATATACATTTTTTAAAATATTTATTAAATAAATTTCTTTATTTTATAAAATTTAAATTATATTATAATTAAATTTTAATATAAATTAAAATAAATAAATTAATCTATTTATTAAATAAATCTATTTATGCATACAAGAGCTGGTGTTCAGGCCAGAGGTATGGGGGAATGATAGGATTCACCAGAAACAGAGTGGGGATCAGAACAGGCAGATCTACTGAAGAACACTGTTGAGGGGTGCAGTGGGCAAGAAAGGTCTGCTGTGCCATGCCATGTGGTTCACATCCCTGGCCTGGGATTGAATTTGTACTGCAATGGTTGTGGCTAGCTTCATAGTATTGTGACTTAATTCCTTTTGCCAAGAGGGAGGCCCCAAATATATATATATTTTAATACCTGCATTGATCTTCTCTTATTCAAATTCAATTTTGTTTTTCACTTATAAGTATATATTTTTTTAAGATTTTATTTATTTATGTATACAAGAGCTGGGGTACAGGCCAGAGGTGCATGGGGTGGGGTTGGGGGAGAGAGGATCCACTGAGATAGAGTGGGGAGCAGAACAGGCAGATTAACTGAAACACTCCTGAGGGGGGCAGTAAATGATACAGGAGAGGTCTGCAGTGCCATGTGGGTCCCATCCCTGACTGGGATTGAACTTTCACTGCAGTAGCTGTGGAAGCCCCACAGTGCCGTGCTCAACCCCTTGTGCCACCAGGGAGGCCCTTGTAAATATTTTTACCAAAATCCATATTGAGTAATTTTAATATAATTCTGTGGTAATCTGTTTTTCCCATTTTTATTAAACATGTTTACCTCTTCATTGTTGACACATATATACATATTTAATACACATGTGAAGACAAGTCATATTTGGAAAGAAAAAATATCCATAATTAATACTAATTCTAGTAAAACAATCAATTGCATTTTCTTAGAGTGTTTTGGATATAAAACATAAGTACCTGAAGGATCCGCCAAGATGGCAGCATTGTAAAGAATGCAGGCTTGCCTCCTCCATATATTCACAATTACATTGCAGGAGAATAAAACCAAAGCCCCCTGAAAGAAAACTATTTGATTATCGCAAACACCAAGAGCAATAATCTGGTCGAAAAGTGTAGGAAAACCTTGAGGTAAACCGTGTTTCTTGTGATACTGTAACAGGGTAGTCCCCAAGAAAAGGGGAAGTTCCAGAATCCCTGCCCTACCCAAAGGAGGGTGGAGCTGAGCAGGGAGAAGAAGCTAGAGAGGAGACTGGAGACGGAAGGAAACAGGATGGAGAGCAGTAAGGAGACCTGGGAGAGGCACATGGAACAGAAGATGTAAAGAAACTGCACTTGCTTCTTGGTACTAGAATTGTTGGAAGAGATGTGGCAGCTCTTATCTTGATTTTGACTTTGCTCTTTTTCTCCCAGATTTGTCCAGCCCTTTTCCATGGGTTCCCCTGGAAGATGCTTTAGACTTGAGGCAGGCTTTCAGGACTTGCTTTGGGCCAATCCTGTTTGGCTGAGTTTTACCCACAAGGGGATGGATAACTTTGGATGTTTGATTTAGTAACTATATTGTTTTGTCTTTTCTGTATTGTCCTTAATTGTATTAAAGTTGTTTTTCCATTAAAGGTCTTATATGTTTTATTGTGATGTGGCATATGGCAGAACCTATTTAGAGTGGGAAGGTCAGGGGTTCTAAGGTGCTGCTTTTCCTGTCCTGTAAGAATACCAGAGCAGTACAAACTCATAAGAATGAGGGGTAGTTGTGGTGAGAATCACTTGCTCTTGGTGATTCAGAGGCACACATCAATATTGTAGAATTTTGAAATGCTGTGCTCCACTAGAGTGCAAATATGATGCTAAGGATTGTGGGTACAATGCTGGAAAACTGCAGGGGTTGGGCACAGAGCTAGAATTACTGATTTGAGCCTGAAGCTCTCAGTACAGAACTAGCCTAATTGGCAATGAGAACCAGGTTGAATCACCAGTGTCTCCTCATAGATGAGGCTACTACTCAAAGCCAAGACTGGTGTATTCAAAATACCTCCAGACCTCAAGGACAAAACCAAGACAACAAATGAATAGTTTCATAAACAGAGTTTAATCAACTGTTAATAATAGTAGTGAACATACCAAGATAGCACTCTGCCGGCAAGGAATAGAGACCAACCCTAAGCCTGTGGCCCCATATTAATATAATCTATGCCCAGGATTGCATTTAGTGCTCAAGGCAGCCTTGATGTGGAAGCTGACACAAGACTATACAAGTAAGTCAGAAGTGCTGTCCTTGAGGAGGGAATTGTTGTGGACGCCACACTCCACCATAGCATAGTAGGCAGCTTGGATCCCTGATGCTCACTGAAGGGGATCCTTCAGTGCCCTATTGCCCTACTACCCCTTGCAATTTTTACGTACTAGCCTTTGCCAGTAAGAGTTCTCTGATTACTTCAGTAGGCACAAAGGCAAAGTCTGTCCCTAATCAACCGGACAAAACTAAAAATGAGGAGACAGGACATTCCACAAATGCTGGAGCATAAAAACCCCAAGTCTTAATCTAGCAGAACTGGAGAATATAGCTGAAGAGGAGTTTAAGTTATCAGATATATTAATGCTACTGAACTGAATATAACAGAGGATGCAAAACTGCAACATATATAGGCCAAGAAAATATGAGGCAGTTTCCAGTTAGGTGTAATTAGCAAATACTGTAAATGGATTTAAAAATATAATGGAGGGCCTCAATGGCAGAAAGCACAAACAATGGAAATAATTAATGAGCTGGATAGCACTATTTTAGAGAATACACAAATATAACACTGAGAAAAATAGAATTAAAATAATGAAAATAGTGGAAGAGTGCTTTGGTATAACATGAAGAGAAATAAAAACTGTGTTATAAGGGTCCCAGAAAGAGATAAGAAAAAGAAAGGCATATAAAAAATAGATTAAAAAAATGCTGAGCAAAACTGGTCTGCCACATGCAAGAAAATAAAACTAGATCACTACCTTACAACATACACAAAAATAAGCTCAAAATGGATAAAAGATCTAAATGTAAGACCTGAAACCATAAAATATACAGAAGAAAACATAGGTAAAACACTACAAGACATACTTCTAAGTAACGCCTTTAAAGATGCACCCCCCAAAGCAAAGAAAATGAGAGAGAAGATAAACAGATGGGACTATATCAAGTTAAAAGGCTTCTGCACAGGGCCTCCCTGGTGGCGCAGCGGGTTAAGCAACGCACTATGAAGCAAACTGCAGCCACTGCAGCAGGAGTTTGATCCCTGCCACTGGCCAAGGAGGGGACCCACATGGCGTAGCAGACCTCTCCTGCCTCGCCCGCTGCTGCCCTTGGCAGTGTGTTTCAGTCAGTCTGGCTGTTCTGCTCCCCACTCTGGTGAATCCTCTCACCACCCTGGACTCTGGCCTATATCCCAGCTCTTGTATGCATAAATAAATAAATCTTTTTAAAAAAAAGGCTTCTGCACAGCAAAAGAAACATTAACCAAAACAAAGAGACACCCCACCAATCTGTAAAAAAAATCTTTGCACCCCATACAACTGACAACAGACAGATCACAAAGTTATACAAATAATTCACAACACTCAAGAAAAACAAAGCGAACAACCCAATCAAAAAATGGGCCAAACTTAAAAAGAGGACATGTAAATGGCCAACAGGCACATGAGAAAATGCTCAACACCCCTCATAATCAGGGAAATGCAAATTAAAAACACAATGAGGTACCACATTATACCAGTAAGAATGGCACATGTCAGAAAAACCGCCACCAACAAATGTTGGCGAGGATGTGGAGAAAAAGAAACTCTATTACACTGCTGGTGGGAATGCAAGTTAATCCAACCACTATGGAAGGCCATATGGAGGTTCTTCAGTTTACTAAAAATAGAACTACCATATAACCCAGCATAGGGATCTATCCAAAGGACACAAAAACACCGATCCAAAAGAATACCTGTACCCCCATGTTTATTGCAGCACTATTTATAATTAGTAAGACTTGGAAACAACCCAAATGCCCTAAAAAAGAATAAATAAAATGCCGAAAACCATCTGTCTGGGAAATGAAACAGACATTTTCAGAGAAAAGACCTAAAGAATCCCCAACAAAATAATAGCAGGCAGACACATACTAAGATATGTTATAATAAAACTATTAAAATTCAGTGACAAGGACAGAGTACTAAAAAACATTGAGAGAAAGAAGGGTTACTTATAAAAGACCACTCTAACTGTGAGTAGACATTTCTGTAGAAATATTAGAAGCACAGAGGGATTAGCAGTATATATTCAATGTACTTAAACAAAAAGATATCCAACCCAAAATCTTTCACCCTGCATGACTGACATTCAAGTTAGGGCCTCCCTGATGGTGCAGAGGTTAGACACAGCTCTATCTAGTGATTGTCGTCCACTGTGGCATGAGTTCTATCCCTGGCTAGGGAGGTGACCCACATGGTGCATTAGACCTCTCCTGTCTCATCTGTTGCTCCCCTCTGCAGCATATTTTAGTAGATACACCTGTTATTCTCCCCACTTTGTCTCTGGTGAACCCTCACACCCCTGAAACCTCTGACCTATACCTTAGTTCTTGTATACATTAATAAATAAATCTTAAAAAAAAAGACTGACATTCACAATAGAAGGAAGATTAAGGTGATTTACTGACAAAAACATAAATTAAAATAATTTGTCTTCACAACACTGCACAAAAAAGAAGTCTTAAAGGAGTTATTATAAAGCAACAGAACAACTCATACAGACACAACAGACACCTAAGTCATTTAAAATGGAGAAGGAGAGATTAACACTGTGTCACATCAGAATGATTCAGAGACCAGACTGTTCAGTAGGTCACAAAATAGTCCATCATATTCTAACTTAAGCTGTACTATCAAACAAAAAATTAGTAGAAGTAACACATAAGACAACAGAACTGGAGTCTAAACATCATATAAAAAGAATAGGCCAAAACACAGAAAGAACAAAACAAAACAAAACAAAAATATGGCAATAAGTACCCCTCTATAATCATCTGTAGTGTAAATAATTTGAATTCACCAGTCAAAAGTTGTAGAATGTCTGAATGCATTTCAAAATAAAGTTCTACCTTCTGCTGTTTACAAGAAACCCATCTTTACAAAAGACGAATGTAATCTTTGAGTTAAAGTATGGAAGATAGTCATATAAGCAAATAGCAACCAAATGAAAAAATCAAGAACACATGTATCATATAAAATAGGCTACTAGTTCAAAAAGGTAGTAAGAGAAAGATACTACTATAATTAAGGGCCTAATATAAAAAGAAGAAATAACACTCATAAACATGTGTGCACTGAATGATGGGGAACAAAGATAAGCTCATTTGAGGGGATTTTAATACCGCATTTATAACAATGAACATATCAACAAGACAAAGGGTAAATATGCAAACAGTAGCTTTAACTGAGGACCACAAAGATTTAACAGGCGCCTATAGAATACTCCGCCCAAAAATTGCTGTGCACATTTTTTTCAAGTGCACATGGAACGCCTTAGACAACAGACCATATGTTGGTACACAAGGTAGTTGTCAAGAAAACTAGTTATGGAAATCACATCAAATCCCCTCTCTGACCATAATGCCATAAAGTTAGAGGACATAATTGACTTGTCTCAGAAACATAAAATTCTACTCCAAATACATCTTAGATACTTAAAATAAATCTAATGTACTTGAGAAAATTATTTTAAAAAACAATCAGATAAAGATGCTTATTGCCACATTCTTGAGGATATTCATACTGAAATGTCAGTTACAGAAGAGAATTGGTTTTGAAAACAAATTATCACTAGCAAAAAAAGACACTTTAATTCAATTGTAGAATCTCCTGCCCTTCTTGATAAAAATGTATGACTACCTTACTGTTGGAGGGAACCAAGTCAGAGTATTCATACACAAAATCTTGATTGGACATTGGAAACTAGATGGGACTAACTTATCTGAGGAAACTCTACAAGATATAATGTTAACCAAAATCTTAAAACTAGTGATTGTACTACTTAACTATGGCATGTATTTGAGGCACTGCTGTATGCATCTTGAGTCCCTTTATTAAAATTAGTGAAATTTTATTTTATTTTTAAAATTTATTTATTTATGCATACAAGAACTGGGGTACAGGTCAAAGGTGTGGGGGTGAAAGGACTCCCCAGAGACAGAGTGGGGAGCAGAACAGGCAGAGAGACTGAAATATACTGTTGAGGGGAGCAGTGGGCAAGACAAGAGAGGTTTGCTGCGCCATGTGTGTCTCCTCTTGGTTCACCATGGATTAAACTCATGCTTCAGTGACTGCAGATACAGTGCTGTGCCTTAACCCCTTGTACCACTAGGGAGTCTCAAAATTGGTAAAATTTTAAAGTATATAATTTTTGGTTAAATATTATAGGTATTATAGTACTCTATGGAGCAGAAGGTATATTAAATTCCTATTGGCTTAAAAGCATAATATGCGTTTTCGTATTCTCTTAGGACATTAGTTAGTAATCAATAATTTGACATAATTTACCAGAACATATATTGAAAATATATTTTTTTAAATGTAGGATTATTTTAAATAATGCAAATTAATTTTGTTTAAAATATGGCTAAACTACAACTTCTTATCTTTTTTTTTTTCTTGAACTTTGATGACATTAAAGTTCTGTCTATGAAATGTCTAATCTGTGCTTTTGGAACATAAAGATTCACTTGTTTTTTAAAACTGTGTGCTAGATAGACCTTTTAAATAGTTTGGTTTCATTACAGGGCAAAACAAACAAAAAACAACAAACTGCTGGTATACTATATTTAAGTTGTTAAAAGTAATAACTTAAATCTTAGAAAAGTGCTGTAAAATAGTACACTAATGTCAAAGAAACTTCTATTAAAACTAAATAATTATTTCAAATATATAAAAATAGTTAATATATTATGGTTTCATAGGATTACATATATTTTAAAAAAGGGAATTGGGCTTTTATATCAAATAATAGAAACTGTAATATCCTCCCACATATTTTTCAAAGATAAAGAAAAGATATTACAGATTTATCCCTAGGAGCAAGAAAACAACAAAGAAAGAAAGAACAAACAAAGAAAAAAAAAAGAGAGAGAATAGACAACTGGGACTAAATCAAATTAAAAATTTCTGCACAGGGAAAGCACTAATAACTAAAAGCAAGAGACAACCTATGGATATTATACATCTGACAAGGGACTAATATCAAAGATCTACAGTGAGCTCTTACGCCAAACAAATAACCCATTTCAGAAATGGGCAGAATAGACACTTCTCCAAAGGAGATCTATAAGTCGATAAGCACATGAAAACATATTCAAATCTTACTGGTGCTTGCTTGTATCCAGTTGAGAAATTAAATCAGAATAAGCACTCTCCAAGATCGAGAAAACATGTTTCCAAAGCACATGCATTTAAACACAGAAGCACAATTATTTAAAGTTTAACAATTATAAATAAATTGTAGCAGGTTAAAGAAATAGCCTTTACATCAAATATTAGAATGAATAAAAAGTGTTAATAGTCCTATCATTTCAAAGATTCAATAAAAGCTTCTTAGGAATATATGCAATTAAAAAATAATAATATACCCACCTGTTCATTGTTTTTATTAATATTGTTAATATAAAATTATTTAAGGAAATAATATATTTTTGGTAAAGTAATAAAATGTTTTAAGTGTAATATCTTTTCAGGTTAATCCATTTCATTTTTTGTTTTATTTCAAGTAAAATGGCATTCTAGTATAATTTCATTGAATTAATAAGCAGATTTCCATTCATCCTTATAAGAACAGATGTCTATTTGTTCATCATGTTTGAAAAAGTATGTGGAATAATTTTCAACTAAAAAGTAATTATGTATGT
Organism: Galemys pyrenaicus; assembly: GCA_019455555.1. Classification (NCBI taxonomy): domain Eukaryota; kingdom Metazoa; phylum Chordata; class Mammalia; order Eulipotyphla; family Talpidae; genus Galemys; species Galemys pyrenaicus. The sequence goes on from JAGFMF010011791.1 coordinate 7,721,001, forward strand.
AATTGTAGATGACATGTTGCATTATTTTCTATAACTTTATATATGACAAAATTACTTCAATGATAGTTTGACATTAAACAGAAATTATAACTTTACTTATTATTTTTATAATGTAATTATATAGTAGCGATACAATGATTTAAGCAATTAGCAACTTAAAGTGTGAATAAAATTCCAAATGCACCCTGGTATATAACATATGTCCGAAGTTAGGGTGTGTAAGTCACAGATTATGTATGAGTGATAGAATTTGCAATGTTAACTATGATTTAATAAAATACATGAATGCAAGGCAAACTGAGCATTGTGTTCCTAGATGGAAATATGTAGTTAAAAATAGGATAAGTTAACATAAGTGTTGACATGTCAATAATGCTGTAAAGCACTAATGAGTGTATGAGCAAATGTGTCTGTATGCATGTGGGTAGAAGCCATATACATGAACGCTTTGAAAAATGTATTCTCTACTAAATGTGTCTGAGACACTAAATTTGATTAATATGTCAAATTTGGTAATGCTTTCTTATGCTTTCCATTGGTTATGTCAAGAAATTATTTAAAAAAATTTAATGTAACCTTAAGACTATAGGTAATGGCTAGTTAACCAGTGGGCCAGGAATAGTAATTTACATTAAATAGGTCTAGGGAAAAGCCAAGAGATGGAAAGACAATAGAACATTGAAGTCAAAGGTCTTTAAAAGATTTTATCTATAAGCACAATGGAAGCATTTTGTTATTTAATCCTTTTCTTTTCTTTGGGGTTTTACATTTATTCTGTAACCACAGCTTCTTGTAAAACTACAGAGAGTAAAAGCCATGGAAGGTCCTATAGTAAGAAAAGATAAGCTGGAAAAGCAGCATTATTGCTATAGTTTAACAAACTCAATGTCTATAGTCTACTCCCATTCCTCTTTATAACACAAAGTTGTTGGATCCAGCCCGTGTCTTAGCATGTAGCATATACATATAACCCCCAGATTGGAGCCCTCAAGGAGGGCTATGTGGCCATATGACACCGGACTGGAGAGCCAAGGCACTGAGACGAGTCAGCACATTGGAGATCAATTGGTTCACAGCAAACAGACTTTATTGCTAGGTTAACCTCGGATCCTTCCCCAGGGAGCACTGGCACATTCAGCCTCACCCTTGGAGGGAAGGACCCCATGCTGCCTGTGCGCTGGGATTTTATAGTCACAGGGTCACAGACAAGGAAGATAAGAGAAGAAAAATGAGTCTGGGGGCTTTTCCATACTGGTGCCAGAGTCCCTCTGGTTTATCTCATCTGGTTTACAACCACCTGCTAGGGAGGGGGAACTGTGTGTAGATAAGGGAGCAAGGGCAGAGCAACCTTGCATACTTTTACTATTTAACTTTTATTGGTTACAATGTATTCATTTGCCGATTCCTACAAAAATAAGATTCAGATGGAAATTTCTTCACAGGTAGCAGACCACTCAACTACAGAGTGAGATCCCTACAAAAGTGACTTGTATTTATGAAATCAAATAATCCTCCTAGATAGGATCCAAGCTTCCTTTCAATACATAAATAAATACAGATGGGAAAAAAAATAACTTTCCCACATGTTTGTGCACAAAAATAGATTGAAATTTATAAAGTTACTCAAGAAAATACAAAGAAGAAAAGAATTCTGGAATAACCTCGAACTAAAAAAAAAAAAGGGAAATATTGACAGGTGAAACCTGGTTCATCTAAAAAAAAAATCTGAATTATAATCCTCTCTCCTTCTCAACCTTTTATTATCTCTCCTTCTGCTTCTGCTCCTAGGCAAAAGGGACACCATCAAGGTCATAGTGACAAGCCTCATAGGGATATAATATCCCTTACTAAGTTTAACAAGATTATCTCTTCTGCTTTGTGAAGGTGATTTACTCTAGTTTCTCATATCTGTTGGACAAAGTGATTCTGAAGGTCTCTACATTATTTTTCATTAAAATGTAAATTTGAATAGTTCACCAAAGATTGTTCTTTGATATCAGTGACCTGTGTGGACCTAATAGTGGTCACTGGGTAAAACTGATGAATTTTAGTCCCACTGCTGCAGATCAGTGGACTGATGCTAGGGGACTACTTCACTGGCTTTGATACAACCCCTCTCCTGAATCTCTATTTCCCATTCCTTTTTCCCTCATCCTATCTGGTTTCTTGACTGCATCTCCCTTCAGATACTACAGTAGCAGTAGACTGCTTATGTACAGTCTGAGGTGGAGGGGCTATCTCACATGCTCACTTCAGGTAGAACATTTGTAATTGTCTATGGTTGCATTAGAAAGGTCACAAATAAGTTTGACCAGAAGTCATAACTGTCAACCATTATTGAATCGTGCATGCCATACACATTTTTATTTAATTGAAATAACTTAAGTAGAGCATACAAAGTATACTAATATTGTTGCACTATTCAATTAATCATGGCATATAAATACCATGTAATCACTGTTCAGACCAAAATTTAGCACATTGATGGCACCGATGAGATTCTTTATTATCCTTTGTAGACAATACCACTTAAGTTACCCATTCTTCTCATCCTAGGTTAATCTGCTTATTTATTTACTTTTTGCTATATACAAAGCATGTTTCCTTTGCAACTAACTTCATTCAGTATTTGAATTCAAATTCTTTCTGACATTGAAATGTATCTTTGTTGCAGTGTATTTTAAATTTGTATTTGTTTATAGTAAAGTAAGACATGAAAATATCACATTTTATTTGTTCACTCTGTTATTCTTTTGGCACTTGATAGTTTTCAACTTATGGCTATTTGAGTAACACTGTTTTGAACATCATCTTAGCATCTACGTGCATACTTACAAGTGTCCTTTGGAGGACTCTGGCACCCATTTGTTTTATGTATTTGCAAAAACTCCAGATTGCTGAAGGAAGTATATATTTTATTTTGGAAGATGTTTCCAGTAAGTCCTAACAAAGGGTTTTACTCCCATTTGCAATGAATGAGCAAACAGGTTGCTCTCTATCTTTGACAATGTTTGTGTGTCTTCTTTAAGACATTTGATTGATGTGTATGATATCTCTTTGTGGACTTAATTTATGTTTTCATCATGAGTACATTTGTATTATATGTTTACCTTTTGATAATCTTTTTGTGAAGTCCCTATCACAATTTTTATACATTTTACAATGGGTTTTGATGTTTTACTGATTGTATTTGCATAATCTGGAAACAGTATTTCCATAACATGAAATAGAAATTAGGCTCTAGATGTCATCTCTGGAAGTGATAGGTTATGAAGACCAAAAAAAAAAAAAAAAAAAAAAATTTGATGACTCTGAGAAGTTCACCCAAAATATACTCTCTTGTTCACACTTACTGTAAATGTCATTTAGACTACATAGCAAAGTAAATTTTTTTGCTATAGTAGATTCCGAATGTGGGTTTGTATCCATAGGACAGAGTATAGAGACTGCAAAATAAACAGAAAACATGGAGGACTAAGTTATTTTGTCATTTGTCTTGGGACAGTTGCTTGCCCTGCCATAGCTACTTGCTCCTTAATTTTTCAGATGCAATTGGATCTTGAAATTAACAAGGGCATCTAGAATTTCAGAGTAACAGACTGAAAATTAGGGTGGAAAATGATGCACTTTTACGGAATTGTTTCTACTAGGGTTTCACAGTACCTAAATGGGAGCTATTTTCTATGGTTAAAAAATAAAAAGGTTGCAGCTGGCAAAGATGGCCACGTGGGTTAACTGCCAAGGCAGCCTCTTAATAATGGTAGTTTTGTTAATTAGATAGGAGAGATAGTTCCCACCTAATTTCAGAATGCCAAAACACTGAGAAAAATGCTGCAAAAAACAAATAAACAAAGTCATTTGGCTGCTGCCAACCACATCACAGTATAATTGCTTTATGGAGATTAAAAACTGATAAATTATGTCTTGAAATATCAATTAACAGTATAAATATAGGAAAAGTAGAAACAAAATGGTGAATTAAAGATGCTATTATATATCTGAAAATTTTAAGAGGTTAAAATAGCATATACATGTGTGTATGTGTGTGTGCACGTCTGTACAGATATTATAATTAGAAAATCACAAAAAATATTAGGGTTTTGTAATAAAAATGGATAATGGAGCATGTTTCCTTTTGCAACTAACTTCATTCAGTTTGCTGTCTTTGAAATGTATATATCATGTATAATTAACCATTACTAATATAAATGGAGTGAAATTTTATTTAGAATTATAGAGAGAACTCAATAAACAAAATTAATTTTAATGAATATTTAATATTTTAATGTGAAAAACAAGATATTTTGTTTAGAAAACAGACTGGAGAATTGGAGAAACTAAGTGTCCTCAGTAATACTCAGTAATAATAAATTACAATGTAATTGTAAAGCAGTCCCCTTTAGAGTTCCATTGTATTGGGTTTTATTACTAATTTTAGTTTATAATTTTGCTTGGTGAAACATTTGTTAAATATTTATGGAAGAAAATTTATTGGCAAAATTTTAAGTTATATTTGAAAGAAAAATAGAGTGGTACAATATTTTCTCTATAAGATTAAAAAATTACAAAATGTTACTGTGTATAGAAAAGATAGCATTGATCTGAAAAAAGAAAAAATAAATTATTAAGAAAAATAGGAAAAATAGCAAGAATATATAGGAATGATATTTAACAATCATAGCATTTTAACACAGTGAGATCTGGATGGGATTGTTTAATAAATGTTTTGGGGATGTAAAGATGTTCTAGGAATAAAACAACATAGGTTTCAGATGCAAGTTACATGAATAAATTTAAGTTTTATTGACAATCGTGAAGTAGAATAAACATTTCAGTGTTGAAAGAAAATATTAAGACTGCTTGTATGAATCACAGGTGCAGATAGAATAAAAATAAGCTATAGAAATAAAACATTTGACTATATTAAAATGCTTAAAATATATATTGTTTACAAACTGTCAGAAAGTGTCAAAATGACAAGTAATCAAATGAAAAATATTTTCAGATCCAGATTCCAATGTTGACTGACTTCAGCATGACCCTTCAGTCTGCTTAAAACAACCTGATACAGGCCCCACCGTGGCCTAGGGGTCAAGTCACAGCATCACTTCTATGGCCTGAGTTTTAATGCAAGCCAGGGAGCTGACCCATATGACGCAGCAGAACTCTCCTATCTTGCCCATTGCTCTTCTCAGTAGTATATTTCAGTCAGTCTGCCTGTTCTGCTTCATGCTCTGTCTCTGGTAAATCTTCTCACCCCCAACCCCCAGCACCTCTGGCCTATGTTCCACTTCTATGCAAAAAAAAAATAAAGTTTTAAAAAACCCAATACTCAAACAACAACAACAAAAAAGAATCTCACATTTGAGCTTTCAATAAAAATGAAATTAAATAATACATTTGAAAGAAGTTATTGAATTATTTTAAGTACAAGGACATAGTATCTTGCAGTAACTAGTAATTATTCAAAAGAAAAGAACCAACTTATTGGAGACATGGAAACCATTATAGAATTGGTGAGAATGTATAACTGTACAGTCAGTGGAAAGCAGTATGGAAATTATGCAAAAAAAAGGTAGAGCTTCCATACAGATCAGTTTTTCCATTTCTGACTATTTGCCCAATATCTAATTCTGAGTACTTACAAAAACATTAAATTGAAAATGCATGCATTCCTCCATATTTATTGAGGAACTCTACCATAACCAAGGTCTTGAGACAAGTTAAGTGCCCATCAACTGATGAATGGATAAGAATTTGTGCTATATACACAGAAATACTACCAGTTTTCAAATAGAAGATAAAATCCTGACATTTACAAAAATAGGTGAAGTTATGGTGAAATAAAGAAAGAAAAATATTGTATAGTTTCACTCATATATGGTTTATAAAAACAGAACTAAAGTATAAAATAAACTTTATATATATAGTTTATATAGAATATATCTTACATACATAAATATATGTATATATATATATAAAGTTTAAAATGAGGTTTTAAAGTGTTATCTACACCCCCATGTTCTGTACAGCACTATCACAACAGCCATATGTGAAAACATTCTAAATGTACATTGATAGACAAATGAAGAAAGGTGGATATATACAAAATTAAATATTCTGTCTTCAGTTAAAAGGAAGGAAATTCTAGCATTTGTAATTTGTTTGGATTTGTGTTTGGAAGACAGTATGCCCAGTGGAACTGCTTAAAGAAAGACAAATATCGAATGAGTGTCCTTATGTGAAGAATCTATTAAAGTCTTATAAAATAGGCAAAAGTATCAAAATGAAAAATAGATGTGGTTGCCAGGGGATGGTGAGAGGCAGATATCAGTATTTATTCAATGGGGATATGCTGTAGCTATGCAAAATGAGTACATTCTGGAGATCTGTTGTGACACACAGTGCCTATACTTAACTAAAAGATATCATGTGTTTAAAAACTTAATAGGGTTGATTCCATATTGGTTGTTTTTAACCACAAAAATCAAAACGAAAGAAAGGGGACAAAAGGAGCCCTCCCTGGCAGCGCAAGGGGTTAGTGCACACCACTATGAGGCTGTCTGCAGCCACTGTAGCAAGTGTTTGATCCCCAGCCAGGGAGCTGACTGACCCACATGGCACAGCAGACCTCTCCTGTCTTGCCTGCTGCTCCTTTCAGTAGTGTATTTCAGCACATCCATCTGTTCTGCTCCCCACTGTCTCCAGTGACTCCTCTCACCACCCCTGCACCTCTTGCTTGGACCCCAGTTCTTGTATGCATAAATAAATAAATCTTAAAAAAAGGAAAAAAAGGACATTTTTGGAGATGATAGATATGCTCATTTCCTAGATTGTGGTGTTTTTAACAAAATGTATACATATGTCCAAATAAACCAACCTGCATTTATTAATTATTTGCAATCTTTTGGTATGCCAATTGTATGTCAAATATAGGTGGATGACTTCTACAGTTACTTATGACTTCAAGTACTCAAATCTTAAATATACCCCATGCTTTGTAGAGACCCTGTAAGACCTGAAGGGGGAGATCCTGCACTCTAAATCACAAGCAATGTTGTAAGCCAATGTTACCTTTATAACAGCAAATTATATAAAAAAGAATGATTAGGTTATGGTTTTGTGGGGTTTTATTTAAGAAACTATTAACTTACTATTTTGTATAATTTCCTGAAAATCCATTTCTCCAGGCAGCACTACACATACTTCCTACTGACTATGGTCATGTTTTAGTTAACATTTCATACTGGCAGTTCACCTGGTCATGCCTTACAAATAGCACTGCTTTCTCACTGTCATCTCCTTACCTTAAAATTGAGATTTTTTTTTTACAATTTATTTACTTATAGTTACAGGAACTGGTTTATAGGCCAGAGTTGAGAGGGTTCACCAGAGATAGAGTGGGGAGCAGAATGGGCTGATTGAAATACACTGCTGAGGGGAGCAGCGGGGAGGACAGGAGAGGTCTACTGTGCCATGTGGGCCAGCTCCCTGGCCACAGATCAAACTCAGGCCACAGTAGCTGGTGATAGCTTGATAGCACTGACTTTAACCCCACCAGGGATGCCCCAAACTGACAATTTTTTAAAAAATCATGCCCTTTCCATAATATCTGACATAGTTCTTTGTTTACTGTGAACAGAATATGAGGTCCAGGAGAATAAGATTTCCTTGTTGCTGCTGCTATTCTGCCTGTCTCTCTATTACCCTGACATAACTCAGCATATTCTAAACATTCAAAAGAATTTTGATGTTGTGAAATCAGTACAGAAACAAAAATACACTGATGATCTAAAGTGCAATTTGAGGCTTCTGAACTTAATGTAGGATTAGTGAGGGAGAATAAAAAATGAAGTTGCACTTTCTACCCAAAATAGAAGTGTCCCATATTTGCTATGTCTTACCCTAGTGGTCATGAACAGGACTTATCTCAAATATATTTAGCCAAGAATATCAGTTCTATGCTTTTACATATATTCATACAGTTTCAAGATTGATATATAACAGTTGGTGTAAATGTGAATCCTAATATAAGAAATATCATAATATCATATTCCACCTTGTCATAAATCCTGTTATTAAGCATCAAAAAAAGTAAAAATAAAGAAACTAGATGATTCAAAAGGAAAATTATGCTTCAGTTTTTGATTTTTTTTAAATGCACAAATTACCATTATCATAAAGAGAAAGTATATCAAGGATTATACATTCATTTATTTAATAAGCTAAGTCATGTCTTTTAAATGCCTCGAATAAAGCGATTATGTTGAGTTAAACTTTGTTTAAATTCTATTTTCTATCGATAATTTGGTTTAAATGTTGAAAATTTGCAAAAAAATAAATGGACAGTGTTTTTATTAGCATGTATCCATACAACATATGAGACATACATACATTATATACACATACATAATACTAAATATATGTGTAAATATAAACAATTGGTCTAAACAATTGCTATAACCTAAATGTTTGTGTCTTCCCCAAATTATATGTTGAAATCATAACTCCTAGATGATGGTATCAGCCAGAGAAGCCTCTGGGTGGTGCTTAAGTCATGAGATGCATCCTGCATGAATGGGATTATCCTACTAAAGAAGCTCCAGAGAGATCTCTATTCTTTGTTGCTCTTGAAGGATAAAACGTAAAGTCTGTAGTGCAGAAGAGAGCCCTCTCCTGACCATCCTGGCACCCTGAGCTCACACTGACAGTCTTCAGAACTGTGAAGAATCAGGTACCATTTTTCATCTATCAAAAAGGCAAAGGTAAAAATTATCGATAACACAGTTATATAAGATGCAAAGAAACAATCAATTTCACACAATGGTGTATAAAATTGTGATCTATTGCTGCCAACTTGTCAGTATCTGTTGAAATAAACAATTCTGATAGTGGTGTAAGCATTGGACTATCATTCTTAAAAAGATGAACTGGAGTTTTTCATATATTTTGTGTAATTTTTTTGCCGTACGTACACATGAAATTTGATGACATAATTGGAAGCATAGATGCTCAATTATGTTATCTTTACTTATTACAGCTCTGACATTTTTTCAACCATATTCCTTTAATTAAATGAAATCAATTCTCATGGGAATATTTTTTTCCATATCTTTACTGCTTGTTTGATTCTTGTTCTAGTAGTATCTTCAAAGAATTTTATGTTAGTTATAAATGATAGTTTGTCTTGGTTAAAAAATGTGTTTTATATTTTCTTTACAGTAGCAATATGTAGGCCTTACCACACTTCCATTACTGTACATTACCATGGAAAATTCTGTTGTCAGCTAACTTTTTCCCTGTATGCTGAAATTACTTTTACTCATTTACAAGTTAGCAGGTACCATTTTTCATCTATCAAAAAGATTTATCCTGGGAACAAAATCTTTTTTCTTTATATATTTGAATTGTAGATTTTTTTTCTTCTGAATTATAACAAAAAATGTTACTTCTAGTTATAGTTTGTTCATTCTGCTATTTTACATGTATATATTATGATTATACTAGAGTTTTATCTATTTACTATCTGTTTATATATATATATATATTTATATTTTAAAATTTTGTTCATTTTCACTCCCTCTCCTCCCCAAGCTTTCTCAAACCAGTATTCTATGCCTTCACTATTTTGGGGCACAGTTTCCCTTTTTCATTGTTTAAATGCAATCGTTTAAATTTTCTTTATAATTTTTTGAGTTTTGTTAACCAACAACCACTCTTTCAGATGCTTTGACAATTCTTCTTTGAGCATTTGTATATCTCATATGAACTGTTGTTAAGATCTGTTTTGGCAAGTTTCTTATCTTTCATATTTCAATTTCTATTTCCTCTTATGTTTTCATAGATTTTTTTAAAAAATGTCTCATGCAAAGTATATTTTAACTATCAAACAGTATTTTATGAAATGAGTTCTCTTATGACCAGCTAACTATTTGCAGGAAATTATATAGATATGTGGAGAAAGAAAAAGCATTGTTCAAGGGCAAAAAAAGCTTGTGTGTCGAATGATTTACTTTAGACCTTTATTTTCTCAAAATCAGCACACTTTTCCAACATCAGAGATGTCCCTAAGTAGAGATTCCGTAAATAATAGGCTTGCAAGAATGTTATCTTTCCTTGTTCACCTATACTGTTCCTGATGTCCATTGTATCAACAGGGCATCCAGGGAAGCTGTAAGCACCAGTCCTTACAGGTCATTGCTCATGTTTTTAAGGAAACCTTTAGGCTTTTTGCTTGTCTGTTTGCTGTCTCTTTTAGTATATGCTATCTGCTCTGGGGAATTTTCTGACTTAGTCTGAGAATTTTTCTTGAACTTATCCTCTTTGGACATCTACCTATCTATGACCTGATTTGGCATAAACTGCATTCTGTATTTCTAGCTCATATGTAATGATACAGATTCTCCTGTTTTTGTCTTAGGCCCAAAGTTTTAATCCCATTTGTTCATCATTGCATTATTTATTTGGCTTGCAAAATACCATTCTTTTTTTTCCTTTTGCTCCATTTATAACATAAAATCCTTTTTAATGTTTATCAAAGGTCTCATACCTACAACATTAGTACTTATACTGCTACATGAGGCACCTAGCAATATTTTACCAGAGCTAGCATATGTTTCAGGGTAATTTTATGTGGCACTCAGGTTATGTGGCACTCAGGTTATATTTTATAGATATGTTTCAATTTATTCTATGACCCTGGTATAGTTAAAAAGAAGGTTACATTTACTTTAATTTTCTTGACCTTGAAGCATCATTTTTAAATTGGAAAATTCAGAGATTTTATATTAGGTGCATCTTAAACTTTATGCTGCCTGATGTTTATATACATGCTTTGCTGATTATTAAATCTTTGATAAGAAAAGCAATCTCAATTACTTTATTCATATGAGACTATGCAATCTGCTTTAAAATGATATATTTCAGAGAGTACTCTGAGGAATCCATTGTGATAAAAATATGACTTGACCATATAATACACATCCTCACCCTAGCCCCATTTGAGAATATAATAAAAGCTATAGATGTTCTATCCACTGGTGAAATTAAATGCATAAATCACACATAAACAAGAATATTTTATATCTGAGTTCACAGGATTTGCAAATTTCTTGAATAGCAACAATGGACAAGGAATACTTATATCTCAGAGACATTAAAGTAAAATATAAAGTATATGAACAAATATAAAATTAATCATTATTGTAAATGACCTTGGACTCTAACAACTGATAAACTGACTCTGGTTCTATGACTGAGAATAAGTGGGAGCCACAGAAAATATAAATTTACATGTGTGGCTTTTGGCTTTCTAAGTCGAATGTCCTTGCCTTATTTCAATAAAGTGGAATAATTTTTTAAATGTCAGACAATGTCATGTTTGATAGCAACCATAACAAGGTTTAGTTGCCAAGCAATCTATATTTTTGGCAAAATATCCATGTTAAAAATCATTAGTGAATACCATAGATCAAAAATTTTGTCTAGGAAAAACAGTTCTTTGAAGACATAATTAGTTTCTGGGAAAAATAGAACTTTAGGAATATAAACATGTTCAAGCATTTGCAATTAAAAGTAAAGTAAATGTATCATATTTTAATGCAGTCTGTTATTTTAATGTTCATGTTTACAACACTATAAATTATGAAATGTTAATTGTTTCATTATTACCAATAGGACCTGGATTTTTCTCTCTAATTTTGGAATGCTTGTAAGTAACAAAATATATCATTTTAAATATTATATAAATGTGTTTATTAATATATTGGATCTCCAGACTAAACATTAAATGTTTGTTACTATTCAGACAATTTCATTCCATTGGAAGGAAAACAAGAGTTGATTTGAAGTACTCTCAGGAGCAAAACTGTTGACTATTTGAGAGATGGCAACATAATCCACAAATAAAATAAGAGTCAATGAGTCCATAATGATATAAATAACTTGTCATAGAAAGGAAAGCTTTTATTATAATTCCAACCTAAAAATACAGAAACAGCAATGAAATCAGGACATTAAAATTTGGCTACTACAATAGTTACAAGATTCTGGCAAAAATCATCAATGGGTCTATTGGCCATCTGTATGTCTTTTTTGGAGAAGTGTCTATTTTTTATTGGGTTATTTGTTTTCTAGTTGTTGATTAGTATGAGTTCTTTGTAGATCTTGGATATTAGCCCCTTGTCAGATTATGACGTGAAAATATTTTCTCTCATTCAATAGGGTGTATTTATGGTTTAATGATAGTTTATTTTCCTTTGTAGAAACATGTTAGTTTGATGTATTTCCATTTGTTTATATTCTTTTTTTTCTTTATTGCCATTAGAGAAAATCCACAAAGATATGACTGAAGGTAATTTCTTTAGTATTTCACATCTTACATCTATGTTGTCAATACAATTTGAGATAATTATTTAAGTTGTAAAGTAAGGTGGTGATCTAGTTTCAGGCTTTCACATGTGGCTATCCAGTTTTCCCAGTACCATTTGTTGAAGAGACATTTCTTTCTACAATGTATATATTATATACATGTATACATCTTGGCTCCTTTGTCATGAACTAACTCTCCATACATATATGAATTATTTCTGGGCTCTCATTTTTTTAAATGTATTTATTTATGCATACAAGAGCTGGGGTACAGGCCAGAGTCCAGGGAGGTGAGAGGATTCACCAGAGATAGAGTGGGGGGCAGAACAGGCAGACTGACTGAAACACACTGCCAAGGGCAGCAGCAGGTGAGGCAGGAGAGATCTGCTGCACCCTGTGGGTCACCTCACCTCCCTTGCTGGAGGCAGGGATGGAACTCGTGCTGCAGTGGCTGTGGTTTGCTTCATAGTGCGTTGTTTAACCCAACACGCCACCAGAGAGGCCCCAGGGCTCTCATTTCTATTCTACAGGTCTGTGGTTTGGTTTTTGTTCCAGCACTATACTATTTTGCTTACTATAGCTTTGTTGTATAGTTTGAAGCCTGGTCACGTTATACCACCACATTTTTTGATTGTTATTATTTTTGTGAGTGTTTCAGGGTTGCTTTGACTATTTGGAATCTTTTGTGGTTCCATGTGAATTTCAGTAATTGCCTATCTTTTGAAGAAAACCATTGGAGCCCTGATAGTGATAACATTGAATCTGTTAGTTCCCAACAAAAAGTGAGTGGATTAAGAAGATGTGGTACATACACAGTGGAATACTACTTAGTTTTTTTTTTTTTAAAAGGATACACTTATCTTTTACAATAACATTCATGAACTGGAGGGAATATTACTAAGCAAAATAAGTCAGTAGGAGAAAGACAAATATCACTAATATGTAAAATATAAAGATATAAAAAAAAGTCAGTCAAAACCAATCCAATAACAAACATTAGAAATCTGTCTGTAGGATTAAGTTATCAAAGAAAGACAAGTGTTATTAGCGAAGAAGGAAAAGGGGCTCAATGCACTATGATGGAACTATGTGTGCCTTGGTGTTGGGTGTGGTATGGTCACATGCATCTGAGGAAGTGTGATCCTATGCCTCTTGGTCACATACAGTTTTATAAACCAATGAAACATTAATAAAAATAAAATAAAATAAGGGTATATTAAAAATTAATGGATATAAAACAATTAAAAATATAATGAAAAAAAACATATTTACAAAGTCCTAATATTGTGTCACAGGTAAAAAGAGTAAAATGAAATTTTATTTTGGGAAACTTTAAGAAACATCACATTAACCAAATGATTAACCAAAGCATTAGCCAAAGTTTTCAAAATCAACACATATATCACTTAATATATAATGTACTGAGAATGACAGAGTAACACTTCTGGATGTTATATAAAAACAGATCCTCAGAATTTAATGAGGAAGAAACATGAATAAAGCCAAATTAAGTAAACTACAAAATAACCAGCCTCTAGTCTTCAAAACTAGTCAGTATTTTAAAATTATGCTTGTTTTGCCTCGCCTTCCATGGTAGAATGATTCTTTATTTTAGGTATATGGGTTCTTTTCTTTCTTTTTTTCCCAATCTTATGTAAAACTGCTTCACATAATTAATTAATGCATTAAGGCATAATTGACTCCAATATCATCTAAGTTCATAAAGTTATTTTTGTATGAGTGTCTGGATAACAGACATAAATTTCTTCCTTTCAATACAATGAAAGTTTTCTCTTTTGCTCACCCATCATGCCCTGCTTTGCAGTATCATGGCAGTAATGATTAATTTATACTATTGAATTCTTTAAGGACTTAGTCTATTTCTTATTCACCATTGTATATCTGGTTGAGTTAATAGTTGGTACATAAATTGAATTTAAAACTGTGTCAAATTGTTGGATCTTAACATTTTCCCTTTTTGTGTGCTCTAAGACAGACAAGAGTTATCATTCTTTTTTACTTCAGATGGTTCCTTATTTCTCCAACTTCATTCAAAAAGACTTAGCTGCTGATATTCCTCTCAGGAGTTACAAACCCAGTTTTTTAAGGGAATCCATTTGTATCTGTTTTTCTAGAGGTCATGGAAGCTCATATGTAAATATTTCTTGAAGAAAAATCCAAAATGATTCTCATACTATTATATATGCTATTTTTAAAGTTGAAGTAAAAAGCAAACTTAAAAAAAATACAATCTTACCCTTCACAGAATTTCTTCAGAACTTGAGCTTATTTCTGATTATTATAGATTGCAATTTTGCTAGCTTTTATTCTCTTAAATTATTTAAGTGAAACAAATTTTACTGTCCTATGATTTTCACTTTATTAATCAGCTATCTTGTTAATTAAGTAACTAACTTTTCCCCCCCTTTTTGCAGGTAGTACAAAGTAATTCATATTCCTTATGGTGTTAAAAAAAAAGTAAAGAAAAATATGTGTGAGAGTTTATTTTACTGTGATATTTTTCAAAATGAAAATGCATAATTAGGAGGAAAATATGCTAGTGTAGATTCTCATGTAATTATCCATATGGAGGCTGATAATTAAGCCCAATATAGGTTGTTGCTTACTTTTTAAAAGAATTTAGTTCCTAATATAAAACAGATAATTCCTAAAGTACTATATTTACACTTAAAAATAATAAACCTTGGTTTTCTAATAGTTAAATGTCACTGAGTGGTCCATAACTCTTATTATTTTGTTTTTGTATACTTTAGTGTTTGCAGTTATCCTTCCCACAAGTTGAAACAACCAAATAAAATTTCCAGAAGACTGAAAAGTATCCCTATTTTTTTCACTTAACCTAAGTGATTAGAGTAAAATGCAGTGCACTTACAGAAATCAGTAAGGGTATAGTTATACAGAGGTTTCATAAAATTAGGGAAACAATACATTTATAATTATTAATAAGAGTTGATTTTGTATGGGGCACAACTAACACTATAGCCAGAGAAATTATTTTCAGTCTTAACCAAAAGCAGCCAAAATTTCAAATATTGACCATGACTTGATTTTATAATATATTTTTTTAAAAAATAGCCACACCTAGTTTTTAAATAATGTTTATAACTTCTTGTGTAGTATAATAGCAGCATTGAGGAATTGCCATATAGGTTAAATGGCCCACAGATTCTAAAATATCTTACTTTTACAGAAAAAAAGTGTGTTGACTCCTGTATTACAAGGAAATAGCTAGGCTTGTTGCTGATACCGGAAATAGGATTTTTATTGATGATAGGGAATGCTTGAAATAAATGCCTATTTGGCTTATCCTTTCATTTAACAGTGAAATGGGAATTATAGATTAGAAAAATTTAGAAATGAATATGAAACTAAATAACTACTCATTTGTTAGTGCAGCCTATACTAAACTAAGCTAAATAGAAAAAATATTGACAAATGTGCAGTATATATTATATATAAATACTTTCTAAAATCTATACCTTTATAAGAAAATATTTTGACTGATTTTTGCATTGTAGAAAGCATGATTATATTATTAATATACTACTATTTATTTGCACACTTTTATATAGATTCAGCTATCTTTTTAGTTATTGATAGTCACATGTATTTACCAAAATCAATTTTCTTTTCTCTTGAAACAAGAGCGAGATTTCATTTTAGGATAGACAAAATTGTTACTCCTGAAGAAATATTTGAAATGTAAACCACTACTGAGGAAATTTCTCAACCATTTGAACCAGGCTTCGACTAATATTTTTTCAGTCTTAGTTACTGATTTGTATATAGACAACTAATGGTATTTTTTCTCTGTATATCTGTAATGAAACATATGAAAAACAGTAGTTAGCATTCCATTTCAGGAATAAAATACTTTTTACTCATTGCTTTGTTTAATATTTGTAAGTGAAATGTTAAAAAGAATTGAATTTTCAATTCACTTAAAATATATATGCAACAAATATATGTAAAAAATTTAAACTTCATCTTACATTTCTGAATTATATAAATTGTTGTAAAACAATGTTTCTTTAATAGAAATATTTTGAAAAGAGATTAGAATTTCTGAATCAAGTCATGTTGAAGACCTGCATTGAATATCACATTTTAAGTATTGTTTATCAAACGCAACTGTTTCTTTAATTACTATAGACAATAAAGAAACAGATGCAAGTGACTTTCTCGGTATCACCTAATTTCTCAAAGGATCCTTGTTTCTTTATATATTTCAACATTCTAAATGACATCTGTGAAAAATACAACTTGAACTTGTAATTCCACTATATTTTAAATGTTGTGTAGCATTTCCAAAACAATCAAGATTCATGAATTAAGTAGTCAAAGGTAATAAGAATAAACAAAATTAAGATATCTCTTCTATCACACTGGCACATCAGGACTGCATATAAAATTCACTGCTTGAATTTGTTTCCAGGTCAGCTTATTACTTAGTCATATTTGAAATACAATCTCAAGGATTTCCCAAAGACTTGAACAGCAAAAGTCATTCAGTGTTGGTAGTCACGTATTTATTCAACACTCTAGCACTTGACCAATATGAATACATAATGGACTTTAATTACACATTGCATATGTATTGCCTTTTATTTTTATTAAAGAAACAACTTGTTACTTAATTTTATTTAACTTATAGAATGTAAACAAATCTCTGTTTTATGTATTACTGAGCTTATTTATATATACTATACCACATGTTTTAAGTAGAAAAATTTTACTCATAATTAAATCATATGAGATTTTTTTCTTGGCCTACTTAGATATTAATAAAAGGCCTTGCAGGTGAACACGTTAATCTAACTTTTAAATACTGCTTCTTAAAATGTATAATTTATTTTTGCTTTAAATTATTGCCCAATTTCAGTCCTAAGATTTTTTCTTCCTTAGAGGCATAATTAACCAACAAAAAATTATTATTTCTCTGAAAGCAGAAAAACAAATGTAATATTTGCATGCAAATGAGAAAATATGAAGTAAATTAAATAAAAATAATGGGCTTAGATTACATAAGCTAGACAATTTTATATTTATGAATTTATAGAGAAAAAATAGCCATATTTATATTAGGTATATAAGAATATTCACATATGTTTAGCATAGATTTTATTATAATTGTTATTATTTTTGTCATAACTCCAAAGTATTACTTTCAGTTTCTTTGTACTAATAGGAGTATATGTTTATTATTAATTTACTTTTACTGTTTCAACAATATGTAGTTTTCTGATCCTATCTTCCCTTAATCTCTTTCCTTTATTACAATGAAAACTTTTTAAAAATTGCTTTAAAGATAGTCACAGTATATAACATGTTTTTATCTTTCTTGATCTTTTCTTCTTCCTGAATTTTCTCATCTGTTTATCTTGTATAACCCTGAGATATGCAAATCACTTTGTTCATTAAAATACAGTTAAGATAAAGAGAAAATATATATCAGTTTTTGTTAATGGAAAAACTTGACGACCTTTAAACACTATTTCCATCAAGTTGGAAAACACTTATTTTAAGATGATATAATGGTTAATTTTATGTATATCTTGCTAGTTCAAGGTGGTCAGCTTGGTCAAATACTAGTTTTATGTATTGTTGTAAAGATATTTTGTGATCATATCTACAATCAGTTGATTTTAAGCAAAGGAAATTACCCTAATTAGGTGGGTGGGCCTTATCTATTTATTTATTATCTTAGGAACAGAAACTGAAGTTTACTGAAAAGAATTCTTCCTAAAGACTGTAACAATTATATTCTGCCTGGTTCCATTCTGTTCATACAATAATGGAGTCAGGCAAGTCTGAAATCTATAAAGCAAACTGGAAACTCAGTCAAGAGTTAAAATAGTAGTCTGAGAGTCTACCTGGACTTACCTAGGGATAAAGTGTTAGCACTATCACTGCTAATGCCTAAGTTGGATCCCCAGCCAGGGAGCTAACCCACATATAGCATAGTAGATCTCTCCTGTCTCACCTGTTGTTCCCCATAACAGTGTATTTCAGTAGATCCACCTGTTCTGCTCCTCATTCTGTCTCTGGTGAATCCTCCCATTCCCCACCTCTTTATAGTAACTTTTGAATTTGTAAATAATGAGTATTCCTACTTTGTTCTTTATCATGATTGTTTTGACTATCATAGTTTCTGTGAATGTGCATATGAATTTTAAAATTGGATTGTGAATTCTGAGTATGATTGCATTGAATCTGTAGATCATTTTGTAGAATGTAACTTACCCAAGAACTGAATGTGCTTTCCCAAATAGTTAGATCATCTTCAATATCTTTAAATGCTTTATAATTTTCAGTGTACAAATCTTGTACTTCTTTTGTTAAATTATTCCCAAGTATTTATTCTTTATTATACTACTTCAGTTGAAATTATTTCCCTTTTTTTAGAATATTC
Source organism: Galemys pyrenaicus (assembly GCA_019455555.1). Classification (NCBI taxonomy): domain Eukaryota; kingdom Metazoa; phylum Chordata; class Mammalia; order Eulipotyphla; family Talpidae; genus Galemys; species Galemys pyrenaicus. The sequence goes on from JAGFMF010011791.1 coordinate 7,739,803, forward strand.
ATTCCTAGTGTGTACAAATGCAATTGACTTTGTATATTAATTTTGTATGCTGCAAACACAGAAATTGCTTATTAGCTGTAACAGATGTTTTGTATTCCTGAGGATTTTTTTCCACATAAAATCATGAGCATCCAAATAGACATAGTTCCCTTTCCCCTTTATAATGTGAATTTATTTTATTTCATTTCTTTGCCTAATTACCCTTTATAGTAATTCTAGTATAATGGTGAATAGAATGATGCAAATGAACATCCTTTATTGCAGATGTTAGTGATATTCAGTTGTTCACCATTAAGTATTTGGTTAACAGTGAGTTTTTTGTAGCTGATCTGTATCGTTTGAAGGAAAGTTCATTTATTCCTAATTTTTTAGTGTTTCTATCATGTAAAGGTATAACCTTTTCACATACCTTTTCTGTGTCAAGTAAGATGATAATATTCTTTGTTCTATCCATATGGTATTTATATTTGCATAATTATTTTATGTTAAATCACTTTAAATTCCTTAGATCAATGCTACAGTTATATAAATCTCTCAATATACTACTGATTTTGTTATGCTAATATTTTATTTATGTCACTTTGCATCTCTTTATAAGAGATATTGACACATTGTTTTCTTGTGATATCTTGTGGTGATATTAGCTATATAGAATGAGATGAATGTTCTACTTTCTATATTTTGGAAACAATTTCTAAATGGTTAATATTAATATTCATATACCACAATCATTTCAATACACTCATGAATATGTATTTTGTTTACAATTTTTGTATGTATGCTTCCAAATACTATTTATTCATTTTATTCACCTGTGAATTTTTTGTATGGCTTAATTGTCAAGTGATACTGGCCTCAGATTAAGTTAGGAAGTATATCACCCTCTCTTATTTTTTGGAAGATTTTTTTTTTTTAAATAGGTGTTAATTCTTCATACATTTGGGATTTATCAGTGACGCTGTTCTTTCCGGGGTTTTTCTTTTCTGGGAGATGTATGGTTATTCAATCTCTCCACTTTTATTTGTGTTATTATTTTTTTATAATTTGGAGACAGTTTTAGTACTTTGTGTATTAGGAATTTGTGCATTTTATCTATTTTGTTTAATTCATTGACATTTTTTCAGAGTTATATTTTAATTCTTTTTATTTCTGTAGGATTTGTAGTATTGTTTCCACTTTCATTAGTTCATTTAGTAGTTTTAATCTCTCCCTTTTAATTATGGTTAATTTAGTTAGTTAATTAATCTAATTAATATTTAGGTGGTAGGTTTAAGTTCTGTTTGCTTTTTGTTTTATGATACTTCCCCAGCACAGTTTCTCAAAGTATCCATTCTCTAGTGATATATGTATCTTTATCAAAATACAACTGAGTATATTTATTTGTGTATATTTGGTTCTGTGTTGTCTTTTTTATTCTATTGATCTGTGTGTCTATCCATTTGCTAATACCATACACTCCTTTAAAAATACATAAATATATATAATTTTATTACTTCATTATTTATTATTGTAGACTATTTGATTTCTTCCCTCAGATGTTGTCCTGCTAATTCTCTCACCACATTATTTCTTAACCATCACCATAGTCCCTATTTTGAAATAATAGTAGTATTGTGTTTTAAATTTTGGTTTCTACATTTTTATTCTTAATATAAAAAAATGTGAGGTTTATTTTGAAATTCCACAGCCCAAAGTTAGTACGTATTCTAACACATATTTCACATTTTAGCAAATAACAAACACTGTAAAATATTCTTAGAGGTTCTCTATAAGTTTTCTTATATTAACCAATAACCAAAATAGGATATAGAATCAAGATTTCTAAAAAATTATATTTTCATTTTTAGTTTAGTCTTTGATATATAAATTATATTGTTGTTAATTATATATAATTACCATATCATCAATATTCACAGTACTTTGACAGTGGTGAACAGTTTTTCAATGAAATTATATAGAGTAGGAGAAGAGTTTTTGGATGTTGGCCTTATACTTACTGATTAATTTTGATTGATTTTATTTTTTCACATACAATCATGCCACCTTAAATTATAATTGTTTTATTTTTTCATTTCAATCTGTGTGACTTGTTTCTATTTTTCAATGAAAACAGTAGGACTATAGGTGCATTGGTTGTGGATGGTTGTAATACCTGATGAGGAGGTAGCCATCTATTACCTCAATTAAAGATATATAGATGGATAAATTTAATAAAAGTAAAATTTATATTTTCAAAAAATATGTAAATATAATTGAAAAAAAGGTAGGCAGGATTCTTTATATTGAGTGAAAGTGGACATCTTTGTCTTGTCCCTAACCTTTTATGATGGGATTTAATATTTTGATGCTAAGTATGATGCTAGATGTGATTTTTTTGTAGGTGTGTGTTCTTTATCAATTTGAGAAAATTTGCTGAGAGTATCAGGCATGGATATTGATTTTCAAAATGCTTCTGCTTCAAGTGATATGATCACATGATTCTTTTATGTTTAGTCTATTGATAGTATGTATTACATTGATTTTCAAATGAGGAACCAATCTTCATACATGGGATAAATCTCTTTTAGTCATAAAATATAATTATTTGAAACATTGTTGGTTATTATATGCTAATATTTTAGGGAAGGTATTTGTATAATCTTTTGAGTTTGCCTACTTTCTATCAGCAAAATGCATGTGAGATTCATTTCCAATATAGGGAGGTTTCATCCATATGAAAATTTGCTCTGGCAAGTGATCTTTATCCACAATAAGTTTGTGTAGCATTTCACAAAGTTTCTGGCCACTTTGACATAATTACTCATACTCATATTCATTCATTATGTAATGAATAATGATTATTGAAATTTTAAACCACTCAAAGCCACTGTAGTCATGTCCAGTATTTTCAGCACTACAAACCAACATTTTGCTGTTGTTATAATCATGTTGGTACTTGGATAAATATACTTGTGTGTCAGATCTTCAGTCCAGGAGATTATAAATTTTCCTCTGTTTCATACAGACCCTTATCAAATGTCCATTCATCTTCTTGCTTTCAATGAAACTGATTCCATAATATCTTCTGTCACTTCATTTTTGTTTTTCAAGATGTTAGCTGTGGTGAAATGGGACATGCCTAGTGAGCAATAACCATTGTGATTTTCCACTTTGATAGCTCTTAATCTCTTTCAATTTCATTTCCAGGTCAATGGTTTAATGTAGCCTCTTACTGGAAACATTAGCCATGAATTTTGTATGCTGAGGGGCCTTGATGAACAAAACAACACAAGATTAAATCAAGCACAAGGGAATAATGATTCTATCAACAGATGCAGTAAACACAGATGTATGAGCTGCTGGTGGTGTAAAATATTACCATAGTTACAGTACTTTGGGCGATAGGCATTGCGGGACCACCTTTGTATATGTGGTGCAGTGTTGACCAAATGGTTATGTGGTTGTTGATTGTCGTTTCATTTTCAGCATGGGCAGAATTTATTCATTTCCTAGTTAGGGGTGTTTGGGTTGTTTCTACATTTTAGTGGTTATGAATAAAGTTTATAAGCACTTGAATAAATGTTGTGTGTAAACATACATTTTATTAGTCTTGAGAAAATATCCATAGTTCATTTGGTTAGTGTACATTTAAATTTATAAGAAACCACCATAATATTTCCATAATGGTTTTATAATTTTGTAATCCTCTCACAATGCAAGGAATTTACAGTTACTATTTTATCCACACCAACTCATAGTATGGTCCATTTTATTTACTTGTTTAATTTTATCCACACTTACAATTATTCAATGGGATTTCATTTTGATATTAATGGTATTTCTACAGTGCTTAATTATGATGAGCATTTTTTAATATACTTTTTACTATCTTCAATTTTCTTTGTTATATTTCAAATACTACAACTACTTTTATATTGTGGCAATTTGTTACATACTATTCTTTGGTTTTCTTAGATGTCTAGATTTCAATCTAGAAGTTTTTTTATACTCTTATGACTTACATTTAAATCTGTGGTCAATTCAGTGTTAATATTTGTATATATTATCAAGAATAGAGTATGGTTAATTATGTATATGTACAATTTGTGTATTCTTTTTAAATCCACAAAATGTATGATATATATTGTGTGCTACTTCATAAGGAAATAATTCATAATTTAACCTAACAAAAATAAATTAATTTCTCTCTACTTAACTTTTTTTCAAAGACCTGGTACTTCTGATATCTTGGTTTCCAATACATATCATCTTATGTGCTGAGTCCTACCAGGCCTTACCTACTACCTCTTGATAGATAATGTTTATGAGATCTCAGGGTTTATATTTCAGGATAATTCTGGTTCACTTTCATAAGGTCTAGGGTTATAGTGCTAAAACTTATAAGCATTGTTTATAAACTTGATGGAAGCATCTTGATATTGATGTACATTAAGAAATGTAGAGGGATATATGATACCATCTATTTTTGTGACCTTATATTTGAATTTGTAAATATGTTGTATGTTGAAGATGTCTCGGTTCATGACTTTTTTCTTGCCCTTGCACCATGTTTATATTTTTAGTCATTTAAAAAGAAATATCTTTATGATCTTAGAAAAGCCCTGATGTTATAAGATATATACGTAGATATGTATACACGATGAAGAGATGCACATATCATAATACAACTATTCTACACATTATAAAACAATTGTAAAAATAAATTAAATACATACTTAAACAAAATACATTTTTTTAACAAAATGCATTTAAAGAGATAATAGAGGCTATGGGTGTTCAAAAGAATCTATATGTGAAGAATACATTTGGAAAAAAGAGTTAGCGTGATCAAAAGATATACACTATAATTAAAACTATACCTACAGGGGAAGACATCAGAAATGAGATTTCTAGAACACCACAAAAAATTCTAGCTGTGATGAATACAGGCATGACACTCATTCAAAAGGAAGTTGACAGATCAGAAATAACAGCTGTACTATTAAAATTATAAATCATACCACTCAATGAATAATCTATACTTACCCCTTTAATTTTTTTCCAGCGTTTTATATAGTAAGTTCCTTCTTTAATGAATAACTTATTTTATGCTTATTGATCAATATATATGTTTATGTACCAGTAGAAAAATTATTTAAACATTGTTTTATATTTTTATATGATTGATAGTAACTATTCTTATTCTATTTTTATAAATTTCGCGTTGAGTGTTTTAAAGAAAATTTAAAGTTTAAGGGAAACTCTAGTATTTCAAATGAAATTTTTATATCTCCAGATAAATTGGAGAGTTGTGAGTTTCCTGCCATTTATTTTACCATTTAAGAGTTATTCTTTATTCTCCACTTAAAAATATAATTTTTGTATATATTTCAGCTATTTAAATCTGTAAAGACACATGGCTTATAAATATATTTCTGTGTACATGTCTTCATTTGCTTCTTTTATACATTAATAATTCTAAACGTAAAAATGTTAGCAACTTTAAATTCTGATACTGTTTGTTCTTTAATTGTTGAGATATATCCTAAGCTGAATTTTGACCTCTGTGTATCTATGAATTGTTTTACAGCAGAAATGTTTTATGCAAGAATTGTTTCATGTCCTAAAGATAGTTAATTAATATTGAAAGACTGTTAAAACAAAAATTTATCATAAAGTTGTGCCAGGGGTTATAAGAATGACTAAAAGCAGGAAAAATGAAATAAATAAGCTATAAGCCACAAAATACCTTTATATTTTGTTTTATTTTAACAAAATATATGAAGCAGTTATGAAAAGATTCTGATGTGATGAGTACCATCTGCTTGTATTTTGTTATGTAACAATTTGCATAAAATCTATTAAGTTTGCTGTATTGCATGCTTCAAGAATTTAATAACCCAGAATTATGGATGATATATATACAGTACTTGGCACCAAATGTTAATAAACAGAAATTGTACTTTCAGCTAGAAATGTATATAGAATCTAATATGTAATTTTGGGGGAAATGACGCTATAGTAAATTGTTTTTATCATTTTTTGTAATTAATTTTTTCTAATTAAGAAGGTGTGATTTATATTTCTATGCATCTTATTCTTCGGAGTAAAGAAGTAAATTAAAGAAAGTGAAATTTCATCATTAACTTGGTTGCACTTAATGGGTATCAATTTCTCTTCTTAGTCTCTCTCTTTTTCTCTCACTCACTTTCTCTTCTTTATAGCATAATGAATCCACATGAAATTCTCTATTAGATGTAAAAATGAAAAAGTTTTCTCAAAAGTTTTATTCGTTATTAATGCAAACAATGTAGCTATCAATATAAAACCTCAGGTGCAACAGCATTGTTATTGTTTTGTTTTCTTCTATAAAAGTTATTATTTTATCTCCTCAAATCTAAATTATTCCTAGGATTGAACTCATCTGAGGGAAAGGATACTAAAGAAATATGTTTATATCAGAGCAATCATTTACATAACACCTATAGTTAGGATATATGAATTCCTTTCCTGCTAAAGTCAAGGTTGTTACACAATACAAATGTATTCAGTCTTTTATTGAAGTCCTCTATTATGAAGGGCAAAGGTTTAAAGAATCTGGTCAGATCTTTCTGTCCTATTGGGATAATACTCTAATACTTAAAAACATGGGCTTTGTATCCTGAGATCCTTATACCCAAATTTGGATTTCAATTTATAATACCTTAGAGATGTTCAGCAAAACTCTTCTCTACTCATAAGCTTTTTTTCTCAAAAAATATGAAAACCCAATACTAATTACTACAAAGGATTAAAGTATAAATTAAATGGAATGGAAAATGTGTAGCCAGTGCCTGGCATAGAAAAATAACACAATAAATGCTAGCACTTTTAAAGCTATTCATTTCGGTGTCTGTTCAAAGCCATGAAGCATTTTGTCTTTGTAAACTACAATTTGTTGGACTAAACAAATAGAAATATTTAAAAATATTCCTGAGACATTTTACAAGTTCACAACATTTGGAGAATTTATTTTGTTTAACAAATGCATAAGTTGGACAGTATGAGTTTGTGTGTATGTGTGTATTCTCTTTTGCAACTGTCAGTTTCATTAGCAATAAGTAAAGATACATTTCAGTGACAACACTAAAGTACTTTTGATAGAGTCTTGTGATTTCAAATTTAACAAAATCCATTATTTCAACCCATTAATCTTTGTCAGGATAGCTATTTTTGTAAAGGGCTAAAAATATTTTTTTTTCATTTTTGAGAGTTTCTCTTAATTCCCCATGTTTTATTCACTTTGGAACGTCAAGAACAAAATAATGGTCTTAGCCAGTGAGTCAACAAGTAACTAGTGAGTATCTATTATGTGCTAGACACAGATGATGATAGTCTTCAAGAGAGGAGGAATCAGTCACATTTCCTACATCAAAAGTTCTCAGTTTAATCAAATACAGACAAGTATTTTACAAAGAAATGGTTCATGTAAGTATACCGAAAGAACAGAGATGTGTTTGACCCTAATTATTAGTAAAGATGTGATAGTCATTATAATCCTTCAAATAATTATAGACATATGACTAAGAATTCACAGGGTAGAGAAAAATGTTATTACTTTGAATAAAAAAACAAAACAAAACAAAGGGCTAACAGTATTATAGAAAGGATGAATCTCAAATGAGAATGTTCTTCTAATAACTTAATTCAGTATTTTTCAATATAATTATGTATTACCCCAATGTAATCTATATAATTTTAGAGTATTTAATTACTATAATAAATCAAATATAACATTTAAAATGCTACACAATAACTATTATTAAAAACTACTAAATAATCATTGCCCTCCATATAGTATTTGATAAGAATGTTGCTATTATTTCCTAAAGTTACACAGATCATACTGAGTCCTAGGTCAAGTATGGCAAGTTAGGGGTAATTAGGTAGCTTCAGGGACAGAACAGGTGGGGACCTTGGGAGAGTTAAAGAAGCTTCAGAGATAAGGACAATAAGAGGAATAAGAGATGATCTGGAGCTAAGGACAACAAATTTCAAAGGGACTAGTCAAATACCCCAGGACTAGGGACAACATAACAGTCTGGAACAAGGATGCTAAGGGCTGGAATACAGAGACTTAGTTCTGGGCATAGAGACATATGGACAGTGAGACCACCGAGAACTAACCAATCACAAATAAGCTGGTAGAACTTTCAAATAATTAAGGAAAAAGTATATATATTCCCTTGAGATACAACTCCACTTTGGCTCCCTTGCCCCTTCCTGGCCTGGTTTCACCTTTATTTCAGTTCCTTCTCTCTTCAATAAACTTCTTTCCCTAAACAAATCTGTCTCTTCATGCCTGCTTACCCGAGCATCTGTGAATTTCATGCTGTGGCTTCATGAGACACCAACCCATGGTGGTCTAGTGACTGGGACTGCAGTCTGAGATCTATTCCTGGCTGGAAGACTAGGCCTGAAAACCTGAACTTATGGTATTGATACTATAATGGAAAAAGATAAATAATTTGACATTAATTATATAGTTGACAATTGGATACAGCTATATTCAATGTAATATCCAGCTTTCTTAAACTTTTATATTGTCCTCTAGACAACAGAATATAGTACTTCTGATTTTTGTAACTGTGAAATCCTTTAATTTTGTCCAATTATTTTGATGGCATAACCAGTGTTGAATTAGACAGAGCTACATATCTATATCACTTTCATCTCACTGAAAATGTTAGGGGGAAAGGTGGTCCTAAATGGATTATGGGTGTGTGGACTCCAACCCCCACTCCAGACCATCAGTGTTCCAGAACCACAAGTCCGATAAGATGATTATGGAAGAGTGGATTACTGGGACCTGAGGGTGGAGTTAAGCAACCAGGCTGGCTATAAAACCAGAGGTGAGCTCGGGGTCTTTCTTCTTACTGAGGAGCCAGATCCCTTCCTTCGGAGCCAACTCATTCGACTCGGAGCCAGCTCTCAACGCGCTGTTGCTTGCATCTGGTGGAGTGTTTGTGGATTTGTGTCCCTTTCTTTTTCCTTTGGTGTTATTACTGTTTTGTTCCCCTTTCTTTCATAAAATAAAACGTGCTGGTGGCTTTTGCCACGTGTACCTGGAGTTGGGACTTTTAGGTCTTCTGAGCGCGCGGGTGGAGAGCCCAGTGTGGGGAACCCATTTATATTAGGGTTGCCCTGTAACAAAAACACAGGTAGTGTTTTATCAGTTACAATTACAACATTCTAGTTATGAGAGATACAGCAGAAAACTAGACCATTGCTACTTATAAAACTGTCAGATGGGTAAGATCCATGAGTACAAAGGTGATTGCAATGTATAAACTGAACATATAACAGGAGGGATATCACATTCCTTTTATTATCTAAACTATGTTAAAAATGTTGAAACCTATTGTCAAAGCAAAACAAATATCGCACTGGGTAAAGTAGAACAGTCAAGGAAGACACATCCAAAGCTACTGTAACAGAGAAGGGGACAGGACAGAGCTCTACTCAGCTCCACTCAGGCCAAAGGTAGGTGGAAGAGCACTGTAAACTGCTCTGTAAAGTACTGGAGAACATGGAGGTAAATTGATCAACGGATATGTCAGTAATCCCTAAATTTGCAATTTTTTTCTATTTGATTAAGTCACTTGTGTTTGGTATTTGGTGCCCAGCACTATCTTCTCACAAAGACTGACAGATGGATGGAGCCCTTGTTTTCCTTGGTGATCACATTTAGAATGAATGGGTTCCAGATCTTTGATGAAGGCATTCTTTAGTAAACTGGCAAGATATCTTTTAAAAAGATTTACATATCAAAGAGTAGAAAAGAACTTTTCTATGGGAAATGTTCTAAGAAAACAGAGGTCAGGAACTAGAGTAAGGAAAAATCCTACAGATTAGTCAAACTGTAGGAAGTGTTAAGTCTTCTTGGTCAGAAAACATGTGGATTGTCAAGAGGCACATTTTTAACATGTTTCTTCTTTCTTATCTCTTCTGTATTAGTCAATACCCTTAGGCACTTGAACCAAGCTTTGGCCACTGTGATATGAAAGTCTTGTTTAATGTTTTTGGTTTAGACTGCAAATTACTATGTCTGAAACTAACATGGGCAATATTTTCAGTTTGGGAAATTCCATTTATTTTATTACCTAGATTTTCTGCTGCCCTTAAAAAATTGGAAAATCTGGTCTTGTTGTGCATTTGTATTTGTAAATTAGTCTGAACAGACGTTATAAACTGCATAAGTGATGGGACCCTAAGTGTCTATTAGTCCATCGCTGCCATTCTGTCACTGATTCTTTCCATCAAGTGCTATAGATGTTAGATGTTAATTAGCAATTTTTAGTATTTTCTGCTAAGTCCCTGTGTGGTCTTCCAATGAAGAAAACTATAAGAAAGTCTTCTATTTGCATGAGTCACAGTGAGTTCCTTTTGCCCAAATAGACTTACCTATAGTGTAAACATAGTATATATTTATCATAGATAACAAATTTTAGAGTGTATTTTAAGAACCTTAGGTATAGCAAGTAGCAATGTACACTAGATTTTTGTGTGTCTGCTCGCTCCTTTGCTCTACATTCATTTAGAAGCTATTCTAGTTAAAAAAAAAATGTTGAATAAGAGGTCAGTTTCAATTGTCATCATTATATATAAGTATTTCTCTACTTATTTCTCTCTGTATATTATTTTATTCAGTGATTTACATAAAGACAATAGGAATATAGTTTTACAATATTGACAGACATATCCTAGTTGTTTGAGATAATTTATTTTCTTTATTTGTATGGTTGTACAGGAGTAGTCCTCTCTGCCAGCAACTGTAGGACAAATTTAACAGAAATCCTGTATCAAAAATTTTGGAAGGTGGAGTCTCACTGGTGGTGCAGTGGGTTAAGCAACGCACTATGAAGCAACCCGCAGCCACTGCAGCACAAGTTCGAACCCTGCTGCCGGCCAGGGAGGGGACCCACATGGTGCAGCAGGCCTCTCCTGCCTCGCCCACTGCTCCCCTCAGCAGTGTACTTCAATCTATCTGTCTGCTCTGTTTCCCATGCTGTCTCTGGTAGATCCTCCTACCCCCTGTACCTCTAGCCTGTACTCCAGTGCTTGTATGCATAAATAAATAAATCTTCAAAAAAAATATTTGGGAAGGTAAAAGTTTCTTGAAACCATTTGACCAAGATGTACCTAGGGACACCAAACTGTTGAGGGGTACAGGTTTGTAAAGGGTCTAGCCACCTGTGTGCTTAGAGACAGAGATAGTAGATTCTTTGCGTGAAAGATCTTTAATTCATTTGGTGAGAGAGAAATAAAACGATAGCAGAGAAAATAATCCTAATAAATCTTGGAAAATTATCCATCCCCTCATGAGTAAATGTTCTTCTACACAGTCTTAGTCCAAAGCTAGGCAGCTGAGTCCTGAACACTTGACACAAGTCTATAGCATCTTCTGGTGTGAACAACAAAAAAGTGATTAGGCAGGTCTGGAGCTGGGACCAAAGGAAATATGAAAAATTAAAAATGTACCATCTTATCTACCATGAAGTTAAGATAAATAACTGCCACTTTTTCAGCCAAAATGCTAAATCTTAAAAGCAGCTTCTTCATATGTCTCTTCTCTATGTGCCTCTTCTCCAAGACTTTCTTCTAAATATCTCCTTTATGTGTCTCTGTTTCCTTTGCTCTACTTTAATTTTCATATCTACCTCACTCCTTCACAACATGGTAGAAATTGAAGCTCAATGTGGATGCATGAGATTGTGCTTCAGAACACTATGATGGCCCACCCTGTTTCACAGAGATGTATCCATAACATTTTTTGTAAACAAGAAGTCTTGGGATTTTGCTTCATTTCTTTTGTGAAACTTCTTCCTGAAATAACTAGTCAAGTCTTTTTTGCATTATTCAACTGATAGCACTCAGGTGAGCATGAGAAAAGGCAATCTTTAACTTATACCACTGAAGCTATTTTAGTGGTGTTGAGTTCAGTTTGGAGACAAGCTTGTAATTTAGTCTGGAGAAATGTGAGTGAAATTGGTAGTTTACAGTAAATCCAGTATCCACATATAACTATTGAGTCAATAAATGAATAAATACAGAAACATAATTATGAAAGGTCTGGAAAATTCATGGTTCAGGAAAAAAAATCCTGAAATTGTTAATTTATAGTAAGGTTAAAGAGCTAAAACCCAAAAGCAAAACTTTAGTAACATGAAAATTCATTACTTCTATAATGCTTTTCTTCCCTTAGGCCTGCATTTTGTGAACTTCCTTCTTTCTTTACCAAAAAAATACTGATTAACCAAGTGTCGCTCAGAGGAAACTACAACAATCCACAAAGTCCATCCACCCAGACTTGCTAGCACTTGCAGTTAAGAAAACCCATGACTCTGGCAAGAAGGGAAAAATAACACTAAGAAAGTTCACAACTGCAAGAATTTTTCTACATGCTTACTCAAGTCTTATTTTTAAATTTTCCTACTCTGACATTTGGAACACTAGTTCTTCCATCTCCTCAGGATGCCAGCTTTGAATAAACCCTACATTTCTTGGCCACAGCAGTTGCCTGTCAGGCACGCAGTCAAACGTGTGTCTGTGTTACTGAGTGCATAACCAAGAAAGAAGGGACATTGTGGCTTAATGACCAGGACCCACCTCCCATTCCCAATGGGCCATATTTCCTGCCTTCACTTACATGTATCCACCTTGGACTACAATTCCTGCAGACCATGAGTTGGACTTCCTGAATGGGGGATGGCAGGAGTGAGGTGGAAATATATATTGAAATTAAAGAAAGGAAGATAGAAAGACACATGTATGAAAGACCATGGGCAAGAGACACATGGAATGGCTATTCATAGGTAGGACAATGGCTGCCATTAGTTTGATCTCATTATGGATATGGTATGTCTTGAATTTGGGATCTCATCTATTGCAACTTCCTGGGAACTGCCTACCTCCTTTCTTGGGTTCCCACTAATATATGCCTTGGTGCTTTTCAGCCTCAGTTATCTAACTTTGGGTCAAGTCTATTTTGCTAGCTGGGCATTTGAGCACAAGGGGATTGTAGTTTTTGGCCCTTGACAGGAAAACTGTTATTTGACATCCTTTATTCTCTTTCTTACTTTCTATGCCCTTTAAATTTTCACACAAAATTAAAGACAGCTTTGAGTACACTGAGAGTATGCTTTCTTTGCTTTGTGCATACAGATGACTAGACTTTTTAGAACTTACATAATGAGTTTTTCCCATAACAGTTTTGGTCCCTTGGGTACTCTTCTGTTGTGTGATTACATATGGTTTCAAGGTTGCAGTTATAAATGATCAGATTATTTTTAATGTTCTCCTTAAAATAAATGGTGCATTTCTCTAGGAAATATAATTTTTATTTCATCATGTAATATTCTATAGAATAGTACTTCACATTTCTGTATTTATAAAATATTGGGGACTCAGAATTATGAAAATAGAACAAATATGCCATAATATTAGAATCAATTCTGTGTGATCTAACACACAAAATTAAGTCTTAAATACAAACCACTAAATTAAACTGAGACATCTCTGATTCAAATTCACATATATAATCGTAAGTATAAACAATGTCTCGATGTCCTCAGTTATTGTACAAAATTCTTCCATAGTGTGTTTTATAACAGTCATTTTTAAAGCTTTGTCTGGAAAAATCAATAAAAATAAGATTCTGGAAGTTTTTGTAGTTTAATTTTAACCCAGAGCTTATAAGATTTACTCTAATAAAATTGGAAAAACAAGAAAAATTAAGTTTATAAAATTGATTTTTAAAAAGCAGAGATTTTCTAGAGCTCAGCAGGTATGTGATGGGATTTAGATATTTTAGTAGTTAAAAATATGGCTAAAAATAAAGATAGGTTCAACAAGAGCATATATGTTATGATCATCTTGGGAATCAAGATTTAACTATTTTGTCACAGTATACTTTTAAGTGTGTATATTATATATGTGTATGTCTGTGTGCACAAAATATGATGAACAAAGACTATCCAGAAGTTTATTTCAATTAAGTTACACTAAGAAGCAAAACACATAGTAATTTCTGGATCAAAGTATCCTGAATCCCTGGTAGGGCATTAAATAAGATAGAGTTAAAAGTGAAGCTTTTCTTTTCACTCTCATTTCTGCATTCACAGTGTAAATCAATCAAATAGGAATCCTTATGTTGAAAGGTTAAATCATGGGTACAGCAAATTTGTTCAAGACCCTACTGAAATTTCCGTGGTCATTATCAGTATTAGAACTTCAAAATACTAACGACAAAAACACATATTGACTTAAGAGAACATGCTCCTTTTTAAAAGTAAAATATATTGGCTTCAGCACTAAAATGTCTCATTATGGCTATAGCTGAATATTCAGACAGTCTAATAAAATCATGACCTTTTGTCTGTACCTTAAGTCTAAAATTCAGTTAAATCTCCTTGCCCTGCAAGTTGATCTTCCAAGTGCAAGCTGGACCAAATTCACATTCTATTATTTTGGCAACATCAATAAAACAGATTGTTTATATTGACGATAGCTTCAACAATGATTCTAGACTAAGTCTCATTGACTTAGGGTTGCATACCCTTTGAGTTAGTCAATTAGTAAGATTCACCACAGACATAAACACACAGCCAGCTCATGGTTACTTATCACACAGTTGTTCGCCTCTTGTCTGATGCATATCAAAGGGCTCTCTTCCATCCTGCATTCAAACTATTTTTAATTTATGCTCTTAAATGTCTCCACACCAGGGAAAGAGTAAACACATGGAAAAAAACTCTGAGCTAGGCTATTAAGGATTCAATCACATGGGCCCAAATAAGTGAAAGGAAGTTTGGATAATATATTTTCCTGTATGACAAGAAAGAGGGAAATAAAATAGAACTGCTTCTGCCACATTTTTCCTTTTCCAGTCATATTTCACAGAGCTTTAACAGTCTAATGGACCAGGGTAGGCTAGCATATCCCTCTAATTTAGAGGGATTTAGGGAGGTCAACACAATTCTATTACAAACAGTGAGAGTAGGACTGGGATGATTTCTTAAAATATATATACCCAAATGAGGGAGAAAAAAACACTGGAAGGTCTCAAAAAACAAAACAGCTTAAAAATTTAAACAGCTGATACTTATAAGGTAAAAATAGAGAAATATAGTCCCTTCTATTTTTATCAAATACTAAAACAGACCATCAAATCTGAGTTACTGGTTTCTTTATCATCCTTATTTCCTACTATTATACACACACACACAATTAATTTGATAGGATAAATCACTGATAAATAAGTTAACATAGAATTTGTTACACTTAATGATGCTATAGTTCATTAGAACTGATAATAAAAGTATATTTACACCACTACATGTCACAGCTAATTTTGGAGTTAAGGGTACATCAGAACATCCCAAAATTTGTGAACATAATTTAGTTATATTTTGTGGATAATTTATTTACAGACTCTTAAAATTAGAAAAATGCATAGAAGTCATTAATTCTACAGAAACCTCATGTGTGAATGTCTTATCTATTACTTCATGCAGCATATATTCACTATTTGGTAACTTCGATCCTTCTTATAATTATATTTAAGTATACTAAAATATTAAGGCTACCACACTTTACTCAAAAAATTATGAATTTAATGAAAATCAAATTTCACCTAAAAATTTTAATGAGATTAATAGAATGTTCAATTACCACCTAATAAATATATTTCACAGATAAGAATCAGAGGTTCTGTAAAAGATTGTATGCAAAGCTAACTCATTGTTTTATTTCTGTCAGACCTATTATCTTGGCATTTTATTCCTCAGGTACTAAAATTAATTTATCTACTGCCTCTATCAGAATTAATCTGATCTTAATGTATTATGTAAATGCATTGTTAATCCATCATGGACTCACTTACGTCTTTAAAATACTATACAACAGATTTAAATTAAAAAAGTGTACAGCTACATTCAGTCTTGACAAGCTTAATGTTATCAATTCCATGTCTTTGAAGAAGTTCTGTACAGAAATGGGTTTTCTAGGATCCAGGAAAAGTAGAGATTGCTTATGGTAAATTATCAAGGAAGGAATATTACTGCCTTGCCTATGAGAACAAAGGCAAAGCCTTGCCTATGGCTGAACAAAAGGCTAGGTAGGGAATAGCAATATTTATAATTTCATTTTTAAAATAAGTGCAGGGATTAGTAATGTAAATGTTTTATGAATGCTATGATCTGAAGTATAAAAAATTGCAATATAATAATGTGATTATGTTTTCAACACTTACAAAGCATAACATGAATGAAGAATGTCCCCAAAGAGAAAGAGGAGGATGAGGACAGTCACACTAATTTACATTGATTTATGTGTGTTCTGTGCAATTACAGCCTCTGCAGTTATATAAAACAGAAACAAATATGTATTTAGTGTCTCTTCCTAACAGTCCGTATTCCATTGAAAATTTTCAAAGAATATCATTGAATTTCCATTGAATTACTGTTTCCTTCTATAAGGTAGTTAACTAAATAATCAATGATTGATTTGCCTGAGTAATGTGAAGTTACCTCACCAGAACTTACCAAGCCTCAAAATCTAACTTTCCATTCATAGGGAATTAGGCAAAAGAGGGATATGTTAAATGGCACGACCATGATGAAACAGTCTAAGCCCTAAAATTAAATCTATAGTACAAGTGCCCATCATTAATTAATAAATCAATAAAATACACAAAAAGATAAACTGAAAGAAAGGTTACAATACAGTAAAAGATGGTTCCTGAGTGTAACTTCATTCAAATAGAAATAATTAAAAAGTTACCTGTATCCCCCATGGAAATGCAGAGGCCTTGCAATGTCTGCATGAGACCCTGACAGTCCCCGCTGGTGAGAACTCAGACCAGTGTCAGGAAAGGTGCCAGAGTGACTAGAGGCCTTACAACTCCTGCAGAAACCTGCCAGTTCCTGCTCAGAATTGTCAGAGGCCTCATGACCTGCTATGTGCTTGCCCAGATAGCTGAGACCCCTGACTAATGAGGGTGGAGAGTGAATGGAGATGAAATAGAAACTCTTAACAAACAAGTCATGGGCAAGGGAACTGAAATATTAGTCAAAACTATCCCATAAAACAAAGTCCAGTACCAGATAGCTTAACATGTGAATTCAACCAGTTTTTCAAAGATGAAATTATGCTTATCTTGCTCAAAATATTTTCAAAAAGTGTAATAGGGCTTCCCTGGTGGTGCAGTGGGTTAAGCAACGCACTATGAAGCAAACCGCAGCCACTGCAGCACGAGTTCCATCCCTGCTGCAGGCCAGGGAGGGGACCCACATGGCGCAGCAGACTTCTCCTGCCTCACCCGCTGCTCCCCTCAGTAGTGTATTTCAGTCAGTCTGCCTGTTCTGCTCCCCACTCTGTCTCTGGTGAATCCTCTTACCACCCTGGATTCTGGCCTCTACCCCAGTGCTTGTATGCATAAATAAATCTTTAAAAAAAAAGTGTAATAGAAGGAATACTTCCAAATATTTTTATGAGGCCAACATTACTCTGATACTAAAACCAAACAAAGACAACTCACAGAAAGAAAATCCTAGAGCAATCTTCCTAACAAGCATAGATGCAAAAATCCTTAATAAAATCCTAGCAAATCTAATCCAATAAAACATTCAAAGAATCATGACCAAGCAGGATTCACACCAGGGATAAGGATGTTTCAATATCTGAAAGTCAATCAATGTAATTCACAACAGCAACTAAAAGAAAGAAAAAAATTCACAGTCATATTAATAGACACTGAGAAAATATTTGATAAGATTCAACATTCATTTAATACGAAAACTCTAAAAAAATTGGGATAAATGGAATGTATTCCAATAAATGGAACGTATTTAAAAAAATAAAGGCCAACAAACACATAACTAATGTCATTCTCAATGGTGAAAAACAGAAAGCTTTTCCAATAAGATCTGGTACAAGACAAAGATTTCCACTCTCACTACTACTATCCAACATATTACTAGAAGTTTGAGCAATTATACAAGAAAAAGTCACAAAAGGAATCCAAATTGGTAAAGAAGAAGTAAAGTTATCATTGTTTGCAGAAAACTTGATAGTATACACAGAGAACCTTCAAGATTCCATGGGAAAAAAAAAATTGAAATAATTAATATAAATACCAGGTGGTATCACTAAATATGCAGAATACAGAGGAAGAAAACTAAGAGTAAGATAAAGACAAGCTTAAAAACTAACCCTTGATAGCTGATCTAGAACTGAAGCACCAAGGCAAAGAGAGGTTGGTAGAGGGGTAAGAAGAAAGGGAAGGCAGCACAATGGACGACTGTGGACCAACGGTGATTTGTTGGTGGGTTCACTGTGGTGTTAATCTCTCATGGGGGGACCCAAATATTACCTCAGTTAAAAATAAATATTTAAGGATGTCTATGTTGGCTCAGCGGGTTAAGCATCTCACTGTGGAGCTTCAGAGGTCACTGTAGTGTGAGTTTAATCCCCGGCCAAGGAGGGCACCCACATGGTGCAGCAGACCTCTCCTGCCTAGCCTGCTGCTCCCCTCAGCAGTGTATTTTGGTAGATCTGCCTGTTCTCTCCTTACTCTGTTTCTGGTGAATCTTCTCACCTCCCACCACTCTGGCCTGTACCCCAACTCTTATGCATAAATAAATAAATAAACAAGTAAGAAGTATTTAATAAATATTTAAAAAAAACCTGCAAAAACTTACTTTTGATATTCTTGAAAATGTGAACATGGACTGTTATAACTGGATTTTTAAAACTTTTTAGGGGTGATAATGGCATCATTATAGCAAAATCCTTATTTATTTGTGAAATATACTAATCTATGTGGAGGAAAATATGTCTTTCTTCTTAGCTGGGAGAGATTGCTTTTTAAGTGAATTTCCTGAATTCATTTATGATGATGGCGTTCTGAAGTGATAGAAGTCATGTGGCGATAGATAACTGAGAAAGAAATAAGGTTATACTTAGTGTACCAAGCAATCTCATCACTGTGGCAAACAGCAGGGTTATACAGGGTCATTTTCTAATAGCAGTTATTACCACTTTGCAAAAACATGTATAAAATATATAAACATATGTATATTCCTAGACAACTTGTATATACATACAAGTTCACATAGACATACACATGCATTTATTAGTTAGTCTTTTGACCTTGAATATTTCTGAAACTTCGAGGAGCAACCAAATTCATTTACATTAACGATTTAAGATATTCTTGTAGAGGGGCCTTCCTGATGGTGCAAGAGGTTGAACACTACACTGTGGGGCTTCCACAACCACTAAAGCGTGAGTCTGATACCAGGCCAGGAGAGGACCCACGTAGCGCAGAGGACCTCTATTGCCTGCCCACTGCTCCCCTCAGCAGTGTATTTTAGTAGATCTGCCTGTTCTGTTCCCCACTCTTTCTCTGGTGGATCTGCTAACAACACCCCCCCACACACACACACCTCTGGCCTGTACACAAGTTCTTGTATATACAAATAAATAAATTTAAAAAATACTTAATTTTTATAACTACTAAGATTATTCCATATTTTAAATATCAACATGGATCTATTTTATTAATTTAGTTGTAATATAACTATCAACATAAAAACACCCTTAAAATTCTATTTACTAATTGAATATTTAAAAACCAAAAGTGTTTCTATATTTTAATATGAAATTCAATAAGCACTCTGTATGTAGGTACTTTTATAATCCTATAAGAGCTTTAAATAAATGTTTAGACATTATGGGCAAGACTGTACCAAACGCTATGATTAATGTTACTAAACAGTTTCTATTATAAACTTCTGTTTTCAGAACCTGACATGATTCTGCAAGAGTCTCGGTTTGCACTAAAGTGTTGCATGTTTTGCCTCTTTCCCAAGGTGATTTTTTTCTCACGTGTGGGAGGAAAATCTGTTCCATTTTTCCAACAAGTGAGAATGTGAAAAATATATTTTTTCATTGTAAAAATAATTTGCTACCTATTTGTACTTAAAGTAGTTCAAATGACATGCTTCTAAAACTATTAAAATTACACATTTTATTTACATATAAATATACAACTTATATATAAAATATAGTCATGTCATCACTGTAAAGCTATCTATAAGAGTAGTTAAAAAATCGAGAGTATTATAAAAAATAAAGAACCATATATAGAGACCACCAGAGTTCACATTTTTGCCAGCTTTAAAACTATGTATAGTTTCATAGCCACAGCCAATTATTAAGTATTATAAGTTCTAATTCTAAAATATTTCATAATGACTCATTAAGGCAGGATCTATAAACATTTTACCAATCATCAATATTATAGTAAGTATTTTGTTCCCAATTTCCTATTATAAAATTGCAATATAATATATAATCTTATACATATATATTTTTCATTGTATTTTTTTCAGATACTTGAATTGGAAAAGATTGCATATGGTCAAATGTGCTCCCATGTATGATTATTTTCCCTATCCTTTTTACAATTAGTTATGTCCATAAAGCTAAATTTTCTCCCATCAAAAGTGAACACTATTGGATAATTTCCTGATCTTAATAAAATAAACTGACCTCCATGATCTTTTTCCATCCTGAATGACTAGCATTTGACAACAAAGGTGACCTCAGACATTTGTTGAATTTTGTCCGCTATGACCTTACCTTCTTTAAGACGATGTGGTGGTAAAGCATCCTGTGGGCCTGCAAACCTCTCCAGGACTGCTGGTGAGAACCAAATGTCTTGTTCTTTAAGTTATTAAATTTTGGAGTACCTTTTTTTTAAAAACCACAATTAAGCCTATTCTAAATAAAACTGTTTAGGCTTTTTAATACAATGATCACAATGTCTTCTGAAAACTTCACAGTGATTTATAGTTAAAGCCAATATTTTATAATATTACCAAATCAGCAGTCTTGCAAATATTGGGTAGCTTATCAAAAAGAGCATGACTAGGAAAAAAGTATGGAAAGCTTGTATTTGCAAAATTTTCTGAGAGTTTATTAAAAAGATTGCTTACAAGGGTATGGATTATGTGTAAAGAATTTACAAGGAAAATCATATGGGACTAGAAATAATTACCATCTAGGGCCCAAAAGGAAAAGGAAAGGAGGTTTTACTTTTTAGGACAGAGCTGTGTCAAGGGTCTACTTGGCAGGAAGCTAGGTGGTAGCAGGAGCAATAATGATTTTATTCACATAGTTCATACCCTTAAACACAGATTGCTTATATGCCTGAAAGATTGGACATAATATATTTTGTTTGTCCCTCAGTATTTGATTCTGTTTTTTCTGTGGGTAAAGGCACACAAATATCTTCAGCCACTTTATATTTTGATATTTTGAGGGACTTTTATTGCTAAAATAGCTTTTTTTTTTTCAAAATACATGTGTTTTTAAATAAACAACTATTAATTTACATCCTTATCAAGTTTTTCACAATATAGGATTTCTTCCCTCAGGTATGGTCACTAAGGTTCTTCTGCCACCAAAGTACCCATAATCCTCCACTGTAGTCTATTGTTCTCTCCACAGCCTTGTTTTCTTGACCCTCTTTCCTAGAAGGATAATCCCTTCCATTTACATCCATGTTGCTGCAAAAGGCATGAGTTTATCTTTTTTGATTACTGAGTAGTATACCGTCATGAATAAAACCACATCTACTGTTAAAGCATTGGTGACAAAGTGGTTATAGTTACATGTTAATCTAAGAGGTGATTTTGTCAGTATTTTTCAAACAATTATAGGGGGAACTTGAAGGAAAAAAAATAGCAAACGAAAAAAAAATATGGTTGTTTCACTTCCTGTTTCTGTAATTGAGCCTAAAGCCAGAGTTAATGTTTCTTATACATTGGGCTGGCAGCTTGACTGATTGTGAATTCTTTGGCCAGCCGGGTGAACCTTCCCTTTTAAGAAATTGAATAGTTGGTAATCATGTATTGATAATCTAGTATTTACTGGCATACTGAAGTTAGCCATTGACCAGAAATTTATAAGAGTATTAAATGACATTTCTGCTTCCTGGGTTCTGTAGATAAATCATCATTACTCTTTTTGTATAGAAGCATTCCCAAAGCTCCTGGGAATTTATACTTACTAATAGAATCACCTACATATCTGACTGTTGGTTAAATGATGAACCAAGAATGTCAGAAGAAAGTGGCTCCCTTGCAAGAAGAAAGCTGGAGGAAATAAATACTTAATCAGTCTCATCTCTTTCTTGAAAGTTTTGTCGATGCCCAGCACAGCCAATTAGCTAGAAGTGATAGGGCAAGGGCATGAATCAAGAGGCCCCATTCAACTTAGAATTGGGGGATGCAAAGGACACTGAAAAAGGTGTAGCACAGATTAATGGAACAAAATAATGATATCCATAACTGACAAATTTTTTTAATATTTATTTTTAATTAGTTTAATATTTAAGTGGTATTAGGTTCATTCCATATCATTTCTTTAGTTTTCAAGTCACTCAGACTTTTTTCCATGCATTTATATACTTGTTTTTAGAATTGTTTCAGAATTATTCCTAATTATTTGTCCATTATTTTAATTGCAATAAATTCACCATGCTAAGAAGTCTTTAATTTTGATTCATCCTTTTACTGATAAATAAAAATTGTTTGATATTTTTCAAAAACAGTTTCAAAACTGAGCTTTCATATCATACCTTGCTGCATAGCATATTGGTGTTTTGATGTATTATTGCTATCTACCGGATATATCTTAGCTTGGATTTCAGAAATCATACTAGGAATCTGTGTAAAGATCATAGGCAATCTTATGAAACCAAAATGTATAAATGAGTAATGTTTTTTAAAAAAACTGAGAGCTCTTACAATTCAAGTTCAAAGATTTTCTCTAAATTGATGGAATGTTCTTTCTTAATATCTGTTGTGTCTTTCCTATTCTGTGACAGAATAAATATATTGATCATTGCTTGTAAATAGTTGAGACAGGAATTATGTCCATCAACTAGTTCCTCTGATAAGAAAACTGATAACTTATTGTCAAAATTTTAACTTCACTTATAATTTATCTTAACATGAACATAAACATAACTCTATTACCTAATAGAGCAATTGTAGAATTCAGGTAGTCTAGAGATAACAATGTCAATATTTTAGAATAATTGGTTATGGTTGTAACAGTTGTGATACTCTTTCTTGTGAGAAGAAACTTTGTCTATTTAAAGAAATATGATTACATATTTACCTTTAGTATTTTATAGGGAAAAATCCCTTCAAATACCTCATTCTTGATCTACTGACTAGTAGTTTATAGTTTAATCACTTGACATACAGAGGGCTTTGAACCAATGACTGTCAAATTTAGCATTTGAGATGCAGAAGTCATTTCCAAACAAAAATTGACATTTTGTTTTATATATATTAATCTCTTAAATATGCTATGTGTGATTTTGAATACCATCATCTTGTCACTTCTTGTTTAATATGAGAAATTGAAGCCACATTTAAGGTTTTCAAAACTTTGTGCATGCTGCACAAAGTAAAAAGCATCTGCCCAAACCTACGTGAAGAATTTTCTAGAAACCTAGATTAACCACTGGTTTTCTCACTCTTCTTTGCAATTTTTACTTGGATTACAATTTTCTCATAATTTGTTTAATTTTATATTCTTATATGTAATGGTCCTAGCATACCAAAAACAAAATTAAATTACAGGGGACTGTAGCATATAAAACAGATTTGGTTATTTTAAAAAAATAATTGGGGCTTATTAATAAGCATATACTGCTGCTAGCAATTCAAGTCTTACAACAACATTACAAACTATAAGGTAACATTTATTTAAGTAGTCTCAGGAAATATTTAAGATTTGTTTTTGTTTTCTTGATCAGGTCTAGACAAAAATAGATAATGGTTACAAGAGTGTGTTCTCTACCTTCCTGAAATAATTTCCTTTATTTTTATTTGGTTCACACATGTGTTGTCTGGAATCTTAAAATGTGCCTAGGCAGCAGAGTGTTTAACAAATGATTCAAAAATAAAAGCATGAGTGAAATGATAATGATCAGCCTTCAAATTACATATAGGTATTTCACGGTCTTGTCCTCATGAAGAATAAACACATTCTTGAACGTCTGAATAACTGGTGATGGCCTTGCCTATAGGAATGGCTGGAAGGGAAAAACAATTCTATTCTTCTCAGAAAGGCTGACTTCTTTGTTTAGAGTAATTAATACTCACACACAAAAACACACTATAAAACCTAACTTGATTATGTTAGTCATCTTGAGTTGCCTACTACTAACTATGGCAGGCCTTTAAATAGAGATTTATGTTCTTGGTTAGAAGGGCTAGAAGTGTAAGATCATTGTGCCAGCAGGGTCAAAGGGTGAGCCCTCTCTCCATGACTGGCATGGCAGCCTCTATGCTGTGTCCTCACAAGCCCTTTTTCTCTGTGCATGCACATTTCTGCTATCTCTTCCTTTTCTTATAAGGACACCAGTTGCATTGGATTAGTGCTCCACCCATGTGACCTCAATTATCATTAATTAGCTCCACAAAGTTCCTGTCTTCAAATACAATCACTTTGGGATTAGGTCTTTATCATATGAAATTGAGCGTAAGGGAAACAACTCAGTACCATGGATCAATCAGGGAAAACTTTCATTAGTAACCAATTTCTAAAAGCCAATGAAACAATAATAACTCTATTCTCTGGGAATTCATCTAGTCAGTAACCTTCTTACTCCAGTGACTAGGTACCTGAAAGCTAACTACAATATCCCTGTTCCAATAAACATGGTTCCTCAGAGGAAGTTCAACATCTCAAAAGACACTTGCTTTCAAAGAAGAACCAATCCCTGATTCCATGCTTGCCCAAATCTAACCAGAAATTTGATTTGACAGCATTATGGGACCATGCAATAGAGCTCCCTTTTATTTAGTAAGGAATATATACAGATGATTTTTTTCCCCCAGATATTGAATGAATCTTTTCCTTTCAACAAAGGATTAAATAAAAATTTCTAGACTCAGAAAATCAAAGACTAAGTTTAAAGATGTGGGATTTATATTAATTTTATGGTGACCACTCATTTACTTACCTAGTCCATATCCTTTTTGACTTACATCACTGGAGCAAGAGATGTAAGTCTGCCTTGCCATTATAGCACTTTCCCAGTCCTTTCCAAGTTACTTAGAATAACCCATTTTTTTCAATCTAGACTCTAGTTGGACAGTTCCTAGAGGCATTGGTGACTGCCATACCTTTCATTACTCTCTCATATTTTACAACTCTAGAAGAGATATTAAGAAGAGATTCTAGAAGAGATTCTAAGTCCTTTGGATTATATTTTACATGTTTTTTGTTACCTTGGAATTTATAAAATTACAAAACCTCTGCTTTTAGAGAAAAATAAATAGACAGTCCTTATTTACCCATCTTCTTATTTCTATGTCTGGAGGAAATCAATTCTGGTTACTTTGTTTAAAGGCATTAATTAATATAGATGATTTAAGTTGTATGTGTAAAATTAGTAAAGTATAATAAAATGTTTGTACTAGTATGGCTTTTAGACAATTAAAGAGAAATTTCACAGTTCATTGAGCTGTCATGTCAATATTATATATATTGGTTTTCAATATGCTGATAAATTTATTTTATTTTAGAGGTAAGATATGGTCCTTGAAGTTATTATATATTTGTATACTTATAAAATTTACATGACAGTATTTTATACTATATTATTCTATATGAAAATTTATATAACAAATATACCATATTGTTTATATTCATATATATAAGAAACAAAAAGATACCATACTGAAGGGGAAAAATATTTTCACATTGTGTATCTGACAAGGGGCCATTATCTAATATCTATATCTATAGAGAATTCATAAAACTCAACAAAAAGTAAAGTAAAAATCCAATGAAATGTCCAGCTGAAGAGATGAATACACAACTCTCCAAAGATACAAGACAGGCAATAGGCATATGAAAAAGTGTTCACCATCTCTTATCATCAGAGAGATATACATTAAAGCCAGATTGAGATACAACTACATACATGTGAGAATGTACCAACTCAAAAGTACCAGAAACAAAGATTTGTTGAGGAAAGATTTGTGGAGGAAAAGGACCCTTTTATACATTGTTGGAATATAGACTGGAAAACCATATGGCAGCTTCTCACAATAATAAAAATATATTCCACATGATCCTGCAATTCTATGTTTCAACCTAAAAAAATGCAAAAATACTAGTTGGAAGGGACATATGCATGCAAATATTCATTGCAGCATTATTTACAATAGCCACATTAGGGAAGCAACCTAAGAGGCCATTGATAGATAAGTGGATTAAGGAAGCAAGCTGCACTCCCAACAGATTACTACTCAGCTGTAAAAACAGATAGGCTTTTGTATTTGTCAACGTGAATGGAACTTGAGGGAACTATGATAAGTGAAATAGGCCAGAAGGAAAAGAAACATACCTATGATTTCACTCATACGTGACTACAGATTAATTGAAAAAAAGGTGAGACAAAACTAAACAAAAAATAATCCTAAAAACTTGACTATAAAAATGAGAATACCAATTTCTATTTTTGTACATTTCCTGAGACTTGTTTTATGTCTCAGTATATGATCTATTCTTGAAAATGTTCCATATGCACTGGAGAAGAAAGTATATTCATTGCTTTTAGGTTGGTAAATTCTGTAACTATACAATAAATTCATCTGAATACCCACGTGGAAAGGGGGAAGCTGGAGAACAAAAGTGGGAGGGAACTGATGAGAGTGATAAAGGACTATGAATGCCATGGTGGTGGGCGTGGTTTAGTGAAAGACATCTGAAAATGTTTGATCCTATATCTCTGCATCATATATAGTATTTTAAACTGTTATCTCAATTAAAGAAAAAAAATAACAAATGTAAAAAACTACATCTTGAGTCTAAATTACAAATCTACAAAATGCAATAAAATGCACTATTTTATGATGATGAAAACTATTTTATTTGGGACTTCTACCTTAAAGTCTTATTAAATATTTTAAAGTTTATTTTTGGAAAGGAACACTAAATATTTCTCATAATCATTGATATTCAGTTCTGAGTATAAAAATGCTGTTTGTAACTACTTTTACATATAAATATGTATTATCTATATGTATATCTTATTTCTTCCAAAAATCCTCTTTGATTTTTACTTTTCCAAAATCAGTCTTTAAATTCAGATTTAATCAAATGTTAGGATATTAGGATAAATAAAACTGTTAAGATTTGATGGTTACAGGTAAAGCAAAGAATTCTTTTTAAAAAATGATAATGGGGATGGTTGGGATTGCCTGACATACTTTAATTTTAATTACCTCTCAATTATTGTGATAGCTCTTTTGTTTATCAAATCTAGGATTTAAGATTGACTATGACCAAAGAGAAGTGAAGTCCTTCTAGGTTAATTATGTATAATTAAAACATATTAAAATGAGTATGTTTTAATGACTTTATACTTTTCAGTTTAAAAGTATTGTACTTAAGTTTTATGCATGGACTGACATAATAACTATCAACAAATCAAGCTTTAAATGAACAAAATATTTGAAAAATACCCTTGTCAACCACTGACATCCACAATATACTTCACAGCATAAATTAAAGTCACTGAAGACTTGCTAATGTCCTCATTGTCATTCTCCTCTTACATCCCTATCCATCAATGTAACACCCTGACCTCATTGACTCCATTAGGAAATAGTTATTCCCAGGACAACCTTATAAAAACTGCTTTCAATAATCCTGATTTAATATTATATGTTAGTAATTTCTACTAAACTGGTATCACAATGGCTATAGTATCATAGAAATAATTCATTCTTAAAATACAAATGTCTCCTTATAATGAAATCAATTCAAATAATGAAATTGTTCATCCTTTCCAACTAACAAAATATAAAAATACAAATAATATGTATACTTTTATGCTGAGCCTTGATTACTTTAAATATTTAAAAAAAAGAGACTTCTTGAGCTCTGTAGGATCTCATAAAAATTACACAAAACAATTAAAACATGGTTTCAGTGACTTAATGGTACATAGTATGGGTGAAATGAAAAAGTCATTCAAAGCTCTAACTTAAAGTTCCAGAATGTGCTAGCATATGTACACTCTAAAAAGCAGTATTAACTAAAATAATTACCCTCAGGGACAACTATAAATGTGATCTGGCTACAATAGTAGCTTATTTTCTGGATTGAATGAGTCTTTCCATTACTAGAGAAATACTGCTTAACAGTAGAAAAAATTAAAATTGTTAAATAGTTTCACTTTTCAGTTGGGGAATTTCAACTTACCTTCCTAGTGTTAAGGAGTAAAAATGTTACTAGATTGTTATTAAGGGATTTTGCATAGTCTTGCTTTTGTTTACTATATCCATGCTTGTTCAGTCTATAGTATTAATGATATTTAGACAACTTGAAAATAATACAAAAATAGCATTTTGGAGCACTCCCATGAGGGATAATGATCTTATTCCCTCTTCATGTACGCTGTGTGAACCACAATCCAATTTTAAATAGCACAACTATGAAAGAGTTCTGAATTTTGTTTCTGACTTGCTTATCTCATAATAAATGAGCATAAGTCTGTTCTGGAAGCTCAAGCATGTAGTTTACACCCATAAACACGTGTTGTCATAGACAATCACTTGAGCCCTGATTTTCTCTTGGCTACTCAAAAAAATATGCTCTAGTAAACATTTTCTGTTGCACTAATAAATGAAAAGCAACAATCAGGTAGAACAATAAATGAATAATCTAATGAAAATGATCACCTAACAGTTCTTTGATTATGTGTCACTGGCTTTTGTTTTTTAAACTAATTCTTGGACTCCAGAATCTATTATTAGGACTCAAAATTATTTTGTAAATAGAAATTATCTTGTATTACAATTGACTGATTTATTCTGTCTGGAGACTTAACTGCTACAGTGCTCACACTGTTAAACAAGATTATTCAAACTTTTATTCGGGGGGCCTCCCTGGTGGCATGAAGCTGTCTGCAGCTATTGCAGCACGAGTTTGATCCCTGGTCAGGGAGGTGACCCACATGGCATAGCAGACCTCGCCTGTCTTGCCTGCTGCTAATCCCCTCAGCAGTGTATTTCCATCAGTCTGCCTGCTCTGCTCCCTATTCAGTCTCTGGTGACTCCTCTCAACCCCCACACCTCTGGCCTGTACCTCAGTTTTTGTATGTATAAATAAATCTTTAAAAAAATTATTCTGAAGTCAAAAACACCCCACCCGAGATATTATTCTAGTCCAAATTCTCATCAATATTTTTCTGAAAATGTGTGGAATTAGGCCCAATAGAATAAATTATGAGCTGATCAGCTCTGGTACCAACTGTGAACAGTTAGGTAATTTTAAGAAATACTCAGAGAATATACACAGAGATCAAGCAAGGTCTGTCACTATTTTGTGATAATTTCTGAAATAAGACAGATATGAAGTAACTACAAATTCAGAAAAATGACTAAATTGGGTTCATCTGTAGTGGTCGAGGTGATCTTGGGCTGGCGAGAGTCTCTATTACTTGCAATCACTAAACATTTTTTTAAGATTTCAAATTATTCTTTCATTTACTATAGAAAAAAATTTGAAAACACATGCCATGCCACTGAAGAAACAAAACCATTAGCTTCATTGAGTTAAATATGTATCTCAAGAAACTATTTTAGCTACCAATTTTCAAATATCTCAAATCTAATAATTTAAAATAATTTTTCATGTCTGTCAAGATCTGTAATCCCCATAAATCTCCAAGTATTTTTACTCTACTCTCTAATATCACCATCTGCAGAACCAGTGTGATTCTTTACTGTTTACTAAGGTTTGTCAAAGTCCTCTGAGTCCATAGATATAAAAGACACGTACGGTGAGTTAGACAGTGGATGTCATTTGACCTACAATGAACACAGACAGTTCCTTTAAAACAGAAAGAAGTGTGATATTTGTTAAAGGTAAAATACATTATTTTAATTTTACTTAAAACATAAGTGTCCTTTATATGATGGTATGTGGAAATTTTATTTTTCTTTTTTTAAGGGTATGTTGGCAAATTGCTACAAAGTTGGAATTCATTTCATGAATATGAGATATATTCAGCCATAGATCTTTGAAATAGGTTTCTCACGATGCTGCCTTCGCTAGTGATTTCTTTTCTCTCTGGAATGCCTTTTTCCTTTTCTTCAATCCGATGGGTAATTTATTGTACTGTTTTTGGTTCATGTGTCATCTCTTCTAGGGACCTCTCCCTGAACTCTTCAGCCTGAATTAGTCTGCCCTTTTCCGTTAGTTCATGATACACTGTACACACCTATCACCCCATCTATTTAAATTATTTTTTTCTGAGTTTCTTTCTTCTGTGGACTATGGGATTCTTGAGTGAATTCTCATCTTACTCATTTTGTATCTGCACTATCTGATTCAAAGATGGTAAAATAATCCCTTAGTAAATAAGTGAAAAATAAATGAGTAGTTATCTCTTCTATTCAAGAAGCAAGATCCAGTAGAGACAAACAGTTGCTTCTTGTTTAAAATACATCGTTGTGAAAATCTAACAAATACTCCCATATTTGCTATTATGACTGATTAAGTGTTCTATGCAGTGTAAAATGAAATTATTTTCTTTGTATTGAGAGACATTCTACTGCACTATTGAAAAAATATCAATTAGATTCTAATTAGTCTTGCTTTCTGCTTGTGGAGGGCTGGAGGTGAATGGGTGTGGAAAAAGAATGGGAGCAATAATTAAGTAAACATTTAGGCAATTCAAACCTTGTGCTCCTTGCAGATAAAAATGCAAATCAGGCTTGCAACATAACCTCCATACAGATAACCAGGGCAGATGCTAATGAATCTCACATGTTTGTCATGAGCAGTTCAGTTTTAAAACCATTGATTTCTTTACAAAGAGAAGCAATGAAACATAAACTAAAGTTGTTAAGCTGTACGGAATCTAGAAAATTAAAGGCTGCTAATGGTCCTTTGTAATACATTGTGAAGATGATGATTATGAAAAAGCTCAGCAGTTTTGATGAATCACTCTCATCTGGCAAGAGGTCTTGACTTATTTGACAGAAGGTGCCTTGCATAGATCAGCATGGAGAAGTGAGAGATAACAGCTATTGTGTTACATAATAGTGTAATAATACGACATTTATAGGGTTTTAAGTGCAAGTGAGAAACAATAAAAGTGAAGAATTTCACACTTAAGGAGGAAACATACCAGTCTGCCCTTTAGCACAAAGTCACAACCCAGAATTAAGGGACTCATGAATGGTATGGCTGCTGCTTAAAGAAATATTCTGCACCAGCTATTCAAGTCTCATATTATTTCATATTTTTTATACCAAGGAATACAAGTTTCTTTTAATGCCAGCATAACACTTCTTAAATGTTATAATTTTTCTTCTCTATTCAAAAGACCACATTGGTAACTGCCAATTTATAAAATCTAAGTATTCTTATACAGCTCTTTTGTTTACTCAAATCTGTAATACCTTAATTCTTGAGGTTTATTTCATTTTCCTCTCCAGTCACACTGGAGACTGAAATCACTGCCTTGGTTTATAGTAGTCCTTGAGGGCTTTTATTGGCAAAATCTGTCTTCTTGCTTGAAGTCCCTTCTCTTTTCTCTCGTTTCTAACCATTTTATCTTCATATTTTAAAAAAATTTCCTCAAGTTCAAAACTGTGTTAGAGTAACATTTAGTTTTTAACTGAATTCTTATGTGCTAAAATGTGTGAGGAGGTTTATGTACAGAATCTTACGGAATCTTATAAAATGTTTGAGGAGGTCCAAATAATTATGCCCATTTCACAGATGAGGAAACTCAGAAATAGATTATGTCATATTCTCTGGATCTAGTAAATAGCAAATAGCAGGATTTGAACTTTAGTTCCTAGGGACTTACTACAGAGATTCCTTTTGTGTTCCTACAAATATATAACCATTAATTCAGAAATTAGCTTTCAATTATATTATTTTTACATGAACTAATTATGCATCTAACTAGACTGTAAGATGCAAAAAAAAACACGTTTTTTTCTTTATGAATTCCGAGCATATTTAAAATGTTTATTAAGGAACTTATTCAAGATCAATGACAAATAAGTAAATACAGAATAATATTTACTAAACCTGGTTTTAAGGGACATATATCACTTTGAAACAAAATATACTTATAACGATAGGAAAGTTAATAAGTAGGCTAAAAATAATGATTTTAAAAGACAAGATATAGATATTGATGTAAATATTGAAAAGAGGACTAAGAAAGTTTTGAATAAATGTATACATGATATTCCATATTGATCTGCAGTGTATGAATCTACAGCTTAGAAGGGGAAGTAGATTAGGTAGCCAGTGAGTAAAATGCAGAAAAACAAAGATCAAGAGAACAAATAAATAAAGGGTTATTATACATAAAATATTTGTATATAGTACTCATAGAATGTCTTTATGCACTTGGATCCTGGAGATGATCTAAGATAACTAAGAGCCAGAGAAATGAAGAAGAGAAAGACATTTTAGGTAGGAATAAAAAGAGTCCAAATAGCTACCAAATAAAAGATGTCCTAGAACATTAATGGGAATTCAGATGATTCAATGAACCTGAACTCAAAAGTGCAAAGTGGGCAGTGGCTAGTGATGAAGCCAAACAAGTAAGCACATGCTGTGTGCCTGATTGTCTTTCTTGTTCCACTAAATAGCTTTGAGCTTTTCCCGAGGACTTTAACATTCAGAAGAACTTTCTACAGAGAGAAGTATGCTATTAAGTCACTAATTTATAAAATCACTTTGGTAGAAATGTTGAGGGTGATTAAAGGAGTTAAACAGTGAATTTTGAATACCTTGTTACAAATCAACAATGAAATGACATAGCAGCAGGGAAGGATATTTAAAAGACACTCAGAAACCAGAAGCAAGGAAACTATATCAAGGATTGATTTGCAAGAGTAAGAACAAATTGCAGAGAAAGAAATCCAGTTTATAACTTAAGACACTGGATAGAGGTGGCACAGACTGTAAAGGCAAAACAAACATAATGATAGCATTCTGTGAAGTGGATAAGACCAATTTGAATATTTATATTTGTAATGCCAAGAGGAGATTCAGCCCACAGTCTTGAACTCATAGTGAGATTTGACATGCAATAAAGATATGGAGAAGACTGGTTTTTCAGCAATGAGTGAATTCCATCACCTAGGGAGTATGGATATAGCACAAAGTAAAGTAAGCCAGTAATTGATCCCTGAGGAAAGCAAACATTTAGAGGATAAGCAATAGAAGAAAAAGCAGAATAAAAAGTGGGCCACCTAGGAAATGATAGAGTAGAAACAAGAAGGGAAATTCTTCCAGTCAAAGTTTACTTTAGAGCACAACACCACTCTGTATATTTCAAGTGGAGAGGATGTGATACAGAGAATTTGTTACAAGTGTTTTAGTATGACTGGGAGAACAAAAATATATAAAAATTGAGTTTATTCTGAGATTAAGAATTTCAATAAACCTTTTCCACCCGTAGGCTGAAAGAAAGATGTGTGTTGCTGTATGATATTCTTGTCCTGCTTCTGAACCAAAAGAGATCCTGCAGCTGTCTTGGCTGCTTTGAACAACACTATAATAACTGCCATAGCTTTCCTCAAATCCATGAGCCTTCACTAGTTTCTATGCTCTGCTACCAGGGAAGTAGAGTTTACAGGCACACAAGGCACTCTTAGTAAGGTGAATGCTGCATGGGACCCTAGATGAGTCACTTTCTGCCATTGCCCTGCTGGAGGCACAACCCAACCAGGAGCTGTGCATGTCCTGAATACTGTGGAAGCACATCCAGTGTATGGCTTAAGGCTCCTAAAAGGCAAATGCTGGTACAAGGGTTTGGTCACAAGGTTTATTTATTAAGCTACCTGAAGAAATATCAAAGCAATAGAGAAGACTATATGTTAAACTTAGGGGATTTTACTAAATTCCATAGTCCCTTTCAGAGATTTTAGAGAACACCTCTCAAAATCGTCTCTCAAAAGAGAAAGAAACTGGTATATTTTAATTTTCTTACATTTGTTGAGGATTGATCTTGAGCTGTCAACTCACTTCCAGTTGCACGTATTCCTATGGACAGAAAAACACTAGGCAGCTAATGTTTTAGGATAAATCTGTTATCCTTTTTATTCCTGACTAAGGTTGGGTTGAATACAAATAGGGAGCCAGGTGAATGTATGGAGTGGTACTTAGTTTCTTCTCTTTCAACACACCATTCTAAATCAAGTTCATCCCAAATTAAGTCAGTGACTTTTCAAGTTTGTGGTCAATAAAATGCCACCCCAAATACCTTCAACTGGAGAACACATGGTACAATTTATAGTTCCTGCCAGTAGTTGTTCCTGAAGCTAGTTTTTAATATTCCTTTTATTCTTATACCACAGTTCTAGATTCCCCCTAACCCAGCATTTCTGCTAGTCTAAATTTCCCTGTTAAGTGAACAAGACTTGATTTCTGAGGAATCTGAGCTATGGTTATTTATTCTATGAGAAACCATGATCGCCACTCTTGTCCATACCTTATGTGCATACAGGGAAGCATCAAGAGCTACCTCTGGAAACACTCAGAAGAGTCTTATAGACTAGTCACCCCTTTCTTATCATAAAGTTCTGATACTAGTTTTATGTCAGTCGAGGAAAATCACATCTCAGCAGAATAACTACTTTCTTTGCCACTACCAGAAAATTGACCAACCAGAAATTATGATTATTTTCAACAGAATTCTTCTTCTGGCACAGATGGAAGTCTTTTACCCATGCGGACTAGAAGGTCTCACTGCACAGAGACTAAAGTTGCCAGTTCAGGAAGGACAAATTGGACAAGGTAGTCATTGGGAAGTATTTCTCTATTTTTTATTTCCTGGACTCATGTTTTACCTGGCAGGTACACAATGCCACACAAAATCTGTTGGTTCCTTGGGTATATCACTTGTTGGAAGATAGAAGTTCCAACATCACCAAGAGGCATCTCCATGCTGGTATCTCCCTAGCAAATCCCTTAAATAAATGATCATTCTGAAATTCTGTGAGCCCATGTGATATGATATATCATAAAATCTGTGGAACCCCGAGCATATGCTCACTGATAAACTCCAGCTTAACAGTGAGTTATCTGGATAAGGTACTTTAGTTTAGGGCTAAGTGTTGGTAAATTATACATGCTGTGAGCTCTTGAGTAATGGTGCAGGCAGAGTTCAACTGAGCAGGGAGTACAAACCCATGCCCAGAATGCATCTCAATACAGTAACAAACAAATAAATCCAATTCCATTTCTCTGAGTTGAAGAAGTCTACTAGAATCAAATCTCATCAAAACTTGATTGGCTTATCTCCTTAAATAGAATCATCTCTGCTGCTGATAAATTACACATTTAGTATCAGCAACAGCTAGACCAAATTACTGAGCATCAGGCCATATTGTTTTGGAACTGCAAATGGCCTCTCTTTGTGCCACCATAGATTTATGGTCCTAAGGTATAGAACTTCGATAGCCAAAATCAAAAGCTGGCTGGAATACACTGAACAAATAATTTGCCAGTTTCCATAATGAATATTTTTCAATGGACTTTAACCTGAGACTCAAGGATCTGCATCTTTTGTGTCCACTATGACAGGGCCCTCCCATGCATTTCCTCAGCACACCTGTCTGTGATCGCCCAATTGTGCACATTCCAGCCACCTGAATATCCATGCAGGCCATGAGAGACTGCATTCTTAACTGTTATTAGCTTTCTCACTGTGGCAAGTACAATGTCTACTCAGAGACTATCTTCTGAAAGGTCACAGGATACAATCATTTTAGCTGTTACACAGGTTCAAGTAATGCATCAAGGCAATCTATCCCATTCGTGAACTGGTTCTAGGGAACTTTCACATATGCACGCACTATCATATGTGTGAGTTGAGAGGAACAAAGTCTGTACTGGTTTACTAGAGCTACCATAAGAAAGTTCCATAAAATGAGTAATTCAAACAACAAAATATATTGTCTCATACTTCTGGAGACTAGAAATTTGAGATTAATATATTGACAAATTTAGTTCTTCTATGAGTGGTGAGAGATGCATGCTTCTCTCCCAGCTTTGTATGGTTCCTGGAAATCTACAGTGTTCCTTGGTTTGTATACCTTTGATTTCATCTTTATCAGACATCATCACCAATAATGTGTATATTTGTGTTCAAGTTTCCGCTTTTTATAAGGACACCAGGAACTCTGCATTAGGGACTCTATTTCAGTATGTCCATCTTAAATAATTATATATTCCAAAACTCCATTTCCAAAAAGATCATATTCTGAGGCACTGGGGGTTAGGTCTTAAACATATAAATTTCTATTGGATGTAACCCATCCCAAGAGATACCATCTATAGTTGCATGGTATCTCTCATCATTGCTGATCTGTGTATGTATACATATTTACTTTGTATATTTGACTGAACCTGCTTCTAAATGTACACATCATTCTATTTGTGCTCACCCAAATCAATGCCTTGGTGGGCCTGTAACAGGGTAGTCCCCAGGAAAGGGGGAAGTTCCAAAATCCCGGTTCCACCCTTAGGGGGTTGCAGCTGAGCAGGGAAAAACGATTCTGCAGAGAGGAGGACAGAAGGAAAGAAGGAAGAAGGAAGCAGGATGGAGAGCAACAAGGAGACCTAGAGGAGGCACGTGGAACATGTGAAGATACTGCGCTTGCTTTTTGGACTTGAACTGGTTATAACAGAGGTGGGTGAGAGACCTGTGGGGAGGTTAACAATGGCAGCTTTCATCTTAATTTTAATTTTGCTCTTTTCCTCCCAGATTTGTCTAACTCTTTCTAACCCTTTTCTATGGGTCTCTACTAAAAGGTCCTTTAAACATGTGGCAGGCTTTTGGGCCTTGCTTTGGGCCAATCCTATTTGGCTGAACTTTTACCCTCAAGGAGATGGGTAACTTTAAATGCTTAACTTAATAACTATGCTCTTTGTCCTTTCTGTATTATACCCTAATTGTATTAAATTTCCTTTCCATTAAAAGTTTTATATGTTTGTCTAAATGCAACAAATGGTAGAATTCATTCAGAGAGGGCAAGTTTGGGGGTACTGGGGTGCTCCTCTCCCTGTCCTGTAAACAGGCCTTCCAGCTTATGAAGGATGGTTCTCATATATTCTTGATAGAAGCCAGAATAGGTTAGTAGCTTAGCTACCAGGCATTCTTTTTTGAATGGACAAATGTTATTATGCTGCCAGTGGTCTTGTTCTAGAACCCTAGAGATCTGTATAATATCTTTCACATTGGAACTTGCCAGAGACACCATATGCCATTTGACCTACCACAGATAACTCTAGTATTATAGCATCTGTGAAGTTAGATTGCCGGAAGCAATGCAGCTTGTATCAAAGTCTGAATCTGCTACAAAGTTTGCCCTTTCTCTGAATCCCATTCAGATATGGCAGCCTTCTGGTGGACTCACTGGAGCAATAGTCTCAATAGTACTATTTAGTCTGCAAAATACAAAGTAATATGTCAGCATGTTTGGTACCTTTTTCTTTGTGGTAAAAATTGCAGCATGCTGAAACTTGCTTATAAGTCGTTAAAATTTAAAAAAAACTCTCCAGTAATGGAGGTTATATTGTATGAGATTCTGTGGGACTTATCTCTTTGAAGTCTGTAGGGTTTATTTTATAAACTTCACAGGGTTTGCAGAATACTTGCCACTTTTGACTTGGAGGATAATACTAGTCATTGCTATATCACTTAATGAGGTTTTTACTTTGCTAATTGTTTCCCTTGACTAAATGGGGAGCAGATTATAAGTGTCACAAATTAATATTTTTAAGGGTCACTATGGCTTTTGTGAGGAATAATGTTAGAAATTTCAATAACCTTAGTGACACTAGTGACATATCAAAGCAAGTTAGCATGTACTTAGTCATCCCACTAAGAACTGATGATCTCTGATACTGTGATTTTAATACCAATAAGTTACCATATACAGAAAATAAATTTAAATGCAATTGTAGGTGAGGGAAGGGGATGAGTAGATGCAAGTAGAATGTTTAGGATGCTGTACAAAGTTGGTACTGTGACATGATGGAGGAAATGAAATAAAATATATTTGACTTCTTAAATATAAATGAGGTTAATCTGGAACCTCATTATGAGCATAATGAGGCAAGGAAACAGAGCTATTAAGTAGAAAACTCATACAGATGTGCATATGTACATATATAGCATATATATGTATCTAAGCATGGTAAACTAGCCATACACACACACACACGTGTATGTATAATTCATTATAAAATTTGAAAGTGAGGTTATTGTTCTTGAGAGTAACTTTTGGTACCTCCTAAGCAAATTCAATTTTCTCCTAGATATTACTAATTTCAAATATTTGAGAGGTATTCAATACTTTGGTTCTATCTTATTGTTTGGGTAGTTGATTTCCTGTATTTTTATGAAATAGATTAATAATATAAATAATCAGCACAAATTTATTAAAAGATTGAGCTTGCAATTTTTTATATATTTTCAGTAAGTATTCTGAAGTATTATGTCAACACTGATGAAGTTGATTTTCTTTACCAGCAGCTATTCCTTGTAATATAGTACCTCTGGAGTTTCTTATCATTGAATATATTATATAATTATATAATTTTGAATTATACTCCCCATAAATTCAAGCATTGCCTCTTTTAAAAACTAAGACCTCTCTAGTGGTGCTGGGGTTAAGTCTCAGCATTGCCTCATTATTGCCAACCACTGTATCACGACTTCAATCCCGTGCCAGGGAGCTAACCCACATAGTGCAGCAGACCTCTCCTGTCTCACCTGCTGTTCCCCTCAGCAGTGTGTTTTAGTAGATCTGCCTGTTATGCTCCCTACTCTGTCTCTGGTGAAACCTCTCATCCCCCTGCACCTCGGGAGTGCACCCCAGTTCTTGTCTGCATGAATCAACCAACCAAACAACAACCAACCAACCAAACAAACAACCAACTAACCGAACAATTAATATCTCTTTAAAAAACTGAAGACCTTTTAGTCCTTTAGGAAATGATTATCTATTGGGAATCAGATTTCAGAGATACACAAAAGGTTAAAAAAAAATCTGCAATTTTGGTAAGTATTTATAAAATGCAATAGATTTGCTTAGATTTTACTTTTTATTTTAAAATGATTTGTGTGATATTTAATATATCTTGTCTTTTATAAAGTTGCGATGAAGATAAATATCTGTTGAGACATCAGTAAAATTTATACATGTATCAGAAGTTTAGATATACAATTTTTTTTCAGCTGAAGTGTGTATCAGTAATTTCCCTACATGGGCCTCCCTGGTGGCAAAAGGGGTTGAGCACCCCACTGTGGAGCTTCCTCAGCTACTGCAGCCTGAATTAGATCCCCAGCCAGAGAGCGGAACCCCATGGCGAACCCAGGGGAACCCCAGACCTCTCTTGCCTTGCCTGCTGCTCCCCTCAGCAGTGTATTTCTGTAGGTCTGCCTGTTGGGCTTCCCACTCTGTCTCTGGTGAATCCTCTCACAATCCCCTCAACCTTCGTGCCTCTGGCCTGTACCCCAGCTCTTGTATGCATAAATAAATTAAAAACAATCTTAAAAAAAGAAATTTCTCTATAATTTAATTTTGGGTGTTATACAAATTTCATGTTTCCTTTAGTTCCATATTTATAGCCCACTATGGTTATCTGCTTAGTAATTTGCTAGATTTGTTAGTGGTAAATTACTTAATTTGCATTTTTAAAGATATTACAGATCTATGATTAAAATCAACAAAAACAAGGTATTTTAATGAGTGCACAAATAATCACTTTACAAAAAAATTACTTGCTCATCAGAATTTATATCTATCCTTTTTTTCTTTGATCTCAATTTGCCAACTTTCATTATTATTTAGAATACTGAGTATCTAAGTATCATATCCTTATGATAGTCTATACTTTCCACAGTAGTAATATTTTGTATTTTATAAACACAAAATAATTATTTAAAAATATACTATCTTATTAATTTTGTTTACAGCTGTTCTATATTATAGCTCTTTCTTTGAAAAGTCTTCACATATATATTGTAATATATTTAGCTATAAAAACTTCAGCTAACAGAGAGTATGAAAGCACATTTACAATTGATATTCAGCAGAAGCTTTACCTAGTTTTCATTGAAGTGGTTTAACTTTATTGGACAGGGCTGCCATATATATGCAATTGTTCGACATAAGACGACATTTATTATATTGAAGAATAAATTTTAAATAGCTGACAACATTTTTAGTGATAAATTACCAGTAGAAAAATAGGTCTTCCATTTATAGACTTTAGAGCTTTACAAACTCCTAAAACAATTTCACCTTATATATGCATTATATTTTATAAACTAAAAGATTATTCTACTAAGACAGCTATAGTATTTACCATTATTGCAATTTAAAGTTTAAAAATACAATGGATACTGAAGATATATTTCCAAACTCATCTGTTTCATCTTTCACATATTTATTTTTGTTCAATAAATTGAAAATAATTATTTTAAATTATATGCTGAAATTTTTATGATAAAATAGAAACATATTTCCATTTATCTAAAGTTTACTTATTTACCAAAGTAACTTTATTTAAAATTCGTATAGTTATTATATATACATTTGCAATAGTTTTGATACACACCTGATAAGGTACACCAATATTAAAATGAAAACTTTTAAGAGCTGAAATAAATTTTGGTAGATAGCTATAAACAATCCTAAAAACAAATAACAAATTGCTAAACTACAAACAAATAGAAACACTGATATTCCTGGTATTATATGTTTATTATACATTTATACTTATCACTATGATTTAATAAAAGTACTTAAAATACATATACACAATAGGTTTAACTTTAAATTTCAGATTTATTCATATTAAACTGACATAGATAAGTAAAAAGAGAAATAGTGTAAAAAGATACTATTTCATAAATATTATCTACCAACTAGTAATGCTTACCCATCATAGAGATTTCATAACTGCCTCATGTAGTACGAGTGTGACACTGAAATTTCACTATTTCAATAATTAAATTTCCTGGTCTCTTTTTTCTTCATATACTTTTCACACTAGTTTCAAATAAAAATTAGTCATTTCACTTTTCAAAATGCTGTTTTATGAATTAGACACAACATTATAATTAAAAGTTTTGGTTTTATCTTGCATGATCTATGACAAGAATAGCAAAATAGAAGCAATATATTCATAAATAATGAGTATAGAAGACAGTCAATTTTTTATTTTTATTATTGGAGTAAAATGTCCAGAAAGATACATCAGAGGGTGTCTATAGAAAACCATTATTGACTTTGTACTTAAATCTTTCATTAGAAATTTATAATAGAAAGCACAGCTTATGAGTACTTAACTACAGAAAGGAAGGTATTCTTTTCATTCACTTAAAGTATTTAAATTCAAAGGGATTTGATATTTTCCAGACATAACCAGTGTTTCTTAAATTAAAAATTAAAAAAATATACATTAAAGAATAGTAAACATGAAATCATCAATACATTATCTAGAAGCAATGTACTGAATACATTAACTATGAGTTATTAACATTAATGCAAATAAAAATGAAGATATATACAATGTAGGAGTAATCATGTAGAAAAGAAGGTTTATGAGTTTAGTCATAATTTTTATAGATAAAATTAAAGATCTCTATTTTGTTTCAGTTTTAAAACTTGAAATAGTTTTATAACTTGGGACCATGTAGGTAGGTACAAAAGAGAGCAATTTAAAATTATTAAAGTACAAAATGTATTTAGATTAACGGTTTTCAAATTATTCAACCAGAATGAAGAGTCTGTTGATAATGATGGAATGCCTTACATGCTTTACAGAGACATTGACACTATGCAAACTTAAATTCAAGTATCTGTTTATAATTACTATTGATTTTGTGACTGCATTTGCTCAAATAGAAATGAGTGGTAGCAGCAGGAACAACAACAGAGAAAAACAATGACAACTTGTTGCTAAAAATCCATCCTGTCTGCTGGTTGAAGCATCCATGTCACCTGAATTTTGCATGTTGCCTTCAACCCTTGATGCATTTGTTGGTGCCTTAACTTGCCTCAGAATGTTACTGGGAAAATACTGTCACATTTTGTCATGCTCTGTCACTGACCACCTCTATCATTACCAGAGGCATTGGTAAACAGAGACATGTTAAAGTCTCTACATTTTGCAGTCTCATTTTTCAGACCACAGGCATCTACATGTCCAGTACATGTCATACTCACCCATGTCTCTGTATGAAAGCCATGGAAGTCTGATGACCAAGAGCAGACTCAGATAAAAAGCATGTTATCAGTCAAGTAAACATACTCCTTTTCCAATATAAGGCCCTCAAACTGATGGTAGCATTTTGAAATCAGTTTTTTCCATCTGAACCACAGAACAGAAGGTTTCTCATTGTTTCTAGGATAGAATTAATATTATGCTACTAAAAGCATAAGAAATTTTTACTTTAAGTAAAAGTCAACTTAATTCTCTGTGAGTCCCTGGTAGACTAATTTTAGGTTTCTGGATCATGTTTGAAATCTTTTTCATCTGGATATTGACCCTGAAATTTTGGAGGAGAGGCAGGGGAGATAACTGAATTAACTTTTGCTTACACCATATTCCCCCCCCCCCCATTTTAAATAAGTAGAAAGAGACAAACATCTCATTTTCCCTCTCTCTTTTTCCAAATGTCTCTATGTTACATTCTCTTTTTTCTGCTCTAAGGGGGTGGGTTAGGGATGGACACTGATTTCTATGGTCCTCCTAAATCACAGAAGTGGCTACCTCTTTACAGTTTTGAAGAAACTTGATGGATCTCAGTTGACTGCACATGACTTTCTTTAAAATAAGTTTTATTGTGATTAGGAATTTATGAAAATAAGAATATATTGGTTTAATATTGACTTGATATTTTGAAAACATTAACCTTGTAAAGCAACTATCTCAATATAATTCTGAAGCATTTTGTAGTTTATCCCAAGTAGTAAAACAGCTATAGTTTATATGATTTGGTTGATTGAACTCCAACAAAATGTTATGCTGATTTTAA
This sequence comes from Galemys pyrenaicus, assembly GCA_019455555.1. Lineage (NCBI taxonomy): Eukaryota > Metazoa > Chordata > Mammalia > Eulipotyphla > Talpidae > Galemys > Galemys pyrenaicus. The sequence goes on from JAGFMF010011791.1 coordinate 7,782,959, forward strand.
AATAATGTATTTGGAAAATACTTCAAAGAAGCACAGGATGGGTTTGCATGTGTCTGTCACATATAGCCTGTGTGATCTCAACAAGTTTCCAGTTCTTTTTGTATTTTGTTATTCTTGTCTGTAAAATAGAGATAATGAACTAATTTTACAGTATGTTATAGTATACGAATCATCAGGAATACATTTTGGAAAAAAAGGGGTATTACAGACTACAAATCACTTTTTTAAAAAAAATAACTATCATTTTCTTTAAACTTCTAACTAAGGTGAAAATTCTCCTCTTAAGCATGCTTGAACATTCAGTATCATTTTATCTGGGGAAACCACCGGCAATTAGTTAAGATTTGGAATTCATTGTCACAGCTTGTACTTTCTAAGCTCTCACCCATATGAACTGCACTCATTTCCTTTGCACAGCTTGACCTTTTTTAATTAATGCACAGGCCTGCCTAACTGCAACTTGCATTGACTTGCTGTGCCTATCAGGAAGTGACAAAGTTCTAACTCAGAATTTTCAAACACTTGCATTGAAAAATATATCTTTAAAACTTTAATTTGTTGGAATAAAGTAAACTATTAATTCATTGTTTCCTATCTTTTAGTAATGAATATTAGCTAGTCTATTTCATAATATTCTTTTTCTTTAAAATTATAGATGTCTTTACTGTTTGCAAATAAGTGAGTATGATATGTTTAAAACAACTTAGGTTGATTATAATCATAATTATTGGATTATCTAATAGAAATAAAGGACAAAGTAATTTTAGAAGATATAGCCTTTGAATTCTCTTTCTAAATCTCTTTTTATTAAAGCATCTAATTCTTAAAAAGAATGTCAAGGTTCTCCAAAGTTTAGCAAAGGATAAAAATTTAATTGTTAAAGAACACTGATTGAAAGTTCAAAGCAAAATAAGGCACACCATAAATCACAATTACTACACAAGTTCAGGGATCCTTAGTGTCATTTAATAAACTACATTTTAGTTTGCTCCTAGCTTTCCACTCTGGTTTGGGTAAACCTATGTTTCCATCAAGGCCTCTCTAATATCTCTTCAAAAATTGAGATAAATAGTATCAAGAACAGCAAATGATTAAAAGCACAGGTGCCACTGAGAAAATTCTAAGTAGGGGCCTATCTGGAGGCTTAGGGTTTAAGTCATAGTGCTGTAGCCACTGTGGCCTATCCTGTCTCACCAGCTGCTCCTCTTAGCAGTGTATTTTAGTAAATCTACATATTCTGCTCCCTACTCTGTTTCTGGTGAACCCTCTCACTTCCCACACCTCTGGCCTACACATTCAAATAAAATAAAATAAAATAAAATAAAATAAAATAAAATAAAATAAAATAAAATAAAATAAAATAAAATAAAATAATTCTAAGTAGCCGTTTCTCTCCTCTACCTTTACCTTCTTATTACTGACCAAAATTACAATGAATGACCCCCCTCCTCAAAAAGCACAAAAAATGCACCAACTTTAACTGATGACTTCTATTATTCCCTGGAACAAGTATGTATACACTTACAGTTTAAGACACAATTCAATAAATGAATCTCTCTTGAGGGGAAAAAATACCAGATAAGTAGCTGAGGTCTGACACTTCTCCTGCGCTCTCCTAAGAAAAATATCTATGGTTAGGAGAGAGATATGCCCTGAAATGAGGCAGGGAGGTAATTGCCTGATACTTTAGATGAGATCAGCAAATTTCAAAACAGAAATATCAGAACTACACCTTATAAGAAGGTGAAACAGAAATCTTTATCCAATATCTGGTCTTTTCAATAGAAGAAAATAGTGGCATGTCCTTAGATGGAGGGAGAAGGGGAAAATCAACTTATTTCTTGCACTTGAAATCTGAAAACTTTAGTATGTGTGGAAAAATATTCATATTATACTTCTAAAGAGAGAACCAGAATGAAACAGTGTACAGAAAAAGTGATGCTTTAAAATATGTTACATACACACACACACCCATATGCTTGCTGTCTCAAGTTTATATACAGGGAATTTGTCTTATTTAATATTTATTTAAAAGCACCTCTTTCCCCCTATCTATGTGTTTTCTGTTTCTTGGAAACACCATTCCTGAAAACTCCTCCCAGTGCTTTTGGATGTCCCAGAGTGACCACATGATTCTGCCATAAAGGTTGGCCACTGCAGTAACTATTGATTCTACCACAATACTCAAATCCAGTTCATCTTCTGCAACTGATGACTACTCCTCTGAGGCTGCCTGAAGGGCCCTCTGAGAAGCCACTACTAATTGTGTCCCTTGTGAAATTCCTGTCCTATGACAAAGGTACAGCACCATTGCAATGTTCCCAAAGGCGCCACTTTCCAGGGCAAGAGAGTGGTGCTGGATTGCATGCCATGCTGGCAAATTGGATCTTTCAGCAACTCTCTGACACAAATTGTCACTTAGGTTTCTAAGCAACATTGTTCATTTCCATTGCCTCCTAAATACATGAAAGCAGAATTTTTAACTTTCCCTTTTCAATCTTTTATGCAGGAATCAACAAAAATACAAAAATAGAATAACCTCCCCCTACAAGAAGATAAGAAAAAGTTCTTTTTCTAGCTAAGCAAGAAAAGTTGTTTAAGCACAAAACTGTAGATATTACAGTCTATCCAGACATTTGTCTGCTGTTTTGTTTCCTAACACCCACCCAAGAAAAAATATTTTTGAAATAAAAATAAAATGCTACTCTCAGTCTTAGGAAATAATCTGACAAATATCAATATTAATGTTAATAAACCAGAATGCTGATTGTCTATATTCAGATTAAAAATGACTTTATTGCCTACTCTGAAATAAGAAATTATATTTTTGGTTTGCATTTATGTGACAAAAGGGTTATTTTAAACTATTTTTCTAAAGTAATTTATTTCTCAAATTACAGAGAAGAAGAAATAGGAAAAGGAAATTCTAGAAGAGAATACAATAAGGGACTGACAAGGGACTGATCACAAAGATCTACAAAGACCTGACCAAACTGAACAAAAACAAAGTAAAAAATCCAGTCAAAAATTGGGTAGAAGAGCTAAAAAGAAATTCTCCAAAGAGGAAATGCAAATGTCCCACAGGCTTATGAAAAAATACCCAACATCCGTTGTAATAAGGGAAACTACACTGAAATACCACCTTACACCAGTGAGAATGGCACATGTTAAAAACAACTAGCAACAACAAATGTTGGTGAGGATGTGGAGAAAAAAGAACTCTACTACACTGCTGGTGGGAATGCAAGCTCGTCTAACCACTACAGAAAGCTGTGTGGAGATCCCGCAAACTACTAAAAATGGAGCTTCCATATGATCCAGCAATTCTACTCCTAAGAATTTACCCAAAGGACACAAAGACACTAATTCAAAAGGACATTTGCACCCCTATATTTATTGCAGCACTTTTTACAATAGGCAAGTTATGGAAACAACCCAGATGCCCCCAAATAGATGACTGGATCAGAAATTGAGCGGGGGGGAGGGTTGAGGGCAGATGGGAGCATGGGTGACTGAGGTGATGGTGCACTGGTGATATGGTGATGGGGAATACATGGGGATTGCAATTATGTCAAATATATATAAATTAAAGGGAAAAAATAGAATAAAAAATTTAAAAATGTAAATGGAAATTTTAACATTTCTCTGTAAGTAATTAATAAAAAAGACAAAACCCTCAAAAGGTAAAAAAAAAAAAGAATGTGGCATATATACACAATACTACACAGCAATATTACACAATCAAAAAAGATAAAATCATGCTATTCACAGCAGCATGGATGGAGCTGGAAGGTATTATGCTCAGTAAAATTAGCCAGAAAGAAAAAGAAAAATGTCCGATGGTTTCACTTATAAAAGGAATGTAGAGAAAACAAATAAGGGATCGGGGAAAAATAACTATAATAAATTAAAAATCAAAATCAACAGACAACTATAAATCAGAGACATTCGTCAGGGGAGGAGGAGAGAGAAGGAACAAAACAAGTGGGAAGAGCACAAGGTACTGTGGTGTTGGGACATGGGTGGAATGATGGCAGGAATTTCACAGGAACTGCATCTGAGAGGAGAAAGTATACACTGTACAAAAATGAAGAATGATGTAAAACATATATATAAAAATAATTTAAAAATAAAAATAAAACTGTAAAAACACAACAGATTTGAAATCAAAGCAATTATCCCTGAATTACAGAAATGCACATAATTTCTATTTATTTTTAAATGTTCTATAAAAAACAATAATAAAAGAATCTTATCAAAATGTGGTAACAGATTAATACTCTTAAGGATTATGAAAGCGTGTGTGAGGGAAGGGTGTTTGCCACTGCTTTGCAATTACCCTGTCTTAAGTTGCTGATTAGATTCAAAGCAGTTACACAGTATTGTGACAAAGGGTGAAAACTCTGAAGCTTGAGTTTAAATATTGGCTCCAACTCTGACCGTCCAATCATGGGCTTTGCATTCTTTGGGCATCTGAAAATATAGTAAAATGGCTCAAAAGCGTTTTTGCATAGTCAGCTGATTTAATAGATATAATATTTTAGCTAGTTAACATTGGAGAATATGAAGATGATGTCATTTACTGCTTATGCCATGACCTTATGATGCACTTTGTTCTCTGTTGTTTATTTTAAGAGGATCTCTGTGTTCTTAATCCTCTACCATAATTCTGAACATCCAGAATATTCTGGATTGAAATGTAGTATTTTTGCTCTGGCCTTATAGAAAATAGAAATGATATGTAAATTATGTTCAGGCCATTTTTTAGAGTGCCTATAGAATTTTACACACACATACACACACACAGTTTCCTATATATACATAGTTTCCCTTCCAATGTAGTTGTCACAGATGGTGCCTTTTCTGAGACTTTTAGTTACAGAGAAGCACACATTCTGCCTTATTTCACATGAATATATGTTTATGTGACAACCAGTATAGACCACTGCAAACAGGTGACTGTTTGTTCTGAACACACATGCTGCCTTCATTCTTCAGCAATTAGTGCTGGATTGATTTTTAGATCAACCTTTCTTTCTTTAACTTTTGTTTTGCCTGTGCATTTTTCTCCTTTTTCATTAAGTTGCATTACCTGTATTCTGCAAAATCCTTAACCTGATCAGGCAGTGACCTCTCTTGGGTATTCTTCCTGCAGTGATTTGCAGTTAGTTGAACCCCAGATGAAAAACCTAATATCCAAGGAGCCCTTGCCTGTCCAGCAGAGCAGCTAGACCTATTCCTGGTAATTCCCCCATTGAATTCCTCTACTTAAGTTAATTAAATCAGGTTGGTGGTACACATGGGGCCTCATTGTTCAGTCATTCAGTCAGGAAACTATCTTGCAATCAAGAATTAAGGTATGTGAATAAGAGTGATCGTTTATGTTTATTTGAAAAACTTCTCAGGAGACATGACTTGCAAACTCTGTGATATCAGTAGTAAGAGAAATAGTAAATAAGCAAGAAAAAATGCTACCTTTTTCTGGATAAGCAAATGCATGTACATTATCTAAAAACCCTGTGTTGGGCCTCCGTGGTGGCGCAGTGGGTTAAGCAAAACACTATGAAGCAAAATGCAGCCACTGCAGCATGAGTTCAATTCCTGCTGCCGGCCAGGGGGCCAGGGAGGGAACCCACATGGCATGGCAGCCCTTTAATGCTGTGCCCCCTGCTCCCCTCAGCAGTGTACTTCTGTTGATCTGCCTGTTCTGCTCCCCGCTCTGTCTCTGGTGAATCCTCTCACCCCCCACACCTCTGGCCTGTACCCAGTGCTTGTATACATAATAAATAAATCTTTAAAAAAATAATAATAAATAAAAACCCTATGTTGTCTCTGGTTTAGCACAGATTCACTGTAGCATATGCAAATGATTGCAGAAATGTAAAAACTATATCAGGGCAATTAAATTTAAAAGTATTCTGAGGAACTTAAAAGTATAACTGTCTGTTTTATTCCCACCTTTCCTTACTTATCTTGGTTCCTCCTTCTTAGATATATACAAAATATTTGAGAAAAAGTATTAGTGTGAACTGCACAAGGCTGCTGCTATAATAGTTAAAAAGAGTAAAATTGTTAATATTTTCATTGTTTTTTTTTTTCCCCCAACCATATAGGGAGCTCCATGCCTTTTAAAATTACCAGTTAAATTGAGCTTTTCACTTGACAGTACAAAGGGTATACTATTTTTAATTTTCTTATTTTACATGAATCACTCCAGGATGAACATTATCCCTCTGATGACTTGCATATGTTCCTGAGAAATCAAGAGCTCACTGCCCCAATGCACAAGTACATGAAAAGTACGCAAGGAGGATTCGGGAAAGGAAAGGGTTTTGATGCAGAGTTGGATCAGCAAGATACTGGAGTCAAAAGAATCAGTTTTATCTCCACCAAAATGAGCGGAATGGGTACTAGAACTTGGGGGAAAGAAAATAATCAAATTACCATTGGCTGGAAGCACAGCAATGTGGATTTGGCAGGACATCTTTTTGTAAAGCAGATGGGAGTGAGAAGAATGCAGATTGACTGAAGTGAATTGAATAGTTATAAATCATACCAAATAGGAAAGAGTTCTTTTCTTTCTTTTTTTTTTTTAAGATTTATTTATTTATACAAGAGCTTGGGAACAGGCTATAGTTGTGGGAGGTGAGAGGATTCACCAGAGACAGTGAGGAGCAAAACAGGCAGATCCACTGAAATATGGCTGAGGGCAGCAGCAGCTGAGGCAGGAGAGGTCTGCTGAGCCATGTGGGTGCCCTCCCTGGAAGGGGATTGAACTTGTGCTACTATGCTGCTGGTGCTTCCCTGTGCGGTGCTCAACCACCAGGGAGGTCCCAAGAATTCTTTTCAAATGAGATCTTCCTTCTGAATGGATCCCAGTTCTGAATGTGATCTGCATGGTCCCACTTGCTATCTTTGTGGTTCTGTTAGAGATATCTTGCTTCTTGCTGTATGATTCATAATTGAACATCACAACTACACCCAACTCTTGCTGTTAACAGGGTGGATCACTCACAGATTCAGATTCATATATTCATATTATTTTGCATAATTACATCCAATGTATACAATTGGTTTATTTATATAGTCTTTCAAAATCTGCAAATAAAAACATCTTTGGAAAATGTAACTGTTGGTTAATGATTTTGTAAAATATATTCTACTTCCCGTCAGGGTACCTCTTATGCATGTACTATTTTAATACAAATTTCCTATCCTCCTCCTGTCCCCATTCCTTCCACATCACTTCTTTTCAACTTGTCATATATATTCTGTGTACATAGGCCTTGGTGTACAGATTGGGGTCACTCTGTCTTGATATAATATATAAAAGGAATGGAGGATGAGAGTTGCAAGAAGTTTTGTGATGGAAAAAATAACCTTGCATCATTTGACTTCAGTTCTCATTGTTGTTTATTTTGCTGGTAATCAAGGATTAGAATATCAGAGTCAGGGAGAGTAGAGTACATTACTAATTAAGATAGCATAGTATTTCACAGTACAAAGAATGTAGTAAAAGTCACAAAAGTTGTATGACACACAAAAAGTAACTGGAGAAATGATGGGATGTTTATTTGGAAGAAAAATGTGCTTCTGGGAGGCTGAACATTCCAGGGTTCTGAGGAAGACATGTGGCAGAAGCAGAGTAAGATCAAGACAATGTCAAAGGTTTCACAGAATCTTGGACAAAGCTGAAGATGCAAATGAGCCACCCATCTGTTACAAAAAGAAGCATTTTTTTAGGAAACCAGAAAATGGTCAGAATGGGCTACATGTGTCTCCAGAAATCATAAAATTATATTTAACACAATAAAAACGTGGATGTATATTAACAGAACAACATTTGAATAAATGACAATGAAGGAAGACTATGAATGAAGTTGTGTATAACAGTTTCATAAGTATTAGGATATATGGAGAATGAGGAAGTCATAGAGAACAGTATTTTTCCATATGTACTCATTGATGTTTAGAATTTTTTTTCCTTGTAGCAAAAAAAAATTTTTTAGAGAATGATGCTTTATACATATATTATGCTATTTCTGTGAAGACTGAAAAAGAAAAATGTGGAACAATGAATTTCAGGTACTGGAAAAGATTTTCCTTTTGGGAAAGTAAGGAGAAGATAACAAATTATCATGTTTCAAGTGTAATTAGACAGCTATTCACTTTTAAATTAATAACATTTACCTTTTATAATTTAGGAAAGATTATGTGAAATTATGAAAATCAACTATCTTTCCTATTTTATTATTTGCTTTTAGCTTTATTCATAGTGTTTTTGATATAAAGTCTTTAAATTTCAAACTTTACTCTTGGATTTGTTTTAATATATCTTTACATCATTCACAATGTTAAAGTTTACAACTGAATTTGGGCATAAATTGATGGACAGGCCTAATATTTCACTACAAGCAACTCTCTCAAATTTATATGTGTTTTGCATTCAGGTGATTATTATAAATATCTATTTATGATAATCAAAGTATCATCACACTTTAACTATATCTCATACTGACCATATTTTTGAAATATATAGGTTGTTTTAATATGTTCAGGTTCCTAAGCCTACCTGATAGTGTATGGGTTAAGTCTCAGCTCTATCACATTATCACCAGCCACTGAAGCCTTAGTTCCTTCCCAGACCAGAGAAGAACTCAGGATTATTTATTTATAAAAATAAATCTTAAATGTGTTCAGGTTTCTATAACAAACTATTATACATAGTTATACATATATTATCATGCTATTTCTGTGAAGACTGAAAAAGAAAGATGTGGAGCAACGAATTTCTGATTGACTTAAAAAAAACCTTTTTTTGTGAAGATTTATTTATGCATACAATGACTGGGGTGCAGGCCAGAGGTGCAGGGGCTGAGAGGATTCACCAGGGACAGAATGGGGAGCAGAATAGATGATAGACTGAAATACAGTGCTAATGGGAGAACCAGGCAAGACAGGAGAGGTCTGCTATTCCATGTGGGTCACCTCCCTGGTGAGGGATAGAACTCATGCTGCAGTGGCTGCAGATTACTTCATGGTGCTGTGATTTAACCTCTTTCGCCAACAGAGAGGCCCACCAAAAAATATTTAATGCAGTTCTGGTGGCTGTGAAGTCCAAAATCAAGGTATCAGCAGAATTGATGTCTGGGAATAACCTGTTTACTGGCTTATAAATGACTGTCTTCATACTAGGTTCTAATTTGGCATGAGTCAAAAGAGCTCTCATAGAAGGACACTAATTCTATTCCTGAGGGTTCTGCCTTCATAACATGACAGCTCCTAAAGGTCCTATTTCCTAAAATCCTCACAATCAGGAGTATGATTTCAACATAAGAATTTTGAAGGGATATAACATTTAATCCATAGCAGATGTCACAGATTTCAAGGTTGTGGAAATTATTTAAATAGTCATTGAAAATTTAAAAGTACATATTATCAGAGGTCTTCCTTTTAAGGGAATTCAAAATAATTTTATACTTAACTTAAATATTCCTTAAAATTTATTCATGCTAATTATGTTATCTGGTGTGTGTGTGCCTGTGTTTGTGTGTGTGTGTGCATGATTGTGTAAAAGAACTAAGGTAGACAATTTAAATGATTTTTCTGCCTAAGATTTTTCACTTGGGGGATTATTAATGAATAACGAAAGGGTTACCAAATTGAACCTATAATGATCTTTTATAATCTTTCAGTTTTAATTCTCTACATGGAGCTGTAATTTATATTTTATTATGCATTAAAATTAATAATAGTACATTTTAGACATTTGTTACACTTGGGTTAATATAATTATGTACGATCTATAACAAATGCTACCCACCACCTTCTTTCAACTCCCATCACCCTATAGAAAATTAACTAGTGTTTTGAAAAAAACAAAAAAACAATGAAGTTTATATCTTTCATATAGGCTAAGGTTTAATTTTAAGTTACAAAAGTATGCAAAGTGTTCTTTCTTTGTGCTGAAAATGTAATCAATTTTGCTAGTTCCAATTCAGATGAATTATTTCTTCATAAGCTTTGATGGGATTATCACTTAGTAGATTAATGTAACTTCAGTCCATTACACATAATGGTGGTGAAATTAATTTACTAAAACTTTGACTACATTTTGGATAGTAAACCAAGGAAAATCAATCATCTTGGTGTCCTGCATCATATTACACATAGAAGTGAATCATATGAGTGTAAATTATGCAAAGAATTTCTGTATTTTTCAAATAGTTGCAAGTATACTATACAGTTTAACCTTTGTAAATTCTATAATTATTAAGGTGTTTTATTATTCATCAATTACTTTATACATATACCAAGTGGGTATAATAATAACACACTTCATAACAATAAAAGAGCAAAAATTTTTAAAAAATCCCTTTTTACATTCACTAATGAAAGCAGTTGAATTGTAACTATAAGAAGGAAAATCATTACAAATCTGTTTGGTAGAATTATCCAATGAAATAGGGTTAGGGTTAGGGTTAGGGTTACATATGTAATTTAGCTATAGTTATTTCATTTAGTTAACTATTTTGTATATATCTAAATGTGACAATTTGGTACAGTGGAAATCACAGCTGGATAGAGTTAAAGACCCCTGAATTCACACCAAATTAAATAACCCATTTTTCTGTAAACTTTGAGCAATTTATAATCATATGAAAAGTTTTCTTAAGGTAAAAACAGAAATAGATGTCTACATTTCAGAATCTCAATAAAGTGAATAATGGTAGTGAATCTCAGCCAAAGTGTAAATCCTTTGAAATTCTTGACAAATATCCATCAGAATTAAAGTGCTTTAACACCATTAAAATAAGAAAGAAAATATATCAATCAAACTGGTTTCCACTTTGCCTTTTGCTTATACAGTATCAAACTGTGGTTTGAACAAGTGCTGTGTTGGGAAAATACTTTGTTTTCCTGAATATCTGATCATTCATGCATACACCCATTCACTGAGTTATTCATTTTCACATGTAGTGAGTTTGCATTATGAAATATTAATGTTTATGCTATTCTTTTGGGACACTAATATAAATGCTGTTCTACCCAAATTGCCTCTAGATATACTATGGTTAACTTTTTGAGAATGTAGAGACAAAAGGTTTAATTACCAGTAACTAGAGTACATACTAGACTCTTACAAGTTAAAAAAAAAGTCACATGCATAAAACATAGATTTTTTTTTGGAAAGAAAATAATGCAATGTCTGCAGCTATACCTTTAGATCCAGGGGAGTCAAGTTGATAAATTTACGAACTGGTAGAAATAAAGAGAAAGAGATGGGTCATGATATTAGATGAAGTCATGAACTGCAAAGAATAGGATAGCACATAGTGATGAAAGGAATGAAGAATAGAGATAAGGATAGGCTGCAGAACAAGATCCAACCAGCTTCAGAGTGTGCAATGGAGTTGTTTTCTTTACTGATCCATGACAGCCTCCTGTTTCCTTTACTGATCCATGACAACCATTCTACTCTTTGCTTTGGGGAAGATGATACTCAAGTACTGGAGTTGACCAGCAAAGGAATATGCAAAAATCTACACCTATTTCCTGAGAATTGTCCAAGGCAATTCAAACTGTCGTGGTTATGTATCTTCCTCCTTTTATTGCTTTTCAACCACCCACAAAATTAATCATTTCAGCACAAAAGTGTTGTTTACAGAGGTCACTTGTGATGAAGAAGGAAAAAAAAAAAACACATCTCTATCAATGGAACACAGTCCTGTTGTACGTTCAATAAATATATTTTGATCAACTTTATGTTCAAACTGTAGGAACAAGACACACAGTGATAAACACTCAGAAGAAAACCTTGAACCACTGGCTATTACTATGTAATTTGTAGAGTTAAATGTTAAATTTAAAAATATGTACTTTCACACAATTACAGATTGTGGGAAAAGTTATGAAGAACATATATACAGTGATGTCAACTTTATAAGGTGTGAATCAAAAGAACTTGACTTTGGGAAAATGCCAGAATGTTCTCCTGATTTGGAGAATGAATCAAACACTCAGAAGTTTTGACATTAGAATCCTCACAGGAACATAGTCCAAAAACAGAACTTAAAAATCTAGACCAAAAGCACTTAATTGCAGTGGGATGGGAAGAAATGAAAACAAATGTTTATAAATGTGGGGTAGAACCTTAAAACAGGAGACTAGGTAATAATGGATTATAATAACAAATAAAAGTTAGTGGAAAGAAGGTTTTAGAGTTTGAATTGTCAGGACTTTTGGGAAAAAGTGAGTAATTGGTTTTGGATTTATGGCTTTGTCAGGTAGGCTTTCCACAGTACCAAAATGTCATGTATGTATGCATGTTTATGTGTATGCATGTATCTCCTTAACACACACGTGTGTATGTATGTATTCACAAACACACATATATATGTAATAATACATTTTTATGTTTTAAGGAATTGGCTCAACTGGTTGTTGGGCATGGAAAGCATGAATTATGGAAAGTCAGACTGACAATCTAGAAATCGATGCTATATTCTTGAGTCCAAAATTGACCAATTAGATCGTAGACTGGAAAATAGCAGGAATTTATACTGTAGTCTTCAGTTAACATTTCTTTCCTGGAAATCCTCAGTTGTTTCTCTTAAGAGAGGCCCACTTCCATTATTAAAGGTAATCTCCTCTATTAAAGTCCATTGATGGGAGAGGTTAACTCTATCTTCAAATCACCTTCCCAAATCAACACCTAGTGTTGATAAAATAAGGTACTAAAGCTTAGCAATGTCATATATACAGTTAAACATGATGCAGCATAAGTGGAGAGATGATGAAGGTATACTGAGAGTTTATTAAATTCAAAACAAAGAAGTAGATCATTTATTTTTTCACATTTTGCTATTCTAAATTCCCAGTGCTCCAACTTACACTTATATTACATTCATTCATAACTCAGATATCTTTTTACTTGTTTTGTTTTCTTTAATTTTAGAAAAATTTCTATTTTTTCTTATTGTTCCTTAATATCTAATTTACTTTATCACTTCACTTAATAAAATTCTCAAACTCTAAACAATAAGAAATCTATGCATTCTATATTTCAATATTATAGCAAATATTTTGCTTATCTAATTTGAATCACTCTGAATATATATTTAAAAAGATTAAAATTTATATTTTAATTATATCAGAACACTATTAGTGACAAATATTAATTTTAGAATAAAACAATTATATGCTTCCTCATTATTTAAATTAAAAATCATAGTAGATCTTTAATAAAGAAATAATATAGTATTAATTAGTAGCTTTCTGACAAGATAGTCTTATTTTCCAGAAGGAGTTTGGGCTATATTCAATTTCTTCAAAGAAAACCGAGAAAGAAAGTGTAAATCTAAAAGTCTGAAATTACCAAGTATCAGTTTCTTTTTCTTTCTGCTAATGGATTTGCATTTGGACTGATCTTAATGTTGAAATGATTTTTAACATTGTGTATTGAGAGCTATGGAGAATCATAGCTATGATCACATCTGTGCATTTCCAGCTATGTTTCTAGTGTCACTATTAGTATTGCTACTCTAAAGTACATTTTCATAGACAACTTAGAGATAATGACTTAAACAAGTTTAATATGAAAAGAATCATGTAAAAAGATTAATGAACATTTGTCATTTACTTTAATGGTGCATGGGTGAATTGGTGATGGGAATTTCATGGGGACGAGAAATATATATGTAAAAAAATGAAAAATAATGTAAAAATGTATAAAATAAAAAAGGACTAAGGATATCTTCATGATATACTGTGAGGTAGTTGTCATTGTTATTGCTGTTTCTCTGATGATCAAGAGCCCATATTTCGAATTATTAGTTTTCTATGATTAAAAGAAATCACTTTTCAGAGCTGAGTTAAAACTACATGAATATGTCTTAACAAGAATTTTAAACTTAATTTAAACATAAATAATAATAATGAATAATAATTAACTAATACATGTTTTAAAAAATAAAACTATTATCTAATTAATTGTTGCTAATAAGACAGAGCATGGCCTAATGGAACAAGTGGACAGTCAGTTCCCCTGCAATGAAACTCTCAAGATGACACTAGGGGTCCCCACTTCTCAATGTTCAACCTCTATGTGATCTCTTCCACTTGAATGTGTTAAGGCTCATGCCATTTCTAATAAAAAAAAAAGATAAAAACTATAGGATGAATATCCATATTTTTATATTACTAAATGAATACATTACTTAAAATTGTAGTATACAATTTGATGCACTATCTCCCTGCTTTACAGAGTCTGAACAAGCAAGGAGCCATTTTAGGGAACCCCACTTGACAAGTAACTGTCAGGGACCTCCAGTCATTAAAGGCAGTTTTTGTTTGACAAATGATAGTATAATGAACTTTTCTATCCTAGATATGCATAGAATCTAATATTAACCTCATAATAACACTAATGACACAAGTGAGCTTGACATTTGATCTATTCCTAGTCAATCATTAGATGAGACATTTACCCTGGTGCATCCATTGATTAAAATCATGGGAGGGGCCTCCCTGGTGGCACAGGAGTTAGAGTCTCAGTTCTATGAAGTTATCACCAGCCACTGCAGCATGAGTTTGATTTCAGGCCAGGAAGTTAACACTCATGGTGCAGCAGACCTCTTCTGTCTCACCTGTTGCTCCCTTCAGTAGTGTATTTCAGTAGATTTGCCTGTTCTGCTCCCTACTCTGTCTCTTGTCAATCTTCTCAACCCCCATCTCTGGTGTACACCCCTGTTCTTGTATGCATAAATAAAAATAAATCTTCAAATATTTTTTAAAAATTATGTGAGACTCTAAGCAAACCCCAGATAAAGCAATATTTGACTCATGTTTCAAAAAAAAAAAACCTGACATAATAAATGTGCATTGCTTAAGGTGTTTATTTCGTGACAACAGAGATCCAGTGCAACAATAGGTAACAAATGGAGTTCCTTAGTATTTCATTTTGAATTTTTCATTAAAAGTGACATTTGACTAATAACTTTTCATGAAATGTTCTTTGTAACATTTTAAAATGCTTATAAGACACTGAAAATATACCCTATGCTCATATACAAAAAGAAACAACAATATTAAACATAAAAATATTTTAATATTTGCTTCTGGATACCATCTTCCTTAAATATAAACCACCAAAGACATCTATAAACTTCAATGGCTGAAACAATATTTACTATAAAACTCATAAATCCACGGCTCTTTTAGACACTATACAGGAACAGGATGGGATTATTTCAAATGTGGAGACAGATTATCATACAAACCAAGAGTCTATGAAAATTATCATAGCTTAAATGATGCAATTTTCTGGGGAAAGGCTCTAAGACATATTTAAAAATGGCTTGAGAGTGCATGGAAAGACTGGTGGGGTTTTACAGTGGCTGGGGTCAAGGTAAGGATTTTATGTATGGTCAAGGGCCTATGTTGCCAGCACCACAGGAAAGAATACATGGGTATTTTAATCAGCTTTTCCAGATTTAAGGCAGAAGGCAATGGTAAGGGTTGTAGCTTAAAAACTATCAGCAGTCAAGTATAAAAAATGGAGTGATACTCTTTAATACAATGTTGAGTATTTTCAGTTTTCTAGTCTCAAGTCTGTTCTCTCATGCAGTTATATGTACACAGTTCTGCTGAATACTGATCTAGAATGGACATGCCTAGAAAATTGAGTTTTCCTCCAGCATTTTTCCTATAGTGGGGGAGAGGGCCAAAGGACAGTTGAGTCATCAGCTATTTGGGTGCTAAGATTGGAACTATTAACTGCCACTTTACATTATATTAACTAAAATAATCAGAAGGCCAAATGATTCAAAGAGTGTAGGAGAGTCCATTTTTTGATAGAAAACACTGTAAAATCAAACTGCAAGGGACATGATTACAGAGAGTGAGATAATTGGTGTATTTGTGTAAACAATCTACTTTAGACCTGATTGGAGAGGAAAAAAATAAACTATCCATGTTTCACTTAATGCCATATGGAATTGAAATAAAACAAGGAGAAAAGTCAAGAGTTACAAATTGATTGTGCTAATTCCTTACTCACCAAAAATGTGAGTGGCTATATTTTTGCAATATAAGTTGATTTTCAATCACTTTGATGCTATTTATTCCTTAAAAAACAACTGAAGAATAAAAACCAATGAATAGAGACTGAAGTCATTTTAAATTAACTATTCAGAAATAGCAATTTCCAAGGAAAAGAGAGCAAAAAAAGAAATAGCAGTCACCTTAATTAAGTTAAGGTGTAGAAACACAAAGAGGAAGATTCCTACAAGCTGTATATCAATAGATTTTATTTTTTCATGTAGTTTACTGATTCAGAGAATTAGAAAAATGAGGCAGCAGCTATAGTAATTCCTCCATCTTAGAAGTATTTGTCTTGGCATGAAAACATGCTAAACAGTGCAAAGTTAATTGGATGCAACTAAAACTTCCCAGCAATCATAATTTCATAAAGGATCCCAATGTAATACTGGGAGATAAACTCAACTGGATTCAAGCATGACAATGCTGTCCTGGAAATACAGTGTTATGACATATCACTTTATCTGAAAATTATAATACATATAACAAAGAAATTTTTGTAAGGCATATTCAAATATAGGGATGGAAAATTTTAGAAGGACATAAATATCATAATTTGATATAAAAGACTCCTGAACATTATGATTAAATCAGTCTGCTAAATTGTACCATATTTAATGGTAAATCTCTAGCAGTATTCTATTGAGAACTGAAAATAAGGAGAGAGAATGCTCACTAAAATTATTTATTGATGTGTGAAATTAGTATAGAAGGATAATGAATAAAAATAAATATTAGCTATTTGCCCTAATTAATAGAGACTATAACTGTCTCCTTGGAAATAATACAAGTACCTAGCATTTCATCAAAATATATATAATATCACAAGAGGTCAGTCAGTGTATTACTTTCTTACAACATAAAATTATGGAGTCAACAGCTCTCACACATATCACAATAACAAGGTAAACTTTATGTGTTTAGAATGTGGTAGAAACTAAAGTGAAATATTCCATACAAATCCAAATAATAAGCATTTCCTGGGAGTTAATTCCATTATATAATACAATGATATAGTTGATTATTGCCTGAATGAATGCCATATCTATTTCTGAATAAAATTTAGATTTAAATATACTTTATAAGTATAAATATAATGCAGTTTTATTATGTAAAGTTATTTCAAAATTTCAATACAAGCACAGAGAATAGTAACATTCAAATGTATTGGAAAAAAAAGCTGACTAGTTGTATTTCTTTATATTCAAATATATTATTCCTCTACAAAGAATAAAATAATACTGTGCTGGACCAAAAAATAAATCTGTTAGATCATTGAAAATAACAGAAAACCCTGTTGCAGAATATTTTGTTAAATATAAATGTGAGAGAATATATACACACTCTGACATTCATACATAATAACAGACCTAGACACATATAGCCCTAGAGTACTATAGTCCTTTAAAATGAGTGTTGCATTAATATTAAAAATAATATTATACTATTGTAATGTTAAGGGGATGCATAAAACTAATTCATTATTTGGGTATGCTGAATCTTTATACAATTTTAATTCTTTCTTTATAATTTTTCTCAACTTTTCTACAATGAATGAAAATAAAACTGACATTTATTTCATAAATTTCGATAGTTTCATTACTTATAACCTGAAAAAGTAAACAAGTATGCACTGCATAATGATGTTTGGTCAACAGGAATGACCAAATTTTATCACAATGGTCTCCAAAGTCAATTCCCTAGTGATGCCATATCTGTCATTATTTCATAATGATTTGCTGGCAGCAGCGTTATACATCTCCTATTTTCTATGTCTCCTGATAACATTATTTTTCTAGTGCTTGATTTAATCTCCTGTTGCTTTGTTCATCATGACTGCTAAGTCTAGAAAATCCACTGCTAATGTTGCTAGTAAGAGACCACAGGGAGTGATTAACATCAAAATAGAATTAGATGATTAAGGACTATGAAAATGGAAAATCAGAAATGACTGTGGCTTGCCAGTCAGGCATGTTCCATTCCACCATGCTACAATCTTCAACAAGAACAAAGTGACAGAAGCTGTTAAAGAATCATTTTCATTGAAAGCAATAAGACGTGTAGAAATTGAGGAATGGAGAAACTTACAGTAACCTGTATTGAAGAGCACGCATAGAAACATTTCCCTCTTACTACTACGATGATCTTAACAAAAGCAAACTGTTGGTTTATGATGTTGAAAGAAAAGGCAGGACCTTATGTGATGTTAAATTTACTGCTAGCTTTGGATGCTTTAAATGATTCAAGAATCATTATTCTTTCCATAATGCAAAAGAGATTGGCGAGTCTGTAAGTGCTGATGTACAGCTGTTGGAAAATTTTGGGAAAATCTAGATAAGCTGATTGTGGCTAAAAATCATTTCCCAGAAAAAACCTTTAATATGTATGAAATCTCCCTATTTTGAATCAGACAACTGAAAGGATCTTCATCCATAAGAAAATTTAGTAAATGCTAGATTTTAAGGCTTTTAAAGACAGGAGAACAGTTTTCTTTGAGGTTAACATTGCAAGTTATTAATGAAACCCATTTGTTACCTGGTACCATGAGAACAGCAAGGACTTCAAGCACATAAATAAGCACACACTGTCAGTGCACTCTACAAGTAATACAAAGTTATGGATGACCCAGTTCTTCCTCTAAGTTGCCCTCCTGAATTTCCATCTCAGTGGAATGGAGAAGTACTGTCTAGAGAATAACATACCTTTCAAGATTGTGCTTATTTTTGCTAACGTGGTCAGACATCTTTCTTTTATGAATGACCCTCTTTCCAATACCCAGGAGGTTTTTCCTCACTCTAAACACCACCTCTTTGACCAACTGATGAGTAAAAGAGTTGTAGTAGCTCTTAAGACATACTACCTGAGGAGGACCTATATCCAGTTTATTGCTCCAAATGAGGAAGATACTAAGCTACTGATGCATTTCTGGAAGGATTATATCTATAACTGCATCATAAGATTATATTAGATTAATATGGATTAACCTATAAAATACACATATATTCACATGGTGTGTGATTACTTGCAATATGATTAATCTCTACTGCTGAAGAGGAACAAGACATGTTATTTAAAGCCATCAAGTGCTAGGCAGTATTTGGCATCAGGCAGTGCTTATGCCATAGATCATGAAGAGAAGAACCACAGTATTATAAATGAAGATTGTGTGTTAAGCCCTGCCACGTGGGCTCTCTAACTAGCATGATCTAGCTCTTGTGGATGCTGAGTATATGATCTCCTAGTTAGAGGAAACTATACTAAGTCTACAGTACAGTGCAGTCCTTCAATTATAAGTCACTTAGTAGCAGTTTAGTTACACTGAACTCTTAGTATCTAGAAAGGGCAATGATACACTCTTAATGGTATTGTCACATTTTAGAAATGACTTTGATTTCCCTTTGTTCTGTGGCTCAGCCAGTCCCACTATTTAAATATTTATAATGTCTCAGACCTACCAACATTGGAGCTTTCAGAAGATATTCTTAAACCAAAGACCCTTTATAACAAAAGTGTGAACATGAGTATGATGAATAAGGAATCACAGTCCTGACACTATCTGAGAAAACAATTTAGCACCTTGTTGAAGAAAGAGCTGTGGTGATAGTTTATAGATGAAATTCTGAATGGATGAGATTCCATCATTTGGAGTGTGGTATAATACTTAAACCAATGGCAAAGGTAAAATACTTTGTTCCCATAAAATGGAGTACATGGGTCTGGAATTTCACTGAAGGAATGAAAAGTAGCAGTGGTCCTATTGACCTTTGCTCTCTAGAGTGAACTGAAGAGTTCTGCTTTCTGTTCCCTCTAGACTTTAAGTATTGGTTGTCAATGCCTCAAGGCTACACAAAAAGAATATCACTAGACTTAAATCCATAAATACAACCTGTTGATTTGAGACCTTTGTGCCAGTTGATTAGTAGGTGTAAAAAGAAGTTACCACATTAGCAAATGTAATCATCATATGGACTGCTGTTCTAGAAGGGTGCGGCAAAACAAACTTGGAAATAGGGAAATTCTCTGTATATTTCTGGGAACTCTGTTGCCTAGATGTAATTGTAAGCAAATGACCCAGTCTGTTAATTCATGACAACTAGGGCTCAGAACCTTCAGGGAATTATTTTTTAAAAGATTTTATTTATTTATGCACACAAGAGTTGGGTACAGGCCAGAGGTGGGGGGTGAGATGATTCACCAGAGATAGAGTAGGGAGCAGAACAGGCAGACTGACTGAAATACACTGCTGATGGTAGTAGCAGTCGAGGCAGAAGGGGTCTGCTGCTCCATTTCGGTTCCCTTCGTGGCTAGGGATTGAGCGCACACTATAGTGGCTGAAAAGCTCCATAGTGCAGTGCTCAACCCCTTGAGTCACCAGGGAGGTTCACCTTCAGGGAATTAAGTTCCCATCAGGCAACCACATATACTACTAAAAGGGTAACAGAAGCGAGAACTAATGAACATCAATTAAAGCCATAGACCAACTGCAGCAATGTGCACTGCCATTCCTGCACTAAGCATTTCATGTAAATTTACCCAGAATTGTGCTCAACTATTGACCTAGGCACAATGAACTAAATGTTAAGAAGTAGATCTGAGCTGTCCAATGCATTGACCATGCAGTAAATCAATGATGCCTCATTGACAGTGTCCTTTATTAGGACACTGTATCTAGTTGCCTTGAGAGTTAGCTCTATTGGTTCACATCTTTCCTTATTGAAAATTTACTGTGGAATAAGAGCAGCTATGCTCACTATAGTGGGAAACCTATGTCAATGATTAGCTGACAGGGATACTTAAAGCCTTCCTCTTGCCTCAAACTAAGACCAGTTTGAGATTGTTTATGCTTCAGATCTTCTCATGGAATAAGACTAAACATACACTCCACTGTGAACTTACCACTGATTTGTTCCATTCCCTGCCATCCTCTGCTTACTTAACCCCCCTTCTCCTGAGATCATCAGATAATTTCTCCAACTAATCATTTTCACTGAAATTTACATCTCAAACTGAGTCCAGAAGAGCCAATGTAAAACATTTTGTGTCCATGAGCTATTTATTAATTTAGAACCGTAGATTTTCAGCTTTCTCAATTGTAATCCATTAAGAATATATGTTCCTGCCATTGAAATACAAAGTCCTACAACATCTGCCACAATAATCCTTAATAACATGCCTTTAATTACCTGAGTAGTTTAATGACAGTATTTTTCTATGTAGATATCTGTATTATACAGTATGATCTTCAAAAGAAAAGAATCCTTTTCACTGGCCCTGATACAGAATATATAGTCCTTTTTTCTAGCAGCATCTCTTACCATTGATTAACGTATTTATAGGGTCAAACAAGGCTTCTAGTACACCCAATGTTGGGTCACCACTGTAGACTACAGTCTATTCTTCCAGGACATTGGATTTCTTACCATGACACTGAGCTCATGTCTAGGGCTGGTGTTTGTTTTTTCTTAAGCTCTGTTGTCCCAGGGGTGGGTCATGCTGCTGGTGTGTTCATTTCTGCATAAGGGGATGTCATGCAGTTGTGTACAAAGTCTGAACAGTGAAGAAATACACACAAAGAGAGTACAAAACTTTGAGTGGCCCAGGGCTCAGAGTGCTGGCTCTCCTTAGGGCATCATTTTTCAGGACAAACTTCTTAAAAGCGAGTTTAGAAACTCCTGTCTCACCTTCCAAGTAGCTATGGAAATATATTTTCAAGGTAAGATAATTTAACAGTATTGATTTAATGGTTTTTAGTTTTTTCATATAAGTATCTGACTGAGTAATAAGTACTTAATTTATACCTTTGCTTCAGAGCTTCAAAATGCTAGGCTGGAATTTGTATTGCAGTCATTAGTTTATTTTTTTTAAAAAAAGATTTATTTATTTATACATACAAGAGTTGGGGTATAGGCCAGAGTCCAGGGTGGTGAGAGGATTCACCAGAGACAGAGCAGGGAGCAGAACAGGGAGACTGACTGAAACACACTGCTGAGGGGAGCAGCGGGCGAGGTAGGAAAGGTCTGCCTTCATCATGTGGGTCCCCTCCCTGGCTGAAGGCAGGGATGGAACTGGTGCTGCAGTTGCTGTGGTTTGCTTCATAGTGTGTTGCTTAACCCACTGTGCCACCAGGGACGCCCCTGCAGTCATTAGTTTAGAGCTCAATTTCTTTGTTTGAACTTAGAAAACATCTTTGTATAAAGCACGATATAACAATATGCCCAGATATTCTCCACGTACACAATTTTATCTTTGCTCATCTTTCTTTGCCTAAACATTTATTTCTTTTTGAAAACTGGCATATCTGAGTTATGAAATATACATTAAGTTGTGTCTCCATATTTCATTTTACTCTGTACTGTCCCTGCTATTAACCTCATTATGTCGATTTGTATTATTTCTCTGATTTTGACATCATTTGTAATACCTCTCTATTTTGTATCATATGAAAACCTTATTAATATTCTATTTACTTGCTCTTCTAAAATTTTAATTAAAATGCTAAACAGGATATTAAATCATAGGCAAAGAGTGACCTCTGTGATAGACCAAAAGACAACTTCCTCAATATAATGTATTAACATTTATCATGTTTCTTGGTATATTATTTCAGATAGTTTTCTCTTTTTAAAATCAATTTAATATTTTCTTAAAAATAGATTTTTGCTAGTAAACTTATAGCTCTCAAGGTCATTTACAAACTGTAAGAAATAGAATTTTTCCATCATGTCAAAATCATCAACAGCTTTCTACTCTCTCTCCCTTCTCTTATAGCCTCAATTTTACAGTAAGATTTCTAGAGATTGTTGATGGTTTGGTTCTATATGACCCTTTGTTTTGTTTCTTTATATTCTACATATAAAGTATCCCATCTGATATTTGTCTTTCTCCTTCTCACTTATTCTACTTTGACTAATTCCCTCTAGTTCCATTCATATTGTTGTAATAATCTCCTATGATATTCTTTTAATATTACCAAAATATACCAATTAAAAGCCCCAGCACATGCAAAACCAATATAAAGGAAAAGGAATAAGAACCAAAATTTGTAATATATGAATCAACTGGAAATATTTATTAAACATATGTAATTAAATATTTGAAAATACAATCAAAATTAAAATGAATGCAATTTAATCAAGTTTTAAGTATATCATAAAACTTATACCATTGGACTAATTATAAAGTATAGAATAAGTACTAGATTATATTAGTACAAATATTTCCAAAACCTTATACCTTAATTATGGAATGTCATTAACACATATTCTTCAGTTTCATAAGATGCCATTTATTCAACATATATGTACTGGAAATTAGTGATATATGAGGTTTTTAAAATATGAGTTAAAAATAATAAATAATGAATAATGATAATTTCCCTTCTTTTGTAAGGACTGAGATGGGTAAAAGCTTGTAACCCAATGAATATTATAAAAATTTCAGATAGTGAGAATGTTGCAAACATAAGCAGCATAATTGGATAGACATGATAGAAGGACTGAGGAGGTTGTTTATTTAGGGGATGGGAAATAAATTCTTTGTCATTCTTTTCAGCAAATTTTGAGAATTTATTGGGTTTCAAGTATATAATTTAAAATATACAGACTCATTGTTTATGAGGAATTTCAAACCTGGTCCCAGATCAGAGTAAGAATCTCCAGAGCTTTGCAGTATTTGTGCTGAAAAAAACTGACAGCAAGACAACTAATTTGAGTTACTTTACATATTTTAGTTGGAAAAGGTTAATTTTCATGGTAAAATGTAGATATTATAATAAAAAAATAAACGATAATAGGAATGTTTAAGTTAGGATATCTGTATGTCTATGATTATATGCAAGGTGATAGTGTATGTATTTTAATATTTCTTTCATGACTAATTATTAAAAATAAATATGACATGTTAAATCTCACAATAGCTCCATTAAGTGTCTTCAGTGAAGCTCATATATCTTCACTGCATGAAATAAATAAATCGATACTACAACAAAAAAATAAGCTCATCTTCTTTCTTTAAAATCTTTTCAATTTCCTAATATGTTGACAAACAAAATAGAAATCATATAATATATTTTGAAATATTTTTAGTTAAAAGTGGAACCTTAGGGGACCTCCCTGGTGACGCATCTACTTGAGCGCTGTGAAGCTGCCACAGCTGTGGTCACTGCAGCGTGAGTTTAATACGTGGCCAGGGAGGGGACCCACATGGTGCAGCAGACCTCTCCTACCTTGCCCACTGCTCCCCTCAGCAGTGTACTTCAGTCAGCCTGCCTGTTCTATTCCCCACTCTGTCTCTGGTGAATCCTCTCACCTGCCCACCTCCCCCAACATTTCTGCCTTGTACCCCAAGTCTTGTATGCATAAATAAATATCTTTTTAAAAAAGAAAGTGGAACCGTAAGTAAAGTTAGGTATCTAATTTCAAATTTCTGGGTTCAGAATACTTTCTGATCCCTATTCAATTCTGTCCAGGCCTTCAATGTCTGCAATTAGTGCTCCAAATACATGAGTCAGTTGTTGAATAATAGATTTGTGCTGTGGAAAGTCATTATATTGGTAGTAGTCACATATTTATTGACTTTATGTATAAATGGAAAAATTGAAGACTATTATATATATATTAGTGTAGAAGAAACTATATAGCTTCACCATTCTCCTTTAAAACTATTATTTACTTCATCTCTTTATCCTGTGAATATAGCATGCATAGACTCTATCTGGTACCTAAATGCCAATTTAACCTTCAGGCTTCACAAATTTCATTCACATTAAACTACATCTCATAAGTGCAGAATGTCACAGGGTTTAAATGCATGCTCTAGATCTTTAGTTATAATCACCCAGCTGTTAGGGGAAAAATGTTAATATTACTGTGTTTATATTCTGGGTACCTAGGGCATAAATAAATTTTATTTCTTAGATGAGTCACTTTAAAAATGAACTTGTTCAGGGATACTGCTCTCGGGTCTATGAAAATAGAAGAAAAAAGTATGTGGATTGGAATCAGGGGATGGAAAGATCAAAATGAAAGTTCATACTAAATGGTGTCTCTTTTCATTCAAGTAAATGTCAGCTATCAGTTTCAGAACACTATCCTGATTGGTAAGAATAGAACCATGGATATGGTGAGTAATATGATGAATATCAATATAATAAAACTTTGTGAATTAATAAAATACTTCACTGTAGAAAAGAAGGTGATTACTTTTCCCACACAGGATATAGAGGTCATTTTCAAAGATGTCTCTGGAAATGTAGCCCTTTAAGTGGCATTTCACTCTATAATATTAAAAAAGGCAATTTTTATAGGCCAGTTTTCTTTAGCTGATGTCAAGTGGAATATAGAAATAGTTCTATAACATTTCAGGAAAGAAATACATTTTTACCTTTTTATTTTGTTACTGCCACCCAAAGGATTTTATTGATGTAAGCCCCAAGGAGCAATTGGATGTTCCCTAATCAAAGAAGTAAAATTGAAACAACTGAACAATAAAAGATGTTACTAAACTATACTTGGTTTCCAACTCCCTTACAGGTTATCCTGTAGGTAATCTGTACTGTAAACCATTGATGTCTGAGGGTAAATTTTAAAGGAATCCAGGTATGCAGGGATACTATACTGACATGTTTGCTTTTAGTTTCTCATGCTTCCAGAAATTATAGGCTATATCATTTATAATTCTCATGGAGACACTAACATTATATATTCTTATCTATTAGAAAAGTTAATCATTATAACATTTTATATATTGACAATTGTTTTTAAGCTCTTTGTTTAAGTAATTAACGACAAGACAAAGCAAATTGAAGACTAAAGTGTATTTCATTATCAAGTATTGCTATTATAAAAGAAAATTCATATGCTTTCTCAGTAAAATTCCCAGAGTAATTTTCATTTGAAGGCATTTGTGAGTAGAAATGTTAACTGGCCCAGTCCCTATGAAAAACAGGATTGAAGTTTCTCAAAATATTAATGATGGATCTACCACATGATTTGTCATTTCTACTCCTAAGTGTCTACAGAAAAACAATAATTTTAAGCGATATATGTGTTCTTATATTTATTATGGCCCTATTTATAATAAAAAATGAGTTATGGAAACAACCTAAATGCTCAAAGTCAGGAGTGGATCAGAAAATAATTAGACATACACACAGACACGTTCTATACATATATATCATATATGCTGTATATAGTATAGACTATAGATATATAGTATAAATATACTATATACATATACATGTATATTTGTATACATAAATAGTATATTGTATATGGCAATAACATAGTATATATATTTATAAATACAAATATATATGTTATATACAATCAAATACCACTGAGTTATAAAAAAGAATGAACTGTTGTCATTTGCTACAATGTGGATGGAACTGGAGAAGATAATGCTAAGTGAAATAAATCAGAAGGAGAAAGACAAATACAAGCTGGTCTCACCTATATGTAGAACACAGAGAACATAACAAAAGGTCAGTCAAAACCAAATCAATAATAAACCTTTAACACATTACTGCAAAACTGAGACAACCAGAGTGGAAGGATCACAGGGTGGGAGTCGGGGAGACAGGGGCCAATGAAACAGTAGAGGGTTTGTGGGTCATTGCTGTTGGTCAGGGTATGAAAACATACATTTGTAGAGGTTTGAAGCTATAACTCCCAGAGCAGATATAAAGATGTAAAACAGAGTTACCTCAATAAACATTTTTTCCCTATGGGGTAAAGTTTAAAATATATTGCTTTGTTTCAGCTTAATTTAATAAAATTTCAAAAGAGGAAAAGAAGATGTCATAGTTTGTATTTACTATTTAAATGATACAGAATTTAATGAACCCAAATATATACAACTGTTCCTGATAAAAAACTATTAAGTAGGATATTGATGGATGTTCGTGCTGGTATCCCAAATTCGAATAGTTTGAATAGTAAGACATTCATTAGCTTACTTCAAACTATGGAAATTCTGATTTCAGTAGCAAGGAAAATTTCCCCAGAGTTCACCTTGCAGATTCCAACTTACAACTTTTGTCAGAATGCCATTATAGATCCATCCCAAAATGAATCACTGGCACTGGGAGAGTAAAGATTGTTATTATTTTAAGGTAAGAAAAATTATTTCCTCCCTTGGGAGGATGGGCAGAAGGTATGGATAAATGAGAGGCTATCTGTTGAAGAAAGGAAACAAGAAATAAGCAGGTAACTGTATATTTTTTACACAAACAATACAGGCTAAAGCTGCTTATTAGGGAAAACCAAGAATCAATAAACTGATTCAACCACACCTACAAGCCCAAGGGAAGGAAAAGAGGGAGAATGATTCAAAATGAGGAGAAGAAAGAGAGAGAGAGAATTATTCAAACTGAGGGGATTATATATATATATAACATACATATAGTATGTATTATATATGTGTTTATATAAATACACACATATATATATATTTCCCCCTTAAAAGACAGTCTACTATTGATTTCTTTTAAAACGAGTTGATCCAAGAAAGTAGGGCAAAATTTGAAGATATTTTAATAGTATTCTGTCTGTCATGAATTTAAAATAAACAGTACTAAAATATATTTGAGTGATTTGAGCAGTGCTGACATGCCTCCTACTTTTTACTTTAAATCATGACTATTATTTTTTAACCTTTGATTTTAAGCTTTTAAGAGAAACACTTTATATTTACATAGCATATCCAATTTAGGGAACAAGAAGCAGTCCATACATTGATTTACTAACTATAGACCATGTTCTTCATTTAATTTGTCACCATTATATTTCTCTTTAGAGTCTTAGGACAAAAAATGTAATTTCTCCCAACATTGAAATAAATTCAGTTATGTCTGCTGGGCTATTTGGAAGCTATTCAACTGTATAAATTAACACTCAGTAGCAGCTTAAAAATTCTCTCAAACATTTTTAAACATTTTATCTGTAGAAGCACATCAAAAGTCTCTTGCCATCAGCTAGCCTGGGAGAAAGTAAGAGAAGAAAGGAAGTGAGTAGAGGGAAAGAGAGAAAAGAAGAATGGAGGAAAGAGGAAAGGAAAGAAGGGAGGGAACAAAAATGTAGAGATGTCTTAAGTTGAAAGAGAAATAATGAGGACTCCCTGGTGGAGCAGGGATTAAGTCTCAGCACTATGAAGCTATCCACAGCCATTGCAGCACCAGTTCCATCCCCAACCAGGGAGCTAACCCAGATGGCAGAGCAGACCTCTCCTGTCTCACCCACTTCTCCCCTTGGCAGTGTATTTTGGTAGATCTGGCTCTTCTGCTCCCTACTCTGTCTCCCATGAATCTTCTCACACCCCTGCACCTCTGGTCTACACCCCAGCTGTTGTATGCATAAATAAATAATAAATCCTTAAAAACAGAGAGAGAATACTTTAACCTAAAAAATTTTTCTCTTCGGTGAAATTAACTGCTTATTTTAAAAAAATAAAAAACAAGTATGTTATTTTTACTTGTGAAATTATAGAGTACAGAAAATTATCAATTTTTGTATTAGAAACACTTACTATCCATTGTTGTAATAACATTATCCACATTGTTATTCAAGTAATTTTCCATACTTTTAATGTGAGCAATAAATACTAATGCATGGCAGTCTCTGAGTTTAAAATAAAATTCAATAATGTTGGAATCAATCAGAAGAAAAAAAATCAAATATTACCACAAGTGATTTTAAGAAGCAGGCTTATATAGTAAAAAGATTAAGATGTCATCGGTAGGCAGAAATTGATTTGAATATACAATTAACCATATTATTTATTTATTTAAATTATTATATTTATATTTAAAATATTAAAACAATTGTTCAACAAATAAAATATTAAAACAATTTAGTTAATTTTACTAAAGAAAAAAATTAAGTCACCTAGAAATAAATGAATATGTATATGTTTATATATGGGTATTGTATCTGCTTAAGACTGAATTGATATGTCTTATAAATTAATGGCTGTGCACAAATTCAAAGATATGTTAAAAAATTAATTCATAGTATTTTAGTTAAAATTGAAACTGCCATTTTACTCAGTGTCTTAGTATTTTAGCCCATTTTTAATTGTCAGTAGTACTTTATAATTTTATGAATCCTTCTAGGGATTGTGAAGAAGTCAATTTATTTTAAGGTTAATAAATATCTGAAATTTCCTACATACATACAAATATTAATATTCAAGAAGAAAACTGGAAAACAAGTGATTTAAACATTCTTTTGCAGATTTCTAGTTTATATGGATATAAAAACATCAATTATTTTTCATCTACATAGCAGCTAACATGGTTAAGAATGCACTTAGGAAAATCTAAGAAGCTTGATGTATATTGATTTGATATTCATTTACACTTAGCTATAGTATATATTGGAAATAATAAGATCAAAACATGTTTGTCACATACTTGAGAACATCTAAGTAATACTTTTGAATTTAAACACTATTAGAATCGATTGAATGTCTTTATAATACTTGCCTTTGAGAATTTTTTTAAAAATGTTAGTTACAATCCAGAGAAGTTGTTTAATAATTACAACTCATAGAGGCAATATATACAATATGGACAAAAATTCTTCACTGGTGATCTTGATTTGAAAATCAGATAATTTAAATGGAAATAATATTGACTTAATGTTCTTTCATTTAGTTGGAGAACATAATAATTAACACTGAATTACTACTGCATAACTTCATGTTGCCTTGCTACTATGCTACTACTCAAGAAGATGTATCTCTGAATTCTATGCTTACATATTTGGTTTATGGACACTATTTATAATTATTGTAAGTAAACACATATGAATTAATTTTTATACTACAGCTAATGTGAAGCCTCTGTGTCCTACAGAGCATGATTCTCATGCTGAATTATATAGGTCAAGAAGTCAACAAATGTCACACCGTTCATAGACAGAAATAGGGCCACTGACAATCACTGCATGACTAATATGAACTTCTATTGCCTGTAATATAATTTAGTTAGACCCAACAACAATTCATAAATTCTCCATTAACTCAGTTCTGGATACTGATCAATTATGAGGCATGACTTTTTTTTTTGATGCTAGTTCTAGCTTTATACCAAAATTCCAATCTTTTATCATATCTTATGCCTTTCATTTCAAGAAAAATAAAGGATATCCTGAAACTTCCCAAGACAATTTGATTTCTCAGTTTCAACATCCAAAATTTGGACTACAGAAAACCTAAAGTAGTTTGGCTACTTGACCAAAGTATTTATGTATATGAATTAGTCCTTTACCTGAATAATACACTTGTGTGTATAATTTTGTGAAGGTTTGAATTAAGATAGTATCTATCAGCAAAGAGATAAATTCCAGCCTCCTTTAGCTGTTGGTTTATGAAGTATGTGGTTCCAAATCTTATAACCAGAGAATACTGAAAAAACTATTGGCCTAATGCCATGTTAAAATGACAGAGTAATAAACTCACTTTGTTTACACTGTTATAATGCCCTTGAAAAATGTTAACAGATTTCATATAATTAATAATCATACCATATGTTTAGAGAAAAGTATTTCTCTTGAGACTGCCATTCATTCATTCAATATGTATGTAAAATTAATGCCCTATGTGTCAGATATTCATTTAAATAGTACAACAGTGAGATGCATAATGATCACAGTAGGTCCTATTTGTGTGTGTGTGTGTGTGTACTATTTTTTTTTCCAGTTAACTTTGCTTTATAACCCTATATATGAATTATATAGGTCAGGGGTGTAGATTCCAACCACACCCACCACCAAGGCACCCATAGTTCTCTACACAATCCATTTCCTGATTTTACAGAACTAGGTATCTTTCAATCAAGTTCATGAAGATGACAAGTATTGGAAGTGGAATACATATATTTGAAATCACAGCATACTTATTCATTCTGAAACAGTGTCTTTAGTGACAATTGAGCATTTAATGACAAATGCTATCATATCAGCACTTATTGAAACACCAACAGCTGAAATATGAAATTGTCAAAGATTCAGAGGGACTTAAAAAGAAAGTGCCTAATTCTCCAAAAAGATGTAGTAGTCCTTAATATGAATACACCTAACAATACAATATTATTCATGACTATAGTTAAAAGGTTAGACAATCGTTGTCTAGGATTTATATGTATTACATAAATGAAATTTATCCCTAATGATAATATCTACCCCTCCCAACTGTTTTTCCCAGCTCTGGTAAATTACCATTCCAGTCTTTGATTTTAGGGATCCAACTATTTTAGATCTCACATGTAAATGGACCCAAACAGAACCTTTCTTTTTGTGTCTGGCTTAATTATATTTAGCACAATGTCTCAAGGATGTTTGACCACTAATTTTAAAAAACTCTGCAATAAAAATACACTTATACACATTTTCACTTGAAGTAAAGTGTAGGGAGGCCAGGCAGTATTTATATTTTAAAGAAAAAAAGACAATATAATTTGCATATATCTATGTCTGCTTCAAGGACATAGTCTAATCTACTTTGGATGTTTATTTGGAATATAATGAAATAGATTTAATAAAAAACAAGTTTTGTTATAACATATCTATTGGTATTTACTTTTTATTTGCATTTTTAGAATGAAACAAAAATACTGCAAGCAGAAGAATTTAATGAATGCAAAAAACTTTGCCTTTAGAAGTATAATATCCGTCACCTCCTTTTTTATTCAAGTTTTTCAACTTATGTAAGTTATTTTCTTTCTCAGTGTCTGTGTTTTCTTATAAAATAAACTAATACATTAAATAACAATAATAACAGTATCTTCAGAGCAATTGTAAAAATTGTATGAAACTATGCCTGTACTTGGAATATTTATGCAACTGTATTTACAAAACCATTTAATTTATTTGAATTTCTGGTTTCTCTTAATTCTCATGACTTGCCATATAGGAATGGAATGGAGAACTAAGACAGTTAGGAAACTGACATCACTGGTCTTTCCAATAAAACAGTAAAATACATTAAAAGAATAAATAGGTGAGAAAGAGCGAGGGACGAATGCAAGAAAGTTAAATGAAGAATAAAAAAGAACAGAAAGGACAATAAGAAATGTTTGTAGGTACAATGCTTCTCATCCTGTAAATCTTTATTTCACTATATTACCTTAAAAAGAATTCTCCAGTATGCCCTTGTGCTCCCATTTCTGTTCAAACTCATTTTCCCTTACAGCCACTGCTTTCTCTGAGATTCCTCTTGCCACCTCTCCATGAAAGAAGTATTGATTGAGTGATAAAGCAAATCCAGTTACATGGCTGTAGTGATCTCATTTCACAAAAGAGTCTGGAGAAATAAATGTATCCTTAGAGTAAACTTCAGATCACTTAACAGTTTTGAAATCCTGAAATGCCAACCAAAAGAACATTTCCAGGGGAAAGGGACAGCTAAAAAAGAGCATGAGTCAGAATAATGTTGGAAGCCAGAAAAATAAAATAGAGACCGGTTTAAGAGAAAGTGACCAACACTGTTTAAACTTACTCTGATATTTCTGTGAGCTAGGGATGTAATAGGATCCAGGATATTTTTAAAAAGTGAAATTATGATAGAATTTGCTCATTTTTCCATCTTTACCATTTTCAGCTTCTATGTTAACATCTCTTAGATTATTTCTAATATATCATCAACACTATTTACTATGCCTTAAGCATATGGATTTAATTAAAACGAATGTAGTCTCCAGATTGTCTTGGATAGGGTGATATAAGAGGATTGTGAAACATGATTTGATAGGGAAAAAAAGGACTATTTTTGGAGTACTAACTACAGTGAAAGGGACACTGGCAATAATCAAATAATCCAATTTATGGATTTAGGACTAAAATTCAGGTCAAATGTTGCATAAAAATCTTAATGCTGATGGAAAAGGGAGAGTCTGTGATAGCATAAAATCCCACTGGGTCATTCTGACTTATGACAGCAATGTAAGCATAGTGTTTATTGCCTCAGTGATGGAAATGAAAAGAGAACGATCAGTAATTGAAAGGCTGGAATATCAACAAAAACATGTAAAAAAAAAACAACAACACACAAAACAATGATCCCAGTGATGTGTTTAAAATTGTGCTTATGCCCATAAGTTCAGTATAAGATTCATACTAACTACCCAACAAGTGGTGAAATCTAAACTTAAGGAGAAAATAATAGCACTGTCTTTGTCTTAAATGCATGTCAAGGACACAAATCACCTCCATCATAATGACATTCACTTTTTGTAAACTCTTTTTCTCATTTTCCTTATTTCCTTTCCAGGAACTAGGCATATCATATTTCTATATCTTTGTTCTGGTGTATGTGTATGGTATGCTCAAATTAAAGTAGTTTCAGATTCTCCTCAAACCAGCTGGCTACATATGAATTATCTATCTGCTCTGAGAAGCACAGTAAACTATTTTGAAGCTAATTTTTGCCAATTCCATTTTGCCAGTTCATCCAAAGCACTTATCTTAATCTTTACCAATTTCTTTGTGAGTGCTGTAATAATAAGTATGGTAATGATATTAATGATAGCAATAACAATAACGTTGATGGTAAAAGAAAACCTTTCTAATTTGATAATGGCAGACCAAAATAATGTTCCTGTTGAAAACAACCAGGGGATGTACTGAATATGAGTGTATATATAGCACATCATGCTCACACACAGAAATACATGTATCCACTTGCACGGAGAGTAAAATCCCCTTACGGCCTGTAACCTACATACTTGCCTCACCCTCACCTTGGCCCTTAAAAAACTCATAGAAAGCCAGGCAAAGATAAGGTCTATTGAAAAGCATATAAAGTAACAGATAGATTTTCTTCAAATGAGAAAAATAAGTTTGTCTGCTGATTCCTAACAGGAAAAAAATAGATTAAAAGGACACTGGAATGGTGGCATCTTTAAAGTGTTAAAATAAAGTATTAACTTAGACTTCTATACTATAATATCTCTCTAATACAGAGAATACATAAAAAAATTTCAGACAAAACCAGAAAATTCATTTTGACCCTAACATTATTTTTAAAGGATGTATTTTATGCAGTAGAAAAACAATGTAGACATGATGAGGTGAAGGAAAGAATAAAGAACATTGGTAAGTACAACATGTGGTACTTTAAATGAATACTATGGTGAAAACATATACACTTACCAAAACAGATATACATAAAAATATATATTTACATACAAAAATAATAAACCGGTGTAATAGAGAACAATATTAGAATATGTAATGGAAGGATACATAATGCAGACAAAATTTTCTAATGACATTCAATTATCCAGGAATTTTTAAAAAATCAGATGTATATTAGAATATATAGGTAATTTCACTAGGAAAAAATTTGTGCATATATATGAAGAAAATACAATTTTTAAAAATTCAGTAGAAAGATAGGTGATAAAAGGCCTATAATAAAGGTTGGTCAATAAAAAGGAAATATTACTCAAATACTTTAGTAACTAATATTCATTCTGTGAAATAAAGTCTCCAATTGAAATCAAATAGTTTTCCAAAGGGAACACGAAAGAACAATTACTCAGTCATATGCAATTCATAGTTTAATATGAGGAAAACAGGAAGTTAAAAAAATGGGAAAATGTTGCATGCAGATAACAACCAATCAGAGCTAGTATAACTCTTATAATATCTGATCAGGAAAACATTTAAGGAAAAGTTTAAGTAGAGGAGGGAAACAGCAGATAAGGCAGGAGAGGTCTGCTGCTCATGTGGGTCACCTCCCTGGCAGGGGATCCAACTCATGCTGCAGTGGCAGCAGATACTTCATGGTGCAGTGCTTAACCCCTTGAACCACTAGGAAGGCCCCTAAAATGAGATTTTCAGTATATTCAGTTCAGTTCAAAATATTTTCTATTTATATTGTGACTACTTATTTCATGCATGGATTATTAGAAGTATTTTGCTTTTACATCTTAGTGATCTAAAGTTTATTTCACTAGAAAAAATAAACTTAACTGCATGTAAATTGCAGCAATATAGATATCTCTATATATATTTATTTTGAAATAGCTAAAAAAATACTTGTCTACAAGTTAGTTTTGCACATATTTCTCTCATAAAACACAGAGTAAGCGTATTAAAACATCCTAGTAAAAACATTTTATATTATATATATATACATAAAATAATGTGCTCAACAATTGAAAAGTACACATTGTTTTCAAGTAGATCCAGGTTATTTATCCTAAATTACTTTCATTTAGCATATGTGAGAACTCCTCTATTAAAAACATTTTAAAAGATACAGCTATGAATTCCATGCATAGTGGAATTAAAATAGCAAAAGTTAACCAAAAAAAAAAAGTTTCTGGAAACTAAGCAAAATACTTCTAATAATCCATGCATGAAATAAGTAGTCACAATATAAATAGAAAATATTTTGAACTGAACTGAATATACTGAAAATCTCATTTTAGGGGCCTTCCTAGTGGTTCAAGGGGTTAAGCACTGCACCATGAAGCATCTGCTGCCACTGCAGCATGAGTTGGATCCCCTGCCAGGGAGGTGACCCACATGAGCAGCAGACCTCTCCTGCCTTATTTGCTGTTCCCCTCAGCAGTGTATTTCAGTTGATCTGCCTGTTCTGCTCCCCAATCTGTCTCTGGTGAATCCTCTCACCCCCCAATACCTCTGGCCTATACCCCAGTTCTTGTATGCATAAATAGATAAATCTTAAAAAAAAATCTCATTTTATGAGGCAAACATAATCTTAATTGAACAGCAGGAGAAGTGTATTTTAATTCTTTTAGATAGATTGAATATTCAAAAATAAAGTATTAGCAAACTAATAAATTATACACAAAATGACAAACAAATTATGACCAGTTTTATTTTAGTTTGCTAATGCAAGTTTTGGTTATTATAAATGTTTTTGTCATGTTAACATTATTAAAATAATTCTTATTATCTCAGTATATGAAGATAAAGTTGATATTTTAATTTAAAAAATATTTATTCATGGAAGAACTGGGGTGTAGGCCAGATATGCAGGGGGTGGGGGATGTGAAAGGATTCGCCAGAGACAGAGTGGGGAGCAGAACAAGTGGATCTACTGAAATCTATTGCTTAAGGGAGCAGCAGGGCAGAAAGGAGAGGTCTGCCACATCACATGTGTTTTAGCTGCCTGGCCAGGGATCGAATTTAAGCTGCAGCTATGATAATGTTTTTGTGTGAGACTTAACTCCTATGCCGCCAGGGAAGCCCAAAAGACATTTTTGATTAGGTAAATCTTAGAACATTCAAATCCCATGGAATTTTTACTTTGGAATAAATCAAATGGAAGTGTGCAAATCTCTACAAAGAAACTGGAAATATTAATGAAGTATTTAAAAAATGAGAGATTTACAAAGTCTATGAGTCACAAATTAATATTATAATATTAATTTTATAATATTAAATTGAATGTTCCCCCAAATTAATCTACAGATTCAAAAAAACCTCATATAAATACTAGATAGTATTTTTTTAAAGCAGTGGACTTGGCAGATAAAGGGATAGGATATCCAATACAATATGAAAGTCAAATAGTTCAAAGTCATAGGCCATCTTTTAACAAACAAAATATTTGCTATAAAATTACAGCAAATGGGACTATGAGGCAATGATGAAAATAGTGGTAGTGAGACCCACGCAACAGTCACTTAAAGTTCACAAGTAAACAAATGAATTTAGGGACATCTGATCCACACAACATGTGACATTGTAGAACATAGTAGATAGGACAATCTTATCAAAGAATGATGATTTATAAATTTGATATTTATATATCTATAAAGGAATATACAAAAATTGAGCTCTACTATCACCTTAACTTATTTTTAAATGAATTACAAATCTCTTTGTGAAATATAAATGAAAAGCTCGAAGAAACTAATTTAGTGTAATAATTTCAATCTCCAGATAAGAAAACATAACTCAAATGAAACAAAGAAGACAACTATTTTTTTAAAAGATGCAAATCACACTATATTAAATCAAGCAACTTTAATCATAGACATTATGAAGAGAGTAAAATAGCATATTTCAATGTATCGGTCGACATAAATCAATATGTCAAATTCATGTATAAATGAGTACTGCACAGAAATAAAAATGGGAAAGTGAGTTCTAAAGTAACATAGATCTGGGCCTCCCCTGGTGGCGCAGTGGGTTAAGCAGCGCACTATGAAGCAAACCGCAGCCATTGCAGCACCAGTTCGATCCCTGCTGCCGGCCAGGGAGGGGGACCCACATGGTGCGGCAGACCTCTCCTGCTGTGCCCRCTGCTCCCCTCAGCAGTGTACTTCTGTTATCTGCCTGTTCTGCTCCCCGCTCTCTGTGGTGAATCCTCTCGCCCCCGGACACCTCTGGTCTGTGCCCCAGTGCTTGTATGCATAAATAAATAAATCTTTAAAAAAAAATAAAGTAACATAGATCTAAAAAAATGTTAGGATAAAGAAATCAGATACTATGTAATGCATACTGAGTATGTCCACATGTAGATATGAATCTGGCAAAACATCTATAGCAGTAGAATACAAACAACAGTTCCTTTAGGGAAGAGAAGACGTAGATACTGAGGAGAAACTAGAGTCTTAGTTTTCAGCATTGTTGGTATTGATTTATTTCTTGGTCAGGGGAATGATTCATACTAATGTTCAACTTATTGAATTCTACACATAATAGCTTTTATACATTTTATGTGCTATAATTCAGTGAAAACTAAATTAAAAATCTATCAAGAATCAACTATATTCCAGAAGCTATGTGTCTCTTTTATAGCATAGTAGTTTATCTAATCCTCTAAGCAAACTTAACTTAATCACTAAGCAAACTTAGTGATTAACAAACAAAGCTCATTTAATCACTAAGCAAACTTTTTAAATACTTTAAAAAAATAACTATTTAAAATAAGACAAAATACGTAAGTAGATTGATGAAGAAGTTGCTGATCCAGGATGTGAATCTAGATATCTGGCTCGAAAATCCTGATGATTAACTAATAGACTATATTTCAAATTTAAGTTTTGTAAAGTTAGAGAAGTAAAATCCAATTTTGAAATGCAATAGTCTCATCTCCCGTGACTCTCAGTATCAACAGAAAAGATGTTCTCGGTCATGTATCTCTCAATCCATACATGCAACTATATATTTACATATACTTATTGCATTTTTACAATGGTATCTAAAAATATCATTTTTGACATGCAAGGTTAAATTACTTATACATTCGTACTTATATTTGAATGATTCTTTTGTATTTAAAATTAAGCATATTGAATATATCTCTTAGAATCCTGGGAAAATTCAGTACATTATATCATAAAAGTTAGGTGAATCTCTTTCACAATAACTTAATTTATTGAGCAGTCTATGAACAATAAACTGACCATTATGTTAAACTAAATTAGTTTGTTGATTGATGATATCTGACGAAATCTGCATGTTATGAAATTAATAATATTGGCCATACTATTCTTCCCTTTTAAAGAATAAATATATTCTAGTTTTTACATAACTTATGTAACTCTAGTTATACACATTTTTGTGATTATAGAAGAAAACATTTAATTTTTATGACCTCCTTTAATTTTAGGAAGGTTAAATAATTTTGAATATAACTTTATGTGAGTCAGATTATAATTTGATGGTAGTTTCAGCAAGCTGACACTAGGTGGAGGTTATATCAAATTAATAACACTTGACAGGCACACCAAATTTTCAAATTCTTTGATTTTCAGATAATCCCAAGACAAAAATTCCTCAAATATTTAATCATTTTGATTTATGAAAACCACTTTAAAATTTGGCAATTGTTATCATCATTATAATTGGCATATAGTAGAGAAAAAATAAAAAAATAACTACATGACTAATTCCCGGAATTTGCTTTAGTTCTTCAAATTATCTTTGGAATCTTGGCAAGATATTTCACATCTTGAGAAATCTCTTGGGATATAATTAAATTAGTGGTTTAAACAGGTATTTGAGAATTATTTTTGATGGAGAAAAATACATATACAGTACTAAATACAGATGCTTTGGTTGAACTTGGCTTAAAGTCTACTAGCTTCCCTCTCTCCTGATCTTCCACCTAATGCATTAATGTTTCAGGTCCTGCTGTAGATACCAAATTTCTACAAAATGTTCTAAAAACCTCTGGTCTGTATTTCTCTGAAGGTTACTGATGCAATATTAAAGTTTTTCTAGATACCTGTCACCCAAATCTGGCAATTTAGCAACATCTCATTAAAAAAAAAAAAAATCCTGTGACTGTATGCCTAGTTTCTATCTTGGCTATATAAAGTTTAATGTGTGCAAGTGAAGCCCAAATGTTATTTTAAAAAACATTCTCCTGTTATTAAGACATATAGTCGTATATGAGTATAGATAAACACTCTACAAATAACTAATTCACTTCAGTAAGTCTAACATTTTTGTGAACATCTATAAATGATGTCAATGATAATTGCATGGGCCAGTTATACATATGATGATAGAGTAGACATCACATCTCCTAAGTTATTTATGTTCCGATTTAAAATGTTTTCAAGGCTTAGTTAAATGTTTGATTATCCATGGCGGAGTAAGTCATGCCATTAAGGGGGAAGGGAAATGGATCTGAATCTCACTTTTTCAGAGACAACATTTAAAGCAATTTTCCATCTTATTATGGTTATACTTATGTATGCAACCTATTGCATGATTTAATTTTGTTGTATTTTCCTGCTCTGTGTCCTTTTTTGAAAATATTTTTAAATCTAATTTTATGTATTGAATTGTATTTACTTTATTCAAGTAACATTGATTTACAACACTGTTTATGATTTAGGGGAATAGCGAGGGTCACACCTTTACAGATGTATGATCCCATACTAAAATTTAATAATAACAATTTAATCACTGAATTTGTTTTCTGTTTATGCTATCAGATCATTTTATAAGGAAAAAATTAAAATAATATACACACAGACATACATACACTTATATATATTCTGTATAAATATAGTACTGGCTTTAATCATAAAATGTTAGAAAAATATCCTTATATTGGGTCATATTTTTCTCTTCAATCTTTCAAGTGAAAACTGCTTTTCAAAAATAATCAAATTGCTCTTAAATACACTTAAATCATTACACCTGAACAGCTAATAGAGAATGAAATCAGATGTCAAAGTATTAAATATTACACTGTCATGTGAAAATATAAATATAAGTTAACTTGAACTGTAATAAATTTAATTTATGAACCACCTTTTATTGAAAATAATAACATCCACTTAAAAAGTCACTTTTCAAGTTTTTCAAGCACACAGTATATTTCTCTAAAATATCATTGTGTATGAATTCAGTAAAGCAGTTTTATTATTTCAAATATGTAAGATAACCAAGAACAAAGAAGACTAATATCTTTCTAATTTTTTTTGAGATTTATTTTTATTCATTTATGCATGCAAGAACTGGGGTATATGGACCTTTCTGGTGGTGCAGCGGGTTGAGCACTGCACTGTGAAGCATCCGCGGCACAGCTGCGAGAATTCAATCCCTTGCCAGGGAGGGCAGACCTCTCCCGCTTCACCCACTGCTCCCCTCAGCAGTGTATTTCGGTCTATCTGCCTGTTCTGCTCCCCACTCTGCCTCTGGTGGATCCCCTCACCTCCCGCGACTCTGGTTTGTACCCCAGCCCGTATATGCATAAGTAAATAAATCTTAAAAAAAAAAAAGAGCTGGGGTATAGGCCAGAGGTGTAGGGGTGAGAGAATTCACCAAAGACAGACTGGGGAGCAGAACAGGTGGATCTAGTAAAATTCACTGCTGAGGGGACCAGTGGGTGAGACAGAAATGGTGTACTGTACCTTGTGGATCACCTCTCTGGCAGGGGTTGGAACTCAGGCTGCAGTGGCTCGCGATAACATGATAATGCTGACACTTTAATTGCTGTACTACCAGGGAAGCCAAAGAAGACGAACATCTTTTGGGAAATTTTGGTGGAGGTGAATGTGGCACATTCACATATAGGTGTGTGAAGTTAGATTTCAGAAGTTATACAGTTCCATAACCAAGAAACAAATTGAAACTTAAATAAAAGCATTAAATATCAGTAGGTCAAACAAACATATTGGATGGCAAAAATTGATTTTATAATGCTCGATGGAAAGATTAAACTATGAAATGTGTCCTTTTTTATTGATTACTGCAAACTTCTCTATCCCTGTCTTCAACTCCCCAGTATATGGAACATGAGGAGATCTGCCCAGTGTTCTGTCTCCTCAGCCAGATAAAGGTTATTCTCCTTTGCATAACTTTCAAATGAAGTCAGGGTAGAGACATTATACACAGAATTTATATCAAATTAATCAAGCAATTTTGTTTTCTTTTACTATTAAAATATGTAAAAGTTTACCTTAATTTTGAACTACTGATAATATAAGAAAAAAGGAAAATATAGTTTAGAGATATTTCCCCTAAGCCATTTAAAGAGTATGTTGCCAATACTAGTAACCATTGTTCCAAAGACTTTAGTTTGTATTTTTTACAAATAAAAGTTTTATCATAGTCATAATACACTATTGTATTAATCACAAAACATTATAATATAAAATGTCCATCATGTTATCAATACTTAATATATTTATGATTTAACTAATTATTGGTTATTATTTAACTAGTATTATTCTCATAAGGTGATGCACTTTTAATTTATACTAATGATATTCATAATGATCACTTACATGATTAAGGTGGGGTAAGTCAATTTCCTCTATGAGAAGGATATCTCTCCCCCATTTTTCTTAAGTATTTGGTAGGGAGGTACTTTAAATATATGCATAGATCTCACATTGAATTACTCTTGCAGTGTATGCACTTTTTTACTTCTGTAAATTTGGATTAGTACTTCTTTATTGAATGGATTATAATCCATTTAGATCATTAATTATTCCAATGTTCAAATTGTCAAAAATTTAGCCTTTTAAGAAGCTTTCATTATTCTTTGAACACATTCTGCTTTTTTCCATAATATTTTCTAGAATAATCTTATAATTTCCCTGTTCCACTCCTGGAATCAGCTATATTTTCAAGGATTACTGGTTCCTTTCAATGAAGAATGGCATGGAGAACCAGGATTATGGCAGTGAGTGTGCTATTTGCTATTGGAGTATGACTTTTTCCAGGGATTCTTTTTCTGTCTTTATCTCTACATCTCGATAGATGGGTATACCAGATACATACCTACTTATACAAGCATGTGCATATATATATACACTCATAAACACATCTATATGCAATATAATATGATTAAATTTATATATGTATAAACTTTCATATTTATGCATATATTTTACATATTTTTTCTATATATTGCAAGTCATAATTTCACTACCTGTAGCACCAATTTCAATTCCACATCAATGTTCATACTTGTTATTCCCATTCTATATTTGTAACCCATTCATTAGCTTTCAGAAATCTGGCCTCTGTTTTTCTTTATTTGATCAATTCCCTTCTGTGAAACCAATCTCTCACCTTCTCTCTAGCATAAATATCTCTTCATCATGTCTGTATCCTAACATCCTGTCCCAAAATGACTCTTTCTGAATCTTAAGTACATCAGAAATAAAGATAACAAACAAAAATAAAAATCAATGTCCAAAATCATGCACCACTGAAATGATTCAAAGCTTACTCTAAAATTATTTTTCTTGTAAAACTGAAACAATTGATACTATATGACAGGGGCAGAGGAAATGTTTTCTGGATTAATGACAGATGTGAGAGTTTTACCTTCATTTGGATGTTTGTCTGGGAGTTCTGTATATACTATTATCTAGTTGTCAGTCCTTGGCATATTATGACAGTCAGCTTGTCACCTTGTAATTATAACAGCTCATCATTCGCTTCTGCATTTAACCAATGTTTACCAAGCATGTACTCAACACCAAAGTTACCTAGGGGAGTAGAGTTATCATAAATTTGTACTTTTGCATCTTATGGTGATAAAAATATTGGGGGAAGAAACAAGCAAAGGGTAATATTTCAAGCTGTGTATCACACAGGAAGTAGTTTTCTGAAAGAGAGGATTCCCAGGAAGAACACACTGGGATTTAATTTAAAGGGAAAACATTTCTAATACCATGATATTTAAGTTGATGAGTAAGTCAGAAGCAAGTGAACACAATGGGAATAAATTATGTATAGGGAAGAAGATGGCAAGATAAAAAGTTACTGAGCAGGAAACAAATGAAAGAAACAACTTTAGATTCAACATAAGTAGGACCAGGGACAAAAATACAGAAGATTGGCGATAAAGATTGACATAGAGGAGGCTGTATTTTGTCTGTCATTGTGGGTATAAAAAATGACTGAGGAAACCAGAAAGGAAGGAATAAAGCATTTATATTTTTTAAAAATAAAACTGCAATTCTATGGAGAAGAGATGGCAGAGTTTTTTGTAGTACCAACTAAACTAAGAGTAACTAAACTAAACCAAGTTAACCAACGATGGGCTACATGACACATGTGATACAGTGCTTTTTTTAAATTAAGATTTCATAGAAGACATTTTTTAGAATAGTTAAGGGGAAGATATAGAGATTGCTCACATAGCTCCTCCTCAAGATACATTTCTACCAATTACCAACATCCCCCATCAAAAGGATACATTTTTTAGAATG
Source organism: Galemys pyrenaicus (assembly GCA_019455555.1). Lineage (NCBI taxonomy): Eukaryota > Metazoa > Chordata > Mammalia > Eulipotyphla > Talpidae > Galemys > Galemys pyrenaicus. The sequence continues at coordinate 7,826,730 of JAGFMF010011791.1, forward strand.
ATGAATCTATTTTGACACATCATCACCCAAAGTCCATGGTTTACTTTAGGGTTCACAGTTTGTATATATTCATTGGGCTTTAACAAATGCACATTGGTACAGACTCATCATTATTATATCATACAGAGAAGTTTCACTTGCAACTTGTATTTAAGTCTTCCAAGTCCTTTCATATCTAGACAACTCATTTCTTTTTAGAATTGATTAACACTCTAGCATTGTAATGTATCAGTCATCTATTCATTCACCCACTGAAGCCCACTAAATTGCTTTCTCATTTGGCAATTATGAATAAAGTTGCTATAAACATGTTTGCAGGTTTTTGTTCAGATCTAATTTTCAAAGCTTGTTGTTGTAAATAAAGTTTTATTAAAATTCAACCAACCTCATTTGTGTAAACACTCTCTGTGACTAAATTTCTTACTCAAAAAGCAATATTCAGTAGTTGTCATGGAGACTATATGAGTCATGAAGACTAAAATGCTTACTATATGGACATTAATAGAAAATGTTTGTTTGAATCCTGCTTTCAGCAGGAAATTAATAGTAAATGTGACCAAAGTGATTGTACCACATATAGTTACACCTGGAGAACTCTGAGAACTAAACTGGTGACTAGAACAAAAAGAGAAAAAGAAGATGATATGGTTTTCCAGTTTTAGGTACAGATAGTTCAGGTATATTATGATTTTTTTAAAACAATGATGAAATTTTGAGTTAGCAGACAGTTGTATTTGATTCTCACTATTGCTATAGTGAAGTACCATAAAATTATTGGCTTACACAAATACAAATTAATTATCTCACAATTCTGAAGGTCAGGAGAATTATATGAATCTCACTGTGCTAAAATCAAAGTGATTATACAATTATACTCTTTTCTGGAGGTTTCTGAAGACCCTTCATTTTTAATGAAGCTATATTGTATAATTCTGACCATGCTTCCACAGTTACATAATCTTCTTATTCTAACTCTGACAGGAAAGGCTAACAACTCATGTGATTATGTAATGTCCATCAGATCTATCTAGGAAAATCTCCCCATCTCAAGATCTTAACCTAACTATATCATTCAGCAAAATATTAAATATCAATGATGAAAGAGGAATTATTGTCTTACTGTTGATCACAGGGGGAAATTAAGTCTTTTATCATTATACATATTTACTGCGGATTTTCTCTAGCAATAGTTCTCCACCAGACATCCTTGTCAACAATTGTCTCAATTTTTTTCTTTGAACCTATAAACCACTACAAGTCTAAAGCATCTCTCTTTAAAAGCAATATAAAATAATAAATATGTGACTCACACTTTATTAAAATGGTAGATTTCCCAGGACTACTTTTTTTTTTTTACAGTGTGGTGCTTTAAAGCATGTATGCAAATGCTTTGACAAAGTTCCCAAAGAAATTTGTAAGTTTATGCCCCCTTTCTTTGAACCTGGCCTTATTAGACCTTTGAGGACAGATTGTAAACAGTGAACTAATTTATGATCCACTCACTGAACACCTACTTTTGGAGTCCTAAATAGCCATGTTAAGATTCCAATTCTCGTAAGTCATTAGATTGCAAAGGTCATGATTAGACCTTCAAGCTGACAACCCTAGATGAATGAATGGAGCCTTCCTGTTATATCTCCCGAGTCAACTTGCATATGAATAATGCCAACTAGGATATTCCACATCAGCCCAGGCACCAGAGAAAATCATCAAGTAACCTTCATTGGTACAACATGGAATAAACAATTCATTCGAGTCCTGCCCAATTGCTGACTCACAATAATAAGATGTAATAGAAATATTTTTTAATTGAATTGAATAAAATTGTTATACCACAGTGGGTATACAGATCACAGGTAATACTTAAATCACAGTGGCTGTTTTGTAAGAATACAGGTTCATGATGATCCTATAGCTGAATCACATACAGTGTTTAAACCAACATTACTTCAATAAAATTAAACAAATAAATTACACTGTCTGAATTATAAAAAAAAAACCTGTGATTTTCTACGTATATATTTGAGATCTATATTTTCACTAATCATTAATTAATCTTACAACTTTCAATAAGGCCTTGGGTATTGAAAAAAAACACATGCACCATCAGAGGTTAAGTATCAAAGGAATCTGAACAGCATTTGCTTGCAAAATTAACTTGTGTTTTGAAGGCTATTTGAGTCCATTTATATATATGCTATTTTAAATTTATGATGCAACAGTGCAACAACAATCAACTTTCTAATTTATTTGATCAGATAACACTAAAGATGAGCAATTTAGCAACATACCTACTAGACACTTCATTATTACATGTTCTTTATCTAAAAGGACTCATTCACAAACTGGAAGGAGGACTTGATAGAGAAATCAGTAGTTAATGAGGTGCAGTCATTGTTGCCAATAAACATGGAAGGGAGACATGAAAAAAATACTCTGATCTCACCCCTTTCTTTCCTCCATTCTCCCAAAAGTGTTCTTTTGGTCAAACTCAAATAAAACTAGTCAGTAAGGAAGCCCAGGTGAGCATTATGCAGGCTCAGCCTTCTGAGGCAAAGAGCAAGACTGAAAAAACAGAGAATATAGCTTAGCACAGAGAAGTATGGAATGTCCCTGATTTGAAGATATGAATATCCATGACACATCAAAAAGTTACCAGAGTCATTTAAGACATATTTATGTGCATGATGACCTAAAATCAATTATTAAAACTTGTGTACCAAATTTTTATTTCAGGTAACACTAAGATTGTTTTTAGTTTGACTAACATGTAGTCTTAATCTGTTTGCTTTTTTGAGCCATCTAAACAGATAAAAAGAGGGTTTTCTTCTTAAGTTGATTTTTCTTGTGGTAGAACCTTTAGAATCTTGTCCTAGATCTTGAAACACAAAGGCAGGTTGCAGGCATACATGATTTACTGAGTTGCAATCTAACTGATGATGTGTTGGATCATATATTGAAATATATAGACATATATATATACATACACTTATATATATTTGATATATATATCAAGTAAATATATATTATATATCCATATCTGTATCTCAAGCAGAGAGTGAAAATGCACAGCTTCAGAAGAGACATTGTGTTTCAAATCTGGAGATTAGATCAGGAAGGACAGCTCATAAGTGTGATTTGTGTAAACATATCAAGTCTTTAATGTACTGTATGTGGAAATACAACTGATGATCTCTTTACAAATCTTCCTTTAATCTATGAGCACTGCAACCACTAATCTCCTATAAGAATCTGGATAAAGTTAAAAAAAAAAAGAACTATTCTCACTGAATATATGCCAGCTTAATGGTTCCTAATATGCTCGGCTGAAAATATATTCTTAGAACTTTGTTAATCAAATTTTAACTGCATAATATTTGCATGTCACCATTTATCTATTTCTCCAAGTCTCCAACCTAGCCAACTGAAATAAAGTCTTTAGACATCAACTGTTGTACTAGCTGGGTCAGATTATTCCTCGCTAAACTCTCTGAGGCATAATCTATTCAAATCAAGTACCCTTAACACCTGAACTCTTAAAGCAGATAATTACATAATTGTGGAAATGAATGCTACATTCTCTTTGCCTTATAGGTTTGTGATGGAAAGAATGGAATTTCCAACTGAGCTTTCTCTATTCTGTCTGGAGATTATTAAAGGTAAAATTTTCAATCCTTTTAACTAGCCTCTGCATGGGAAAAATGTTCTATTCTTATTAGAGAAAGCCTAATATTCACCATGTAAAGTTGCACTAAGGCATGAACAGAAGTAGAACAGAAGCAGAAGAACACGCATATGTTGCTTCTTGTTTCAGTTAATATGCCTTCTTACAAGAGCCTTCTCTTCCTACTACCTCTGATGCTTCAGGAACTGGGGGATAATCTGACTAGACAGTACCAACTTCACAAAGTCTGACCACAGTCTAATTCTTCTTTTATGATTCATTTTCTCTTCATTTAGTAAATGTATTAATTTCCAAATATACATTAGGAAACTTCCATAGAACCAAGTTTTTTGGTCAGGGAGTATGTAGTATTTTCATGTAGAAGTGAGCAGTATATGCAAACATTTAGCACATTCAGCTTCTTAGCATTTTTCTGTGATGATGACCATTAACACTACATGCAACATAATATTTAGTTTTCATTTGAATTATGTGTAGATAGGTGGAAGTATGAATATACTATTAAGTCAATAAAACTTCACTAGTATAACATGGGGTAATCTTTCACTCACTGATTCCTATGATAAAGCATATTTCTGTAAATTTGTGTACGGGGGGCATAAACAGTAGGCAAGTGAGATTGATTAGTATCAACACAACCACACAGACCAGATCATTCATTGAGAATGACCCACTCAGGAGGGCAATAAAAATGAGTTCTGAGCCAATCTAGTTTCCTGCAGAGTCACATGATTTACCTAACAATACAGAGAACTCTGTGATTATTTCAGAGATACAGGAAACAAACAAAAATCTTGAGGCATTCAGCTCTTAATCTGATGGCTTAAATAGCCATTGTTACACATGGATTAGTCTGTCATTCTTTATTAAAGAGCTGATAAAATGTCCTCTATTTGATATTTGTTCTTTATATGTGTTCAACACACACACCCACCTTTCACATAGATTGATGCTAGTCTATAAGATATCCTCCACCTCATAGCCACTAATATTTTAAAATGCATTGAAGGGTTTATATTTGTTTTGTCAAGTGAAATCTCTTTGTATCTTTAATAATATTTCTTGACCAGGTTTCTATTTGATGTGTTGTTAATGTAACCAGTCTAGTTTGATTTGGATTTGAGCTTGTATGATACATATATTTAACTGCTCTTTGCTTCTGCATTTAAAATGTTTTTATTGAGATAACACAAAAGGCCTTGCTCAGTCTAATCTGAAAATGTCTCTTTTATTTGGTAATTCATTTGGAGTATAAAATCTTCACAGTGTGTCCCCAAATAGTTTTTCCAACTTGTAGTAATACTTCACTATACTTTTTATAAACCTTTCCTAACTAGGAATAAACTTCTCATACATCAATTGATATTTGTACCATATTCTACATATTTTGTATCCATAATTCTTTTTACATTTTAAAAGATCTGGTTTAATAGGAAAAGGAAAAAAAAAAAAGTACCTGCATAGTCACAAGTAGGCAGGAGAGCTACTGCTCTTTTTCGTAAAAGGAAAAAGTTTGTATAAAAAACACCTGCATAATCACAGGGGGAAGGGAGAGCTGCCTGCATTTATATTTTTGACCTATTTTAAATTACATTAACTTTTCTATCACCTATTTGACGAGTGTTTTTTTTTAATATTGGTGTTTCTAATATTCTCTATTAGGTGTTTTCTACAGTTACTTCTTTACCTCTACTATTTCGGTGCCATTTTCAATAGTTATAAAATTACTATAATACTAATATGATGAAAGAAGAAAGATGGGTATGTATATTGATCCATTATTGATATTTGGGCAGCTATTTAAAAACTGTTTTAATTGAACTTAACATAGTTGTAATGTACTTGGAATATCCTCATTATAGGTACCTTTAAACTTTTCTCTTGCATATGTTCATCTAAGATTTTTCTTGCCAACGTTTACATCTGTTGTCAGTGGCTTTTTTAGGTAGAGATCAAAGAGAGAATATGCAACATAGATCCTAAATACAGAAAGAAGATCTGAAGCAGGGAATCAAAGAGGAGTTCCCTTGAGATTTCATTTTCTCATTATTCTCACTGTGGTGAAGAATGAAAATGTTAAATTCCAAATTCTCAGAAAAAGAAACTGAAAATCATGCTGGCATAAATTCAGTCTTCAGACACATTGTAATCATAAAATTTAACACTTAGCATTCTCATAATTGTTCTGTTACTCAGGGTGTAATGGTATTATCTTCTCTTTTATAATATTTTTGCTTACAAAAGCATCTGTGTGTATACATGCACACTTAAGTAGTTATTTGAAAGTTTGTATTACTCTGTAGCATTTCACATGTATTATTTTATTTAAGTCTCATAACAATTCTGAGAGGTGTGAACAATTTTTGACATTTTACAAATGAGAAAAACACATTAAAAAGTTAATTGACCCTTGAAAGATGTCACAATGTCTAGGATAATAAATCTGGGATTGAAAGTTCATTCTGGAGTTTTTGAGAAGATTATTAGTAAATCTTAATTTTTCTTTGCATATTAAGGTGACTATATATCAATAACAGGGGTGATGTTATCTTCCTCTAGAGATAAAACTGCAGCTTATTTACTATTAGTGTTTCTCACAGCTATCCAGTGAAAAGATGACCAGAGTGGGAGAAAAGGATGATCCTCAATTTTAACTCAGATATAGGATCTTAACCTTTTCATCATTTCAGCATGTAAAGGTAAATATATATATATATATTTATATATTATACATAGCCAATTTTCAATCTATGTTGAATGTTTCCATTTATCATTTTAATGTACACTAACTTTTTAATGCATTTAATAACACTAAGTTTTGACAATGCAAACATCTTGGTTATGCAAAAGCTTAGTATGTTCTTGATTGTTTTTAGAAAACATATTTTTCCCTTAATTGATTAAATCTAATTATCTAAATTTATTTTCTAGATGTATATATTCACTTTCACTTCTAGAATTATCTTTATTTTCAAAATGCTGTTTCTTCTCAGGTTCAAATTTTTATACTCATTATTTGCTTTGATATAGAAGCATATCTATATTACTGTGCTTTGGTAACTATGAAAAAATCATAAATTAAATGGCTTAAGCCACAAAAGTGGAAGATCAAAGTACCAGCAGGGTAGGTTATGTCCAGGCCTCTTGGTTGCAAAGGACAGATGTCCCTCCACTCATTGTCATAAACCAGCATGTAAAGATAAAGTATACAAGGTGAAGTGTGTTATTCCCCAACCATGGAATATTGTGTCAGCTCTTACACAAACCTATTCCGGAAATATGTTCCAAGTGTTATGTTTTTTATCATTATAAGAAAATTTCATTTTGTAATTTTAATTAAAAATAGAAACTGGACATATGCTGCACATTTACAGAGTTTTCAACCTGTAATTTTTGTCTGTCTATAATATTTAAGATCATAAAACTCTTCATTCTTCCAGGAATTGTTTGGGATTGAGGAAGGCACAGAAACTTTGTCTGAGTCTACACTCTGATCATATAGCTTATTTGGGAGCCTGTAATCCCATAGCCTGTTGGAAAGCAATTGAAAGGATAGCTAGGAAAGCTTCCCCAGAGTTTTTCTAAATGACTTGAAGCCACCAGTTGTCTATGGTCTTAGGCAAGCTATTGGATTGCATTTTAGCTGATTTTTCTTGTAAGAAGAGAGATGTCCCAGATGAGTTATTAAAAAGTCATTTTGATCTCTAATGTTTTAGACATTATGAAAATTAGGTAATATCTATTAAAAATGCTAAAATCCTCAATACCAATTTGGAATTGAAATACAGTCATCCTCAGTGGGAAACTCTGGCCTGATAAGGGAAACTAGAGACGTGATGATGATAACCCTAAGATAAATTATTTAAAACCCCAATTTTGATTTGGAATCCTTATGGTTGATAATTTTGCAATAATGCCGATTACTCACTGCAGCACTTTCTAGGGTGCTTTGTTGTGCCATACAGGCTAGAAACTAAGAAAAGCTAGTCATTTCCAATATTTTCTCAAAGCTAAGAGACACAAGATGTGTTCATCCAAGTAGACACATAAGACAGAATTGAGCAATATGAAATAACATTCTTCTGGGATGAGGCCATCTCTTTACAAGTTAATGGCGGAAACATATGGTGCTTCTGGGGGTGCTCAGTGGAGTTTTCAGTGCACAGTCCCCACCATCGTAGAGGTTGCAACATGAAGCGTGATACAGTCAAATCACATTTCCTGGCTAGTGCATTTAAAGACTTTTCCTTCTGCATTCTTTAACTTCTAAAACCTAACTTCCTGTAATAAATTCCTGTGTGATTAAGCTGGCTAGAGTAGATTACAAATCAGTAATAGAATAAAACAGAGTCTGACAAACCAGATAATATGGTTTACGCAAATAAAGGAAATTATTGGCACATAAATATAAAAAGACATGCCATGTTATCATAAGGAATGTTTGGAGCCTAAAGCTCAGTGTCTTAATGTTCTCCTCTCTACTTTCATCTTAGCTCTGCCCATATGGTATCACAAATCAAGCTTAAAATACTCACCTTGCAATCACAATAGAAAATAAAAAGATAACTTTCACTCAAATTTAATCAAATGTCATGGGAGTAAATATCTCTAGATGAAGTGCAGTCTCAACCATAATCCCAAAGCAAGCACTATGTCCAGGTAGCAAAATAACCTATTGACCAGAACAGGGTCAGATGTCCATTTCTGGAGCAGGAATTAGCAGAACTTCATTCCCAGGAATAGAGAGGAGTGATTTCCCAAAGAAAGCAATTTTTCCCCCCCAAAAGATAAGAATGAATGACAGGTACAAGAAAACACAGACAATCTATTTCAATCTCTCTCTCTCTCTTCCTCTCATATACAAATCCTACCAAATAGTTTAATTCAAATATAAGGAAATTCAACTACTATTGATGAAAACTAACAGACATAAATGTCAGGGCTGTTTTAAAACCGAAAATCAAAGCATGCAGACTCTCTGTTATGAGTAAGCCTCAGCCAGCTAGTATAAAGCATTGTGATTACAGTGAATGATATACTACATTCCATAACTGGTCGTTGAGTGGAGTTTTAATGTTCTCACCATCACAAAAACAAACAAATAATAATTATGTGAGATAAAGAATTTGTTACATAACAACATATTAGAAAACACTTCATTTGCCTTCTGACTTGCTTCGCTAAGCATAATCCCCTCCAGATCCATCCATGTTCCCATGAATGAGTCTAGTTTTTCATTTCTGATTGCTGAGTA
>JAGFMF010011791.1:7835737-7908980 GCA_019455555.1 Galemys pyrenaicus
GTGCCATTCTCACTGGGGTGAGGTGGTATCTCATAGTGGTTTTGATTTGCATTTCTCTGATGACAAGAGAAGTTGAGCATTTTTTCATATGCCTGTTAAAATATTACTTCCTTTGGTAATGGTTATGAAAATGGTAGGTATGATGCTAAACAAATAGAACAAAAACAACAAAAAAATTCACTGTATGAATTTTTAGTTAAAATGGAAATTAAATCCATTTAATTAATTTAATATTAAATAGGTAAAATTCTACAGCTAAATAAAATACTATTTCAAATTTGAAATTAATTAAATCACAAATTATATTTGAATACTGATCTGCAATCTAGAAGAAAAGTGCCTTTCCCTTCTAATTTACAAGTTGCTCTTGTATGCTCATAGTACTTAGTATCATCATGCAGTCCTCTGAGTTCCACCTCTATTAAACTATAGTTAATACACAAAAGAATGGAGAAATGGCTACTAGGGGCAGAAAGAAGTCAGAGATGCAAACATAAAGGATTGAAAATATTTCAAAGGGATGTAATTTTTGATAAAAAGTATTTTTGATACAAAATTAGATAGTAAAGACAAAGAAGTAATCCTGGTACAGAATGAGGAATCCAGAAATGAAATTGAAAGGGACCTTAATAGTTCTGCATCTCTCTAGGAATTAAATCTTTATGGCCCTTAATTCCAGTTCCAAGCACTTAACATTTTTCAGGAATATTCCTAATATGCTTTAGATTTTTATTTAACTAACATCTAATCATTATATTTCATATTTTATACATGATATCTTATGCAAAGACCCATGATTAAAGGATAAAGCAGATGGTTTTATTCTTGTTCAACTGCCTTTCAGGGAGTGGGAGGGGAGTCTGATGCCTGCAGTAAGCAGACCTAGGGAACCAGTGTTGTTTAGCATCCTGTATGAAGCAGAATGATGCCCTCCAAAAATATCCAGACCTTAATTCTAGGAGCATGTGAATATGTTAGTTTATAGAGCAAAAGGGAAATAAAGTTGCATATGGAATTAATTTTGCAGATGGAATTAATCTTTGATTATTTTTGTAGGCACAGGCTAGTCAAACAGGTAAACAGGTTAGAAAACAACAAAAGAATAAAAAGTGAGGCATCACTGTCAGAATGAAATAGTGTGAGAAAAACTCCAGAGTCCATTACTGACTATGGAATCAGAATGGGGCAATTAGGTAAGAAGTAAAGTTAGCCTCTAGGAGCTGAAAAAATTAGAAGAATTAATTATTACCATAGTTTTCAGAAAGAAAAACAGCCCAGATGACTGCCTGACTTCAGCACAAGATCTGAGTCAGACTTCTGTACTACAGAACTATAATTTAATATATTTGTGTTGTTTCAAGCCTCTAAATATGGGGTAGTTTGTTGAAATAGCAATGAAAACTACTGCACACCACCTGAGGCAATTTGAGGACTCTAAGAAGCTCTCTGACAGGAAAAGTGCCATTTTAGTAGATCCTGAAATGGTAGAAATATGCAACTCTAAAGGTTTGAGGGGAATATGGAAGAAGAATTTTACAGGGTTGAGTTATGAATAGCACAGAGAACTGAAAAAGAGAGATCACTATACACTCTGAAAAGCTGAAAAGAAGTTCATCATGACCGTCTCCAGTGCACTCTGTGCAGTATATTTGGGGGAATGGATGAGGGTAGGGAGCATCTGGAAGTGAATAATCATGACTCTGTGGGTTAATTTATGCAGGTAGTAATAGAAATTTCAAAGTCATGATAAAAAATTTGAAATTACTGGTAAAAGCAATGGGAAGTCACTTAGGTCTTTAAAGGTATATGGGGCGGGGGGAGGGCAGGAAAGAGCGATCCAATTTCTTTTTTAGAATTATTGCTGAGGTGTTCCTTGGAGCATCAGTCAGAGGTTTTGTATTAATCCAAGGGAAAGATGTATATGCAGCTGTGGCTAGATCTATGACAACTGGGACTCAGACATGGGACTCGAAATTCTGGTAGCTCCCTTTTTATTAATCATCTTTCCTAGTCACTAGGGGAGTGGTAGTCTCACCTGATTTTTTATTCGTAGTCTCACCTGATTTTTTATTCGTAGTCTCACCTGATTTTTTATTCGTAGGCTCAGAGAAAATTCATTCTGGTGTTGATATAGCTCTCTGAAAATTCTTAAAATATGTTTTATGTGTAAAAGCTCACACTTATTCACTTATGTAGAGGATGTTTAGTTATGTTTTTACTTGATACTTTCTGGAATAAACAAAAGATCACTGTGAAGGCAGTCAAAAAGGTTTTGCTTTTATATCCATTTCCATTATTAAATAGCTGCTGATCCCAGAAAATTAAAATCCTCTCAGGACCCTATTAATCTTTTAGAGAAATTGGGTAAATTGGATTTTACAGTATAGGTTAATGTGAATTAAATTGCCAATAGTTGATCAAGTTTAACTTAAGAAATGACAAATTTTGTTTGGTTACACCTATTTTTTTTCATTTACGTAAAAAACATGCCATTATTGTTTTTACATGTTCAAGCACCAAAAATCAAGACCCAGTGTAATTACTTTTGAGGATAGTAACAAAAAAATAAAGCAAATGTGATTTCATATTTATATTAAAAGACTGATTTAGGCATATCTAAAATGCTATAAAATAAAATGTTTTACAATTGCAAAGAACTCATAACAATAACTCTATTTTAGCTGCATTTTCTGATGCCTTAGGCACATCTCTAAGGATAGTTTATTGTTTAATAAATATGTAGAGTACTTATAATTATACAACAAAAAAGTTTAAATTAATTTCTTTGACAGCTATTTTCTTTTATAATCTTAACAATGTAGGGCCCTAAGTTCATTATTTCTTACAATAAAGCTACTCTAGAATGCCTTAGGTAATTGACCTATAATGATGATAACTTTCTCTTTGCCTGTGAAAATTACATTTAATTTTAAATTTCTTCTTAGTCTTAAGGGAACAATTCACCTTGTCAATTCATTTGTTTTTGATTTCCCAATTTAATTAGTCTCAATTTAATTACAATTGATTGAGTTGAAATATCAAGCAAGAAACCACCTGCATGAATAAGAAAATCTCATTTTCCCGATATAGATCAACTTACGCTTTAGAAAGAAATATCCAAATTTCTTTGTCTGTGTTTGTGTACTTAAGCTTCCAAGTTTATTCTTGAGAGAATAAGGAGAAAATGACTTGTTTTATATGAACAATGAAACCATTTTCAGAGCTAACTCATTTTATTCTTGTTAAAACACAGAAATGGAAGGAGAAATATCTACAGGTGAATCTGTATACTCCCAAGGTTGAGGAAACAGAATCTGTAATAATAATCTCTGTCATCCATCCTTCCCTTTCATTGCTTTATCGAATCAAAATTCATAGTTAGGTACCTTATATGGGGAATTTAATGCAATTAGAAATTCTTAGAAAATTAGGTTCAATCTGTTTTTCTTTTCCCAACTGATTATAAGAATAACTGTCATTTCTCCTCATTCTATGTTCATCCATTTTTTTCCCTGTTGTACAAATGAGATTTAAAGAATTAGTGCCAAAAAGTATTTTTAGGAGAAAGTCCTATTAAATACTACCATGTGGGAGACATAAATCCAGGACAACTCTTCTAGGACAGCATCTTTTCTTTATTCCCTTTTCTGTTTCAATACCAATTTATCCACCTAATGTTCACTTGCAATTGTGAATAGAATATTTTCAGTTATTATTATAGCTTTTCCAAGATTCCCAAGAGTGAGAGAAAATTTTAAGCAGAATACAAATATGAGAAGATAAGTATTTAATATCTGGTTAAAACAAAACTACAACTGTGACATTTTGGTATGTTATAGTCGATGTTAATATTACTGAGCAATGAACATTCCTTATATGTTCTATTTTTCTTAAATTTTCATGAAACATGATCAGTTTTAAGTAAAAATATCAAAAAATTTCATAATAGTGTTCCAAATTAATCTTGAAGTGATTGGTCATTTATAAATCAAACAATAATTAATAGAATTGTTTGGACATATTTTTAAATATATAATCTATTATACATCAGCATAAAACAAGGTATCTCAGTATAAAATACATGTTTCCCTTTTGCATCTAAATGAACGTCACGTTTCATGATGTTTTTCTAGGAAGTTTATGCACTTAACAGAACTGTAATATAATAGTTTTCGAGAACATTTCAATTGAATGGTCTTCAATTGGTGGGAGTTTCAGTTTTGAAAATAGTCATTTATTTCATTTCTCTAATGAGATATGATTTTAACACAATTACATTAATGGATGTACCAGAATAAATCCAAAACTTCTAGTACACTTATATTTTGTAGCAACTACATTTAATATAGTGATGTGTGCAAGAGGTTAAAAAATAAAAGATTATTTCAAAATTAATTCTTAGAGGAAAATTTGGGGCCTCCCTAGTGGCACAAGGGGTAAAGCAAAGTACTATAAAGCATTCACAGCCACTGCAGCATAAGTTTGATCTCTGCCCAGAGAGGTGACCCACGTGGCACTGCAAACCTCTCCTGCCTCACCTGCTGGTCCCCTCAGCAGTGTTTTTTGGTCAGTCTGCCTGTTCTCTTTGAGGCTCTGACTCTGGTGAATCCTTTTACCCCCAATAACCCCCCGCCCCCACCTCTGCCCTACCTCAGTTCTTGTATGAATAAATTAATAAAAAATAAAAAAAAGAAATGGACATATTCAGTTATATAACCTTTTGAAACTCAATCAGGAAGAAACAGAAAACCTAAACAAATTCATTACAAGCAATGAAACTGAATTTGTAATCAAAAGACTCATAGAAAAATAAAGTTCAAGACCAGCTGATTTTACTAGTAAATTTTAATAAGTCTCCAAAGTTCAACTAATACCTATTTTCTCAAACTACCCAAAATATTAAGGAAGAGGAAATGCTCCTAAACACATTTTTAAAAAGATTTATTTATTTATGTTTACAAGAGCTAGGGTACAGACCAGAGTCATGGGAGGTAAGAGGATTTATTAGAGACAGTGGGGAGCAAAACAGGCAGATCAACTGAAATACACTGCTGAGGGGAGCAGGAGAAGTCTGCTGTGCCATGTGGGTCCCCTCCTTGGCCAGGGATGAACTCACGTTGCTGTGACACATATGCTTCACAGAGCTGCACTCAACCCTCTGCGCAACCAGTGAGGCCCCTAAGCACACTTCTTGAGCCCAATATTAATCTGATACCAAAACTTAACAAGGGCATCGCAAAAAAATAAAATTACACACTAATACACCAAATGAACATGCATGCAAAAATCCTCAGCAAAATTTCAGTAAGCTGAATTCAACAATGCATTAAAATGACCAGACTTGAGTCTCCCTGGTGGCCCAGCAGGTTGAGCACCGCACTGTGAAGCATCCGCGGCCCAGCAGCATGAGTTCTATCCGCGGCCAGGGAAGGGACCCACATAGTGTAGCAGACCTCTCCTGTCTTGCCTGCTGCTTCCCTCAGCAGTGTGTTTCAGTCTATCTGCCTGTTCTGCTCCCCACTCTGTCTCTGGTGAATCCTCTCACCTCTTGTGATTGTGGCCTGTACCCCAGCTCTTGTATGCATAAATAAATATTTAAAAAATAAATGAGTAAAATAAAATGATTATACTTCATGACCAAGGGTGCAGGGATGTATTCCAGGGACATAAAGATAATTCTACATCTGAAAATTAATCAGTGTAACTCATCATATCAACAAAAAGATAAAAATCTTATGATTAGGTCAATAGGTCACACAGACAAGCAGAATGACATTTACTGTAGTGACCTGTTGTGATAAATAGTAGACTATATGTTTCCAAGGGGGGAAACAAAGGTGCAGAACCAGGGTGTTACTGGCCACTCGTTGCACAACCATAACATATTAAGAACTGACAGCCAGAAGACTGGCATTAGTTCTCATGAGGAAAAAAAGCATAATTACTCAGTCAATTTCTCTGTCTGATTATTTATTCTCTGAACCAGAATCCACCTGTTGACTTGGAAACTAGATTTCCTTAAGAAAGGACTCTATAGTAATAGCATAATGCAAATACTTCATAGTAAGTAAACCCTTTCTAAAAATGTGCCTGTTGACCAGAGTTACTTTATATAAGGAAAGAACACCATCAAGAACTTCTGAAGGTCATTACATCTACAGTTAAGGTTTACACACATACCCATATTCCCTTCCCAGTTGAAACAGAATTTATAAAAAACAGGTACTTAATGAACTCTTAATTGAAATTGGATTTAAGTCCATAGTTGCCTCTCCAGATTCTGAATGTGTAGTTTGATGGGTATTCTTATTTGGTAAAGTCAGCACAGTGCTTTTCAAATTTTTGTATTAAGAGTTGTTATGGTAAATATTGCTAAGTATAAAGTCCTGAAACTGTCCCTTTTTTTTGCTAAGACAAATGTCAGAAATAATACTTAATCTCAGTGTTAAGACACTTTCAGGTAATGAATACTTGAAAAAGAGATCATTTTTTTTTTGTTGTTCAATTTGTGCTAAAATGAACAAATGAGCAGGCAGACTTATGGTGGATGATGGTGGCCTACTATAAATATAACAAAAGGTGAGGTTTATTTATATGTCAGGTGTGGGATTTTATTTAAACAGTTTGATTTTGGTAGCCTATCTGTAGCTATAACTTATGGAATAGGTTCCCTTCAATCTTCAAGTGATCAAAAAAAGTTTATATATGAACAGAACATACATATTACTCTCCTATTCCAACTCTGTGCAAATTCTTTTGTATACTGGTAGATCACGGTCCACAGGGATCTTGAATATCCTTACTTTCTGAGACACCTCAAAATATTCACTGAAATTAATAGCATTGTGGTAATTTGAAGTTCATGAATAGGAAGAGGCAAGTGTCCTGGATAACTTAGCAAGTTACAAGTCTAAAATGTAAGTGGGAAACACTAGAGTGCAGAGCATACCTTCTAGGACAAAGGCCTTATCTTGTACTCTGAATGTTTGGCAAAGAAAGGGGTGCAGCATTTTGACATATACAATTTGGTTGATGGAGACAGCATTTAAAATTCTTGGAACCTTGTTTTTTTGTGGGTGTTCCATGGAAAAAAGGGTCTCTCTCTCACTCCCCTACCCCTTCTTCCTCCACCTCCTGCTCCTCCTTTCTTTCTCTGTCTGACTTCATCATTCCTCACCTACATTAACCTAATTTACAATTAGGGTACTTCCATACCTTATATGCTTTTAATTTCAGAATAGGGAAAGCAAATATTTACCAGTGTGAGGACAGGAATGCATATTCAGTGGATAAAGTAATAGTAAGCAGCTATTTTTGAAGTACATCTGCAAAAACTATTATTGAAATAACATATTTCATGATTGCATTTAAAAATAAATAAAAACTGAAAAGGCAAACAAAATAAAAGAGCATGGACTTTGTGTTAAACATGACAGATGAAGCAAAACTCTTTGGTAGTAAATTAAGTCACAAATTTAAAATTTTGATAAGTATCATGTTTCTGAAATCTCTGACAGAAATAGGAAAGACACTGACAGATTTCTGAGAAAATTGAATAATATTGTTGAATAAATCATTGCAGAATAGCCCATATATCACAAAGTAAGAGTTTTGAGAGCTCTTTTTCATATCAGAACCCTCAAATTTTGAACACTATGTAGTATAGGGTGAAAAGGCTGAAAATCAAGGTGAACAATTTTAAAAAAAACAGCCATAATTATCTTCAGGATAGAATTGGAGAAATACTTTCAAAAGAAATTTATCAAACAGTTTTGAGGAGCTAGTGATTTTAGAGTGAATGTTGTCATCCCAAAGAAGCACTCTATTTTTTGTTACCTGAAATCAACTATTCTTAAATTTTTTAACCACATTTGTTCAAAATAGGATTCTAAAGAATAACATTATATTTGGCAATATAATCTTAGATTTCATTGATTTATAATTTCTTCATTTCTCTTATCATTACCCTTTTTCCCTTTTCATACATTTGTGAAATTAATTATATGTTTATAAACAGAAGCAATTTCCCAAAATTTAGAAATTTCTTAATCATTATGTGGTTTGGCATATTCCCAGTCATCCATATTTTCATTAACTGATGGCTATATAGAAGCTTCATTAGATTCTATTTTTGCTTTGTTTTTACAGTTTTAATGAGAGTACTTACCGGTGATTCTATGTTTTGTTGCAGCACATTAAAAGGGAGGAAACTTGTTTATCCCTTTTAGTAACATTAAGATTGATTAGTAGTTTCATGTCATGTACCACACTTTCAATGAGTGGTCAAAGCAACTGATGATTATTGTCTGGATCCCTTAATTCATTAGTATTAAAATAATATGCTACTTTAGTCTAGCATTCTTTCTGCACTTATTGTGACTTACAAAAACACTTTATCAACTATTTTGACACCCTAAAGCAAAGCAAAAATGGAATAATACTCAATTCTTCCTCAATTTTCAGAATAATGAACCGGTACTCTAGAAATTCCCAAAGTAATATTTTTGAAGTGTCATGAACTCATGAATAATTATGTATTTAAGTCTATTAAATCCATAATAGTTGTTTTTCTTCCTTACCATCAAATCATCTGATCTTTGTCAACAGAGATCTGATTTTTATGACAAAACCCTTATATTTGTTGATAATCCATTGCTTTCAAGCATGACAAGTTACCATGAGGCATAAAGCTTCATCAGTAATACAACCAAGGACTTTGTATCATTTTAATAAGAAATGGTATTTATAGATAATTATCTAGATAATACCAGTGATTATTTTACGGGGTTGTTCTTTGTTTCTAAGACTTTTCAATGAGCAAATCTAGAAAATAACACTTTTATAACTAGAGCAGGGAAAGCATCCATTTCAAATCACATTTCAAAAATGAACATCTGCGGACCATTATGTAACTTCATTTATTATGTATATATGTATATAAACTTTTATGCTGATAATTTTGTTTCCTAATGATATTAACAAAACTACATAAACAAATATAGACATATCTTTGCATATATGTATTAGAGCAAATCGTTTTTTAACAGATTTTATTATCTGTTTCCTACTGTCTATTTTCTTCCCTTTCCTAGAAGTAATCATTTTTAGATGATCCATTTAGCCTTCCATTGTTTGCTTTTAAAATATAAACAGTTGTTTATGGACTTCTTTTCTGATATACTTAAGGAGATAGTATCCTCTATATCCTTTTATTCACATTGTATTTTTGTTCAAAAATATTCTTAGGAAAAACAACTTAGCAAATTATAAATATTCCATTTCACTTTCAGTGGCATAGTTTCCTGGATCAGTTTTCATAGTTTACTTAATCAGTATCCAAAGTAACATGATTTTTCAACCAGTAAACCTAATCAGCATTTATTTTTGGGTCTTTACTATTTCAAATAATGTTAAAGTGGATGAGCATGCCTATAGATTATTTAATAATATTGCCTATTTATCTTAGAATAGATTCATAGAAATTGATGTGTTGGTTCAGAGGGCAAATATATATGTAACTTTTATGCATATCAGAAAATCACCAAAATCATAGACTATCTTCATTCCCACAAGGTATGCGCAATAAATTCCTGTGAGTCACTGACTCACCAAGAGGATAAATGATCCAACTTTTAGATATGCACAATCTGAGAGATAATGAATAGTATCTAAATTAAGTTTTATTTCCTTTTTTCTCATTATTAGTGAGGCTACATATCTTGTCATTATATATATATATATAGTCCTTTAGAATCTACTAGTTATATAATTGCTTTTTATCTGCTTAAATTTCCTCCCTATTATGTGAAACCTATCAGAAATTAAAATCACTTTTTTTTAAGTTAAATTGCAATTTTATTTTATAATTTTTAATTTTCTTTTGTTTTTTGGCTATGCAATATTTAATATTATTAAATTTATTAATCTTTTTCACTGATGTTAATGATTTTGTATATATGATAAACACATTTTCCTGCTCCACTATTAATTCATAGCTCACATTATTCGCTCATAGTTCACTCATTTTCCATTTGACTACATGATTTTATTTTGTATACATTTATATAGACAAAGGCTGGGAAGGATAAACTAACAGTGGCAAGCAGTACTTATTCATTACTTCTAAGGATCTTACCCTCAATTTTGACTCTTTATCTTCATTAGGCCACTGAAAACTTCTATTTATTCCCTCTTTAACTCTCTTTATTGATAAAACTTTAATTTTCAGCCTTGTACACTGTGTCATGGTTTGGCAAATGCCTACAGAGAAAGTAAAATTTTGAAAAGTCAATGTTAACTCAGGGGAATTGTACTCATTGAAAAAAGACAATCTTAAAAGGTTATATACTACTTGATTCCCTTTATATAACATTTTGAAATAAAAAAAACTGTAGAGTTAGTAGTTGCTAGAGGTTAAGAATAGCAATAAAATATAAGTTTAATGGAATAGCTGTGTATTTTTTTTCTAGTAGTGGTTATATGATTTCACAAATGTGATTAAGGGTGGGATGATATGTACACATTTGAGTAACACTGTGAATTGTTCCAATGTTAATGTCACGGTTATACTGGTATATAAATATGCAAAACAATGCCATTTAGGAAAACTGGGTAAAAAACATATAGGACATCCCTGTATAAGTTTTATACTTCCTATCAATCTATAGTTACTTTAAAAATTAATAGTCTTAATAAATATTTAGTTATCCTATAAAATGAATCATTTTGTGTTCTCAGTTAACAACAGATTAACTATACATTTTTTAAAAAAGATTTATTTATTTATGCATACAAGAACTGGCATATAGGCCAGAGGTACAGGGACTGGGGGGAGGGGAAGTAAAATGGAAGGGGGAGAGAGGATTCAACAGAGACAGAGTGGGGAGCAGAACAGGTGGATCTACTGAAATACTCTGCTGAGGGGGAGCACTGGGCAAGGCAGGAGACGTCTACTGCACTATGTGGGTCACTTCCCTGACCAGGAATTCAACTCATGCAACAATAACTGGTCATAGCTTGATAGTGCTGAGATTAACCTCTGTGCAAGCAGGGAGGCCCAAATCACTACAACTTATCCACTTTGCCAGCAATTGTGTCTTATGTTTTGAGTAATATATCTTAATAAGTATGAGGTAATGTCTCCTTGTTTGAATTTTCCTGTTTAAATTTCCCTGTTTCATAAGGTTTAGTGCCTTTTAATATACCTTTGGTTATTTGTAAGTTCCTTTTGGGGAAATGTCTGTACAAAATGTTTTGCCTATTTTAAGTCTTATTGTTTCTTTTTTCCTTTATCGAGTTGCAGGAATACCTTAAATATTTTAAAATTAATCCCTTGTCAAATATACTGTTTGAAGATACTTGCTCCCATTCTGTAGGTTGCCTTTCTACTCTGAAGATTGTTTCAGATGTAACACAGAAGTTTTTTTTTAGTTTGATTTAGTCTCATTTGTCTATTCTTGTTTTGTTGTGTGTGCTGTTGGTATTATAGCCATGAAAACAACAGCATGGAGGTTCCTTAAAAGAGATAAAATAGAACTACCATATGATCCAGCAATCATGCATCTGGGTGTCTATTCAAAATAACTGAAATCAGACTTTCAAAGTGCTATGAACTTCCATGTTCATTGCAGCATTTTTTAGACTGCTAAAATAGAGAAACAAAACACAAACCTCTTAACAGACAAACTGGTAAATAAAATGTTACATATAAATAAAATGGAATGTTTTTCAACTATAAAAAGAAGGAACTCCTACTGTTTGTGACAACATGGATGGACCTGAAATACACCATGCTAAATGAACTAAGTCAATCACAGTAGGACACATATTGCATGATTCCATATATTGGTTAAATATCCTAACTTACAGAAACAAAAATACAATGATATTTGCAAATGGGGTGGGGAGAGGGCAGAAATAGTAAGTCGTTGCACATTGAGTATAAAATCATAATTATACAAAATGAATAATTTCAAAATATCTCCTATATTCTCATCTCATATTTTCTAGGCATTGTTTGCTGGTTCTTTTCAGTAAAATTACCTTTCACTCTTACCTAGATACAGAAGTAATGATTGTTTGGATTTTATAGTATTTATATTTCTATGATAATCCAATAATGTCTTTTATCATTGAACAAATAAATCTCTATACTTGTAAGGCTCATATCCTTTAAAGTCTGATTACTTCATTCATACTGAGTATCCAATGGGTTTATTTCTATATTGTCTGTCTGTCTGTCTGTCTATCTACCTACCTACCTATTTTCATCTATCTTAACCATCATCTATTGTTACCATCATTATCATATTAATTATATTAACTTTTATCATCTATCTTATATCTTCCATTCATATATTAAGTTAAAAAATAGGTTTCATCTGAAGACTGAAAGACAGTGATTTTTTCTAGTGTATATGTGATTTAAACTGGGCAATATCACTTCTTGCAATATGGGAAAAAAAAATCCATAGATAGTATAAGATTTGTAGCTCTTGAAAGCTCAATCCTACCCTTGGTTATTAATTTCATGAGGTGGTATGACTAACAAAATTACATGTTAAAAAAAGGTACCTAACGGGAAGATAATAAAGACAAAACATTGAGAAGTACTGCTCTAGAGAGTAATTATATTTGTTACTGTCAGTTAAGTTTCAATAGGATACTCAAAATATGATTGGACAACCCCTGAGTATTCCAGATAGCTTTTAGGAGCTACTCTGGGCCAAATGATTTCCATAACATTTAGTCTTTATACAGTTATTTGACTTTTATTTGACTTTTTACATTTTTCTCTTTATGAGTGTATAGAGATGTTTTCCTGTACTCCACAGGAAATGTGACTCCACAACAGATCAAATGCACTAGTAAATGTTATAGTTCAGAGGTCTTCTGTCACACCTGACTTGAAGAACATTTAAAAAATATAAAACAATGCAACACTTCTTAGTTAAAAAAATTCATTATAAGCTAGTAAATTATTTTTAACATGGGTTTGGGTTTTTGTTCTGTATATATTAATAACTATATATTGATACTTTTTAAAATTCTGTATGTAAAACTATACATTTAATTTTTTTAATTATTTTTTTGAAATTCGTATAAGGGTTTTAATTCCTAATATGATAGGTATTCATTTATATAAAACACGTAAACATTTTATAGTTTTCAGTAATATTTATATATAAAATGTATCCTGAATCCAGGAAACTTAAAGGTCACTGAGTTAGATACAGTTGCAATCCTAAAACAATTTAATCCAATTAAGAATTATTCTTTGGAAGTTTCATTTAAATCTTAGGGAAAGTGCTTTCAAGTATTCATTAACTTTCAGTTAAGTATTTGGTATCATTTCTAGAATGTTGTCTCCCCTAATTCCATCTAAACATTTGGAAGGCTTAGCAGAACTCTTCTTTGGTGGATCTTAATCAACAATGTTGCCTTGTTAAATCTGCCAATACACATGTTTACTCTTCATTGTCTCAGTCACTGCTTTTGTATTTGGAAAGAAGTGCCCTTAAAATGTCGATCTGATCTTTCTGAACTTCTGTCTGGGATCTTTGCTCCACTATCCTTATGCTTAGTTTGTATTTAAGTAATATAGTCTCAAGATAGGTAGTATTTATATTTTACTATAACACTTTTTACTTAAATTTTTAAAATATAGTTGACTTATAGGTAAATATTTGCAAGAAGAAAGCCATCTCATAGAACATTCAGATTTCTATTTGCAAAATATAACCTGGGCAAAAGACACAGTAAAAATATATAGTCACTGTTCTAAAATGTTTACTTTTTTGTCATATAATTTTCTCAGAGTTATTTTTAACAGATAAAAATGGATACTGAAATGTGAAAAATGTTTCCTTCCAAATGTACTCTTTCTTCTGCCACAGACTCCCTTTCAGCTTGTGAGCTATCATTCAATACTAACATTCCTAAATGATAATGGTCTATTCAACTGGTCCAAATCCCTCCTTTAATAAAATCTTGTTCTTAAAGATTTGGTGTATTGAAAAAGAGTTTAAGTATAAATGCACCTTTTCTCAATGCCAGAAAACATACAGGTAAATGATGGCTTCAAAAGTTGGATAACTTAATAATGTACTCATCGATCTATTATTAGGTTCAAGTCTGTAAGATTGGGATTCTATGAATACATTATTAGAAAGTTAATCAGAATGAAATAGTGTCAGTGATGGAGTTCTGCTCATACCATGCATGCTGCTAAAGGAACTTTATCTATTGAAACTCAAAAGTTATTTCCTAATAGCACATACGAAAGCATGTTCTAGCATCCAAAGACAGATCATTCTCACCTAAATAACGGGATCATAATATGGATATCTGCAGTTTAAATGGTTCAAGTATAAATGAAGAAGGGATGTTTTATAAACATGGAGAGAAGGAAGGACTAAGAAAAGGATCATGTAACTTTTCAAATTCTTTCCTGGATTCTTAATTCTTCAACTTTACACTTGTGAAAACTATAGAACACTTAGGTGAATGGGGAAAGACTATCAGAAGTTTATCAGCAACCTCAGAGGTTCAATAGAAGTAAAAATATGTATATGTAATAAATATGTAATATATAAGCTATATATTTTTGAGTGTGTTATAACCACTAAATATATTGAGAACAAGATTACTGGGACTAAGCATGAAACATCTTTTTAAACATCGAATGTAAACATTTTCAAAGGGGCAAAGAGACACAGTACATAATAAAATACATATTACATGGTGAAATATAATTATTTTTGGGCATCTTCCCTAGATTGGAATGCTAAAAATATGAATTGTTTTATTTAACTTTTAATTGAAATAGCATTTGGTAAAATTTTAATATTATCCTGCTTTTCCCATGCTAAGAATAAACATTGATGACAATTGATAATTTTTAATATAAATCTAACTGTAACAAATTTTCTTAATGAATATTTCTTTGAAATTATTAAATTATTTTGTATTTATCTAGTGCACATTTCTGGAAATTAAGGGAAAGAAAATCTTAAAGTTCTAAGAATTTAACTTTCTTAGCAAATGTATATTAAATGAGCTAATAATTGATAGTTAATTAGTGGTATGACTGTAAATATAAATGACTGTAAATATAAATATAAATGACTGTTAATATAAATGACACTACAATTAACTTTCAGTTAAATTTTAATTATTTGCTATTTAAAGTTTTCTTTATGTTAAGTCAGGTTTTAGTGTACATAGTTCTATTTTTACATCTAAAGCCAGAGTATACTATGTGGGTTAGGGTTATAGTTTATATTTTCACCTGTCCTTTTCAAAAATCATATTATATTAAGTATTATATATATACATTTTATTCTGAGCCACCACTTGCCTATGTATATAGGAAACAGCAGTTTAATATATTTATTTTATTGATGGTCTATTGTTATTACTCTCTGACACTGGTATCTGGAAGGTTGACTTCTATGATACTGATATTACTTTCCTCTGGATCCAGCTGTGCTCTGTTAATGGGAGACAGAGAAGTAAAAGATCTGAGTATGAGGTATCCTAATTCCGCTCTAGTGAGACTACAATTTGGAAATGCTCCGCCTTATAATTAAAGCCACATAGCTGTTTTTATTGAACTCCACTGTCCGACAGAGCACTATTTACTGAACTCCTTTTATGCCCATGATCTACAATGAGAGTCACAGATTGTGCAAAGTAATTACATTCCCAGGCTGCTGAGACAAAATATAGTAAATTAAAATAAAAGGCATATATTGTCTCACAGTTTTAGGGACTACAAACCCCAAGTCAGTGTGTCATTAGAGCCATGTTCTCTCCATGGCTCTATGGGAGACTCCTTCCTTACTCCTACCAAAAATTTACACACAATATTGGTTTTACTTGGATTGCAGACACAAAGCTCCAGTCACAGGACCATCTTCCTCCCATGTGTCTTCCCATTGTATTGCATGTCTGCCTCTGTCCAAATTGTCCCCTTTTAAATCTCTAGTTATATTTTAGATTAGATATCTTTTTTAAAATATTTATTTATGTATGCATACAAGAACTAGGGTACAGGCCAGAGGTGCTGGAGGTGAGAGGATTCACCAGAGACGGGTAGGAAGGAGAACAGGTAGACTGACTGAAATACACTTCTGAGAGGAGCAGCAGGCGAGACAGGAGAGGTCTGCTACACCATGTGGGTCACCTCCCTGGCTAGGGATTGAACTCGTGCTGCTGTAGCTGCAGTTAACTTCATTGTGCCTTAACCCTTTGCACCACCAGGGAGGCCCCTAGATTAGATGTCATTCTAATGACTTAATTTTAAAATGATTATCTCTCTATAAATTTTATTTCCAAATAAGGTCACATTTTGAGGTACTGGGGATCAAAACTTTAATAATGTCTTAATAATTAAAACACAAATGTCTGTTGTGGCACAAGCAGAGTTGTCATTCAATTCATGATAGAAAGCCTTGGCATAAACAATGCATATTTTCCAACAGATTTCATGGACTGGGAAATTAAGTTAGGGACTTTTATGTTTCAACTCTCTTAAGCAGTTTTGTGATATACAAGTATACTCACAATAAGCAGAAACCTACTTTTAGATATAGGATGTCCCTACATCTCAGACATGTATAAATAGCTTATACAATGAATAAATATGACTTCACATCCTATGTTATGTGCTTTGAAATTAATTTTGTCTATAATGCCAATCACGTCTTCATCCAACTGCCAAACATATTTTATATAAATATTTTTATGAGGTAAAGTTCATCTGAACCGTGGAGATTAATTTTTGTATTTCAAGTTATTGCAGATAGAACTAATAATAGTAGATCACCTTTAGGTTTTCTTTCAACATATTAAAGATTAATTTTTGGAGAGTTTTCCTTTTTCTTTTCACATCAACTACTAAAGTGGATGCTCTTCAAAATGTTCTTTCATTCCTGCGGATTACATGCTTTAATATTTACCACAGTGGGAACTCTTCACAGGCATTTTTATTTTCTTTCAGAATTTACTATTCCATATTTTCTTTGATTTTATAGGGTTAAATAACTACTACGAAATTATGTAACATTTACTACTGTAAAATAATTATAAAAATGGAAAGTTCTTTACTGTTGTTTACCTAACTTCTTAAGAAGGCAGAAAAATACATACAACTTTCCAGGATGCAGTTGATTTATTACCACACCTCAAGGTGTATAAATCAGAAGAGTGTCAAATGATAATTTGGTGGTATGAAAGAGTTAATGTGGCTTCCTAAAGTCTATCTTAGCAGGAAGTTGGGGAGGCAGGATACCAAGCTACCCATCTGCTTTTTCAAACATATTTAGAAAAACATGGATATTTTGGCTTTTGGGGAAATAAATATTAATACAATTCCTGACAAACATTTAAAAATCATCTTTACTTATTAAAACATGAAGCTAATTTTACAAGGGATGCAGTGACTAAAAAATAGCTATACATGGTGTGCCACAGTTTTGATTAAATTGTGAACACATTTAAAAATATATAGAGATTTATGAAAGTAAAAGAAAACAAGCCTCCACTCTATGGTCTAATTTTATAAAATTCAGTCAAAATAGTTTTAGATTTGTTTTATATGTGTACAAATTGCATATGAGAATAACTGAAGGGGGGTACATCTGTGTATGCATCCTGGGCAATTTCAGGCACATGGAGAAGAGGGAAATAAACTGTGCATTTAAAACATTCAGAATTCTTTTTAGTATTCATTCATATGAGTAGCCACAGGCCTTGATCTCTTATGAAAAAGCAGGTGACCAACTGCAAGGAATACTAATCTTTAATCAACCCATATTTGAAGCATGAAATTCTTACCCCAGGAATGGTCATTAGTCAACTTAATGGGAATTGGATTGTTAAATGGGAAATATGTATAGAAGAATGATTTCTAAAATTGCTATCTGTTATAACTCATACAATACATAGAGTAAAATTTTTTTATCTGGACTTACATAATTATTTTTCCAATAAAATAATTCCAAATAAATCAAATAGAAAATATGATTTTGGTACTCTTTATATAAGCAAAATGATTGTGGCTCAATAGTCTCTGTTTTTCATACTTTTAAATCATGCTTTAGGACATTTGACAAATACTTTCTGATAATGAATAAACAGACCAACTCTAGGTGAATTTATTAAGTATATGACTTCTTTATGAATATACAGTAACTAACAAAATAATCTATCCATGGAAATTGTTCCTTTTATTATGGTCAGTATAAGATTATTCCTAAAAAGTGTTACATGGTATTTATTCAAAATCTGTCCTACTGTCAAACATAAATGTATAATTAGTTCTCCAAACTGACTTCTTGGGACTTATACCAGTTGCTTCCAATATTTTATCTTGCTTTCATAAATTTTTGTTCGGGAAAAATTATACTATCTGACATGATCCCATTTTACTATTATTTTTTTATGTGAATTATGCCCAACTATGTGCCAGTAAAATATTTTGATTGTCTAAATGCGTAGAAGAACTAGGGTACAGGCCAGAGGTGTGAGAGGATTCATCAGAGACAGAGTGGGGAGCAGAACAGGCAGATATACTGAAATACACTGCTGAGGGAAGCAGTAGGCGAGACAGGTGAGGTCTGCTGTGCCATGGGGATCACCTCCCTGGCAGAGGATCGAATGTGTACTGCAGTGGTTGTGGATAATTTCACAGTGCTGTGACTTAACCCCTTTGCCAACTCCTTTAGCATATTTTAAAATGGCTATGAAATCTACAGAAAAAATTGATCAAGTTAAAATACATAGATGTTTAAACAAAGAACCTAATAATATCTTTACAAATCATTAATTTCTTGCAAGTATATTTTTTCCTTTGTTATAAATGTGGCACACTTATAAGAGTTCATTGCTTTTGTTTTAGAAATAATTTATGCATTTAATTTATGATTTAAGGTGTTATTTCTTTCTAATTCCATCCACATTTCTTTTTTTAAAGGATTTATTTATTTATGCATACAAGAACTGGGGTACAGACCAGAGGTGTCGGTGGGGAGAAGATTCACCAGAGGAGAGTGGAAAACCGAATAGGCAGACTGATTGAGGTACACTGGTGAGGGGAGCAGCAGGCAAGGCAGGAGAGGTCTGTTGCACCATGTGGGTCACCTCACTGGCCGGGGATCAAACTTGGGCTGCAGTGGCTGTGGATGCTTCACGGTGCGGTGCTTAACCCCTTGTGACACCAGTCAGGCCCTCATCCCCATTTCTTAACATGATTTGTTAAGCTATTTATATAAACTTAATAAATGAATAAAACTAAATTGGCTGACAAAATTAATCTATGAGTATACTTATATAAAATATTAAAGCAATACTAAGTTTCTGTGAAATTTTCCAGATTTGCGACTAATTATGATTCATGAACATCCAAATATTGATATTTTCAACTCATATTTTAAAGGCAAATGGTTATCTATGGAAATTTTTCAGAGGATTTTCATACTATAAAAATAATTAAGTCCCTATACCAATTTTTTAAATTAAAGTTAACACCTTTGAGTCATTGGCAAAAGAAGAATGATAACAGTGAATTTGAAATTAGAAATGAGTCATATTCCTGTATGTGTTCAAGAGGTAAATAACATATTTTGCTTTAAAAATAACCATAAACTAATCAAAAACTGTAGCTTTATAATAGTAAAACACAAATTAGGTTGCTGATATCCAGTATGTTCATATTAGAAAATATGAATTACTTGTACTTGGTATATGTGGCTAAAATTTAAAAATAACTTATTTTCCTAGATTAGGGTAACATGTAATTGTGATTACACTAACCTTATTATTTTACATTTTATCTACTCATCTATATACTTCTAGTATTGGGTAGAATACACACTTGAATAGTTGTGCATATATCTTTGTGAGGGTGAGAAAAAGAGAACATGTGATTATATATATACTACAATCAAATAGAATCAAATAACAATCAAACTGAAAAGAAAACTAGGATTTCTGAAAAACCCTATAAGTCATTGGGAGCACCTACTATAGGATATACAGTATATGGTCCGTTCTCTTTCAAGCAGGAGCTAAAGGTCTATTAAACCTTTCTCAACATTATGATAAATAAAACAACAACAACAAAAAAAACAAGGTGTTGTGTACCAAACATTTACAGAATTAGGGATCAATGATGACTACTCTTCCATGATTTCCCAAATCTATACAAAAATAATTAAAACAGAAGGAGAATAAAGGTTTAATAAATATTTTTTCAAGATCTCAACTTGGAAAATTTGTTAATATCATGAAAGAGGGCATCACCAGCTGACATTTCCTTCTACACTGGTTCTGGGCACACAATAGTAGTGGCTATTGTTCAGTACTGGTTCAAAAATAGAGGAGAGAGTTTTAAGCAAAGAAAGTTATCATTTCCCTTTGTGGAGGAAAAATGACTCCAACACTGACAGTGAATGGATTACCAGATAATTTGATGGCTGTGCTCATCTGTGTTGCCACTTTTCCCATGCAAGATCATGCATTAAAAAAAGAAAGAGGGCCTCCCTGGTGGTCTAGAGGTGAAGTCTCAGTTGCTATCACCACTATGGCCTGAGTTTGATCACCCACCAGGGAGCTGACTCACATGGTATAGCAGACCTCTCCTTTTTTGCCTGCTGCTCCCTTTAGCTTTGTATTTTAGGAAATCTGGTTGCTCTGCTCCCCACTCTGACTCTGGTGAGTTTCTCACCCTCCACACCTTTGGCCTACCCCTTAGTTCTTTTGTGCATAAATAAATCTTTTAAAAAAATAAAATAAAAAAGAGAAGTCAAGAAAAACCAAAGAATACTGTCCAGGGTACTGCCTTATAATAACCTGGGTGATAGATTAGTAAGAACAATAATATGTACAGATGCATTGTGCAGCCCCTGAAAATTATTTACTGAGGGAGATCTTAAAGTACTAAACACTTCCCACTATCACCTCTGTGAGACTTGAGCCCTGCCCCAGTGTCCTTCCTAGCCCCATTACTAAACTCAAACTTATTGTAGAGAACCCAAACTCGTTGCCTATACATCCTTTTCCAGAATTATCACAACCTAAAATTCTTTGTACCTTCCAAGAAATTAAATAATGACCAATTCTGGAGAAAAAAATACAATAAACTGACTTTCCTTAATCTGTTATATCATATCTGTAAATTTGTGGTTTTACTGCTACTAAACCTTTCCTTATCATTGTTGGACCAAACTTCTTCCTTAAATGTAACTTTTATGGCTGAGGCATTTAGAGTTCACTTTAAATCTAGGGACACATGAAGTTGGGAGATGTGAAATAGTTGAGGTTAGATGTTGAAAACAGAGGGTTACTCCTTAAATTATATCCCGGAATGTGTGTGTATGCATGTGAGTGAGTATTTATTGAGAGAGAGAGAGAGAGAGAGAGAGAGACAGAGACAGAGAGAGACAGAGAGAGACAGAGAGAGAGACAGAGAGAGAGAGAGAGACAGAGAGAGAGAGAGAGACAGAGAGAGAGACAGACAGAGAGAGAGAGGGTATGGAAGAGAAAAGTAAATAATTAGAGCACAATAAAATGGCTATTCCTGCTTATATGAGTCCCAGTATTTCGAGTCATTTTGGAAAGTCTCCATGTACTACAAAAAGTTTTGGAAACATTATATTGTGTCCCCTTCAATTACCATGATCTAGAGATAAAAGACCCAGTGACCCAGGAAGGGTTTAAGTTGTCAGAGTATTTCCCACTTTAGTTCTTCAGTAGAGTTAATCCATGGTATCAGAAGATTAGTACATACATCTGTATTGTACACCTGTATTTTATATATTTATAATATATAGGTACAATGGTACATATACATTATAACTGCTTCTCTATCTCCCCTGTGGATATAAAAGGTCAAGGCATCAAACTGATGATCATTTGAAACTGAGTATATACAATTCTACTAGGACTATTCAGCTTTATATATATCTTTAACCTTGTTAAAAATGTAATTAAATTTATTTTCTCATCACTATTTACTCACTTTTATATCATCCTTATGATCTAAGAAATTATATACCTCATTATATACTAAAAAATCACACAGAGAAGCCCCACATAAAGGACATATATTAACACATGCACACTTATACTTGAAATTAGCAAAAACATAAAATTTCAGTAACAAACTAACACCACAGGGATACATAAGAAATATCCCTGCCACTTTAATACATATAGAATTACATATCTGAGAATTCTTTTGTAATATTCACTAATTCACATGATTTTGCTAAAAGCTCATTGTCAAGTTGCTAGCACATTTTTATCTCATTTTATTTACTTACTCATTTAGATCATCATAGGCCTGCAGGCTGCCTAAGTTGCCAAGGTCAATCCAAGGACAGTTCTATATCGCTATTGTCAGCACTTCAGTCGCAACTGAGCTTATTCAGTTCAATCTCATATTTATCCTTCGACTTGAAGCTTATCTTTGTCCAAAATGCTTTGCAGACTCTTTGAAATAACACATCATTTACATATTGTCACCCTAATACAATCCACAACTACAGCTATCAGGATGTACCAGCAAAGTGATTATTGCTTCAAGGACTAAGGGTGACATTCCTTCTGATTATGTCAGAAGAGCTTTCTAATGGACCAAAACGGTGTTAAGTCTACAAATAAATACAATAAAATCTTTGATAAAAACTTGCTATTAAAATAAGTGAAGGAAAGGTAGTAAGAAAATTGAATTGGAATAGCTTGAAGATCATTATCACTATATAACATGAAATAGAACAGTAGTGATTTCATTTTTATAAAAATCAATAGTTATATAATCTCTCTTTAAACATTAATATTTTATACAGGGCTTAATGTTTTGGGTGTCCACCACAAAATACATTGTTATTTGAAGATGGATAGTGGAGAAGCACTTTAGTGCATTAAACGAGTTACTAATTGTCCTAAAGATGATAATAGTGACTTTATGGGCTGAAAATATCTTTAAACTGTTACTAATGGCTCATTTTTAAGATAGTGATAATTTTACTATAAACATTATAATCTGTATTAGAGATTGTTAATTAGAAAAATGATCTCAGTTATCTTTATCCTGCTTATGTTGAATCAACAAATTAAAAATAACATATTTACACTGGCTTCAAGCAAAGATATAAAAGGCATCTACTGGTACTTTAGTAATTTACTATAAGTTTTAGTTTAGTTTACTAGTTAACTATAATTTCCTAAAATTTATATCTTCTCCCAAATGGATTCTAATAGTACTTTCAATGAGCGTGGGGTTGACTAGCTCTACTGATTTTCTCCGAACTCTGTTTGTTGGCTCTGATGAAAATAACTGGATATGATATGGGCTAGGCTGGAGTGTGACAGCTTGGCTGGAACAATTTTAGTCAATAAATGTCTCATTGTCCTTGGGAAGCTTTTTAAGATTTTTTTTAGAGATTTATTTATTTATGCTTTCAAGATCTGGGGTGTAGGCCAAAGGTACAGGAGGATGAGAGGATTTAGCAGAGATAGAGTAGGGAGCAGAACAGGCAGATGTACTGAAATACACTGGAGAAATGAGTGAGACAGGAAATATCTGCTGGGCTATGTGGGTTAGCTCCCTGGCCAGGGGTTGAACTTGTGCTGCAGTGGCTGTAGATAGCCTCTAGCACTGAGCCTTAACCCATTATGCCACCAGGGCAGCCCAAAATTAATTATTATTTTTTTAAATTAAGGTAATATTTGGATGCCCCATCTGATACTTCCTCTTTAGTGCATCCAACACCAAATCACCCATAGTCTACCACCGTAATCCATTGTGCTTCCCTCCCTCGTTGTCCTTACCTTTCCCTACCAATCTCCCTCTGGATGATTCAGTTCTGTTGTTGACTTTCAAAGGATAATTTTTAAGCTTGATCTCATGTGGCTTAGTTTAGTTACTCTATATTCCACTTATGATACTATAGTATTTTGGCTTTCTCCTTCTGATTTATTTCACTTAGAATTATTCCTTTCAGGTTCATCTATGTTGCAAATAACAACTTTTGGCAATCTCAGGGAAGTTTTGTGGCAAGAGATGCAAGAGAAGGCACGATCATTGAAGTACTTCTCCAGGTTTTACCTAACTCGCACTGTAAGCATCCTATTGCCAAAAGCAAATTGCATGGGAAAACTGAGTTTGTGATAGCATTCACTTGCAGTGGGTATGGCTTTATAATCCTGTTACTGGTGAGGAGTCAAGAAATTTACAATATTCTAGCCTACTAAAAGTTCAAGATATTTTGTCAAGAGCTTCAAATATTAAAACTATTTAACTTCAGCATTTTAACTAAATGCTTAATTTGGAGAGGATGTTTTCTTTTTCCACCAAAAACAAGAGTAGTTGTTCATGAAAAGCTGTGCAAGTTTTACCAGGTTGTTGCCCACCAGCTTCCATTAAGCTAATGTTATTTTTAAAATCTAATTTGTAAAATTACATTTGGCTATATTAAGCGCTATTAGTGAGATTAAATGAATGAACAATGCCCTAAAACACTATCACTCATGTGAGATAAAACATTTTAACTTACAATAAATGTGTCCAGAAGTAATTAGTTTTGTGCTATTATGGTGACTCATTGTGATTGGGGACCAGTGTCCTTTCCATTTCTATGCATTTACATGTGCTTTCCAATATCATTCCTGGAGTTATAGACATAACTTAAAGAGTTCTAAAGAAGTTGGATAAAGAGATTATCAAGAAGGCTCATGGTGATGTTTCAGTTCCTGAAGACTGTTTAATACATCTGAATCTATGAACTACATCATAACAAATTTTGTAATTTTTTTTTTAGATTCCTGTGTTTGAGAATAAAATCAGTTTCTGTTACTAAAAATGGTTAGTGGTTAACAATTAGTATATATGCCAAAAATTACATATATAATTTATGATGTGTATACAGGATATATGCATACTTATATATAATGCATATTACATAAATATGTATATGTATACACATATATATATTTATATGTTTCAGTACCATTAGAACAAAAAAGGTAGTTAGTTATCTCTGCTGTATTCTAAACTTTCCAGTTTTATATCCTATATTAATTGTGTATAATATTCTGTTAAGCACATTTTCAATTACTGTCATTTGTTTCATATCTTATTTATTTTAGTAATTGTATTTAGTTCTTTTGCAAATTAGCCTAATTTTGATGGTGATTTGTTTTGAACTTTATATATTTATTCATCTATACAGCTTAAAAATCTAATTACTGTAGTCATTTTCTTATGATACTTAATGTAGTTTTTCATGTTATGCTCAAGTAGAATATGAACTAATAAATGATTTTTTATATTCTCTGTTAATCATGAGCTTATGTTATACAATGATGTACTATTTACTAACCATAGAGAGATTTTACATTAATTTTCCATCCCTTTATTTGTCCAACATCTTGATTTTGATGTTTGGCAGTTTGTGTTTTATGGAGAAATGTGGCATTTTCAGGCTCAGTGAATCAAAGAACCTTTATAAGGAGTTTTATTTTGGTTCTTTCATTCCTATGCGATAAGTCCCAGGAGCAGTCTTAGTGGGCATGAGCTATGTTTTATTGTTTGTTTTAGATTTTATTTTAATAGAATTTCTAGATTGTCTTTCTTTCCCCAAATGGTTGTAACAATTCATGTTTCTAACAGTAACAGAAACAACTATTATTTACTGGATGCTACATAGCTTACATCATTCTGACAATGTTTATTTTTTTAAATGCTTATTGTGCTGTTGTGTGTTTTTTAAGTAAACTTTTATTGAGATGATGTTTGATTAAATTACATGTATGTTTCAGGTGTGCAGATTTGCAATATTACATCTTTAAACAATTCATCATGATCATTAGTTTCCATCCATTATCATATACTTGACCTTCTTTAGTAACCCACTCTTACTAACCCCCTTTACTTTCAATAACCCCAAACCATTTTCTGGGTCTTAGAGTTTGCTTAGTTTTGGTTTGTTCATTTGATTTTTTTTTACCATCATATGTGAGTGAAACCATACAGCATTCATCTTCCTCCTTCTGATTTACTTTACTTAGCATAATACCACATAGATTTAGTCATGTTGTTGCAAAAAACAAGATTGCATGTATTCAATGTTGCTTAGTTATAACACTGATGAAAAAAAAATTGATATCCAGTTGGGACACATGTTCTCTCTTGTCTGTGTGTGTTGTTTCCAGGTACTTCACTTTCCTATGACATCCAAAAATGTGCATGTGATTCACTGGCATGTCTAAATTGTCTCAGCTGGAGTGATTGTGGGTGCTGGTGTACTCAGATGAAATGACATCCTGTCCGGTGTTGGTATGTGCCTTACACTTCGAGCTTCCAGCACAGGCTCTGGACCACCAGCACCTCTGAATTAGAATTAGCAAGTTGAAAAATGAACAAATGAATGCATATTATTTTTTAATATCAAAAGTATGTTGGATCTTTATTTTGAAGTTTGGTGACCAGAAATATGCCATAGGAACTTAACTTTGTTTATACTAATTAGCATATAGTAAAATTGGTCTACATCAAACTAAATGGCTTCTGCACAGTTAAAGAAACCATAGTCAAAAAAAAAAAGCAACTTACTGATTAGGAGAAAATATTTACAAATCACACGTTCAAAATGCATTAGAACTCATACAATTCAATTCAACAACAACAAAACACAGTTATTTATATCTGATTTTGCATTCTTAGATTTCCATAATTTCAGTGGGTTTTTATTCTTTCTGTCATTTTAATATGCTTGAGTTCTCAACAGTTCTTTACTTTCTGTACTTGTTCTACTAGAATAGTTTAAGTAACATTTTAGGAACACTCCTTATAGTACTCTGTATTTCATGCCTGTGTTTCTCTTTCACTTTCCCTAACTGTACTATATCTTAAACCAATTACAGTACTTTTTTCATGTAAAAACCTTTTAATTATAAAATGTATTTGCCTATTCATCTATAACATAAAATTAATGTGTTCATTATAAGCACTTTCTCTACTATGGGTTTAACAAATGTTCTATTTGATACTTCCCTAAGTTTTACATTTTTTTTTTAGTTTTCAAAATTTTTAATCTATTGGAACTTATTTCTTTTATTGTACAATTTGATTATTTTTATTACAACTTAAAAAGGCAGATTTGAATAAATTATTTAAGTTTCACATTTGTTTTTAAGACCTTTAGTTTTAAGTTCTAATAAATATAGGTTCTCCCATATATATTTGCATAGTATGACGTTAGTGATGATAGCCATTAAAACATAACTATTTAGAAACTATGTAAACTGTCTTCACTTGAGGATTTAAACTTCAAACCTCTCATTTTTGTTTTTCCTTTTCAATAAAATTTGTGATATTTTCTAACTACACATGATTAGAACTGTTGACTTCAATGTCAAGAAATTCAGACCACTGGATATTACTACGAAGAAAACAGAATTGATGCAACCCATTTCCCTAAGCCTTATAATTTTTTCACTTTTGACACTTGATAAAAAAAATTGTTTTAAACACAACCAAGCTTTTATCATATGAATAGGCTAAGCAGATGATCAAAAGAAAAGAAATGAAACTCAATTCTAAGATTTTCCTGTGTATTTTTTCAATAGTCACATCATCTTTAATGTTTAATGGTATTTTAATAATTTTAGCGTATAAAATATCCTCTTATACATTTTAATGCTTACATAATATTCTACCCAATTATTGCCAACAGTTGATCCAGTAACTTCTATTAGATATTTATGATATCTCAAATTATTCTTTGTGGAAAAGGTGTCGATACTTGTCCATATAATTAATTATTAGCTTGGGCATAATCCCTAGATTCTGACTCTACAATTGTTTTTGAGACTTTCAATATGCATTGTTAAATTTCTTCTAAAAATAACTGTACTATAGTGGCAACCTATGGTGGAAATAATTACATGTTGTTGTCTACTTTATTTGAAACACTAGATTGGATATGTTAATAATAGTTTTTAAAAAGCACATGCTATTGAAAGGTTGTGAAAAGTAAATTTACATAAATTCATAGTTGCTTCTAATCCTTTCCATTTCTTTCTCCTTACATACAAAAATTCTTTATATCTCTGGATCTAACCTAATGCATACTGCAATGCCTGGCACAGGCATTGTGTTCAGTGCATTTTGAATTAGTAAATGTTTTACTTCTAAGATTCTGATACTTACAAATTGGGACCAAAGACTATTTTTAAGGTTCTCTTAGTATTAAAATTGCAATGCTTATTTGTAAAGCTCATCTATTCCTGAATTTCTCTTTCAAATATATTCCTAAGACCACTTAAAGTTCTCATATAGGTTGAATAGTTGTATTTGGGAAAATGAAATAGTCTCCTACAGAGACAATTCTTTGTAATCATTTCTTACCTGCCTAACAATTTCTATGGTCTTCAAGATCAGGGAATGAGATTTTCAGTGTAAAAGTCTTCTGTATATCTGTGGTTTGGCACACAGTGTAGAAATGCCTTGGTATCAACCTGATTGCATCCATCTTTGAATTGTGGGACTTGAAGTATAATACAAATTTGTTCATTTAGTCAGTTCCTTTTGACAAACATGAATATAGTCACTCTTTCCAAAGTCACCCATGGTGAACACTTTCTCATATCAAAAACTGTTTGGTACCTTATTTTACTTATCAGCACTTCTAATTCATAGATGAGCACATATAACAGAGAGACTTATTTTTCTCTCTCAACTTGTAACCAGCATCTCTGTGAGTTTCTGGGTCAGTCTGTGACCAAATAATTACTTGAATAATTATTCTTCAATGTTCTCCTAACCATGGCGAGATATCCAGGCAATCTAATCCACTAATATGTCTATGGCAAATTATTTGTCAGGGATTACCTTGATCCATTCCTTTGAATCACCTTGGTCAGGGGGACCAAATCCATCCAAATTTTTTTATATAATTTAATTACATAAGATGAAATACTGAAACTCCTCATTTTTAAGTATGATTATAACCCTGAAACAATCAAGTTCCTTGGTGAGGGGCAACAGTAGCAAACAGTTTACCTTGTGTAATCAGAGGGAAATGAAATACACTCTGCTGTGAAAATAGGGAACATATCTTGTTTTGTAACAGAAGGTATTCATATATTTATTCCCAGAGCAAAGCGATAATTCTCAAAGATGAAGTGGCATTTCCATTTGTAGCAAAAAAAATCATAATGGCTTATAAATAATGAAGTATATATTGCCAATGATAAAACATGTTTCTTGTCCATAAGCTGCTTTTTTCTTTTAATCAATGAATAAATAAGTAGAAATCAATGTTTCAAAAACAATTTAAAGCATGCCCTATGTGTTTAAGAATATATGTAGTCTTATAGAAGAATATATGACAGTTTATTAATTTGATGGGAAAAAAAAAACATGAGGATCAGAATGAGAAAGTAGTTCAGAAAATTACTGTGATTGGTTTTTAAGATAAATGTTTGCTATTGGTGACTCACCATACTTGATGGAGCATTTTGGATGTCTCTGCACACATTTCTGTTATGTCTGATTTTGTCCTTCACAGAAGGTGAAAGTGTTTCACAGTCACTCTATAAACAAGGAGCTCATCTGTTAATGTCAATGTAAAGTTTATTAATGTATAAGTTATATAGCCTACACCCACACATATGTCATATCATGAGACAAGGCACCATTTGTTATGCAACCTTCCATGCTCAGACATATGTCAATTCACATAGCAGAGTGCAGACAAACCAAAAATGAATTTTGTGAAAGGTTACTTTCAGAGATAAATTGTTAAGTTATTTATATAAATACATATGGATACTTACAGAGAATACTGTATGGATCCTTACAGAGAGTACTAGGATATTAGTTTAGCTATCATAAGTGATGTTCCACACTTTGTTGAGTGTTTTCCATAATTACATTTAAATTTTAAAAAATGTACATAGCTAGACTAGGTTTAAAACATCTGGAGCTGAGTGGGGCTGATGTTAAAGTGGGATTTGAGAAGCATTGTTTTCCACCCCTTCTTTTAGAACATAACATCCCTTTAGGACCTTTCAAAAATGCACACCTGTATTTTGGTTAAATAAAGCAATAGTAAATGTAAATAAAGTAAAATTGCATGTTGATTTTGCTAAAACTAAGGAAATTTATAAAATATATAATCATAATTTTTCATGGAAAAGTTTAAAATGAACAATTATAAAGAGCATATGTATGTAACAAATGATTTCTGGGCTTTATTAATTTCTTTACTTAACTTTAAAAAATAAATCACTCAACTATAATTGAATGAATGCTATGAATAAAACATGGTTAGTAAAATCAAGTAACTGCTGTAAGGAAATATAATAATCACTTTCTGAAGAAGTACCTAACTTTAATAAACTAAACATTCTTTTTTTAAAAAAGATTTATTTATTTATGCATACAAGAGCTGACCAGAGGTGTGGGGGTGGTGGTAAGAAGGTTCACCAGAGACAGAGTAGGGAGCAGAACAAGTAGACTGACTGAAATACATTGCTGAGGGGAGCAGCGGTCGAGGCAGGAGAGGTCTGCTATGCCATGTGGGTCCCCCTCCCTGACTGGGGATCGAACTTGTGCTGCTGTGCCATGGATGCTTTACAGTGTGGTGGTGCCCAACCCACTGCACCACAAGGGAGACCCTGAACTAAACATTCTTATGGAGGTCTATACCAGTATGGTAACATTTAAATTTTAAAATGTTGGATTTAATGTATTTTATATATATGTGATACAATCTCTCATTTTAACTACCAAAAAAAGATAGGAAATATTGAATTCACAGATATGCTTTATATTTTCCCTCAGAATATACTATAGCAGATGACAATATTGCTTTTATACACACACACTCACACTCACTAAAAACAATTTATAAAAACAAATATATGCTTCAGAAAACAAGAATTACTTGCATTTGATTAGATTAGTTATGATAATACAAAAAAGGGAATAGGCTATAATTTAATAATAATTCATTCTGCTATTTGACAGAGAATTTTAAGAGTTTAATAGATCAAGTTATTAATTAATTAATCATGCATTAAATATTTCCACTTAGATAGCATTATTCTTTAATTAAACTCATTAAATCACATAGCAATTAGTATTTTAGATGCCTCTTAGATAGTCTGTACATAAATTACTCAAGCTTTTCTACATATTACTACAGATTGACTCCTATATAATCTATAAATGCAGCTCTTATATGGGAATTTCATCACTTTCCACTTCCTTACCTATAAGCTCACACTTCTCACTTTGCTTGTATCAAAGAAGAAAAGACCTGATGCTTATTGTAGCACTTATCAGGTATAATCATGAGTGTATAATTTTCTATCATCTAGATTTGTTTATTAATTACTGCATACATGTGTTAATTACTGCAAGATCAATGTAGGGATATTAATGAACAGTGAGTGTTTTTAACTTGTCAACATTTATATACATACACACACACACATATGGGGGCAAGACTCCATTTCATATATTCAGCTCAAAGGCAGTTTCTATAATTTTCTCCTAATCAGATATCCTAGCAGGCACTTTGTCAAAGTTGTTGGGTTCATTTTAGTTTATATACTGAATCAATAAAGTATATGATATCTATCTCTCAGCACACACTGCTACTAAAGTTTTTTTAATCCTTCTAATTTCCTACATGGTATATTTTAGATAAAACTTCAACATGATTTTCAGCACCTCCCCTCCCATCCCGAGTCCATTATCTCATCATCCAATTAAAGTAATAAATAGTCTTATACAGGAGTGAGGAGTTGGTCTTGATAAAGAGAATGTTAACTAAAGTGTAAAAGTTAATGGATTTGTGGGAAAATTATTTTTAAAATGCTTGTTTTAAGATAAAAATGTACAAAGAAATCGACCTAAAGGGGAGTTCTATATATGATATTTACAAATTATGATAGATAAAATATTCTATAAATACTTACACTAGAGTCAACTAAAATGAATTAGAAAGTGTGGAGTTTGTGCAACTAAGGGAAAGGAAAATTGAACATTAGTGTATCCAAGTTATTAATGAAGCATACCTCTAATATATACAAATTATTTTCATAAATATTTTATATTAGGCAGTTTAAATCAGTCCAAAGTAATGAATTTATAAGTAGTGTAACACTCAAGATTCAGTTGATTTCAGTTTATCAATCCTTTGTTATGGGATTCAAGTGACTGAGGATGACATTTAAAATATGTAATGAATGAAAAATAAATGATGTAATATTTTAAGATGGCATCGTCAATCTTTGTAAAAAATGCCAGTATTTTAGGGTCTTATCCTATATACACATATTTATATGTAAAGTATAGATAGATAGCTGTCTATGTATGTAGGAACACATGGATAAAGTAAATTGTCTGTGGTGAAGATTTTTTTTTAAGATTTATTTATGCATACAAGAACTGGGGTACAGGGCAGAGATACGGGGGTTGGGAGTGCATGAGAAGATTCACCAGAGTCCACTGTGCCATGTGGGTCACCTCCCTGGACAGCGATCAAACTCATGCTGCAGTGGCATAGTGCTTCATAGTGCAGCAACTTAACCCTGGTGCCACCAGGGAGGCCTTATGATGCAGATATTTGAAAAGACAGTAAGATCTGTACTAAAATAGTCACACTCGGGATACTGGCTAAATGGAGGACTTAAATATGTTCAAGAGACTGTTACTTGGATTTTATCTTCCTCCCCATTTCCAGAGGAGTAATCTTTCATATATATATGTAGCCCATATAATATGGTAATGAATTAGTCATCAGCTGTGATTTGTGTATTCCAAGACAAATGTTTCATTGATATGGGGATTGGGGAATGTTTCATGTAAAGGACAGACAGAAATAGTAGGAGAAAGAAGATACCTGGTCTTTTAGCTCTATGTCATATATGAGAGTGGATTTTACTGAGGCCTTTGAATCTTGAGAGACACAGGCTGTGAAATGACAATACAGTGAATATCGTTGCCCTCTGGGCTGGGTCTATTCAAATGAAGATTGAATATATGAAATAACTGGGAAGCAATTTAGCTAATACAATTTAATTTTGTGCTATATATGTGAAGCTTTCTATAATCATAGAGCCAGGCTTCAAACAACTGGGAAATTTAGAATGGGCTTATTTTTCTTTCTTCCATTTCTTACTAATATTTCTAATATGATTTTTTTTTCTCTCAGAGTCTCTGCCTTAATTTCTGAAAACAGATTTCTACTCCTTTTATGACTATAAGTTTCCTCATATGGAAACTTAGAAATCTCCTTCATCTTAACTTACCAATCTTTGAACACTGATGATTAGATACTTTCATGAAATATGAGAGCTTCACATAAAAGTTGTAACTTTTTATAGTCTCCAGTATAAAGGATCCAGTAAGAATGACTTAAAGATACTAACATACTATGCACCGTACACATGTTATACTCACAAGTAGTAACTACAGAGATTCTTTTCACTCTATATTCTCTCTGAGGATATCACCAAACAGGCCCAAAACTGGGAGTTATCCTTTGACACCTGTCATTCTTAATCCTCCTACATCAATTCAGTGTTTCCTCACGTGTGCTTCTATAATTTTTTTTGCAATCATCTCTGACTTCTATTTAATCTTTTTACAAAGATTATTATAGTAGATTCTTACTAATTCATTTGTCTCAAGTTCTGTGTTCAAACAGAACAGCTTGATAAAACAATTTCCAAATTGTTTAACCTGTCAACATTCTTGTGTTCAAATGAACAACACATGAGATGAAAATGCAAAATCTTCATATATGTGAAACATAGAGATAAATAAATTGAAAACCGATACAGATTTAAATAAAAATGTATCTTAACTCCAGAGCAGGGAGGTGAGGCAGTTCTGGAAGAAGTAAATACACAAAAATCCAAAGAAATTATTTACAGATATGTCACAAATGGAGATTTATATAGAGATTTATTTGAGATTTTTCATGGAAGACTCCCCTGATCAAAGCAAAAGTCCTATCATAGATTAGAATTGACAAGGCAAGCAAGAAATTAAGGGGCATCAATAAGTTTTTTGTTATTAAAATCACTTATCAGTGTAGTTAAAAGTTAGGACTTTCCTAGGAACTAAGAGGAACATTCAACAGAGAAAATGCTTTCTTTATCACTAAGTTACCTATTTGTTGTGATGCAATATCCACAATTCAACATTCATCTTTCCCTGAAGGTATAACATTAGTGCAGAAACTAGGCTACCTTGTTCCATGGAGTTCCTACTGTTAAGTCCATATCTACCTTAAGTCTTTGTCATCATCATGGCTGCTTAGGTTCATGTGTCAAAACTGTTGTTTTAGGGTGTGAGATAAGAAAGATGCATTTTTTAATCCCATGCATTTATTTTGATATTTAAAGTTCATATTTAGTATTATAATATGTTCGAGTTGTCCTCATGTTAAATTTGCATTTCTTTGTTTTCTGTATTAGAAATCTAACTATCATAATTATCTTTGCTATATTTATCTATCTAAACACAGATATGCATGTATATTATTTCCAATAATCATAACAGTGATACTTTAAACAGACCACAGAATAAATTTTAAGATTTATTTGAAGTTTCATTTGAATATAAAATATATTTGACTAAGAATAAGCTGTGAACACAGTGTTCTAAAGACAGTTGAAATAATTCCTTCTCCACTGTGCTTTTGTAAACAACATGATATATAGCTCAGCTTATTTGTTTTGATTTCCATTCAATTTTTAGGAATTGTCTTTTTAGTTTTGCTGATTTAATCATGAGTGGTTTAATAAACTACACTGTCACTATAATTCTTCACCTGAAATTTTTGTCATCTATTGACTTTTAATAAACTATTCAATTGAATTACAAGCACACATTACAAAAAAGCACAAGTCATATGTGTAACTCAAAACCA
Source organism: Galemys pyrenaicus (assembly GCA_019455555.1). Lineage (NCBI taxonomy): Eukaryota > Metazoa > Chordata > Mammalia > Eulipotyphla > Talpidae > Galemys > Galemys pyrenaicus. The sequence continues at coordinate 7,870,696 of JAGFMF010011791.1, forward strand.
TGGGTAAGTGTAACTGTGCAACCACCACTGAAGATAAAGAATCATAAAATAGATTATTCTCAGTAGTCCCCCAAACCCAAAGTGTTTAACTTTTCTAGCGTTTAAAATGAGTTTACAGGCATTTTTTACACTTCCCAGAGTTGAAGCATGTATGATCTATATTTGCTACAAGTATACTTTCTCTGATCTATCATATTGGCAAAACACAATAGAACAGAAGTTCAGAAACAAATTTCCACAAACACTGGACATTTGATTTATGACAAAGAATAGTGGGAAAAGGTCTGAAATGTCAATAAATAGTACTGAATCCTTTGGTTATTATATGGAAAAAAAGTGAAGCTTGACCCTTACTATCACCCTGTAAATGAAAATCATACTCAAGAATAAAGGGTAAAGCAAGAAAATTTCTAAAAGATAACAAAAGTGATTATCTACATAACTTTTGAGTTAGGATATGTTACCTAAAAAAATGAAAACATTATCATTAAGGAAAAGTTAATACTTGTAACTACTGATATATCAAAATCTAGAATGCTGTTCACCAGCATTCTAATTGACAATAATCAAATTTCAATAAATAAATTGACAATAATCAAATTTCAATAAATTGACAATAATCAAATTTCAATATATTTTCTTCTAGTGGTATTATATATGCTCTTTCTACCCTCTATCACACACTATTCAGTTTTTAATATTTTCTTTAATGTCCATAATTTTTTCTACCTCTTTACTATATAAAATATGTATTTCATCATCTCTTGACATTTCTCAATTTTTATACGGTTATGGGAGATGATCCTTCTGTAATTATTTTCAAACTTTAAGGTGGCTGAATTATCTGTAATGGCTGGAAATTTTGTTCATTACATTAAGAAATCATTACCAATTTCCTACATTATCAAAAACTTCCATAAGAAAAGTGACCATTTCTCACATACTGTCAAGATCCCTAAGTTCCTCTGCTTATAAACACTTAGATTCTTATTCTCCAGTTGAACAAAGTGAATTTGAAATTTATATAGAGATATACAGATTTGAGCTTTCTTTTGAGTCATGGGGACTTATCAAAGCAAAACCCCATCATAGACTATATATTAGTTTACTAGGTCTGTCACAACAAAATACCCACTGATTGGAAACATTTGCTCATAGTTCTGGAGTCTAGCAGTTTGAGGTCCAGATATGGGTAGCATGTTTGATTTTGAGGTTCTCTCTTTGATTTGTAGATTATGATCATCAGCTTCACATGATTTCTTTTTGTGTGTTTATGTGTGTGTGTGCCTATTTCCCTTTTTTTTTAATTACTAGAATTTTTATTTGACCCAGAATAACTCTCTTCTCTTTTTCTCCTTTAAGGACATCAGTGATATTAGGGCACACTTAACTTAATGTTAATGACTATATTTTACTTAATTGCTTATTTAAATACCCTATCTTCAAATACATGTTTTTGTACATCTCTTCAAATACATATTCTGAGTTACTAAACGTTAAGACTTTTGACATGTGGGCCTCCCTGGTGGCGCAGTGGGTTAAGCAACGCACTGTGAAGCAAACCGCAGCCACTGCAGCACGAGTTGGATCCCTGCTGCCGGCCAGGTAGGGGGCCCACATGGTGCAGCAGACCTCTCCTGCTGTGCCCGCTGCTCCCCTCAGCAGTGTACTTCAGTTGATCTGCCTGTTCTGCTCCCCGCTCTCTGTGGTGAATCCTCTCACCACCCCCCACACCTTTGGCTGTACCCCAGTGCTTGTATGCATAAATAAATAAATCTTTAAAAAAAAAAAGACTTTTGACATGTATTTGGGGTCAGGGGGCACACAACTAAACCCAGGACCAAAGGAAATGGCTCATTAATTTGAACTTCCCTTTTATTAAGATAATCCTTTAATTATTCCATATTATATAGGAGTCTAATTATCTATTGAATCATACAGATTCAATACCAAATCTCCATTTGTTATATATTTTAAAATAATTTCCTTAGATTTTTGTGTATTTAATCCTTCCAGGACTGCCTCACCTTGCTATATAGCTGCTCTGGATTCAAGATGCATTTTCATTTATATCCATATCACTTTTCAAATTATTTCTCTCTATAATGTTTCCTATGTTACAAAAAATTTGCATTTTCACCTTATATGTTCATTCTAACACAAAAATATAAACACAGTTGATATTACTGTTGAAAACAATCCTGCTATACAATTGGAAAGAATATTTTTTTGAGGTAGTTGAAGATATCATTTATTTATTTTTTTAAATTTTATTATATTTAATTGCATTTGACATCGTTTGTTTTCCCCAGTGGGTTCCCATCACCATTTCACCCGTGCACTGTCACCTCAGTCCCTTGTGCTCTTTACATAATATCTAAGATATTTATCATCTATCAATCATAAAGGGAATGATAGAAACTTTACAATTTAAGAGTCAATTGTGGTTAAATGTGGAAGGTTCATGGCTGAATATACAATTGAATATACAATATACAATATATGGTGTCATGAAGAGTGTTGAATTATCTTGGAATTTTACCTCTAAAATAAACTTAAATTATTTTTTTAGATAAACCCAGATGAAAACTGTGTGAACAAAGACATTTATTTCTGTTGCAAAATAGTTGAAAACTATAAATAACTGATGAAATTTATTATCAATGAATAATTTATATGTAATTGTTTACATGTTAAATAATTGTTAATATATTAAGAATTTGAAATAATATTGCTATGTGATATAAAAAATGAGCCCACCAAATATTATAAATCTATGTATATACACATGAACACACACTATATATATATTTATAAATACACACAAGTATAAAAAATTCTAGAGGGTAATATATATCACAAACCCATATAAATTACTTTTGGAAAAAATATAATTGTATATGTCTTTTGTGGATTTTACATTTTAAAATTTTTTTGATAATAACTTCCAGCTATTTTATTAGTAGAGCTATTATTTATTAGAAGAGCTAATAAATCTCAATATATTGTGACTGTGCATTCTTTTAAATTAAAATATAATATTTATGTTATCAAATGATTATCCAACAAACCAACACATTACAAATAACTGCAATCATTGAGTTTTTGTTTTCAACAATGTTTAACACCATTTACTTAAATAGAACTAAATAATCACAGAAAGAGAACCAACCAGATAAGGAAAAGGTATATAAAACATGTGGCCTCTCAAATAAAAATAGTTAACAAGAATAGGGGAATTTCCCTCCACTTATAAAAACTATATAATTACATTTCACACTTGCTATTTAATATTAGCTGCAAAACTGAGATTAAAACAACAGAAACACTGGAATAACCATAATAGAGCCAAATTTTATGTATTTTATTTCTACAATCCATTGATCAAAGCATATTTGAGCAGAATATTCAGCAGGGAAAAAAAATAGTCATGGAACAGAGAAAAAAATATGACGACTGGCTATTGGAATTTGTATCTTTCCTGAAATCTGTAGACTCTTTGCTTCTGCTGCATCATTTAGCAGAGAAGCCACTTCTTGAATCCATTTAATGATACTATAAAATAACTCTTTTCTAGAAATTCAAAACATCCCTGACAGCAAAAGGTGACTAAATGCATTCAGTCAGGTGAGGTTCAATCTTAGATCTTCATGGAACACTATGACATGTTATTTAAAAAAAAAATCCCTTACATAGTTTTACAATATACTCAGCCAGCAAGCAAAATTATAGCCATATTGGTTTTAAAATTATTGAAATACTTTTTTTCTCTTGCTAAATATCTGCTGCCTCAAGTCCCCAAATCCAAAAGTCCTACCTCTGCCAATAATATGCAGGTTGTCTCTGTCCCCTTCTGAGTCTCTTCATTATCACACTTCTATTTTATTTGTAACTACATTGTGCTGGTTTTCTAAGTGATTAGAATTTCAGCTCTTCTTATGTGTAGTTATGTGGTAGCACAAAATAAATTCTGTAAACTTTAGTGTTTACTTAATATTACTTATTTTCAATGTAAAACATGTAAATCAATGACTATATCTATATCCAAGTTCTATTTCATATAAGAGGTCTTCACCTTTGACCCTTTTACAAACTTTAATCTAATTCTTTGTTTTACAGTTATTTTGTTTGAGATTTCTCTCTTCTTCTTTGATGATTACTCACTCTGTATTCCCTAGGTTAAAACTTATAGAAGGGCCTTCCCTGAAACACCGCTGAACAGTATGCTTATTCTTTTATGCTTATTATAGCAAACTTTAATAATAATGTGTATTTGGGCATTTGTCTACATGTTCTTAATCTGATCAACTATTTATTTTCTTTTTCTATTTAGCTAATATCCTCTTTAAAAGTGGGAATTTGATCATCATTCATTTTGCTGCTCATAAAGTAATCCAAGTTAGGAAATACTGTAGGTGCTCAATAAGTATCTGTTGAATAACTGAATGGCAAATTTAGACAGGGGGGAGAACTGCCAACAGATAACATTATTGTAGCCACTGAACTGGAGTTCAGGAATAGGACACCAGATCCTTGGAGAGCTGTGTCTAAAAAAGAAAACTTCAGAACCTTGCCTTAGAGACTCTGGGGAGCTTTTAGCTACAACAGACTACTATTAGTCCTTTTCCTATATGACCTTTCAATGCCATTTGATAGTGCTGACTCATCATTGCTTAAAAAAATTTTAGTTGGTTTCCTTTGTTCATCATTCTGCAAATTTTCCCCAAACTTCTTATCTAGTATGAACAGCTTCTTATTTATTATAATTATAAATTATTGATAGAAGATAAAGAGTCCTTATTTAAGTTTAAAGTACACATATATTTTCACATAATAAAGCACTGACACAAAATGAACAAAAGGCCAAAAAAAAAAAAAAAAAGTTGAACAGGTCGATTTTATAGAATAGAAAAAAAACACTTAAAATATTTATGATTTTATGGAACTTCTGATTAAAAATATGATTAAAATATTATCATAGGTGTTAAAATACTATGAAATGCAAAATTAATTATTTTTTCCTCAGATAATGAATATAAACATTACTAGAGTGTTCCAGTGAAAGTTTTTGGAACCTAGAAAGCTGAATCAAGATCTTTTAAGAATTTAAAAGATAATTGAGCCTCCCTGGTGGCACAGTAGTTTAAGCAACAAATTACAGCCACTGCAGCACAAGTTCGATCCCTGCCTCTGGCCAGGGAGGGACCCACATGGTGTAGCGGGTACCTCCTGCTTCGCCCATTGCTCTCCTCAGCAGTGTGTTTCAGTCAGTTTGCCTATTCTGCTCTCTGTTCTGTCTCTGATGAATCCTCTCACCTCCCTAGACTCTGGCCTGTACCCCAGCTCTTGTATGCATAAATAAATAAATCTTAAAAAAATAATTTAAAAGATAATTTATTAGTATGGCTGTAAGAATGATGGGACTGAGAAGACACCATAGGTCAGGAAGGACTATTGTGATATACCCAACTTCCATTCCTTCCCTGGGTATTATATTCGCAGGTATTCACCTGAAGGGCAACTGATAGCACCTGCCACAGAGCTGCACCCAATCAATTACAGGTGGGACTTGACTTACAAACAACTCTGCCCTCTCACTTCTCAGTGGATAGCTAAGTTCTATATTTTACACTGGTTCTGGAATTTTTCACAGCAGGAGTAAGCAATGGGCACATATAATTATATTTGTGGATATTTGTTTCACAAAGATTCAGAAGATAAAATATGTCCTCCATGAAATGTTCCTCAGGTATTCTAATGATAAAATATCAAATAATAAGATCATGCAAAGGTCACCAAAAATAATCTTATTTACAATACTATGTACAGAATTAAATCACTCATGACTTTTGTTAGAAGACCTGCTTAAATTTTAACCTTACAAAATCATGTGACTAGACCTACATATGAGTATTTTAGAATTTTTCCAGAATAGTTGGATCATCACTCACTACTACTAGTACTTTAAATCACTAGGCAAGGCTATGGAATTCTTCACTACCACATTTTATATTTAAATGGTATAACTCATCAGTCCAATGGCCAAGGACCGAGTTTGTATTCTTTTTGGGGCCACCATAAGCAAAACTCCAACACAGGACACCTACACTCTACAATATAGGTTTCTGCTAGAACCAATTACATGCTCAGAGAAAAAAGGCGGACAATGTAATTAGCATGAAGGAAAAACATTGCATTGTTGTATACTTTCATTTCACCTTGTGTTATTAATGGTTCCATTAAAATAAACGTTATAATATTTGTTCTCATGGTAACTCTCTCTAAATATTTAAAGAAAGACAAAGATTAGTCATTTTTATTTGTTTAATATTCAGTGTGTTCACCAGCTAAGTAAAAAGGCCAGAAAAGGAATTAACCTTTGCTCTTGGTTTGATAGGAATGAAACTAAAATTAGAACCACTAGCATTAATATTGTTAAATAGAAGCTGCTGGAAAGACAGATGAAGGCTTTACAATAACCCCAGATGGCTACTGGTATATCCTTCTCAAAACAAAATGCCATCCTGTTTAGTTCAAAGATCATTAGTTCTCGTATTTGACAATTTGGGATTTTACATCTCATAATGTGAGAAATGCACTGTGTTTGTTATCTAACGGCGTGTGTGACCCTGGGCTAATTAAAAGGTGTACATGAGCAGGGGAAGGTGAAGCTTCCCTGCTTTATTACAAGTAGTGGTTGTTCCCTAGAGACAGAACCATCAAAAGATTCCTGGAAGTTGTCCAAGGCATCAGTCAAAAGCAATGTGCTTCCCAGATAGTAAGGCCACTGAGGTGATTGTTCTGTGGCAACTATTAATCTGAGTGTGGCTTTCTGTTTCTCAGGTTGGTGTAATAGGAAACCTTAGAGGGAATAGAATAAGCAGACAGAAACTGAATGTGACCTTTGCAGCTGACAGGCACACTACCTTTGGGGTGGGGTTGTAGAATGGGAGAGTTGTTTAATTTCTGCACGCTCAGTCATCTTTTTAAGTGGAACAGGAGAGTATAGAGACACCTCTAATGCTGTACTTCCATTCCACAGCCCTCTCACCTCCTGGGTTAGTTTTGTATTTTTACTCCTACATAGTATTTCTAGCTGAGCATTCAATGAGAAGCAAGATCAAGCATTTGATAAGGCTGGGACCATAAAGAATTAGAGACAGTTGAAAACCCTTGTCATAATTCCAATTCTAGGAATCTCTCCAACAGAAGTAATCCAATTATGCGCAAGGATAAACATTTCATGATTGTATGCGAGGGTAAGCAATGTAACTAAAAAATTCAACAGGAGGGTGCTAAATATATGATATACATGTAACATATATAAAACTGTTAATTAGATATGCATCACTATAATTCATGGGCTACATATAATTCATTCCTTATATGTAATTACACATAAGTAATATCATAATTGCATATATGTCTGTGTGTATGTATAGATATATAGATAAAAAGATAGTAGGGTAATTTTTAAATTATAATTTCCTTTTTATAACACATGCTATATGTAATAAATACTGTATCTTATAATATGAAATTTATACATCATAAAAATATGTACACATACATGCAAAGAAAGAAAGAAATATATCACAACACACACTGCTACAAACAAACACACTAGTGAAAAAGAGAGGTCAGAGTGAGAAAGTTTGTGTATTTATGCCTGTAGCTAGCACAGAATGGTCTCTGGGGATATACATACATAGTAGTGGAGCAATGAGGGCAAAGAGGTAGACATTTTATAAATATTTTAATTTATAATTTCAAAGATATATTAAATTTGTAAATAAAGATACAAGAGGAAAATATCTTTAAAAATGTGGTTTTCATGTAAAAACTGATTTTCTTTTTTTGATCACCCATTTCCTCTTATATATATATTTCAATTGGGCAATTGCCAGAATATTCTGTGGATTACACTTTTTATCAAGAATAATAAAAACATTTTCAATAGCTAAAGGAAGGGTTGTGCTAGTGCTAACATAATATGATATGGTATAATTTATAATTTTAAATAAAATGCACTCACTCTTCCAGATCAGTTTATCCAATAATTGTTGTATCATTACACATCAGACCCTCAGGATAGTCATAGGATGGCAGTAGTCTGAGATAAGGCCTCCTCTCAACAAGATTAGAAATCAACTACTTTCTGTGTTCACTTCAAAGTTTCAGCAAGCAAAATCAGCATTCTCACTGGCTTATTTCTAAACCAAGTACCATAATAAAGATTAAGGAATTCAAAAGATTAATGAATTTTAATGAAAATGAGTTAACAAAAATGAAAAATAGATATAATTTATGATTTAACACATTGTTTTCTTTATCAACTTCCCATTTCTACACACAACACAAACCATAATGAGTAAAAACACATGAAAATTTCTCTGCTTCTGAACCCCCTCTTTGGCTCTCCCACCAGTCTGTCTGTTATGTGGGCTCTTTTGTCCCCTTTTGGGGCCTAGCTAGTCTTTGATGTCACCTTACAAATGTCTAGCTGGAATTGTTGTCTCCATTGTCTTAGAGAACTACGCAAAAGTGAGAAAGCAAAGATCCTTTCTATATTTGAATAAGAGGAAGAAAAGTTAGGACTACTTATGGATCAGTTTTGAATTCCATACATATTTGAATAACAGAGAACACATAGCATATACTTCTTCTTTCTGCCACCCCAAAAAGTAAAGATATAACACGTGCTGTTACATGGAACAGACTTTTTTCTTACTCATTTTCAGCTTTCTTGGATTTATAGATCTTTTCTAAATAACTCATGCCTCTTTTTACCATGTTTGGATTGGTAAGAATCAAAATCTCGTTTGAACTTCAAGAGGAATGACTTTTTAGCCTTTTTTTTTTTTTTTTTGTAATTCACCATAGACTCTTACCAAGAATGAGTGAAGTGTTCTATAGCCCAGTGCAGTTCACTGGAGGACTCTTTCAGTCTTTTTGAAACAAATATTTTAAATGATGCTGAGCAATTTTGAATATAATGCACCCTTTCAGCATATACTCTTTGAGAATCCGCAGAGAAAGCAGTAACTTACTATGATCAGTTTCTGCTTTTTGCCCAGACTGTCTTACCTCAATTTCTCATTCTTTATGTACTTTCCCAATCATAGCATCGTTTTTGGAATGTTACTTAGACAAATCTTATGTTAGGTTGGTTAATTATGGAAAAAGTTCCTTTTGATTTGTTGTGATTCTAGTGGTAAAGTTTCACTTCAGTTGATTCTGTACAATCTTTCCATTTTTTTTTTGTGGCATCTTTTCAAGTCATCCTCTTACCTATGTTGAGATTTGCTTTTCTTGTATTCTCAAATCTTTACTTCCCAGTTAGCATGACTTAACTACTTCAATTTAAAATTTTCAATTTCATTTACTGAAAACAAAAATAAGAGGGGCTATTATCCTGCACAAATAAATATTTAAATTTTAAAATTAAAGTTAAATGTGATGTTTTGTAACTACATAAATACTAAAACTAAAGTGACATTAAAGGGTGTAAATACTTCCCAGAAATTGGTTATTTCTCACAGACCCTTATGTTTGCATTCCAGGCCCACCGACATCAGAACGTGACACTATGGCACTTTATTAGACACATAAACAGCCTATAAAGACATCCTAAAACAAGTATAAATTGGTGTCTCTCTATGACTTAGTACTTGTCTCTTAGGAAAAAAGGGAATCTAGACTGAAGTTAGAGCTGAATGTGGGTGATGCCAAGACTAGCAGAGGAGTAAAAAAGAAAAAAATAAAAAGGTTTTTATAGAATTGGATAAAGACAAATTAATAAAAATAAACCCTGGAAAGTTGAATGTGTAATGGGTACAACCAAGGGGGAAGATAAGAGAAAAGGGGAGGGACAAGAACAAAGTTGGGGACACAAAGGTCCATAGACTATGGGTTCTGTGGTGGTGGGATCATGAAGGCATCAATGCCTAAAGGTGGCAGGTCAAGGGAGAACCCTACACTTCCATAATGCATACAATTATGTAAACCTATAGTAACTAAATTAAAAAACACTATTTAAAAGTATTTTTAAATAAATAGAATACACAATGACATTCTGAAAAGTTATTTATAGATACAAAAGAAATCAGTATGGAACACAGAGGTGATCAGAGAGCATTTATATTTTGCTGGGTTTTGTATCTTCTCAATAGAATGCCCACCTCAGCTAATGCATACTGAATGCATTACTTGTAAAAGGTCAAACACCAAGCTAGCATTAAGTGTCAAAATTTAATTACTCAAATTCTCCTAACGTTAATTTTTACATCTAACTAGCATTTTGCATCCTGCTGGCTTAGCTAACTACCTTACATAAGACAAGAAGTTGCCCAAGTCACTCTCCCTCAAAGCACAGTCTAATTAGTTGAAGGCAATGAAACTCCATTGGTAAGTATCACATACACATTATAGCTCTATCAGTAATTCTAAAGCAAATATAAACTGTACTTCTGTTAGGACTATTTAATCCCCCTAACAATATGGCAAGGCTCTTAGGTGCTATATCAATAGCTTTGCAAATAGTGAACAAATTACTTATTATATAAATTTTTCTGGTATGTCAATTTCTCAAATTAGGTACAAATTTTAACAAACTGGTTACCTACACTAAAGGATAATATTCTCTTCACTTTATGGATATTATAAACATAACAAAACAATGATTTTTGAAAACATGAGTAAAATTAAAAATATTCTATACTTAGTGGAAGTAAAAAGGTCTTCCAAAAAGAAATATATTAAGCATTTTTAAAATATGTAATACTTAAGTAATTTCTGTAGACACAAAATTTTCAATATAATACTTTAATATAATTTAAGAAAGTCAGCCTACTTGCATTCATGTATAAGTAAGGTTGAATTCAGCAGCAATTCAGGTTAATTGCAAGTAATTATATTGTGTATCTACCTCCATACTTGTAAACTTCAAAACTGACATATTTAAAACCTGCCTTCTTGTTATTGAAAAAAATATATTTCAAGCAATATTTTCAGTTTGTTTCAAAGAGTTTTTACTAGAAAATTATTTTGTTCAGAGATGACTGCAAAGGCACTTTGTAAACATTATATTTTGGACTTATTCATCTTTCTGCCTTCTTACTGAATCAAAAACCCCATCTTGATTCTTATAATATTTATCTGTGACTCCCTTTTGACTGGTGATAATTTAAATTTTGCAGTCTCTATCAATGAACGGGAATTTATTGAGGAATTTTCATGTACAGTGTAATATTCTCTTTTTTATGGATTGTGAAAATTTGAAGGAAATATGATTTCTCCACATGCTCTGTAAGCAACAAATAAATGTGAGTAAAGCGTTAACATTTTCAATGACTTTTCTTCTCTAAGTGACTCATAAGTTTATGAGTTAGCTCTTTGTTCCTGTTCTTATGGTGTATTTCAAAGCTAACACTAGCCACAAACAATTCTTAGTTTTGTGAACTGTCTTGTGCATGACAGGATATTTAGCAGCATCCCTAGTCTCTACTCAACAGATGTCAATAGCACTCTTTCTTCTGCACATTTGAAAACATGATAAATGCCTCCAACATTGTTAAACCACCTTTGAGTGGAAAAATGGACTCCACTTGAGAACCACTACTCTGTTACATATCCTGACCAGTGATTAGTGCCCTATTAACTCCTTCAACATGGACCTTCCTGATGAGTCACCCTTTCTGCCAAGTTAATTTTAGCTGATTAAGGTAAGCTGTCCTCAAATTTGTTCAAGTCACATTTGCTTGTTTTCAACTGCATGAATTAATTAAATATTAAATGTTACCACATAGAATGATTACGACAAAAAGAGATTCTATTAAGAAAATTATGTGCTTTAGAAAAAATGTGAGCCCATATAATTAATGTCAAGATAATATGAGATAAATCTAATAAGTGATTAAAGGAAATTGTAAAAAGATCTTGAAGAAATATAAGATGAAAGTATTTTTAAAATGTTCTAAAATATCCTTGCCAACTTGGGAAAATTAAATTAGTTATTGAAGTCTTCAAAGTGGAAAAAAAGACAACATTGGGGTTCATGGAGTGTGAACCTCAATTCTGAAAACATTTTATGTCAACATTAAGGAAGGTATAATGCTTGTATATATTATCAGTGAAATTAAATTTTCAAATTTTTAATAGGAATTGTACATTTAAACCCAGCTTTTCCTTTTAATCACCAAAGTATTCTTCTTGTGGGAACGTTTAATTATTTTGCTTCTTTTATTACATTATGAGACATATGCTTCATGGTTATATCTACCAAGGGACAGGGATTAGTTGATATCTGTTGATGCTATGAAATTACCCATTGAGTTACACCCTCAAAATATAAAACTTTGGTATGAAGTTCCATTACGTCTGCATCATGAGGGTACATAGATTGGTGCTGGGTTTATTCTAACTCACTACATTCACAATGACTTTAAAAAGCTATATCATATCAGTCATCTGACTTGGTACACTTGAATTTATTATGTATTATTACATAAATTACAATGAACATACATGTATGTTAATATAATATATCTCAATTCTATATATTTATATATACATTATGCATCATAGACACACATATAGAAGGACCAATGTTTGAATAATTTATTTTTTAATCAAGGCTACATTGATTTACAGCAATGTATAAGGTTTAAAGGAATAGATTCTCACTTCCTTAGATGTATATTAACATACCACTCCATCATCAAATCAGTCACTGACCTTTACCCTAGGTCATTTCTCTAGATGTTCACTTTCCCATCTTTTTTTTTTTTTTAAGATTTTATTTATGCATACAAGCACTGGGGTACAGGCCAGAGGTGTGGGGGGCGGTGAGAGGATTCACCACAGAGAGCCGGGAGCAGAACAGGCAGATCAACAGAAGCACACTGCTGAGGGGAGCAGCGGGCACAGCAGGAGAGGTCTGCCGCACCATGTGGGTCCCCCCCTGGCCGGCAGCAGGGATCGAACTCGTGCTACAGTGGTTGTGGTCTGCTTCATAGTGCGTTGCTTAACCCACTGCGCCACCAGGAAGGCCCTCACTTTCCCATCTTTGTTCCTGTCCCTCTACTTTCCTTCTTGAGCAGCCTTAATTTTGCAGTTGTATTTTAGGGTTTGTTTAGGGTTAGTTTTGTTGGTTCCTTTTTTTCTTCCCTATATATCTCACATGAGTTAAATTATCTGGTATTTTTCTTTGTACTGATGACTTATTTCACTGAGCATAATCATCTCCACTTCCATCTATGCTGTTGCAAATGTTGAGTTCATCTTTTTTCAACAGCAAAGTATTACACTGTGTATATAGATCACATCTCCTTAGACCACAAGTCTGTTGGTGAGCATTTAGGTTTTATTTCCTTAACTTGTCTAATGTAAATAGTGTTGCAATGAATACAGGAGTGTGTATATCCCTTCAAATTAATGATTTTATAATCTTCAGGTACATACTGAGGGATAGACATGATGGATCACATGGTACATCTATCTTTAATACTGGAAAAGCTTCCATTCTGTTTTCCATGAGGGTTACATCAGTCTATATTTTTGAGGGTCCTTTTTATTCACATCCTCAATTTGCTCTTTTTGGTTTTCCTGATATGTATCATTCTCACTTAAGTGAAATGGTCTCTCATTGTAATTTTGATATGTGTTGAAAAGCAAATGTTTCTGAAACAAAGTTTCTTATTATAACAAGTCCATGTTTAAGCTGTAAGCTGATATTTTTAGGTCAAAATCTTTCATAATAAAATACTATGCCCATAAGATCTGTGTGTGTGTGTGTGTGTGTGTGTGTGAAAGAGAGAGAGAGAGAGCGAGAGAGAGAGAGAGAGAGAGAGAGAGAGAGAGAGAGAAAGGAGAGAGAAATTGAGGAGCTCACTTGAAAATATTATTCATCACTTTAATATATATATATTTGTTTTACAAAAACAAACCACATTTTTTCTGTACACTTTTTTTAGATAATTGTAATAAAACTGTCATTTTAAAATAAGCTTATTTAAAATAGATATGTTTATATATCAGAGTTCCCAGGACTACATTTTGTGACACACTGTCAGTTTCTGATTGATTGAATGGTTTATTGTTTAATACAGGGATGACTGAAAATATTTTTATCAAGAGATATCCTTCACTTTACTGAAACACAGACATACATATTTCCATCCAACCACTGGTATTTTTTAGCTCTCATTCTCACTGTTTTCTACCACACTCTAAGCAGGACATGGGAAAAGTGTAAGTAAAATGTAAAATGAAATATGAGACACACCTATGCACCTAATGTCAAAAAAAATGGGTGGGATGTTCAATTACTTATGTCACCAGAAAGACATTGATAAAAGCACCATAGAAATTAGTATTAGTTGTAATGATTGGGTAAGAATTAAAATTTAAAAGGGTTAAATCTGGTAAGATATATATGGAACTTTTTTTTTTTTGCATAGAAAAACTGGGGTGTATAGACCAGAGGCAGGACAGGTGGATTTACTGAAATACACTGCTAAGGGGAGGAGCAGGCAAGATAGGAGAGGTCTGCTGTGCAACATATGGGTCAGTTTCCTGGCTGAGTATCAAACTCATGCCATAGTGATAGCGCTGAGACTTAACTCCTAAGCCACAGGGAGGCCCTACATGGACATTCTAATACAAAAATCCACAGGAGCTTGGTAGAGTTTATGACTAATAAATAGTAGGTAATTAGGATATTTGATATATAATCATCTAAGAAAATTTCATTTATATACACATTTAAACCTCAAAATAAGCCAAGAAAATTCTCATGTTACAAATGATTCATTCAGAATAATGTTTTACATTACTGAAAAGCAAAGGATAATACTCAAGGAAGCTATCCCACTTAGGGACAGTAAGAATAAAATTACTACGATTGCAATCAACACAGTATCTAAAATAGTCTCTTCCTGTCTCAAAGGCTGAATTAACTTAGGGTCCAATGGGTAAAATGAAGAGAGAGACAATATTACCAAAAAAAGTGTTGAAAAAAGAAAAGTCATTCTATAATTGAAGAGGACTGTTATTGGTCATATTGACATTACTGAAAATATTTCCCTTTTAAAACAAATATAACTGGGACCTCCTTGGTGGCACAGTGGATTAAGCAATGCACTATGAAGCAAACTGCAGCCACTGCAGCACCAGTTCCATCCCTGCCGCCAGCCAGGGAGGGGACCCACATGGCACAACAGACCTCTCCTGCCTAGTCTGCTGCTCCCCTCAGCAGTTTGTTTCAGTCAGTCTGCCTGTTCTGCTCCCACTGTCTCTGGTGAATCCTCTCACCACCCTGGACTCTGGCCTGTACCCCAGCTCTTATATGTATAAATAAATAAATCTTTAACAAAATAAACAAATATAACTGTTCCCAAGGGAGGGATGAACACAAGGAATATTGTGATGGTTCACAGGTGATACAGAAGAACTATGGGATGATAATGATGCAAAAATAATAATAATAGTAATAAAAATAACTGTTTCCTACAACCCAAAGAAAGGCTTTGCAATAAGTATGTTTCCTAATTATTATTTCAAATAATACTGCTACTATCCCCGCAAATTTTAATATCTTACATTGCTTCAAAAACTGCAATATATCAGCCCATTTTAAGTTTGAAATAGTAAATCAGTTGGTTGAACTTTTGGATAGTGCTTATTATCTACTAGATATCATCTAGAGTGTTTGGGAATCAAATAGGAGAAGAGAGCCAAGGACCTCCAGGATATACCATTTAATAGAGAACAAATATATTCTGACATTATGCCATTTGGTCATAATTGCATGACTCTTGAATCAGGAACTCCTTTCCATTTTCCTTCTTTATTTTCAATTCTAGGGTATTTCTATTAACTTGTCAATCTCATTGATGATAGAATGACACCTTGTACTCAATAGTTTCTTATTTGTCTAATGCTTTGCAGAACAAAAAAAATAAATTTAATACAATAAATAATCATTCTCATAATTCAGAAAACAAATACATTTTATCTTTGTCAACATTATTTTATTTCCTCTATTTTGCACATTCTTACAGCTAGTTTTGCAAACACTGCTACCTGCATATAATGTTCTTACTCAGTTTTGGAATGATTTAGTAAGATAGACAGATGCCTTAACTTTATTTTAACAAAGGAGTCTATGCACTGGAACTGATTAAAATGTTCCCCTCAAAGGATTTCTAAATTGTCTTTAAGAAGCACAAATTACCCAGTTTCCAACTCAGAAAAGATTTTGTGCTCATTTAAATCGTTTCTCTTTCTTTGCATCTCTTCTTCTCTATAAAGAAGTCAACTAGATTTATAATTCATTTATGTATAAGAAATTCAGTATTTGCATATTATATCACAGTTTCTTAAATTTCATTACATTCTATGTACCCCAGTTGAGGAAACATTTGCTTCCTGCCTCACTTACAGGTTTTATGCCATGAACCAGAACAAAAAAAAGAAAAAGAAAAAGAAAAAGAAAAATTGCTCAGATAAAACAAAGGGACTAGAAAAATTACCACATGTGGCATTCAAAACTATATAAAAAATTAAGTGATAATCTAATAAATTTTTAAGCCTGTTCCTCCTTAATAGTCTGTCTCTCATTTGCAATCTAGGAATAGCATAATTCATTCAAAAGTAAAATATATTCATCTTTCATATATAATATTCACTCTACTGGTTATAGAAGTGTTTTATTTAAAATGTGATTTAAAAGTGATTTTTTTTTCCTGCAAAGAATGAATAAAAATAAAAAGACCTCATGGAATAGAAGTTAACTATCTCAGCATAGTTTATGTATCACTGTACCAAATATAAGATTTTGTTTTGGAGTTCAAAGATGTAGCAATTTTCTGAATATATGTTCTCAAAATGAGTTGTTTGTTTCTCTCTGTTATATTATTATTATGGATGTAAAGATAGAAAACCGAGTCAATACTAAAGCAAGGGAACAAGAAATAGAATGTTAAATGAATTACGATATTAGAGTGTAATGCAAGGACAGAAAGTTTAAAACGCTGAAATATTTTAATAACTAGAGAATGCATTTAGATAAATTTTAGTAACAAATGACACTGTGCAAATAACTTGAAAGCAGCACAAAGAAACTAAAACAGCAGATATATTTTAGTATAAAAAAGATTGTGTGAGTGTATGGGTCTTTTGGCATCTTCATTAAATATAAAGAGCTACTGAAATAACCAAAACAGAATCATAATCTCTTTACAATTATTGGAGACAAGTTGAGAGCTATCGAAAGATTTACTCATTAAATGCAAAATTTACATAATTGAAATTACTCAATTCACTATCTTAGTGCTATATGCAAATATCTTCAGATGTCTTAAAATGTGATATTCATACTTGAGATAGGTGGATAAAAGAGTATATGACCTATTTTTAAAGATAATTAGTTGAAAATAAAATATGCCAATTATTAGCCCACAATAATTGGACAACACTATAAATCCAAACTTACAGAAAATTTATATACCTTTTTGACAGATCATAGAGTTATTTTTATTTACTTTACTTGAGGGAGAATTAACTTAGCCATTTCAGTCAGCTAACTGGATTTATTTATAACTGGGTTTACTGGCAATATTCCTATCATCATCACACATTTCTGTTTATTAAATTATTTATATATATTTGACATCAATTGTAATCTTCATGGAGTTCCCACCACCATTTCACTAGTGCATTGTCCCCTCAGTCCCTTGTGTTCTTTCTGTCTTCATCCCAGTCCCTCCCCATACCCCCAAAGTGCCTTTGATTTATCTTTGTCTTTTTCATCACACATTTCTTATGGAAATATAAAACTATTGGGTAAAGGATATGTATGTTTATTTATTGTTAATATTTTTCTCTGTGCTAAGTTGTATGAATATTTATATTCCACAATTAACATGTTTCCTATTTCTATATTTTAAAAATAATTTGACTATGACTTTATAGTGTATTAGTGTAACTTGTTTCTCATTTTTTAAAAATGTAATCATTATTTTTTAAGATAAACTGTATTTGAGATCCACTAACATGAAATTTTGTAGTTCTGTTGGTTTCCCTTACTAATCTTCCCAATTTTGTATTTTTCCTTGTATAAAGAGGCCACAATAGCTATTGAATTAGTGTATATTGTTAAATATTTCCTTTCTACTCTGGCTTTTAAAAATTAACATGTGGTAGGGTACATTCCTGAACATGTTCTACTTCATTGTGACTATGTTGGACGTACTTTGATTCTTGCTTTTTTTAAAATTAAATGCATTCTCTCACGCTTCATTAAAAGCCCTGCTGTCATTTTTATATGAATATATATGAAAGTAAGCCTTACTTAGATTATATTGTTCTTGCTATGAGGACTGGGAATAGAGTTCTGGAAATTCTTTTCCCTGTGGTGTTTAAGGTCATTGTAATATGCTCATTCTATCTTTGGATAGCAACAATTGCCACAATAACTCCGCAAACCTATCACTACCAATCATGCATATAAAGCCCATAATTTCAATAATCGGAATTTAAAATGGCATCTCATAAATTTACTGGAATTTCCTTGACAACTGTGTATCAGAGCATCACCCAGGCATGTGTCTTCTATGATGTCTGATCAGAACTTTGGTACAAATTTACTCAAATTTCAGTAGGACCACTTGAATTTTTTGGTATAAAATAATTAGACATTTTGTTGTGAAAAATCTGTGACTAGAAGTTGTCATTTGCTAGTCCAATGTTTTATGTTAATTGATTCTAAATGATCATTATTTTCCTTTGGTTTACACTTTTTGTGTCTGTAGGGTAATTAAGGTTATCAGGTTTTTCTGCCCACCTGCCATTAGTGTCAATGAAAGACATCTGGGGTTTTGCACACATGCCTGATGGTAGCACCTGGAGTGGGGTGGGCATGCTTAGGTGGGCGCACCTGCACGAAGAAACTGGGTATATAAGGCTAGCATCACAGGGACACCATGAGGAAAGTCGAAGTGTGGTGGTGGAGTACAGTAAAGAATGTCATGAGAACAGCTAAGATAACAAGGAGACTGCTTGAACTGATGATGAACCTCCTGGTCTGGGATGGATGAGGACAGTTTCCTAAGAAATTCTTCCATAAGTGAAGCCATTCTTAAATATTTTTCTGTGTATTTCAAGTTTTTTCTTTACATTTTGTATGAAAAAAATTTCTAAGGTATTACATGTCATAGGAATTAGTAGTTAAAATATTAGTATTATTAGTATTATTTTTAGCTGGATAACCATTTGTCAAATTATTAACATTTATTACTGTAGCGACAGGAAAGTGGGTGGCACAGGAGCAAGGTTCAGGATGGTTCTGGGCAGACGGGTCAAGGAAAGGGAGTCTTGGAGCCCCCGGCGCCCCTACCTGCCATGTACCTGGCCACCTCTACTAAATAAAGTACAAAGGGCCACTGAGGGCTCCAAGACTCCCTTTCCTTGACCCGTCTGCCCAGAACCATCCTGAACCTTGCTCCTGTGCCACCCACTTTCCTGTCGCTACACTTGGCGTAGTCAGCAGGATGGAGGCGGCACCAGAGTAAGGGTCAGGATGGTTCTGGGCAGACGGGTCAGGGAAGGAGAGTCTTGGAGCCCTAGGTGACTTTTCATACTTTATTTAGTAGATATGGCCAGGTAGATGGCAGGCAGGAGTGCCAGGGGGCCGGGAGCCTGGCAGGCCTCCCAGCCCCCGGCGCATCTCACCCTCTCGGCTGCTTTCTACTGCTGCTGCTCGTCAGTCTGTACTGTCAGTTGGTCCTCGCAGTTCTGTTTGTTGGTCCTCGCAGTTCTGGCATCCTCATGACACCGCCCATTTATGCCCGTGTCCAACACAGGTGCGCCCACTTGCGCATGCCCACCCTGGAGTGCTCACAGCACCTCAGGTGTTCATCATCAGTGGTGGGAGGGTGGAAATACCTGATCAACTTTACCCTACAATTACTCAGTTGAAATTCTAGTTCCATAATTTACTATATTTACATCTATGCCTGTGGAAAGTTTTGATTATTATTCCTATTCCAATACCAATTTGCTGAATTAATGAACAGTTTTAGCAAGTCTTGGCACATGTTTAGGCAAACAGCAGCACATGCACCTAAATCTCAGTGCTGTGAACTTGTTCAGTTACCTGTCACTTTAATGCTGGAAATCAAATCCATTGCTACCTTAACCCTTCAGTTAATATTTTCCTTTATTCCCTATTTTTCATTTAGGGACAATATGGTGGAAATAAACACTCCTAGCACAACCACTCTTATTTAGTACATATATTTATGAAAGTAAAATTGATGAATAATTGATTGATCAAGTAATATGAATGTTGTTAATGACTTGATATACTATAAATTGGTTTTTAAAATATATACCAATAAATGCTCAACTTACTACAAGAACTCCCTAATTCATCCCTATATTGGACATTTGATATATTCTCCAAACCCTATCCAAAACATTTTAAAAGATACATGTTAAGTCATGTCACAATCTTTATCGAAACCAATAATATTTTCCTAATATAACTGTATAAAATCCAAACACCTTTCCATGACCTGCAATGACCCAATCTGATTCCTGACATTCCGACCATTGACTGGCTTCTCTTCTGTTTTAACTAGTTCCCTATGCTGTTGTTTTTTTTTAAATCACATGCATTATCACATATTTTTCTCTCCATGTAGAGACTATTCTACAAAATTTCATGTTATCTTATTTAAATGTTGGTACAGTGTAGGAACAGTGTTACTTTAACTACTCTTCAATATTCACTCCTCCCATGATTTTCTGCAATTAGCTCCTTCAGTTCATTCTTTATTCATAGCACATGGATTACTAAAATCAATTTCTTGCTATATTTGATTATCTCACTTTTCAAATAACAGAGTAAGTTATTTGCCTAGATGTTGATGAATATATTTATCATCTAGATATGAGTCTGTCATATCTATATACACATATATAAGATAGAGAGGTGGAAGGACAGACTTGAAGATCATCAGAAATTCAGAAATTCTGAAAAACTATCTTTTAAGTTAAGATGGGACAGAAAAATTTGACTTTCTCTACATACTTGTGATAAGTAATATCACTTTCTCCATATACTTAATTGCTATGTAATCAATGTAAATTGGAAAGTAGGAAAACATTTTTGTTTATTCTCCTGGACTTGTGATTAACAAACATGTTTTATCATATTTGTCTATTATTTAAAGATTTACATCGTCAAATAAGATTTGGTGACAATTTGGATTTACATAGGAATTAAAACTGAATAGTAGTCAAAGACAACAGCTACATAATTTTAATGTATTTATTCACACCATGTGCAAGAGATGAGCTAAATTATGCAAAACATTATCAACATTATAAATTCTGACCCAAATTAACAGAGTACATGCAATTTATTGTAGTGGCACTTTAACAAGATATTATTCATAAATTGAATAAATATCAAATGATAAGAATAACATACTAGGTTATTAAATGTACTTGTGAAGACATTGGGAAATTAATAATTTAGCCAAACTCTGATTAGTTTAAGAAGCTGTATATTGTAGAGCCACACTAATGAATAAAATCTTTTTAAACATAAAATCTTATCTTGAAGTTACAAATAAATGAATTATCACAGTGTAAGATTTCCTTTGCCTCACTACCTTGAAAACAAGTCATTATACATGTAATTGGGAGGAGGGGGGAGACTAATTTTCAGTACAGTCACAAAGAAGCACTGTACATCTCAGTACAGTACGGTACAGAAGCACACGGCATCTCAGTGATTTAGATTTTCTTAGTTGATATCACATCAAAGCACCAGTTACTTGAAATAATGCCCAAATTAAAAAGCACATACTTTTACTATTCTCAAGTTTCACAGATCACAGGGTTTCTCAAAGTACTTTTTGTTGCATTTCCCACCTTGTTTTAATTAAATACGATCCTTGAAATGTGTAGCAATACTTTTCATAATTTGCACTAAGTAGTCTAAAATCTCCAAAAACAAATGCCTCCAGTTTTTGGTTCTGACTATAAGAAATTTGGAGTTCTACCCTGTATAAAAACAACATAAAAAGCTAAGCAAACTGAAAAACAAATAACACTGATTGGATCCCAAATAGAAAGGAAAACGCATAATTTAATCCAAGGTTAATGAGGTAAACCGGGAGAAACAAGGAGAAATGACTTACCAGAGAAGAGTCTCACAGCAAAAACACATGGAGAACCTGTGCCATGATGGGAGTGCCTAGATGAGAAGGAGAAAGGGGGCCATTTTGAAATATTGAGAGCTCTCTGCTCTCCTTAACAAGGCCTGCCTTTAATGGGGAAAATCATTAAGGATAGCCTAACTTCTGTCTATAAACAGAACCTAGTTGATGTGTTGTAGCGGCAGGAAGGACGCACAAGAGCAAGTTTAGGATGGTTTTTAGCAGACGGGGGTAAAGGAAGGAGTCTTGGAGCCCTCAGTGGCTTTTATGCTTTTTATTGTCAGAGGTGGCCAGGTATATGGCAGGCAGGAGTGCTGGGGGTCCGGGAGGCTGGCAGGCCTCCTAGGCCCCCCAACACATCTCACCCTCTCGGCTGCTTTTGCTACGTTGCTCGTGTTGGTCAGTACTGGCGTCCTCATGACACTGTCCATATAAGCCTGTATCCAAACTCAGGTGTGCCCACTTGCACATGCCCTCCTAGGCATGCTCATAGCACCACAGGTCCGTCATTATACCAGTGGCGGGAGGGTGGAAAGATCTGATTTCTCTAACCCTACACGTGTCTATTAGGAATACCCAGTCTAGTCAACTCTATTTATCCTGTACTTCTTAATAGAGAGCAAAACAAAACTGAGAAACTTCTGAATTTCATAGTCCAGGGGCTTAGGGTCACTATCTAATGATAACTATAGGAATGCTCCTGTAGTGTAAATGGAAGTTATCAGATTTTTCTGTCCTTCTGCTATCAGTGTTAATGATAGACCTCCTTGGTCTTGCATGCATTCCTAATGGCAGGCACCTGGAGTGGGATGTGGGCATGCCTGGGTGGGTGCACCTGGGCTGAGATACTGGCCATACAAGAGAGGAGCCACAGGGGCACCTATAGCAGAAGAAGCAGCAGGAGAAGCAACTAAAGAAGCAGTAGTAGGAGTGGTGGAAGCAGAAGAAGGGGCAGCAGCAGCGGTAGCAGCAGTGGTGGCAGAGAACCAAGAGCCCAGAGAGCCTAGAGATAGTAAACATTTTCCAGGGGCTAGGAGGCCTGCCAGCCTCCTGGCACCCCGGATCCCCTGCCTCCTGTGTACCTGGTCACCTCACTACAAATAATGCAGAAAGATCCATAAAAGCCTGAAAAAGCCACCAAGGGCTCCAGGACTCCTCTTTTACCCATCTGCCTAAATCATAGAGAACCTGCCCCATGCCTTCTTGCCACTGCACAACCTTCCCCCCACTCCCTCCAACATAGTAACACATAACTAAAGGTATGGTCACAGCAATTTCTTCTAACCGGTTCTAGTGCGAACAATCACAGGGCAGAGTCACTATTAATCCAGACAGATGGATAAAAGAGAATTCCAGAGCCCTCAGTGGATCTTTTTGGTTTTAATACTCTCTCAGGGAAGTAGGTACACAGGCACACCAGGCAGTAAGACTATCAGGGACCTGGCAGAAAGCATGAGGTCTGGAGGAAGGCAAGCCTCCTAGCCCCCAGCAGATTTTTTAAGCTTACTCTGAGCTCTCTGGCATTCTCTCCTCGTCTCACATCTTCTTTAGTAACTTTTCCCCATTAGCAATCTGTCTGAGTGATGATGCCCCCCCACCACATCCCTGATCCCTAGGCCCAGGTGTGCACATCCACACATGTGTGCACACCCATGTTCCAGATGTGCATGCATGCCCAGCACCCACACTCCTAAGTGCCTCCTGTATTAGCACAGCCAAAATCGCAGGTGATAGCCAAAGAGGCTAGTGGCAAAAAAAACCTGACTAATTCATTTTTTCTATATCAGTATGTAATCTATGGCTATCAGGAAATAATTATAAGGAAAACCAAAAAACAAACACAATTTAAAAAAAACGGAACAAGCGTCAGAATCAGACATGTCAGAGATGTTGGGTTGATAAGTCTAGGAATTTACAAAACATATGAGACATATGCTAGGGACTCTAGTGAATAAAATAAACAGCATTGAAGATGGGATAATCAAACAGATGGGAATTATAAGATAGGATCAAAGGAATGCTGAATAGAAAACACACTGTAGAATAAATGAAAAATGTCTTTGATGAACTTAGTAGTAAACTGGATATCAATGAGGACAGAATCTCTGAGTAACAGAGCATATTAATACAACCTTTTAAAACTGAAATTCAAAGAGAACAAAGACTATCCATGTGTTGGACACAGACTATTAAAGGGCAGTGATGCAATTACAAAAGATGTAACATATGCCTAATGGGAATAGCAGAAGGAGAAGAGGAAAAGGAGAAGAAGAAATATTTGAAACACTAATGAATGAAAATTTCCCCAAATTAATGTCAGGAATCAAAGAATAGATCCACGAGACTGAGAGAATGCCAATCAGGATAAAAGTCAAAATTAGAAGTATACATTGGCATGAAACTCACAAAGTACAGAATATTAAAATAAAGTGACAATCCTGAAAAGAACCAGCAAACACTTTACCTGTAGAACAAAAATAAGAATTAAATACAAATTCTACTCAGATACCATGTAAGTAATAAGAGAGTGTATAGTATATTTTAAATATTGATATAAAAACAAAACATAACAAAAATCCACCAACTTGAGTTCTATACCCATGAAGTTATACTTCAAAACTATAAGAAAATTAAAGACTGCCTCAGACAAACAAAATTTGAGGGAATTTGCTGCCAGCAGGTCTGCTTTCAAAAATGTTAAAGTTCTTTGGAAAGAAGGAAAATAATATTGTTCAGAAACTGACATATATGTAGAGTAAGGAAGGGTACTGATGAAGGACTATGAGGAAGTAAAATAAAAATCTTCACTTTCCTTATTCTTATATTCTTATTCATATATATTACTGTATATGAATAAAGTTAATTAAAATAAAAATTCCCATAATGTACTCAATTATATAAGCTTATATTTGTATATATGTATAACATATACATAGGTACCTTACATATACCATGTGATTATATGTAAGAGAAATACCTGAAGAATTGACATAAGGATTGGGAGGGTAAATTTAGTATAATTTTGTTTGTATAAGGTACACATATTGCTTGAGAAATTATATAGTGCTATTTGGACCATTAACTTGAATTAAATATAGATGTGTATCACAGATGCTAGTTCAATCGCTAAAATAAAACATTTTTTTCCCCAAGGAGCATGAGAAGGAAAGAATGGAACCATAAAACCCTCATTCAAAACCAAAAATGGAAGAAAAATAGTGGAAAGCAAAAATAGAAATAAAGAACAAGATCAATAAAGGAAAATATTAATAGATATAGACATTAATGCAACTATATATGTATCAATTATAAGTTTACTCTTTGTATAAAGATGGTGTGAATATAAAATTTTGAAAGGAGAATATATTGGTTGAGACAAATTTTGGAATTGTCTCTTATTTTTGTTGTTCTATTTCAAGTTTGAGTTTTCAGGGGCCTCCCTGGTGGCATAGGGGTTAAAGTCTTAGCACTATAAGCTTGTGTCAAACACTGCTGCATGAGAAGGAAACCTAGCCAGTAAGCATTAACCCACATGCCACAGCAGACCTCTCCTGTCTTACCCACTGTTCCCCTCAGCAGTGTATTTCAGTCTATCTGCCTGTTCTGCTCTCCACCCTTCTCTGTTGAATCCTCTCATCCCCTGCACCTCTGATCTACAACCCTGTTCTTGTATGCATAAACAAATAAAAGTAAATCTATATAAAATAAAGTTTGAGTTTTCTTATTGTGCAGATGATGGGCAAGGCTGAGGGAAGAGCAATCATACTGACTTGAGGAAAAATAGTCATTTGAGTAATTCTTTGGTTTGCTCTGTTTTGAGTTTCTGGACACTCACACATAATCTATAAGCATAAGAGCTATTAATAGAGGGGCTATGATCAGATTATTCACCTTGGCAGCTAATGAACTTTTTCCATACAACATACTAATTTGGCGCCTGGCTCAAAGAAAACAAAAATGACTATTCTCACATCTGCAGCTCTGTTTGCTTTGGGATGTTGGCCCCATCAGATTCCTGACACCCGAGGTTCATCTGGGTGGTCCCCAGTGCTAAAAGTGTGTCCTCTCATCTCAGTGAAATTGATGAAAATCTCTTTCTCCAATATTGTTGGGCATTACTGCCTGTATTTCCAAGGTCTCACTCTATATTAAGAACAGGCATAGAAAACTGGTGAAACAGAATACTGGGAATTCTTCTTTGGATTCTTTTTATTTAAGGTCATGTGTCATTAAGTCTTTATAGACTTAGCAATTTTCCAGTCACCTTATTATTCATTAATATTTTTGCCCCCCATCGTCTCTTCTTTTTCTCCTTCTCTTCCACCACTACATCCACCAGACCATCTCCTTTTATTTTCTCTATGTTTTTGGTAGGAATTTTTCCATCAAAGATATTTTATCATAACTGGGATTGGAAAACTACTTAAGATTTTTTTTCCACCCAAATTAAAATCAAAGCTTATCAGGATTCAAGGCTCCATATACTTTCAATTCCACTTACTCTTTGGTCTTATTTATCAATTGAGTAAATTCACATGGTGCTATTTACTCTTCTTCCTTTGAGTCCTAATAGCTATGTTAACAATTTTATCCTTTCAATTTAATATAAATAAAACACAGCAGCATCAGTTTATACTGTAAGCCAATAAAATCAGATTTGTCTCTAAAAGTTTCTTCTGTACAGAAACCAGTGGGGAAAAGGAAAAAAAGAAAAAGAAAAATCAGGCTTAAATACCCATTTTGAAGGTAACAAATTGGGCTGTATGAAATTAACTCTTTCTGGAGTTCTAAGAGGGAGTCAGCATGCAGTATATTGCTTACAAATTTGCTGAGTATGAAAAACATCTGAAACTTTAAACAGGAAATTATAAAATATAAGTATAAGTGTGTTGAAAAAACACTGCCTTTTTCTGATTACACAGTTCTGAAATTTAGGACAAGTTGTAGTTTATAAATCCCAGAGTGAATTCAAGCAGCTTAAGTTGTTTTGGGCATGAAACCTATTTTACCGATGCTATTTCATCCTGTTACCCAAGAAATCACTTGCATCTATCACATTATCCCAGGATCAGTTTTACTCTTTAAAGAATTCACATTTAGACTCTGTATCCTGAAACCATGTTATTGCTACCTCAGGGACATGTTGTTTAGATTCTATGAAAGCTTCCTATAAATTTTCCCTTTAATGACAATATTGTCTAAATAACAACAAATGCCAAAAGCACATTGTAGCTCATGCTCAATATTTGGCCAGATTCCTCAGGCTGTTGATACCACTCTACTGTAATCTATTCCACAGAATGATCTTTCTGAATTTACAAGCCATCAAGGAAAATGAATCATACTGAACTCTGGCATACGCCATATACTGATGGCTTGCCCTTGATCTTTTCATGACTTTAAACCAGGCAGCACTTACCACCCTGGCATTTTCACCCACACTTTTCATGCTCAAATATTGATTTAGCTGAATATCTGTCAAGGCCTGCTCCCTCTCACACTCGTCATCTTTTGGAATCTCTATTCATATAATATATAGAAATGTATATAAAGTAGTACAAAATTAAAAAGAAATAACATGTCCTGTGAATGGTGTGTGTTCATTTTATGCTTAATAATTTTGGAGCCTAACATAAGGACACATATGCAGTTACTGTTTATTAAATATTTATAGAAATGATTAACAATGATTAACAGTTAATCCATCATCAATAAAATGAGGACCACCACATGTTTGGTCTATTAGTCATGTCAGAAATGAGAAAATCAATAAATTGGTAGACAATAAATGTGAGGATGAAACAAAAGCTGTAATGTGATACACAGTAAAATCTTCCTAATATTTTCCTGTCAAGTTTATATGTTTTTTTTAAAGATTTATTTATTTATGCATACAAGCACTGGGGTACAGGCCAGGGTGTGGGGGTGAGAGGATTCACCACAGAGAGCAGGGAGCAGAACAGGCAGATCAAAGGAAGTACACTGCTGAGGGGAGCAGCGGACACAGCAGGAGAGGTCAGCCGCACCATGTGGGTCCCCTCCCTGGCCAGCAGCGGGGATCGAACTCATGCTGCAGTGGCTGCTTTTTGCTTCATAGTGTGTTACTTAACCCACTGCGCCACCAGGGAGGCCCTCAAGTTTATATGTTAAAAGTACATATTTTAAACTCTTTATTCCATTAATTTTGTTAGGTTTTTCTTTTGTGTTTCTATGCATTTATGCTCATTAATCACTACTTGGGTAGCAATGGGAATCTGATTTTGTGAGGTTTGTATAATGAACTTGAAAACATGCATTTTGTCTCAATATACATTACCTATAATTGAGATGCCATTTATACTTATGAAGATATTTAGTGTCGCGAAAAGTTATCTTTCTTTTAAGTAATTATATTGAAATGAATACCTGTATACTCATAGAAATATACTCTTTAAATATGGCCTTTAACAGTATTATTGCTGGGGACTCCTTGGTGGTGCAGGGGTTAAGTCTCAGCTCTATGAAGCTCTGTAGCAGAAGTTCTATCTCCAGCCAGGTTGCTGACCCACAAAGTGCAGCAGACCTATCCTGTCTGTCCTGCTATTCCCCTCACTAGTGCATTTCTGTCGATCTACCTGTTCTGCTTCCTTCTGTGTCTCTGGTGAATTCTCTAACCATCCTTCCCCCACCTCCGGCCTACACCCCAGCTTTTGTATGCATAAATAAATAAAATAAGTCTTTAAATAAAAAAAAAAGAATGTTATTGCTTCTTTTTTCTTTGCTAAAATAAATGCCTCAAATTTTTCATGGGCATTCTTACACAGGAATAGCAAGGAACTAATTTAATTTCAGCTATTAATTAATGTGAAATAACAGTAGACCTCTAAAAAATAATTCCATAATCAAGGAATCAGATATTTGCTATGTATGATTTGATAGAAGGAAAGTTTATTAAATCATTGGTTTTGTTTAATTTAAACTACGCCAAGTTTCTCAGAGTTGTCTGAGTCCCTCTGATGAAAATTAGAAAAAAGAGAGGAAATAAACTATCAAGGTAACTAACATAATACTATCTAATGATCCAGCGCGAAACTTTAGCAACTCAGGAGATACTCAAATGGCATAAGTTAAAAGATCATTAACTCTGAAATAGAATTTTTCTTCACATTTGGTGTGGCATTACCATCTCACACTCTGGGGTAAAGCTATCCAGTGAAGGGCATTTTGCACCTGAGCACTTTATTTCTGAACACTTAGTGCTTTATTCCTTCATTAGAGAACATGGCTCATTCCACTGTTTGAATTAATCAAGAAGATATTACTTCTAGTTTATAATTTGTGTGACACAATTGATGCCAAGGTAAGAACCTTTCATTGCTATAAAAGCAGTATCTGCTATACATTTTATGGTTTCTTTATTCATGGGATTTTACTTTCATTGCTTCCATGAATGTTTCCAAATTTGTTGCCTGGAAACATATTGTTTCTGATCCCTTGTATCACTAATAACAGTCTTTCTGAGCCAGTGGGTTATTACATTGTATTTAATTTCCTGTCTAAATTTAAAAAAAGAGTACCATATCTTATACTTTGTAATTTATTTCTTTTTCATCACTGCTTCTAAAGTATATTAATGAAATTATATTTTTCAAAAATCTTAACATTTCTTTTCAAAAATAAATCAGTTAAACTACATGGATCTTGAAAATTTTAAATATGAAGAATTAAAGGTCTTGAGAATGTTTATCAGATTTGGCAACAAGAAAATTATAAGTTCAAATTGCAAAACATTTTGAAATCAAATTTATTACTAGATTTAAATTTTGTATATTATATAAGAAATTATGCTTAGTGGCATTCTGGAAGAACAGAAATGTGCGTTTAATTTTTATAAATAGAAGCATTATTTTCTAACAAAAGACTGTACTAATATTTACAGCTTCCTCAAGAGCATGAGAAAAATGCATGTTACATATTATTGAATATTTTCAATATTTTATAACTGACACAAAAATGATAGCAATAGAGTAATATGAATATATTTAATCATCAAGGAGATTAACACCACTGGCTATTTGTCTTTCTCTTCTGTGTTGTTTTTCATATCCCATTATTACAATTTTTGACTAATTTGTAAAACCTCTTTTTGATGAATATGACTCTTTTTGAGTATTGCAGATATTTTCTCAGTCTTATATTTATACATACTCTGGTGTTTATAGATCTACATAAACAGACATCCTATATAATTTCATACACTGTCAATTTTCATCTTCATGTGTGGATTATTGCTTTATTGAAAAACTACCTTCACAAATAGTCCAATACAAATAACCTTTTCTAGAATATATATTTCAATATTTTTAAAATAGATATTAGCTTGATAACCCATTTGGGACACATTTGAAATCAGGACCAAATATCATGGCTAGCCAATCATTTCAGAGCCATTTAATATCTTGAAACTGCAGGATTTTTATAATCACATGCCTGTATATACATATATATATTTATATTTCTAATTTTGATTCTCAATATTTTGTACATTTCTGTATTCCTACTTTATTGAATATTTTTTTAAAATTAAAGCCTTAAGATATCTTATTCAATACTGGGAAACATAGATTAGAGATCAACAATTTCTTGATTTCCCTCCTTTCATTCTTTTATTTGCTTCAAAATTATTGATATATACTGTATGTCAGAAATATGCAATAGTTACCAGGAGAGGTATTATATTATGAAGAAGTAAACGATTATATAAAAAACATATACGAAATTACAGTAAATTCTATTAAATAATATTCCTTAACAAAAGGGTTATTTTTAATAGATACGGTTTTTAATGTTTCAATATGTTTAATGCTTAATTTAGCAAGTGTAAAATTTATCTAAAGATATAAAAGCCTACACACATGATGAATACTTTTTTGAAATTTCTTTTCTTTATGAAAACTAAACGAATTTATAATATAGATGGTCCTCAACTTATGGTTTGATTTACATTTTTTTTCCTTTAAAGGGACATGAAATTCAAACATTAAATAGGAAACTTTGAATTGTTTTTAACTTGTGTAATGCTTTATTTTATATTATATTTTTATTACTGGAGTACCATTGTTTTAAAACATAGTATACGATTTAGGGGAATAAGTTCAAATGTCCTCAGATGTATGTCATCACAACATAACACACCCTCCACCAAAGCACCCGTAGTAATTTACTCTGGACCACTGGGTCCTTTTCCTCTTTGTTCCCACCCACACCCTCTCTTCCTTTTGCAGTCTCAATTCTAGGTCATAATTTTAGGGTTTTGTTTGTTTGTTTAATTCTGTCAGTTCTTTGTTTTGTTTCTCTATATTTTATATCAGTGAAATCATCCTGTCTTTCTCATTCAGACTTATTTCACTCAGCATTTTTTAAGACTAGGTATCTCAAATTTCCTGTTTTAATTTTACTGTTTCAACAAATCATTTTGTGACAGACTCCTAAAAACTTCAAATATGACAATAAAAAACATTAAATAACCACAATTTTTATGCTACTTATAATTTAAAGTAATTGTATTATATATTTTATTAAATTCCTCATGATCTTTATACATTTTTTCACATTTCACACAGAAAAAATTCCATAAACAGAAGTAAAAGTAAACACACTGTCTCTACCTATCTTTTTTTCAATCAATAAATTTCCAGTTTAAATATTAGTCCTGGTTGTACCTTCTAAGGGTCTCTCTGTACTCTTCCTTAGAACATTTTTCTAGGTCACTTTAGTCATCTTACCTTCCTATGTCAAAAATGCATTACAATCTCATGCATTACCTTGTGACCTGAATTTTTTTGTGTGTACCTGTGTCGACTAAATTTAATTCACTTTATTTTCCATATCCCTTTAATATTTAAAAGTATCATGCTTTCTTATTGGCATAAACTACTGTATTTTAGAGTTTGATCCAGAGTTTATATCTTTTAGGAATTCAGAGATTGTGTAGGCAAACGCTGGTTTTCTCTGGCAGTAAATCAAGTTACTATCTTATATCAGATTGGAGAACTGCTTTCTACCTGAGCTCTTTGTAAAAAATGGAGCAGATTATTCTGTTTCTACTGCATGCGATACTTTTGCAAGAACTTTTTGACTCATTCACAGTACCCTGAATTTACACACATCTATTTCTTAGTGGGAAAAATATGTTCACACCATAGTTATTTTACACAAAATTGATTACTATTAAGGAATAACTGAAACCAATATTAACAATATCTTGATATATTTAAAAAATAAAGGTGTGGCTACATATATGTTTAATACTACTAATAATGTCAATTATCTTAATTTTCCATATACTTTGCAGAACTTACTTTTTTCCCTCTTCAAAAATACTTGCAGTCTAATGGGTTTTACTATGCCAATATATTAAACATATTTTAATATTTATTGTATCTTACTGTTCAGTATCACCAATTACTCAAAAGGCTTCCGATCAATATTAGATCCAATAAATCATATGTATATCAATCAGTTGTTGAAAGGTTTTTTTTTATTATTTCTGGAACAAGGTGTTTCACCATTATCTTTAGTGCAGGCATAACAGCTTGAATACAATATATATGTTATTGAAAGATCTTGCATTCTAATAAAATCACCATTAACAGCTTATGGGAAAAATGGTGTTGGCCAAAATTATGCAACTATGCAAACAGAGTACTAGAGAAGAAACTTTGGAACTTTGGTTTGTGGTGATTTGTGTGGGGAGAAGGGGAACTTGAACAAAGTAACAAGTAAAATCTGTTTAAACAGAGACCATAATTGTATGTCTCCAAACTAAATAATCAGTTTAGGGATTCAGGTTCAATAACAATAATAATAATAAAAAAATGGAACTGAAGGGCCCCTGTCCATGAGACACCCAAGCAAAGTAGTTAAGTACTTTTTACAACATGCCTTCAGTTACTCTGTAATAGCTTGTTATTTATTTTTTTCTTCAGAAATATGCTAACTATGAGAAATGAGAATACCTTAGCTTGTATTTAAATCTTTCAAAATATGAGTACTTAGAAAAAAAAAACTTTTGAAAGTCACATTTCCTTGCCATCATTGACATTTGATAAAGTATGCAACTTTTTTTCTTTAGTTCTGTAGTCCTGAGTTTGCATTGCTGTTTCTGACTTTCAGTCCCATTTCCAAATGCTCTAATCTTTTACAAATAAAACTAGTTAATTTTCCCTATATCATATACAATTAGATATTTTACTTCTTCCCTAAACTTGGATCATATCTAGTTCTTTTTTTTTTTTTGATAACACTTCTAAAAGACTCAGAGTATATATCACTAAGACAAAGAAAAAATAGCAATAATGCTGATGGTTTTTCTCGTGATAGATTACCCTACATTCCTGGAATAAACCTTGTTTGTTCTGATTCATTTTGACTTAAGTAATACTGCATGGCTTGAGTTTCTAATATTTTATTGTTTTTTGGCATACATTCAAAATAAAATTTGTCTATAGTGTTCTTTATGTTGAGTTATGCTAGCTTTTTAATATGATTGGGTAAGGTTTTTATATTTTCTATCTTATAGAACATTTTTAATAAAATTGAAACTATTCTTCAAGTCATGTTTGCTAATTTATGTTTCACTATAAAAGCATTCATTTGCTTAGCTTTTAAAGTAGAGGTTGTAGAAAGTTGCATTTCATATCTTTTATATGATTTTATTATCTTTCATAATATGACTATATGTTACATATTTTACCTCTTTACTCATAGGCAGAAATCAGTATTTAACATTAAAAACAGGCAAATATTAATGTGATAGTTGACGTTTTTATTGTTATATTAATTTTATATTTGATGTAATCGTTTATATACAAAAATGAATATATCTAAATGAAAATGTGAAGTTCAAGAAAATAGCATTTGTCTAGAAAACATTTATTGTATAAAAGAAGTTGAAAAACGACTGGAGTCGTAGACATCACTACCTTGAGTAATTTACTTAATTCACTTACATAACATTTGCCATTATTACATGGATCTAGTAGTATCACTTGAATTGGAAATGTTCCCATGATGATGGAGTGTATGTGTGTGTGCATCTGTACATGCTCATATTTTTCAAACTACTAAATACTCTTACAAATAAACTGTGATGCAAATGGTAGGCTTTTATCTATTATAATTTTCATTTTGGCATAGGTATACTAAAATACTTTAGAGATCTGACACATTTTTCCCCATTAATAAGAGGTTTTATACCCAAGTATCCAAATCTCATTAACTCTGTCAATATGAACATGGATACATCCTCATTGGGAAAACCTTCCTAGAATTCTCCTATTTGATTAACACCTTACATTTTCTCATTTGATTAAATACTTTAAATTGAATGAAGGGCTCCAAGGAGCACTTATTTTTTAAAGAAAATATTTTAACTCTGCCATTAACGGCAAATGCAAATTGTTGTTACAGTCATAATTTATTAATATATAATAATCTTGAATGGCACTGTATATCTGAAGGGTCCAAAATCTCCTTGGAAAAATTCCTTAAGTACAGAAGAACATTAAAATGAAAAAAAAATCAGTTGAATAATGTTAACTGTCTGTAACATTAATATATATGTACATATGACACATACATAATCTTTTAAAGGACTGTTGGATCAGAGCTATGTTAATGCAATCAATAACTATTATTACTATCTCAATCAATTTTGGAGACAAAAGTTGTGTAGTGTTTTGACTATTTTTCTTCTATGTATTTTATGGCTTCAGGTCTTACATACAAAACTTTAATCTTAATTTGTGAATATAATGAGAGATAGTGTCTAATTTAATTCCTTGCATGTAGATGTTTACCCAACACCATTCGTTGAAGAAACTTTCCCTTCTCCAAATATATACTCTTAGCTCCTTTGTCATAGATTAACTGTCCATATTATTTTGGGTTTATTTCTAGGCTCTCAACTCTGTTACAATGGCCTTTATGTTCTATGAACATATGATTTCAATTATTAGAGCTTTGTAGTATAATTTGAAGTTTGAGTATGATATCTCCATTCTCTCATTTAAAAATAGTATTCATATTAACATGTGATGCCTAGCTGGTGTCATTATGCTTTATTCTATTATTATCAGTGAAAAGAGTGGACCCAGAAATAATAATTATAGTTGAATTTAAAATTATGGAATGTAATTTTTCATCTTGTTCTTTTGTTCATAATTCAAAAAACTGAGTGTAGACTTTAGTATACATATGATCACTTGCCATTATAAAAAGAAAAAAAAAACTTTAAGTCATCTAGATCATAAACAAAATCATTATATCTATTGGAGATTATCTCAAATGTATAAGGGTTTAGTTCTGAATATAAATCAATTTTGATTACTCTATAGAAAGTTTCATAGGAGGGTACTTCTTAAAATAAAAATTTTACAAGTAGATGGCTCTTAAATTTATTCTTGTTTTATTCCAAGAACACTGTCATATATTTTTATATCCTTGGTGTTCTGATTCAGAATCTATTCACACACTTGCCATTTTTTAGTAAATTTTTAACTTTTACTCATAAAAAATATTTTTGATGGTCAATGACTTCAATCTGTCTCACCTCCAAAGGTGATATCCCATCTCAAGAAAGGCTGAAGATTGAGGATTTATGACTGTCATCATAGATATCAAAATTGTTGCCTGGACATACATTAAAAGTAACATTGTCTTGAAGATCTTGTATATTTATGAGCTTATTTTGACTGTTAATATAGTTCTTTTTCCAAGTTTACAGAAAAAGGACTTTTTAGGAAGATAGTTTAATGAATGTGCTATCCACTCAGTCTGGTACATTTCCTTATTGCAATCACTATAGATCAATGACCATGCAAACACAAGTGAATTAAATTTGGTTAATAGAATCTTTGTTCAAAAAGCTCCTATTAAAAATATCTTATGTTTTTTATGGATATCTTTGAAGATAACACACAGAACGCTGTTTTTTTTTTTTTAAAGATTTATTATTTATGCACACAAGCACTGGGGTACAGGCCAGAGGTGTGGGGGGTGAGAGGATTCACCACAGAGAGCGGGGAGCAGAACAGGCAGATCAACAGAAGTACACTGCTGAGGGGAGCAGCGGGCACAGCAGGAGAGGTCTGCTACACCATGTGGGTCCCCCCCTGGCCAGCAGCAGTGGCTGCAGTGGCTGAGGTTTGCGTCATAGCGCGGTGTTTAACCCACTGCGCCACCAGGGAGGCCCGATAAGACACATAATGTTAATGAATTCTTCTTTTGGTAAGAACCTATGAAACAGGTTCTCTCTAGAGAAATCAGTGTGTGCTGAAGTGACCATAGCAATGTATAACTTTATAGTACCTCAATTCCTGCTGTATTTGACAGTGATCTCACATATCATAATTAGTAACAGGAAGAATATTAACTTGCATGATTTAAAAATTGTTCTTGATTTAAAATTTGTTCTTTTTAAAATTTAATTTTCCCAGTTCATGAATTTACCAGGGGTCTTTTGCAAATCTCTTTTATAAAATGGCAGGTTTAAAAACATAAAATAATCTTATAACTTTCTGTTCTAATTCTATACTTGATTAACTTTGGCCATATTTGATATGGTATAACAGTAATTATGTGAATAAGTGTAATTTATAACTTTACATTCTACTGCAAAAATCAAATAGCAGATATGAAGATAACAAAAACATTTTTAAAAAGACACTATACATACAGTATTACAGACAATATTATTCAATTACTTTATCTGTTCAATTTAACATTTTCATTTGACTATTTTACTGATGTCAAAAGTTGACAAAATACAAGACTGAATATTTGAATCAACTGACAAAATACGAGAAACTAAATGTCTGAATCAACAAATGTTATATAAGTTAATTGAATTACATGGCTTCTGAAAGTTGCCATAATTTGTAGACTGTTTTACTTGAGTACTTGCAGATATTATTTTGATTCTGCATATTAGAATTATAAATATATTTTATTTAACTGCAAGTGTACAGAATTTCTTCCCAGAAATACTCTATGGATCAACACATTCTTTTCTTTCCTTTTTTTTTCTTTACTGCTTTTATTGAGATCACATTGCATTAAACACCATTTATATCTCAAACCTACCTATATCAGATCTGCCTTTGTAAATCAGCATCTAAATACATTCTTTTCTATACTCAAAAATCTCAGTTTATCCAAATTAACCTTTTATATTGGATTTTAATATCATTAATACTTAATATTATTATCAATGAGTGTTTCTCATTTTAAAATAATGAATACATTGTTCCAAACATACATATACCATGCTTGTTGGAGATTATTTTGTTTTTATTCTGTCAATATTTTTCTACTTCTACATCATCTGTACCCTTTGCCATCAAACTTCCATTTGCTCTGTTGCAATTTCTACTAAAATTAATATTAAACTATAATTTGTAAAAATGAGTGAAAAAGTTTATATAAAGATGGAGCTTTATGTTAACTATTTGCTATTCAATTAAATAGATAATGTGTGAACAGGTATAGTGAATGTAAGTTTTTCGTCTGTATAAATGTTGATGTACACTATAGAAATTTCTAAGTACAGTATGCACAGCGTGTGGGTATGAACAGTGAGGATATTAAATGTAATTTTGCAAAACATTGAATTCTTTTATTTATTTATTTTTTTCATAGAAGAACTAGGGTGGGCCAGAGATGTGGGGGATGAATGGATAGCACAGGAAAGAATGGGAAGCAAAAAAGGCCAATTTATTGAAATACACTGCTAAGGGGAGCAGTAGGCCAAATAGGAGAGGTCTGTAGCACTATATGTGGGTTAGCTCCCTTGCTAGGGATCAAACTCAGTTAGTTGTGGTGATAGTGCTGAAACTTAACCCCTAGGTTACCAAGGAGGCCCCAACATTAAATTATTTTTAGATATTCGAGTGGGAAGAATTGCAGCGATACAGACAACGAGGAAGCGCTCCAGACCTGTTCCTGATACCCCAAAAGGAACGATAATAAAGATGCCTGCCAATACTAGCAGCACAGTATCTCAACAAATACAACAAA
>JAGFMF010011791.1:7913569-7983602 GCA_019455555.1 Galemys pyrenaicus
ACTGAGGTGATGGTGCACGGGTGAAATGGTGGTGGGTACCCCCTGGGGACTACAAATGATGTCAAATATAACTAATAAAAAAAAAAAAAGAAAAAAAATATTTTTAGATATTCAAGTAAATACATACATTTGGAAATAAGAGTTACTTTTTTTTTTGAGATTCAACCTCATGGATATGGTAGTTGAAAGCACATAGTGCCTGAGATAAGATAGGGGGAATCTGAAAAGTGAGAAAACTCAATGTTAAGTTAACTAGAATCTTGACATACAGATGAGGAATAGGTCCATGTAAAGTATATAAAATGTAAGTCAGCCATCCAAAATGAACATTAGAAGACAGTAGTGTTTTGATGTTAAATGGAAGATACTTTTTTAAGAACGAAGTGGTACCCTGGTTGAATGTTCTCTATGTTCTTTGTTCTACCTCTAGAATATGCCTCTTTTTTAGCCATCCACTTTAGTCACCTCTGGTAAGGGAATTGAGGGGGATACTCTCATGGACAATTCTACTTCCTGAGTACCAAAATTTGGATCTCAAAAATAAAAAACAAAAAATCATGGCAGTTTTTATTCCAGGTAACTAGTTCTGTTGAAAAAATGAATCTCAAAACTCCTGTGAATTTATTTGAATTTGACTCATTACACTGCACATAAACACAGGCATGTAATATTGTGATCAGACATTCATCATTACAGATTCAATTATGAGTATTTGATATATATCAGATTTCTGTGGGACTGAGCCTATGAGGACATTTGACATGAACTATAATTATTTCCTTAACTTCTTACATTTTTTCACTTAAAATTTGTTGTAATTAAATTATTCTGTGTGCAGTTCTCTAAGTAATCAATATTGATGCTTATTTCTGACATTATAGCATAAGTTTCCCCATCTTTCTTAAACAAATTTACCTCTTACCCATATTCCAAACAGTTATCAAGCACTTTTTCTAAAGTCATTTATCATTATAGACAGAGTCCTCTCCATCAATAACAGGTATACAACTGAAATGGAGAATTTCTCACTTATATATTAGCATAACATTATGAAATTCAGTAATTACACATTAAAAAACATTTTATTCAAAAGAAAAATAATGATATAATTAAATGTGGAGTACTTTGTGATTTAATGAAAATTGATTTCTGGTTTCAGATGAAATTTTAAGTTTGGCTTGGCTGAGTTGACTTTCACTTAGATGCTAATTTTAATATGATAATATTTATTTATAACATTTAGAGAAAATTTTGGGCAAAATAGCAAAATTAGATATTTCTATACAGCCTAGTAGTTAAACACAATTGATATATCTTTATATATTTGAATAAATATTTTTAATCTGTCTATAGTATGTTCTGCTCATCACCTAAGATATTCTTAACTAAAATTAATTGCTGAGGGCCTCCCTGGTGGTGCAGTGGGTTAAGCAACACGTTATTAAGCAAATCACAGCCACTGCAGCATGAGTTCAATATCTGCTGCCAGCCAGGAAGGGGACCCACATGGCACAGCAGACCTCTCCTGCTGTACCCGCTGCTCCCCTTAGCAGTGTGTTTTAGTCAGTCTGCCTGTTCTGCTCCCAGCTCTGTCTCTGGTGAATCCTCTCACCATCCTGGACTCTGGCCTGTACCCCAGTTCTTGTATGTATAAATAAATAAATCTTTAAAAAAAATAAAATAAATAATTGCTGGATAAGTTTGGTTAAAATAGCCACATATCCTTAAAGTCCACTATATTTTTACCCATGACACTCAAATTCAATTATATCATCAAATAGATCCCCATATAAAATATTTAAAAATATGTCATGAACTTAAAAACTATACCGCTAGCACATTGACACTGAAAATAAGCTTTTATTTGAATATTAGTATCTCAGAATTAAATTACTTTAAAATGTTTAATTAATTATATAAAAATAGAAAGGACTAGATAGATGGATATAATTCTTTTTTTTTTCTTTTATATATATATATAATATATACACTTGACATCAATTGTGGTCCCCATGGATTTCCCATCACAATTTCACCAGTGCACCATCAATTCAATTCCTTGTGCTCATTCTGCCCTCATCCCATTCTCTCCCTCCTCTCCAAAGGATTCTGATTTGTCCTTGTCTTTTTGTTTTTGTTGTGTTGTGATTTTTTTTAATTGCTATTATTCTTTTCCTTGGTTCCTTATTTGGTTCTCTTATATTTCTCCTAGAAGTGAAACCATTTGATATTTTTCTTTTGCCTTCTGACTTATTTCACTGAGCATAATCCCTTTTTGCTCCAGATGGATGGAATTCTTAATGTTTGATACTTAAGTGAATTAGGCATTAGTAACTACACAGATAGATATACTAAAGGAATTTGAACTCCTGTATGAATATGAAATATCACAAAATATGCTCACATTGTGAATTGCATTATTTCTGAGATGAAGAAAAGTAAAAGTGATCAGAATATTTTTAATGGTATTATGCTTGGTGAGCATGAAAACCATGGCAAAATAATGTAGCTTAGGAAGTATTGATCCAGGGATTTCAAATAGTGTTAACAACTTATTCAGATTCATTACAGAAAAGGCTTCATGAGAAATAATTCTGGAAAAATTGCTCATGTTAGCATGAGCCTAAATGATTTTTAAAAACAGAAGTGAAAAGATATTTTTTTACAGTGGGAAACATATTGCTTCTTTTAGCATTCAAATGAATGTGAAAACTTGTAATCTTTAAAATTTCATGATCCCCTATCACAACATCAATTTTCTTTACTTAAAAGGGATACACACAATTTTCTAAAGGACTTCTTATTTGAAAAATGAAGATTAAATATATTTATGCTCTGTACTTGTTTTGGGGAGAGAGTATGATGTTTATTTTAGCACTGTTGTAAAATAATCAGAAATCATTCAATAGAATATGGAGATTTCTCAAAGAATTAAAAATAGAGTACTATAATAAAGTATATATCCGAAATAATAGACTTTAGTATCTAAAATATATCTGTACTTCCATGTTCACTGCAGTATCATTCACAATAGTCAAGTTATGGGCAAACCTAAGTCTCATTCTTGAATGGATGAAGGTTCAGTGTATATACAGTTAAATATTATTTAGCCATGGTAAAGAAATTGTTTCTTATGGTATGAATGGATGAGAGCATTTTGCTAAGTGAGATAAGTTAGACAAAGAATAACTAGGTCTCCATTCAGATGAGCCAATATATGACAAAATGACATAAATATTAATTCTCTTGAACTAAAATAATATAATTGGTAAATAACTGATACCCAAAATAACTGTTATCCTAAATATAATAATTTTTCACTCTCTTCCTGTTTCCTCTAAAAGCGGGAAATAATTTGGTAAATGAAAGCTCTTTCTCCCATACAGAGATAAAAACACACCATTAGTGTAAAGGCAGGGTCAGAGATGGGAAACTGTGTAATTAAGCTCTGCTTTTGATCACTAAGTTATTTGCCTACATCAAAAATGTCAACAATTCATATAATCTGTCTGTTCTTTGCATCTTTACTGCTAATATACTTAAAACCTTTCTAAACTGGCTATTTTGTTCATTCATTAGGTTCCATTCATGTTGGCATCTCCATGCATATGAAATTGAATTTGTGTTTGTTCCTCCTATTGATATGTTTTCTGTCAACTTAATTTTTAAACCAGGCAAGAAAAACTGAGGGGTTGATTGGACTCTTCCCCTACCATAACAGATAAATATTATAAAATGTTACTTATATGTATACTCTTAAAAAAAAGAAAGAAAAATATTCATATAATTGTAGTTAGTGCAGGCTGGTGAAAAATAAATTCTTAGATCTAATTCACAGCACAATGATTATATTCAAGATTACTGTACTATAAAGTTCAAGGTTAAGACATTACATGTCAATTGTTCTCACTACACATACAAAAAATTATAGTTATGATTCATGATAAAAAAGAAAGGAAATGTAAAGAAAGCAATCATATTGCAATATATAAGTATATCTTATTATGCTATACACCTTAAACTTACAAAATACTTATGTCAGTTATATCACAGTAAGAAAGTAGGAATAATCAATTGGGAAGTACTTTGCTAATAAGAGTTTCTGATATAGTATTTTGTGAACTCATTCTTCAGTATTCATTCCTTTTTCTGTACTCCCCTTTACTTCAGTATAGGCTGACTTAGCTACTTGCTTCTAACAAGTAGGCTACATCTAAGGTGATAAGATGTTATTTCCAAGATTAGATTACAAAGGAGCATCTCTCTCCTTTGATCAGATTAATTAAATCAGCTGACATATTGTGAACTGTCCTTTGGTGAGAACAAAGGATGGCTTTACATTGACTAGTAGCAAAGAATCTGAGACATTCTTTTGACATGTAGCATACTGAATTCTCCCAGTAACTATTTGAGTGAATTTGGAAGCAGCTTCATCCCACTG
Source organism: Galemys pyrenaicus (assembly GCA_019455555.1). Taxonomy (NCBI): domain Eukaryota; kingdom Metazoa; phylum Chordata; class Mammalia; order Eulipotyphla; family Talpidae; genus Galemys; species Galemys pyrenaicus. The sequence goes on from JAGFMF010011791.1 coordinate 7,918,011, forward strand.
ACAAGCTGAGATAACTGTATTCTTCTGAAAGATCTAGGGGTAGTTGGCTACAAACACAGTTCAGCAATACCTGGCATCCTCACCCACAGAATTTGTGATAGAGTAACTGTTTCTTCAGGTAACTTAGTTTTGGAGAAATTCACAACACAACTAATAACTAACAACTAGTAAATGTATGGATCTCATAAAACTCAACAAATTCTGGTCTAGATATATGTAGAAAACAGTATGGCTTATATGAACTGGGAAATGGATTAAATAAATGGGTTATTCATTAAATGAAATTTTACAAAATAAATAAAATAGAGTCACAATAGATTAAGAAATTTTGAAAAAAATCAGTATTTCACAAATAATTACATGTTTAGCTGTTATAAATGAATTCTAAAGTAGCAAAACACTATATAAGGTATATAAATATATTCATATACAGAAAAAGTAATATTAATCCATGGTATGTACTATAAGATTAGTATTGTGTCTTAGTGAAGGAAGGCACCCTGAAAGATCAATAAAGACACTCTTCATAATGTTTTTGCTTTTCAAAACAGAGGTCTGTATGCATAGATAGTGCATGATGTTCTGCTTTTTCACATTTGAAATATTTCACAAATTTTGAAAAATAATATTTACTAAGAAAAACTATAGCATTATAAAAGTGATACATTAATATGAAATTGATAAAAGCACCATTGACATAAAAATAATAGAGATAAAAGCACCTGCATTTTGTTTAGACAAGCTAAAAGAAGACCAGATTAGATACAGATCTTGTTTATTGTTGTAATCTGATGACAATAGGATCAGCAACTATAATGCATCAAATAATTTCCAAGACATTAAGCAAACAAATCATTTATATAGAGTAATGTAAACAAATCATTTATACATCTATTGCACACAGCACAGTCTCTAAACTATGCTTCAGAGACATGTAGCAAATAGTATAAAGCTTAGTAAATATATCATATTTTGTTCATGTTGGAAAAAAACATTTACAATGACATATAATCCAGTAAAAATGGAAAATACATTATTTATTCATGTAAATCCGACATCAGAAATATTAATGTTATTATGCTAATTGGATAGTAACCTAATTATTCAAATTTTTAGTTGTTTGATATTCAGTAAATTATATCAAAGATGAGAAGTCAGAGATTTTTTTAGAATTCAATTTAAGTGCCATATAGATAAACTTCCCAGGTTGTATATTTTTCACTAATCTATTTCCTTCTTAAATTTATGAATTACTAAGACTATACATAATCCAAAATTTCATTTACTTTATATAAATGTATATATACATAGTCATTAGTACAAAAACATCGATACTACTTAAAGTATATTATTTACCTTGTATATGTCTTGTTTTCATCAGGGCATGCTTCATAAAGAGGACCAATAAAGCCTGACTTCAATATATTATCTATGGCATTTTATTAGATTTGAGAAATAGCTAATAAGATCATAGGAATTCTTGAAACCTTCATAACTCACTACCTGATTTCTGAAAATACATTTTATTAAACACTTATAATTAAGCACATAACTGTAACATAACTATTTTTAATTCTGTGAGGAATATTTTGCAAACCTTTGTGAATCATTTACACATTTGTGTTCAAATGTACTTTTAATAAAACATACAGGAAGAAAAATATATGATATTAGGAAATAGAAGCAGTTGACCAGAATAGAAAGGAACTTGGTACAAAAGTGACATAATTTATAGACTTTTTAAAAATTGTATTAATGTTCCAATTTCTTTACAATTTTTCTAACCATGTGCTTTTTTGTGTAAGTTTTCAATGTTTTTCTACTGTGGGCAAGTTTAATTCTCTGTCCCTGCATTCAGTTTGTGACTTACTTTGGTCAATATGACCTGATACCAACAATATCTTTGAACGCAAGACTGCTGGACTTATAGGCTATTCAACTTTTGACATTCCCACAAAAACATTCCTGAACTGGACTGACATCCTAAACAGAATAAATGACATCTAGAGAAGTATGGAGGTATAGAGTTTTGAACAAATTTTAGATCAGTCAACAACTGACATCTGAGCCAGCCTAGGCAATGTAAACTGGTCCTAACCTACATTAGTGAAATCTTGGCAAACCACCCCACATTTACTACTATAGGGATTTATTTGAAGCTATAGGATTTTAGAATTATTTGTTATATAATGAGAATTAAATGATGTAGTCAAATATCTTATAGAGCAATCTATTAAATCAAATTCATAAAATCTATTAGTGTTAAATATTATGCCACCACAGATATTTTTGAGTCATTTAAAATTTTTCTTTTTTCAAGGATAAAATAATATGCTTCATTATTATTTATCTATCTCCCTTTTCAGTGAGATATAATTTACATCAGAACTGTACAAATTTAAGGTATACAGCATAATGGGCTGACAAACATATATTGTGAAATATAACTATATAAGTTTAGTTAGCATTCACCATCTCATATAGTTATGCAAATGAATGTTTTTTTCTTATGATGAGAATTTTGATGATCTAATTTTAAGTAAATCATATATTTAAGTAGATGATAAGTACATTATTTAACATAATCAGTCTGAAGGAAAAATACAAAGAAAATTTAATATGAATAAAACAAGGGTTTAGAGACATAGAATAAATTAATATTTTTAATGCTATACCTTTTCCCATTAGTTTAACTTTACTTAAACATTTAGAGTTTGAATATTTCCTTATTTAGAGTTGAATGATTCCTAAACAAAATTTCTGGCCTCTTTTATTTATAATGTTTTTAGGCTGTCTTTTTTTCCTAAGTGAAATGACAATGTTAAGCATCTATTGTATGATATATAGTATTTATTTGACAACCTAATGATTTAATGAATTTAAGATCTGTAGATAATCCATCTATCATTTGCTATTATCATTCCAAGAAAAATCCCAGGCTGTTGTGATGTCTTTAATTAACAGAAAATCTGATGTAGAAGTAAACATAATTTTTTATAAATTTTATGTAAGATTGAATAATATTTTGCAAGTACATATGATGAGGCTAATGACATGGGCACTTATGGCACTAAATAAATATGTTAGAGCTAATGTACGAATTTATAAAATTTAGGATTAAAAAACTAGAGAAAAAGGGAAAGAGGAAAGGTGATAAATACAAGAAGTTAAATGGTAAGTAGTTTCCAGTTGGCAATGACCGTAACAAGGGTGGAAAAGTTGCTCATTTTTGAATAATGTAAGAAAAAGAGGAGCAACTAGAACAGAGATTTTAGATTGGCATAACTCTATAATAGAAGCAGTAGAATGAGAACATAAACTCATAAAATACAGTATGTATAACATGAAGAACAGTATGGTTACATTTGTATTTAAAATCCCTTTACACATTCCAAAAGTAAAATATATTCTACTTATTGATTCACTCATCATATATATGAATGTTGATATAGTGCTCATATAGATACAGTCAAAAATTATTGTCTATCAATCATTTTTCTGTATCTCAACTAGATGGTCAAGATAATTCAATTCTAGGATAAAGGAAGAGTAAGTATGATTTCCTGATCCAAGTAATTTTCTTCATTTTGCCTTCACCAGCAATAAATATAAAAATGAATTGTGATGTTATTCTCAATTGACTACTCTGTCCATTTTTCTCTTGATCAGAATGCAGAGGGATGAAAAGTAGTATATAAGTCCCTTCACTCTTCCCTCCCCCATTCTCTCCCTCTCTTTCTTTATCTGTCTCTCTTCTCCCTTCACTCTCCCTTCCTTTTTTTTTCTTTTGTCCCTTCTCTTTTTTTCTCTCGTATTTACATATACATGTGACTAACTACATATATAAAATTTTAACTGACCTCTTAAGTTGTAATTATTTCTAGATGCTTTCCTTGACACCCAAACAAAATCATATTTTTATTTACTTTTCTTATAGAATCCCTATTTCTCATTTTTGGACTTATTACATCTTAAAATAAGTAGATACTGTGGTGATTGTATGCTTTATGCTTCTATATGTATTTAAAGTTGATCAATTTTATCATGCCTGGAATTCTCACTTCATAACAGTATTTAGTGCAGACTAGACAAATATATGTATTTTAAATGCAATTAAATTTACTTTTATTCATTGAAATTCATCTTCCTCAATTTTAAACTGTGGATTATAATACTATGCAATATACAAAACAATAAAAGCTGATTATTACCTTTTTTATTTACTTCACTCATTAGTATTGCTAATTTTCATGTTTTCTGAACTGATTTTGCTCCTTAGTAATACTACTAAAATTTTAATATTTGGATTTAAAACTGTAAGTCCTCTGCAACTGTTATGAATAACCTTTAGAAAGAGGAAAAATATTTCCTTTTTGGTGCAGATAAATAAAAGCATAATAATAACCCCTGTTGTGGAACTGTTACTTTTGAAATGTAAGCATTGCATTTTCTAAAAAATAAAATTTCCATTGGCTATTTAATACATACTTAGTTTCTATATTACAATAGCTATAAGTGGTTTATATTTCATCTGTCAAATCAGGAGTTCACTGATATTATCATTTCCCTCTTCATGCATCTCACATGGAATGTAAGTAACAACAATAACAATTAAACTAACATCTACTAGATATATTTGATTTCTTATTTTAAAGGGTTTGAGTTTAGTGATTCCATTTAAATTAGTACTAACTTACAGCTTTGGTGTGAGGAAAGAATATAAATCAATGAGCAATCAGCAAAGTGACAAACTGTGAATTAAACGCTCAATTAAATTTGATGATGCTACATGATAAAAAGTGTTTCATTAGATGGACAGGTAGGTCATCAGTATTTGGAGCAATTGTTAAGTCTGATTTTGCATATTTGTATATGGATAACAATATACACAGTAAAATGACTTGCTTGATACAGGATATTTCTGTGGATAATTTCCCTCCAGAAGAGAGAGAACATTAATGTTAAATTTTAACATAATTACTTTAAATTAAAAAAGAAAGCAAAAAGCAAAAAAAGGAAGTCTTCAAGATTGAAAAAAACATAATCATTAAATAAATTTTCAGAGTAAACAATTTCCCTAAATAAAAATTGGACCTCGTATTCCCAGTTTGTTTCCAGTACAAAGTCAAAGTGTCATATTATATTAGGTGAATAATAGGACTCCACAGCTCATTAAAACTTAAATTCATTTCTTTGCTTCTCTAGTGGTGTAATGTGTTTGCATTTTTGCCCTGAGGACAGATACTAACATGAACATTTATCTGTAATTAAAGATTCACAGACCATTAACAGTATAGCAATTTCCATGCCAGCTAAGGCATGGAAATAACATGTTTAAAAAATTATTTCCTATTCCATGTGAACATTATCTTCCCTCTATTCTGCTCATATTTTCTTCACTCAGGAACATATTCTTAAAATAGCTTACTCCAAAACTAAGGTAAAGGTTTGTGATTGAAACCAGCCCCCAAATCTAAAACCCTTCCCCAAAACATGCCTGCCCTCTTTCTGTCCAGAATCAAGCTGTTTACCAAGTCTATCCACAATCTGTGTTGAAGTCTGGTTCATTAAATCAGTAATGCCTGACCTGTTTCTTTTAACACCAAGACTAACCTGTACTTCCTGAGCAATTCTTTTGCTCCAGATAAAGAAAAAGTAGCACTCTTGGTCCAGACTTTTGTCTACAAGGTGTCTAAGCATCGGGATGCTCTTGATCTAATTATGAGGCCATAGAGATAAGAGCTCACCACTAGTGAACTTTTGCCAGCTCTATATCCCTTTGGCCCTGGCACTTTTGGCATTAACAGCCTGCTAACCCAGCAGTCTTGGGTCCTCCCCAACTCCCCAGCCAATGGAATTCCACTTTTTTTTTTCTCCCAAATACACTTACCCAAATTTTATATAAACTCAATCCGCAGGTTTTTAGGGAGACAGATAGGAGTTTTGGGACTCCTCACACTGAGTCAGCCTTGCATCCAAGTCCTTTCTCTTTCAGAATCTAAAGACATGTCTTTGGTATTTTTGTGCATTCAGTAGGTGAGTTTCAATTTCAAACTAACATGACAATTCACTACCTTCTTTCCTCAATTACCATTACACATTTTCTGTGCTATGTACTCTCTATAAAGATACAGGGATTATGAATGCTAACTTTAAATGTGTCTGTATCATAAGGGGTATCTACTAAAACAGATGAAGTTAAGCAAACCTAATGAACACTTCAAAAACTGCATGGTAAATCACCAAACTTGGAGGAAAACACAGTAGATGATGTTAAAAAAAAGATATACTGGTCCCAAATGTGATCCATTATATTAGATCCCATCAAGATCTAGTACCTAAGCTAATTGTAGTTTCAGTCTCTGAAGGAGTGGAATTTTAAACCTAACCAATCTAAATTTGCAGCCAGCACTAGTGAGGTTAAAAGCATGATAAAATCTCCCTAACTTTCCTCAAGAGAAAGTCTTTCTAACACAATTTTTATTTTATTACATTAGCTCACCCCATCCTCCTTCTTAGTATAAAATGTTTCCATTTTGAGTTGTGCCTCTGGAGCACCCTTCTACTAACTAGACAGGGTGCTGTATTTTTTACTGTATTCTTTAATAAATCAAATTAGATCTCCAAATTTACTAGCTTGAATTTAATTTATTAAAAATTAAAAATTGAATATACCTACCAAATACTTTCAAGCAGCTATAGTGCATTGTGACTAGGTAATTTCTTAATAGAGATATTTATATGCCAGCAGGTGACAGTATTTCTCAAAAGTACTTTACCTATGTGTATGGGTAAATTTATCTGTTCTGTGGAATACACACACACACACACGTATATTCAATTATTTGTTCCGCATTCTGGGTAAAAAGTCTCCTAGAGTTGCTTGTTTAGGAAACCTGTTGAACATATATGTTAAAATATAAACATCATGAAAGAAATTAGTATAGTGGGTAGGAGATAGATTCTGAAGTTAAATTGTATGACTTCAAGCTCCTATCAATTACAAATTGTGTGACCTTCAACAGTTGTTATTTAATCTCTATCCTCCCTTATTTTCTACCTCAGTTATGGGGTGTGACATCAACTGCCAGGATTTATCACTGTTTTTCATTTGTTTGTAGGTAGAGTCTAATATATTCCCCATCTCATATTCATTCCTATTAGTCCAAGTGAATTTGTCCCAGCCAGAGAAATGAGAGAAGTGCTTATACCACTTTCAGTTTAACCCATAAATTCACTCCTGCATAATTATGTTCTTCCTCATCAATAGATGGAAAGGAAATAACTCTGATGATATGCATGACCAAAGCCAGAGGGTGGGAAATAGCAATAGCCTTAAATGATTATCTGGAAAAGAAGCTTCCCTGCCTCTGTGCAATCTATCATGATGTGAAGGAAAAATATCTTTTTATTATGTAAACTGTAGTTCATACTTTGGGTTGTTAAAAAAATCACACTTCTCTAAATAAAATACAAAGTAATTGTTCCTTTATTGTAGCATTTATTATTGAGTTAACATTGGTCTATAACTTTATATATGAGTTAGGGGTAAAGGCTTACCTAACTTCAGATGTATGTCACCAAACCACATCATAACCAGGCACCATAATACTCCACCTCATTCCACTGGGTTCTCTCCCTCCTTCTTTGTTCCCGACATATGACTGAATACCATACTTGTCTTTCTCCTTCTGGCTTATTTTACTTAGCATCATCTTCTCCAGTTCTGTCCATGTTGTATCCTACCAACCATGTAAAAGGTCTACAACTGCCTTCTCTAGATATTATAGTTATAAATTTTATTTTTCTCACCCAGGTTGGAAATGTTGTTCTTTCAATTGATTTTTAACACTGAGAAAATAGCTTTAGAAATGTGAATGATTACTCTTTCCAGGGAGTATTGAATGTCCACAGAAATGCATGAATATCCAAGGAAAAAGTAGATGTGTTTGGAATACTGTCACTCTCTCATGCTGTATGCCAAGGTTAGGTTAGTTTTAATAATTATACTTCTTATAAAATTTAGCAGCAATGAGACTCTCTGAAAAAAAATTAAATTACTTATAATGATTCTGAGACTTTGATATACAAAGCTGCATCAAATTTAACATATCTATCTTACTGGAGGTGGTCAAAAATGAAAGTATCTACCGTGAGTCTATTTTTCTTTTTATTGAGCTAACATTGGTTTATAGCACTATATGACTTAGACAAGGAGTCTCACTGTTTTTAACCACTGGGTGTACTCTCTATGTTCATCACAATAATTTATGAAAATTCAATTAAAAAAGTTATGTATAGAATATAAATATATAATATATTCAGGTATATTCTTATTAGGTAGAAAATCAGGAAGCATATGTAAAGATATAATCATAAATAGAGATACAAAAATATGTAATCTGGAGTTACTAATGAGATCAGAAACAATATTAAGGTCTAGTTATACTTTAACTTCTGAATTGTTCACTACTAATATTATTGTCAAATTTATTGTAATTAGGCAAAAATAAATCAATCTTGTTAAATAATGAATTTTATTAAAATAGACATTGATGCCATTAAAATATAAACTCTACTCCTTAAATTTATTTTTTCTTTATTCACTAGGTAATTAAAGATTTTCATGTTAAAATTAAAATAATTTAAAAATAATGTAAAATGTCTACACTCTCAGATATCAAATTGTGTCATTTTAGTTATGGTGATAACACTCAATTTTTTAGTAAAGTTATGAAATTGGAAGGTTTCAAAAGAAGCTATTACTTTTTTTTTTTAGATTGCAACTAATGACTAGCATTTAAATTTATTTTCTTAAAATTTGTCATACCACTTTTACTTCAAAGATCTCAAAATATATGTTTTATTTGTTATTATAAACACAAATTTCAAATAACTGGATTTTAATATTTATATTAAATATAATAACAAATTTCAAATAACTTTCTTTTAATATTTATATGTGTATATATACAAAACTAAATATTGCCTTTTTTTTCTAAACCCTATTTTTATTTTACATTGGACTTTTTATTTTTAATATATTGTCTTTTTTTAATCTATCTCCTCTAAGTCTTATTAGAGTCCTGCTCTGTTTAAATTAACAAAACAATTAAGTATTTGCTGTCTGTTGCCCCATGTATCAAGGCCTAAAACACCTGCCAAGTGACTTAGTATTTTCTCTGAAATGGTACAGAATCCAGAATGCTTTTTTGGAAACTCCACCAGAGGAGATAGCCACTAAAAGTTCTTGGAATTAAAGCTATTTCTTAACATAAAGGAAAATATGCAAATTTGGGAAAGCACAAATAAAGTAGTAAAGCAGCAGGAACAAATAGGGTAAACAATCAAATTTAGATAGGCACATTTAGCTTCAGGGGCATGAAAGTCACATCATTGACAAGTTCATTTGTTTAAGAAACAAGCTGATTTTGAATCAGGAGCCTACATGTGACATATTTATAGAATGAAATAACATTAAGAAAACAGACAAGGGGCATCCCTGATGGCACAATGGGTTAGGCAACACACTGTGAAGCAAAAGGCAACCGCTACAGCACAAGTTCTATTCCTGCCGCTGGCCAAGGAGGTGACCCACATGCCAAGGCAAACCTCTCTTGCCTAGTCCTCTTCTCCCATTAGCAGTGTGTTTCAGTTGATCTGCGTGTTCTGTTCCCCAATCTGTCTCTGGTGACTCCTCTCACTAACCCCCTTGCCTCTGCCCCAGTTCTTGTATGCATAAATAAATAAAACTATTAAAAAAAAAAACAGAAAACAGACAAACAAAAATTTACAGATTTATTTTTATTTACTTACACATACAAGAACTGGAATATAGGCCAGAGGTGTGGGGAGTGAAAAGATTTATCAGAGACAGAGTGGGAAGCAGAACAGGCAGCTCTATTGAAATTCATTACTGAGGGGAACAGTGGGCGGGGCAGGAGAGGTCTGCTTTGCCAAGTGGGTCACCTCCCTGTCTTGGAATTGAACTCATGCTGCAGTGGCTGCTGATAGCTTCACAGTGCTGAGACTTAACCTCTGGAGTCAACAGGGAGGCACATGTAAAAAATTTAAATACAGGTTCGAAAAGAAATATTCTTCAATACTCTTCTTTATAATGTATCAACTAAGGTATTAAATATGTTTATTCTGGTTTGCTTCAGAAATAAATCACTTTTTTTCTTTTTCCTTCAATTTTTAACTGAACTGAGACAGGAAACTAAGAAGCTCAGATTAATTGACCTATCTACCTACTTACATATCTGAGATGTTCATAGGTTCAGAGGAAGAATTTCACTACTCTCTGGAGATTTTAATAAAAAATTTTTCAGGTACTTGACTAAATATTAACGTCTACTCACATACATTTAATCTTATTACTTTAGAATAGAATTCAGTTCCCTTAGATGATTCTGTTTCATAAACCATGCATTTTTATCAGCCCTCTTATTAAAAAACAGAATTTTATTGTATTGTATTTGAAGATGTGAAGAAATCATTGAACTAAAATTTACAAAAAGAACAGAAAAATTGGAGTTGGGGATCCTTAGGAGACTTGAATATGGACATGACTCTGAGGCTGACTCCACCATCCTCTGTAAACCAGCACACTGGCATCTGAAATTAAGAGTTAGAGACTCACTCAGATCAACAAAGATTACAGGACCTCTGGTTCAAAGAGGACGATCTAGCACTACACTAGCTGGTAGACATCTCTCTATTTTGCTTTTCTATCCCCTTTTAAATAATTTATCTCGTTTATCCGTGGGAGTTTGCTCTGCCTATGTAGCCTTTATTACTTTTCCCCACATTAGAACACTTACAGTTCCTTGCCAGAATGGTGCCTCCCAAATTGCAATTCAAAGTAAAAAATTTGTTTCTGTAACAGGTATAATTCTCTCATTACTGAATTACAGTCTAACAAAGTCAAGTCAATATTTGCCAATACCATACAATGAAGTTGAAGCTCATGACCTATGTCTGGAGTCCTCTGCCACTTAAGTCCCTCAACAATCATTATTCTTCTCAATTTATATGCCACTCAATTCATATTTATTTTTCTGAAATACATTACGGTCTTTCGCAAAAATCTCATATGTAGGTAAAATGAGCATAAAACATGAAAAATAAATCACTGACGATGCATTTCATGTTCTTCACTTCTATGATTGACTAAAAACTTTTCCCCATGAGAGCATACAATGAACAACTTGCAGTTTTCTGTTTTCTTCTCTGCCATCTGTTTGTTTATTTTTTTAGATGATAATGAGAACATGAAACAAGGAGATTTGCAGCAATGAATTTCAAATATTTCCAATCTGTGGATCATTTCACTAGAGAGTCCTGGGGATGCTTCAGTGTTTTTCTGTAGTAAATGTCTTATAAATACTGATTTATGCGCTTTTGCTCCTAAGAATTCAAAATGATTTAAATACCCTGAAAGTAAACAGTATTACCTTTGCCTCCATTTGCCTTATATATTATATAGACCTGATTCACGAAAAAAACTGGAAAAATATTGTATTTTTTTTTCAGTTCATGTGCAAGAATTTGGAATTAATGAATGACACCAATAATACAATTATATTTTTGAATGAATTTAAAAAATGTTCTATCTATAGACTCCATAACCCAAAGGCAAGGGTATATGGATATCAGACTTGTATATATGTGTATATACATTGCTTCTTCTGTTTACCATTTTAAAAGAGGAATATATCTGAACCATGAATGAAACATTACTTTGTGGTAGGTCTAAGATTATTTATCTGAGCAATAGTCAAGACAGAGATAACATAATTTCCTCTCTTAAAAGGCATGTCTCTTGTGTATTCTTCTAACAATGTAATTTCCTTTAGTAGCAAACTGAAAAGGATAATGGGAAAAGTAAAAATTTTTCTCCTTCTTTCTCTATCACTGGTTATTCCTAGACCTCAATGGAATATATAATGTAACTGTTGGAGGAGATGCCATGACTTTTTCTCATCCTACTGAAATCCACACAAAAATACAGATTTGGTATATGCAACAAAAATTTTGGATTATAATTTTTTGTTAAACTAATCAAAGAGAAAGTTATACTTATTTCTAATGCACAATAGGAAATCAATCTTCTTACTCTCTTCATAGAAAAGACATCTCTCAATTGCTGTTAATTCATATCCTACACATTTGTATTGCCATAACTAAATTCATTTCTATATTGTCTTCTATTGTTCTAGTTGTTCATCACTGGATCAAGACTGCAGTTACTTATGCTTTGTCACTTTAAAACAAAAGTCTCTACAAGGAGATAATTTTTGACAACTTATACTTGTCATTTTTAAAACATTTTCTTGATTAGTACTGATTCAATATCCTTATATAATTAAATAGGTGTGTCAATAAAGGCTAACATTTCACACAGATCTCTGTTCAAAAGTCACCCCTCTATGAACCTACAGACCTTATTGTTTTATTTTTCTACATGGGTCTGACATTCTTTGCAAGGTATGTATACATATCATACACTAATTGTCATATTACCTATCATATATTAAACATGCATTGTTTGTTTGCTTCTTTAGGGAAATATTTACTCTTTAAAGGCAAACATTTTGATCACTGTTCTACATGAAGCATGGACAGCATTGCTTACCATCAATTAACTTGAAAAGTTCTAAATAAAAAAATATTTAAATGAATTAAGAATGAATGATATCTACTTCCACCCACACACTCCCTCTAAGTATTGATTCAGGAAAGCACACTGAAGCCAAATCTTACATAGTTAGTATTCTCCAGATGAGTTATTGATCTAGGTACCATTTGTTACTGAAGCTGGTCTGTTCCCCTGAAGAGGGATCTAATTTCCTAGGGCCCTCACAGAGTGGAAGTGTAAAGTGTGAGACTTCAGATTTTAAACAAAATTATTGATAGATTCTTTATGAGAGACATTGCCATGAAGGCAAAATAAGGATTCCAAAGAAGGCAGGACAGAGTTATTGACAGGTATAATAAAAATAACCTGGTCTTGAATTCAGGATGCATAATTCTTAGCATCTGCCTTACTGTTGAACATGTTCCTATATTTTTATGCTATAGTTTAGTTTTTGCTTTACAAATTTGAACAAACAGTTTGATTTGAGTTCAATATTACTGGTAGTTGAAAGTATCTTACCAGAGTAGGAGGCAGAAGTTCCCTTAAGAAGAATTTACCACCTGCATCAGGAAATCTCGTTTTCCTTTTGCAAGACAACATAGTACATATTAGGCAAAGAGGGCAAAAATTCTTTCAAATACTGGTGATTTCCCAATGTGAAATAACAGATTGAAATAAGTTAGTCATCATTAACACAATGACAATCTGTCATTTTAATTCCCAAAAGGCAGAACAGTTTCTGAATTAAGGTTACAAATTCCCAATTTAGACAAAGTTTCTAAATGTAATCAAATGTATTAATTATAAACACTCTGATTTTGAGCAAATGCCTAAATTCAATTTCATTGAACTAAAGCCACATGATATTCATTTAATGATTATGTATAGTATGTGCTAGAGGAAAAGCTATTAATTAGGAGTTAGGAAGTATGATCAGTTAAGAAGTATGTATGTGGTTGAAAGCAATGTTTAAATCCACAACAATGATCAGACAGGGATTTCAATTTGATAAAGGCAAAAAAATAGGTAAAATAAGTGATGAATAAAACAATTTTGCTGTTTTAAATAGTGTTATTATCACTTTAAAATGTTTTTTTAAAGTTATCAATGGGAAGTCATAATTATGGTCAGATTTTTAATACTGAACTTGGGTAACATGTTTGTTTGTTTTAATACACTGTTGGCTTTATGAGATAATTTACAACATGATCCACATTCTGAGATAAGAAAACTTGGACCTTGAGAAATGGATTATAAGTGATAGACAGATCATAAGGCTAGATTTCCTGTCTAGTAATTACACTGAATTTCTACCCACAAACAGCTTATGTCCATTAAAATAGTTTTTTGTTTCACTCTTAAGGATTGAAGAACTTATCAAAGCTATTGAGAAGACAGTGACACAACATGTGTGACAATATTAAGATAACTGCATCTGTTGTGTTGCGAATAAACAGAGATGAGAGAGTGTGGAATCAGGAGGATCAGTTAGAGATTACTGTATATTCTTGAAGATTGATGATCATGACTTTGATCTCTGTGGAAGTGGTGAGAAATGAGCTGATTCTCGATATTGCTTGAAAGTAGAAGTAACTACATTTGTTGATGGATTGGCTATTAGGAAGTGACAGAAAAAGAAGATCTTGAAGACTCCTAACTTTTGGGACTGTGAAACTGAAAAGAATGAGTTGAAGTTTACTGATATAAGAAACAGATTATGGGTAGCTTGTGTGTGGGGAAGGGATATAGAGAAGGTATTGATTTTTTTTTTTCATATCAAAGTGTAGATTTTCACCTAGGAGGAAATTAAATATAAGTACTTGGTATTGTGGAAGCAATGTGAAGTGATTATACAGTTATATAATTTATACATAATTGATTTTTGAAGACATAATAGCAAATGAAATCACATACAAAAATGTAAAATTTGGAGAATACTGCAAATAATTATAATGCAATTATTTTTTCTAAGTCCAAAATTAGCTGTTATTTCATCCAGGTAGTAGAAGTAGATACTGCTTGGCTGCTGCTGTAGACATACTTATAAAATTATGACATTGGTAAGAAAACAGGGGAAAGAAAAAATAGTAGAGAAAGCAAAAAAAAAAAAAAAGTAAGGGAAAGCTGGTAAAGAATGGAAAGGTAAAAGAAAGTTGCACCTTTGAGAGAGGTGTAAATTAGATGTATTAATGCCCCATTAAAATAAGCAGATACAAATAGTAAAAGGCCTATAGCCTACAATCCATGTTTTGATGATTTTAATTGTCATCCACATTTATTTCCCTAGATGCATAGTCTTTAGACAGTTTCAGATTCTGGTTTATGCTTAGAAGTGTACACAGGGAACTGATCACTTCATTTTCATAAGTCATATAAAAAACATGCCTGTGTCAACTCCCAGAATCAGTCATAGACTGACAAATAAGTGAACAGAAAATTCAGGACTTTTATCTTAAGACACCATCACTTTGTGGTGCAATTTATAATTTAGATTCCTCTATAGATAAAGATAAATTTAGGTTTTGCCTGGCATTCAATCCTAGCTTGACTCTTCTTTTCCCTAATCTGATTCCATAGTTCTTAATAGCTTTCTAGGGAATATCATCCCATCAAAAATCATACCACCAGATTTTTTATTTCAGATTCTGTTTCTAGAGAGGACTACCTCAGGTAGATTCTGGACACATTTTTATAATGAATGTAATGGGATTAGTCATTTATTTCTGAGAAATAAGTATAAAAGATAATTTCAAGTTTGACTCTGATCTTCTCCTTGGAAGTATGAAACATGCTTTGAACTAAACAGCCACCGTCTTGTCTCTGAGATGTTGAGAATTCTGGGAGAACCACTGAGGTAGTCTGTCTTAGCATTTAACTACTTTAAGGAAATGAACCACCTACTGATTTTTGTCATAAACAAAACTCTGCAGTGTTACGTATGAAGATGCTTGTCAACTAATCCAAAATGAATGACATAAGCTAAGACCACTCTGTCTGACACTTTGAAACATCCCAATTTCCTTACCTGATGGAACAGGTCTTGGTATTGCTCCTTGGTTGTATGATTCCTATTCTGGAATAAATGTTTTCTTGATTATATTACAACCTGATAATTTCTCAATTGACAGATGGAAATACTAAAGAAGGGTTTATGGACTTAGTTCATTCATGAACTGGGTGGAAGAAAAGAAATCTTCATTGAGGAAAGTTGAGTGTTGATAGTCTTTGGAAAGCTGTAAGTGTACAGAAGTTAGAAGTCATACTTGCATGATGCTAAGATGAGATAAACATAGAATGGAATGCATTGACATGTACAACACTACTAGAATTTGATGTAGATTGTGAATGCCAATTATTAGGATGGTGGAATCAAATGATTATTGCTGAACATAACTCATATTTTGCAAATAAATATATATTAGACTCAAGGTAATCCATCATATTTAAAAAAAGTAAAATGTGACTTGTAGCACTCCTTTTGGTTAGCAAGGAAATCTTCATCTTCTATGTTGGGAACCATTCACGCTGATCAATAGATTTGGATTCTAATTATAAAACATAGAAACTAGTGAAGCTGAACTTCAAGTTTTGCAATTCTTCTCCAAAATCTTGGTACTGACAGAAAAAGAGTGAGCACCTTCACAGGTCAAAGCAGAAGACTGAGAAATAGAAATATCCAGAATCCCCTGAAGTCTGTGAATCTGAAGGAGTAGCCCATTCTTTGCTAACTGAAAATTCCCCCTACTTCTTTTGCTTAAAGAATCTTCAACTGTCATGGTAGTAGGGGAACAAATGCCATTGAAAATGCAAATAGTGGCTGCTCTCAGCAAATGAAGAATTACAGAGAAGGTATTGTTATAGAACTAGGAAACTGGATATGTCAGAGGCCATTGGCAGCACATAACTATCAATAACAAGGCTGATGTAATAACCATAATCAACAGCCAGTTTAATCCACTGCTAAAAGGTAGCCTTCTCCTTGGGTACCTACAGAAGTACTGAAGTGGCTAATAGAAAATAGACTTCCAAGGCACAGAATAAATGGACAACCAATAAGGGGCCTTAGTATATACCATCACGAGAGCTTTACAATACATGAACAGAAGGCTGTCATTAATCACGCCAATGAAAAGTCATGATTGGCCCATCAGTTTCCAGAATTCAACTAGTACTCAGACTCACGATCTACTTATTGAAGAAAAGAAAAAGGCCTCATGAAATGTTCTGCAACACATAGCAGCTGGATTTAGTAGTGATTCACTTTCTCCTTCCTTTAAGGGACCAATAACTACTGAACAAATAACCATATTGTAGGTAAAGGAGAAGAAAACAAAACAAAACAAAACAATGTTTTTCCCTGGCACTAAATCCAGGGTCCATGCTAATACTTATACTGAAGGACTAAAAGTCTTAGAAGAAGTAGAGCATATGGTGGTTAGAGTATAATGGAGTGCTTCCCATGATCAATTTTACAGAAGATTCATTAATTTTAATATCTAAACACTACATAGGTAATCAACTCCCCATTTCCAGATATACAATTGAATTTAATATATTGAAAAATCTAGTCTTAGACCTATAAGCTATTTTAGTAAGAAAGACCAAGTGGAAACTGAAAAATTCTTTTGCCTCCATTCGGGATAGTCAATCAAACATTATACCAATTCAGGAAGAAGTGATAGAGATTAGTGCTTTCATTAAAAAAAAAAACTTACAAATAAATATTTTCCATCCTTCCCTCTCCATATTTCAACAACTAAACTAGGAAAAATTAAATGATTCATGACAGATAAGAATAGATTAGCAAAAAATGTAACAAATTTTGAGGCACCTTAACAAAAGGTTTTACCATATATGGCACATTTATTAAAATAGAATAACATAAATTTGGTAAGAGTTACATAATTCTTAATCTTGCATATATGTTTTACTTCTTTTAATACCTATAACTAAAGAAAATAAGAAGCACTTCATAGTCACATGATATAACTAGCAGCATGCATTCATGATCCGGCTACAAATCTAATTCTGCCCTCTTATAGTCCAAAGAAAATATTTAGAAGGTATCAGATTAACTCACTATATTTATATTGGTGAATTGTTTAGCAGTAAGTAGCAAGTACTCTGGATACCTCAATAAGACAAGCAAACTAAAAAGTTACTGCTTCACTGGTGACAATTTCAGGTATGTAATGGTTTGTGACAACTCAGAGCATCATCAAGTAGGACAAGAATCTGCATCTCTCTTAACCTACCACATAGGAAGATGAACATCCCTTAATAGATCTCACACTTTGAAAGAAGCATTTTGTTGACATAGTAACAAAGTTTTAACCCATTTACTAGTTAGTGAGGAAGGTGCTTATATTTAATTGGTCCTAGAATTAATAATGTATACTGAAATTAAAACTGATTGCGTGTAAGGCAATCAGTTCTTGGATCAGGTCATATTATTCATATTATCCATGTGTTAGAGGTATGTAGGGGTAAAAGATAATACAATTTATTGTCTCCAGCACAGGAATCTGAATACTTAACATACCATGTGTAGTTAAGAATTATAGTCCTCTATTCCTACTATATATAAAAAATTAAAATAGACTAAAGACATAGGTGTAAAGCCTGAAGTCATGCCATAAAAATAGGTAGAAGAAAACAGAGGCAAAACTCTCCATGACATTAGCCTCAGTGATATATTTGGAGACTCAACTCCTGTGGGTAGGGGACCGACATGAAAAATAAACCAATAGAATATATTAAACTAAAATGGTTCTGCTTGGTAAAATAAACTATTGAATGGGAAAAATATTTGCATATCATACATCTGATTAGAGATAATATCTAAGATAAACAACTCAACAAAAAAATAAATATTGGCAATATATTGAAGTATTTAATAATTTTTGCATAAACATTTTATGTGTGATTATGTATACATGGTGTAGTCTATTGCTATTAACATTTTATGTGTTAACACACGATGTAACAGTTTATGTGCCTTTGTCCTCCTAATCTATATTTACAAAAAGAGTAAACAGTATGTCTACCACTTTTTATTCCTAATACAGATTCCAGAGAATTGTGTCTTTGTCAGAAGTGTCAGAAGCAGCAGAAGTACTGTATTAAAAGAGACAACAAAACACAACAAAGCAACACGGTCTCTATTTATAGTCTTCAAATCTCTACCCAAAGTTCTTCATTAAAATATCTAATTCTAAACTACAAATACTGTCTCCATGTAAAAACTCATTAGTCTCTTTTCTATTAGTCATGTAATAGATCTTTCAAATTCAAATGAGTTAATATTAGATGTGGACATGTCTTTGTCCATGAATACCTGTAATCACCAGAGGGAAAGCTTTATCTTGTATGATTTTGTACCCTAACAAAGTACATTCATATCAGGTTTGAAGAAAAATCGCCAATAGGAGCCACTTAATCTCTTTATAGAGATTAGGAAAGAGTCAGAAAATGAAAAAGAAAAAAATGCATGGTTTATATAATTTGTCTCTGAAGAGTGTCCTTACACTTATTTTAATAGAAAAGTAAACTATCATATTGTATAGATTTTTGTTATTTATGTTTCAAGCATCTTCTGATACCAGTCCTTGACTGAAAACACATATACTTATATCATAAAATAAGGTAATAATTCCTCCTTTAGCAGAATGATAAATTGTTGGTTTGGTTTATGTACTGGTCTTTTGGTTAAAATGCATCTGAATATAATAAGCCATATCAACACATATGATTTTGAAAATAAGATCTAGTTAAATTCCCCAAATCTGTAAAAGATACTGATAACCAAATTACTGCAGGTGGCAAAACTAATTCCAGTGTAACAGTTCTGTATCTGTATAGCTTTCCTTTAACTAGGGAGAGGAATGATTTTGGAATAAAAAGTATATTAAGGGTTATGCACCTATAAACCCTACATTCAGACATATACTCTAATTTGTTACCCTCTTAAACATAATCATTTTTTTTCATAGCAATAGACATTTTTTCCCCGCAGAACATCTGACATGGGGTTTCCTATCTAGAAGACTATTAGCCTATATTTAATTTCATAATTCTTCTGCCAGATTTTTTTTGTTATTTATTCCATCATTTTCCAATACCTTTATTTGCATTTGGGTTACAATATTCTTCTTTCAGGACATTTAAATTTTTTTTTCCAATTTTAATCATGGCATTATCCTTCCAAACTTACTTTCTTCCCACCTTCACATATATTTCTTTATCAAACATAGTCCAAAATATATGCACTTTACTAACCATTTATATGTTTACATCATTTCAGTTTACACTTGGGAAAAATAAATTATTAAAAAAAAAGAAAAAGAAAGAGGGAAGCATATGAAGGCATTACAATTGCTGTTTCATTTGTAACTCTAATTAAAAAATGGAACTTGTGAACTATTTTTCATTCAGACTTTTTATATAAAGAAAATGAAAATCAGATGTAAGATAATACTATGTTTAAGGTCTCACAGCTAAAGAAATTTCTAATGTGGAATTCAAACTAGCACAGTATGATTTTGAAACATCCACTCCTTCAAGCTACTCCATAAAGCCTCCTCAGGGATATTAAACTGTCTTCAAATGTATTATTATCATTGTATGGTGACTTTGGTGCAATACCAGGCACAGTAAAAACTGAATATATATGTATTACACTAGCTTCACCAGAGAAAAAGGACATTTTTTCCCCAAGATCAAAATAGATTAACACAGAGAGATTAAAACAAAGGGGCCCAACAGCCCCTCTAACGTCTTATAGAGGAAGTGGAGGTTACCGCCTTGATAAACACTCTTCTGTTCTATGGGGCAGTTTGCAATTTACAGCTTTCTGATATCCCTATGACTTCTATCTATAATTATCATAAAGATTGTGACAGAGTGTATTATTGAATCAGACCATCTTGAATCTTGGCTCTGTTATTTAAATAACTAAACCATATCCCTATTTACCTTTTATTTATCAGTATTTTTTAAAAGATTTATTCATTTATGCATACAAGAACTGGGGTACGGGCCAGAGGTGCAGAGTGGGGTGAGAGGAGTCACCAGAGACAAAGCTGGGACCAGAACAGGCTGATTGACTGAAATACACTGCTGAAGGGAACACCGGCAAGACAAGAGAGGTCTGCTTTGCCATATGGGTCACCTCTCTGACTGGGAATCAAACCTGTGCTTCAGCGACTGCTGATAGCTTCACAGTGCTGTGCCTTAAACCCTTGCACCACCAGGTAGGTGCCTATTTATCAATATTTTCTAAGGGGTCTGCAAGTCATGCTTTGAGGTTATATCTAAACTGTGACCCTGGTTTTTTTTGTTTGTTTGTTTGTTTGTTTTCTTTTTATAGCAAGGTGTTAACAATGATTTGGAGGTTTGAGAGGATTTTTGAATGAAAACAGAAGATGTTGTGGCAGAGACCTTACATACATAACCCTTAAATTCTAGACATCTCACTAACTGACCCTCCACAGAGGAAATTTACCAAGCCATAAGCTAACTCGTGTCTGCGTTATGACTTTGTTTTTCAGTTTTCATCCATGGAATGTTTCTGACATTTAGATTTGACCTTAAAAGTCACACATTAATATTTTAAACTGTACATATATAAACATATTGTTTAATTGCTGTTTTCCTCAATTTTTCAAAGTACAAACCTCTCTCCACCTGTTCATTAGTATATTATCATGGTCTACCCTGTGACCATATTTTATACATTTACTGCAAAAACAAATATAACTAAATGGTATCTTACATTTTGCAAATACTTACATAATATCTTAACTCTATACATCATTATATAATGAATGTAGCCTTCAAAGATTTGGAGAATGAAGTTATTTTTGGAGTTAAAGCCCTGTTTGAATGATAGAATTGCTTTTACCTTAGAAATGACAATAGTGCTCCTCTGGTCTCATGAAGTTGATATGCTTTTTTTCTTTAAGATTTGCTTTCTTTCAGCAATTTTTAGAAAAATTACTGTCACTCAAATATACTCATTTCCAGAATCTCTCCTTCCATTAAATAGGAATAATTGACAGAAAGCACTGTAGAAAAGTGAGACATTGAATTGTGATAATCACTCAGGAAATTGCCTCATTCCCCTGTTTTCTTTCTGGTTAAGAAGGAAGAGCCTATATTTTAGAATTCAGACAGTTGGTTTAAGTGGAACAAAAGAAACTTGCTGTGATTCTTTTTGAGACAGGGTCTTCACTGTAGCACTGTTTCATTTCAATATGACTGGAATTTCTGTACTATTATTTGAAGTATATAAGGAATTTCAATACTCTCTTGCAATACAACACTGATATTTTACACATGGATCCTTCTTATTTGTCAACATCACTTTTTATTTTTATTTATTTATTTACATTTTAAAATGACATATTTATTTGGAAAAGGAGAAAGGGAAAAAGAGAGAGATCTATATTGTCACAGGTGGGCAGGGAGGAGAGCTGCCAAGCAACATCGCTTTTAAAATGTGTGGATTTTATGAGATATTCTATAAAAAGGGCTCACAACTTTGAAATTGAAATTCAGTCAATTTGTTCTTATTATTTACTAAATCATTTGCTACCAAAACTACTAGTAGGATAATGTAAACTCTCTCTCTCTCTCTCTCTCTCTCTCTCTCTCTCTCTCCCCCTCTCTCTCTCTTTCACACACACACACACAAACATTCTTATACATACATGCAAAAATTAGAATTTAGTGCTTCCGAGTTTGTGTACATATATACATATGCTTATATGGGTTTCTGTTTTTTAAACTGATCTTTTCATTGGCAAGATAAGTGTTTCAATTATATAATAAAGTTTTATTTAATTAAGAATAATATATGTCAAGTTTTTTAGCACTGCATAGACTATTTTGCCTATAGTGAGTTTATAAATATTGATTAAATTCACATTGTTCTTTATATTAATCTTCTTAGTCTGCTATATACAAATATAATATCAGAATGCCATATCAGATTGTTATGGTTCTGGAGGTTGATAAATCCAAAATTAAAGTTCTGGTAGAGTTTGGTTCTGGTGGTGCCCCTTTCTAACCCGAATGTAGCAATTGCTGTGCCTCTCCCTTCTCTTCTGAGTTCTGTTATAAGGTCACATGCTATTAGCTAAAACCCCAATCTTATGACCTCATTTGACATTAATTATTTACTGATGCACCTATTCCAGTGATGCTGGGAATTAGAATTTCTGTTGAGGGTGGAATGCACCAGCACATCCCCGGGGACACTCTAAGGAACAAGTCATGGAACAGGTTTACAAGGCAAGAGGCTGCTCAGTGAGTTTATAAGCAGCAATGAACAAGCATGATTGGTTCTGTGACAATGACAGGAAGAGCAGGGACCAGGGAAGACAAAGGGCAATCAACATTGTGGGGAGCAGAGGAGACATGTTGTCCACATATAGAAGGAGGACTTCCTGTGCAGACACTTGATGCAATTTCCAAGGTACACTCAGACCACCTCCCATGACCATGCAGTCAGTCAACAGCTACCTATGTGTCCCTGGCTGCCCTCTGATGTGGGCCATTGTCTTAAAGCAGTCATGCAAGAGTGCCTTATCCAAATCCTACACATACACACACACACACACACACACACAGGCCTGGTTGCAGAGTGTGGCCATACACACACACAGGTACCCCAAGTGGTAGAAAGGCCATAGACACAGCTTTCAACATGTTGATTTTGGGAGGTCACATTTTAGTGCAAAGCACTGAATAATTTTTTATTTCTTCATTTTTTCTTAGTTTAATTCTAAAAGCAAAATGTATGTGATTTAGTCTATTTAAATTAATAGTCTACACAGAACAATGTTCCTTTTTAGATCATAATAACAATGTTCAACTTTCATCAGAAAATATTTATATTAATCTTTTTATATCTTCATATTTAGAACTATGAATATTTATACTTGTCTCATACTTTATGATTGGCATGTGCTTATTCCTAGAATAGCTTGCATTAAATTTCAAGGGTTGAAAATTTGTTTTGGTAAATACAATTCTTACAACATTTTCATACAACTTATAACTTGAAAATCTTTCCCTCTGAGATTTCATTCTTTCTATCTAATGTGACACCATTTTCCACTTCATCATATGGGAAATTTTACTCATTCATCATTTTGTTTCATTTTTATTCAATAGATGTGGATATAATGCCATTTTAAAATAGGTGTTTCATTAGGTGAGACAATTCACTTTTATTAGTTAAATACTAAAGTTAGAGTCTAACAGATTATACAGATTTGAAATAAGTTTCATCTTATTCATTACATGTAATTAAAATTGGATTTTCCACAGAAAATTGAAAATGTGGGTTTTTTTTTTTTTTTTGGTCTAAATCCATTCATCATGAATTACTACATTTCTTCTCTATTGCAAGAAATTTAGTTCTCCATCATGATTCTCCATCCACTCTCTCTGTCCCTTGCAATATCTCCTATCTTCAGAATATATTTGTGTTAAATTATAATGACCAAACATACATATTGGTATTATAGTCAATGCAACTGAAATTAATAACTGTAAAAAACTTAACCAAGTCAAATACACATTTGAGAACTTTATTCAGTCAACAAGTATATGGACAATATTAATGTTTCCCTGAAATTTAGGTAGCAGATAAGACATTTTTGATACTGAGATAGGTGCATCAACTAAAACCTCACATATATGTAAATATTCTTTTTTTAAAAGATTTACTTATTTACGCATATAAGAACTGGGGCACAGGCCAGACGTGTGGGGGCAGAGGTGAGAGGATTCACCAGAGACAGATTGGGAAGCAGAACAGGCAGATCTACTGAAATACGTTGCTGAGGGGAGTAGTGGGTGAGGCAGGGGAGGTCTGCTTTGCCATGTGGGTCACCTCCCTTGCCAGGGATTGAATTTGTGCTGCAGTGGCTGTTGTGGCTGCAGTGTTTAACCCCCTGTGCCACCAGGGTGGCCCCTATATATGTAAGTATTCTTTTGTGAAATGTTTACCACATACATTAAAAGATACAGCAGCAACAAATATACTCATTAAATAACGGCATGTGTTGTCATTTGGAAGGATTACCTTTAAGGATAAATTTTAAAAATCACATGAGAGAAAGTAACAGCCTACCTCAGATATTTACTAGTTCCTGAGCAGTAATTCTTAAGGTTCTAAATCTATAAGATGGGAAAATTTTGTAACTCTTTTTAGTCAAGAATTCCTAAAGTTCATTTATTCTTTATATAGCAGACAAAAAAAAAAAAAAAAAACAAAAAACTGCCAACTTTAAAATTTTAGTTCTTGGAACCATGATCTGAGAAGAGTAATTCTCCCTGTTTTAATAATATATATATTCGGGGGACCTCCTCGTGGTATAGGGGTTAAGCCTCAACACTATCACACTATCATCTCTGTGGCCTAAGTTCAATCCCCAGCCAGGGAGATCACCTACATATGGAACAGCAGACCTCTCCTGTCTCAACTGTTTCTCCCCTTAGCAGTGTATTTCAGTAGACTCTCTTGTTCTGCTTCCCTCTTTATCTCTGGTGAATCCTCTCAGTCTCTGTACCTCTGGCCTTTACTTCAGTTCTTCTATGCATAAATAAATAAATAAGCAACAAATAAATGTTAAAAAAAGAGTAATATATTTTTAAATTGAAATCAAATAGCAAAACAATTTTGCTTTTTGACAATGTTAGCAGGAAAAAGATGTCTCCTTATCATACTATAAATTGATAACTTTTGGACATTCATCTTAAGGACAGTTTTCAAATCTCCTAAAATCCTATACTGCTTTATATTATTACAAATGTTGTTCACACACTGATTTTTTTTTCCTTTTCACCAAATTTATTTTGTTTTAATGAGCAGCTGTTAAATAAGATATGGAAGTGAAGTATATATTTTGGATTAAAAATTATTGACTAAAAATTAGCAAACAAATCAATACTCAGAACTTTTTAACATTTTAATAATAGCCTATTAGAAAATGTAAAGGCTACAATCCCAACAACACACTCTTTATCACTACACCAGAACATAAGAATTGAATAAGAAAGATAATTGCACAGGACATATGGAAAGGACTGTTTTGTTTTTAATTTTAGTTTTTTCTGTCTAGAGCCATCATCCATAATTCTCTGATCTCTAATATCTTAACCTCACTATCGGAAGAGATATTTGAAAATTATTTAACACAAGTAGCTTTTGCTAATTGAGATTCATTTTTTTCTTTATTTTATAATTAAGTTCACATTAGTTTATGACACTACGTATGACTTAGAGATATAGTATCACACCCTTCAGATGCATGCTACGACACCACACCACCACCAAAGAACCAACAGTTCTCCAGCATAGTCCTCTGGGTTGCCTTCACACTTTGCTTTCCACCATCCCTCTCCCGTCTGGTAGCCTCAATTTTGCAATCACATTTCCTTTTTTCTTTTTTAAAGATTCATATATTTGTTCATAAAGGAGCTGGTGTGCAGGCCAGAGGTGCAGGGTTGAGAGGACTTACCTGAGACAGAGTGGGGTGCAGAACAGACAGACTGACTGACATACACTGCTGAAGGGAGCAGTGGGTGAAACAGGAGAGTTCTGCTGCAACTTCTGGCTCAGTTCCGTGGCCAGCAGTTGAACTCATGCAGCAGTGACTGCGGATAGCTGTGGTTAGTGATGAGACTTAACTCCCTGCATCACCAGGGGAGACCCCTGCAATCAGATTTCTAAGGCTTGATTTTGGTTTGATTTAGTCTGGCCTTTTGTTTTGTTTCTCTATATTTCATATATGAGTGAAGACATGCAATATTTGCTACTGCTTTCAGTTTTAAATTCCATATTTTTATTCAATCTGCTTTCATCAACAGGTGATGACTGGAGCAGAAACCAGTAAGCTTGGTTATATATATCTCCGATTTACAAATAAACTCTGTCTTTTATGTATTCTATGTTACAAAAACAAGACTCCCTGAGTGTATGTAATTCTCAGAGTAAGTGATGCAAAATTCTCATCACAAAGGGAGCTATCAATACAGCTAAGAAAGTATATAAAACTTTCATATCATCCTGAAATTTAAAAATAAACTATAAATTGAGACAGATATGATGACTATCACTATTTTTATCAAAATTACATGTAAACCAAGCAGCAATGTCTTTTAGTTAAAAGTTGCACAGACTAATTAAGGTTATAATTAAAGGGAAAGTAAATATGCACTCAATTCAACCTTCAAGAAGGAAACAAAGACCATCTGGTTTATTTCAGTACCTTTACTGTGCAAGTATAACTACAGAGGTTTTATACTACTGTTGACACTAGCTTTAAATGCACTTTTATGGATCATTTCTTACAGTGTGTCCCTTAGGGAAACATATGAGGTGACAAGGAAGTTTGTAATGATACTTCAACAATAATTAGTGATAGTGGTAACTTTTAGAAGGCTTCTAAAACAGCAGTTTTACTAAGGTTAACATATTCTCTCTAATATATTAGGTTTATGTATAATAATAAAACATATCAATCTAAACTATATCCTGATGATTTTAAAGTGATGATTTAAAAATGTGTTGTAAGCTCTTAAGTGCAAGATATTCCTATGTTCACTTATTGAAATATATTCAAATTTAAGTCTGCATTGATTTTTTCCCCCTAGTGTTTTAAATACAGTTGTTAATCTTGAAATGAGCTTCAATGTCATGAAGTAGTGGCAGTCTACAGAATTTTAACGCTACCTACAAAAGATGGCATTTATTTTAGGAAGTAAGATAGTCCTACATATATGTAGCCCAAAGTGTGAAAAATACAATCTGCTTCATAGTAGCTTCTGTTATTTGAAACAGATATTCAAACTAAATGATTGCTGCAAGCATGTCAGAAAAAAAAATAAGTGCAAACCTTAAAATATTGCCTGAGAAGCAAATTTCATAAGAGGGCAAATGTGTGAGATTTCTCGGATTTTTGTTATAATGTAAAAATGATATAAAGTGTTTTTTTAAGTGCTCTAGTTTCTTACAGCATAACAGTGTGTAAATATAAAGACAGGCAGAGAAAAAAATGTGGCTTAGAACAATTCACAGGAAAATAATAGTCCTAGAAAAACTCTTTTGATGCCATTTTGGATGATTTCTGTCATTGTTCATCTATTGATTTTAGCTTTTTAATGTTTCTTAGTTACATGAAACGCTTACTTAAAGGAATTCAGAACATTAAGGAATAATAATATGAACTAGAATAGGTATAATAAAGATAAAAAGCTTCTTAACCTAGATGTACACTCAGCATGCATCTATTGTTTTCTCTGCTCCACAGCCTGACTATATCTTTCATTATTGAGAAATTCTTTCCAGTCAATGAAAATATTGTCATGCTACAGATATGACTGTACAGGATACAGACTTGGTCACATACTTTTTCTGACCATAAGTTTGTTCTAATGTGAGCACATGGGGGCCTCCCTGGTGGCACAGTGGGTTAAGCAACACACTGTGAAGCAAACCGCCAGGGAGAGGACGCACATGGCATAGCAGATTTCTCCTGCCTAGCCCACTGCTGCCCTGGGCAGTGTATCTCAGTCTATCTACCCGTTCTGCTCCCCACTCTGTCTGTTGAATCCTCTTACCTCCCATGACTCTGGTCTGTACCCCAGCTCTTGTATGCATAAATAAATAAATCTTTTAAAAAAATAAAACTAGTAAGAAAAAAAAAAAAAGCGAGTATGTGG
The DNA here is from genome assembly GCA_019455555.1 of Galemys pyrenaicus. NCBI lineage: Eukaryota > Metazoa > Chordata > Mammalia > Eulipotyphla > Talpidae > Galemys > Galemys pyrenaicus. Next base: position 7,946,386 of record JAGFMF010011791.1, read on the forward strand.
CTATGGGTAAACCAAACATCTTTTCTAGATGATATGTGCCTGAGGTGGACAAATAGGAAATGTTGTTTTGTTTTTGTTTTCCCTCAAGTTTGCAGGAGACAATAGTGCCCATGATTACCATTAATCACATTTATATTTGCAACTTAGTCTATGTAACCTGGATAAATACTGCCATAACAGGGATTGTATTAATGTTATTTTCCTAATGAGATATAAGTTCATGCCCTTATAGAACAGTTATATTATATTTTTATTTGTAATAAAGAAAATCCATCTTAAATACTTCCTTTTCAGTAATTTCCATTAAAAATAGAAAGTTCAAGAAAAATTGTTTACTTGTGATAAGGTATAATTTTTTGAAAATTTCCTGTTTAGATGAAAAATCAATTTTCAGTAATTGCTTATTCAGAGACACATCAGTATTTTTTGATAAATATTTATAACTAAAATTCAAGTTTTAATGGAGAAATATGCTATGGTACCAGAAATTAAAAACAATCAAACATACATTTCATCTTGGTTAAAATATTTTCAGCCATTTTAGCATATCATATTACCAATTCAAAAGAAACCTTTTGGAGAGGATGGATATGTTTATTATTTTCACTCTAGTGATATTTTCATGGGTGTATGCATATGTTGAAAATCACCAAATTGTACACATAAGGCATGTACATTTTTGTAGAACTATTAATGTATCAGTAAACTATAAGATATTCTTAGATGTCTTATATATAAGAAGATAAAGATCCAATAATCAAAAGGTTTTAAATAACAATTATATTTGCACAATAGATGGTCCCGGTTTAGGTGACAAGTAGTATATGTGAGGGCTAAAACAGCATTTCTTCCTTATTTTGATATTGAGATTTTTGTACATATGTCCACTAAGTATTTTTTAAAGATTTATGTATATATGTATGCATGCATACATGCATGAATGTATGTATACAAGAACTGGGGTACAGGCCAAAGGTGCAAGGGGTGAGAGGATTCACCAGAGATAGAATGCGGAATAGAATACGAAGATCTGCTGAGAGGAGCAGCGAGCAACATAGGAGAGGTCTGCTTGGCCAAGTGGGTCGCCTCCCTGGCCCAGGATTGAACTCATGCAGTGGCTGTGGATAGCTTCATAGTGCTGCGACTTAACCCCTTGCCCCACATGGGAGGTCCCCACTAAATATGTTTTCATTTTCTTTCTCATCTCCTTGTCATCTAACAGGAGATGCATTAATTAAAAAATATATATTTCCTAGTATTTAAATTGCATATTTATCAAATGGAAGTGTAGATAGCTGTGGAAAATATGAATGTTATCCAAAGACTGAAAAGAGGTTTAGAGCAACTGTGTTTTTCGTTATTGGGATAGCTACACAATGTTAGGGCAGAGTATGAGTTTTTATCTTTTCAATTTAGAAATTAAGTATGCATTAAAGAGAGATGTATAAGGGCCTCCCTGGTAGTGCAGTGGATTAAGCAACGCACTATGAAGCAAACTGCAGCCACTGCAGCTGCTGCCGGACAGGGAGGGGACCCACATGGCACAGCAGACCTCTCCTGCCCCACCCACTGCTCCCCTCAGCAGTGTGTTTCAGTCAGTCTGCCTGTTCTTCTCCCCACTCTGTCTCTGGTGAATCCTCTCACCTACCTGTACTCTGGCCTGTACCCCAGCTCTTGTATGCATAAATAAATAAATCTTTAAAAAATAGAGATATGTATAAGTGCCAATTAACACTCATATGCCTTTTAATATGTCAATTTGGTTAGGTTGGGATATTAGAATTTTTAAAAATTAGTTTCTGGGTGCTTCTGGTTAGGATGGGCCACAAGAGAGATTGTTGTTCTTGATTTGGAGAAAAGAGATGTAGGAGAAACTTTTTAAGCACTAACATTGTTATAAGATATGATTATGTGCTTCATAGGCAAGAATAGGAACCTGACACATAAAAACTCCATTTTCATCTGGATCATTTTGAAACTCTAATATGCTTATACTATTTTATGAAAGGTCCCATTCTGCAAGACACCTATATCAATTTTATCAAACTTATACAAACTTTCAGTACATCATCATGGATTTCAACTCATGCTATGGATTCTAACTATCCATTTTCCCTTTTTTGACTTATCTTTTAAGGTTTAATATATATTGGGTTGCAACTAAGACTTTGTTTTTTTGTAATATCTGTTTATTTGCAACTTCAGTATTTTTTTCTGGTATTCATTACAGTTTGTATAAAATATGTATCTCCCTACTGTCTCTCTTAGAATTAAAAATCTCACTGCATTTAGAAGTGTCCATTATATTTCACATTTTGCATTGTTGAATAGTCTAATATATAAATGTTCAATATTTGTGTTTGTTGTATTGACCTGATTTACTACTCTTAACTCCCTCGGGCGCCTTCAATTTTGTTGTAAATTGTAATGTTCTGTTTCTCTTTATGTTTGAATAATATCTCATCATGTGGACATACTACCATTATTGATCCAATCATCAATTTTGGAAATCTTATGTTGCTTTCACATCTAAACTATTGTAAATAATGCTGCAATAAACACTGTATAACATAATTATTTTTCTGTACTGATAGTTACATGTTTTTTGGATATGCCCAAACTTGGGAAAGCTTGGTTTTACACAATTTTTAGCCTTTTTTTTTTTAGGGTAAATCCAGATAACTTACCAATATGACTGCACAATTTTACACTCCGACCCTAAGTGTATCAGGTTTATCTTTTCTCTCTCAACCTTGTCAGCACTTGATGCTAGGGATCTATTTAATATGTACCATTCTATAGTAGTAATATGCTATCACATGTGGTTTTGTCTTACATCTACCAAATTATAAGCAATGATTAACATTTTTCCATGTGTCTTTTGGCTTCTGGATATTTTCTGTTGATTTTTCCTTATATATATCTATTCCATTTATTAATTTGGTTGTTTGATTTTTATTGTTTAATTGAATGAATTATTTATATATCTTGGATGACCATTTTTCACTTATATAATATGTAAAACTTTCCTCCAATTCAGGGAGATGTCTTTTTAATCTATTTATATTTTCTTTTGCTGTGTAAAAGTTTAAATTTGAATTAGTCTCAATTATTTATTTTTGCTTAGATTTCTTTTGCACAGAGGCCCAGTCTCCATACACATCATTACTGATGTCATGAAAATGCATTATCTATATTTTCTTCCACATGTTTTATTGTTGCAGGTTTTATATCTGTCTTTAACCCAACCCATTTAGAAATTATTTTTATGCATGAAGTTAGAGCCTAATTTCCTTCTTTTATATGTGACCATCCAGTTTTTAAAGCACCATTTGTCATTTCCCCAATTTTATGGCTATGGATTCTTCTTCATGAATTAAGTATTGATACATACATGAATTTTAATTCTGGATTTTCATTAGTTCCTCTTTGATCCAAGCATCTAATTTTATGAGATTTGAATTACTATTGCTTTATAGTATAAAGTTAGGTAACATGATACCCCTTTTCTTTCTTTTTATCACAGGATTACTTTTGCTATTTGAGAACTTTTATAGATTTCCATAAATATTAATATTTTTGATTCAAGTTTTTTGAGGAATATTGTCGGTATTTTGATGGGGATTTTGTTAAAGGGGCATTTTGGCTATACTGATTCTCCTTTTCCATGAACATATCATATCACCTTATCTTATGATTAAATCTTTTAATAATGTCTTATAATTTTGATGGTGTAAGTTCCTCTTCTCCTTAGTTAATTCCTAAGTGCTCTATGTTCTTGATGATTTGCTTATTTTCTCTTCAAAATGCCTCATTACCTATTAATATTTATTAACTACTTTGTTTCTGTCAACTTATGCATAGTACTATTAAAGATTCATGTCTATTTAAAACCACCAAAAACTTTGGTGCCTTTTGTATATTTTTATAATTTGTATTAATTTGGGTACTCTGACATGTTAGCCCTATAAATATTTTGGTCAGGCTTACTTGGACGTCAGACAATTAGGATATTGAGAAGTGGGAATTTCATAAACTTTTGAAATGTAAAATTAGGATTTGTTATGTAGTATCAATATAGGATATAGGTCCCTAAATTATTTTCAATTTAAATATCCAAGAGATTACTTGTAATCTTATTTCTCTTATGGCAATATTTCTAGCCAATTTTGCAAACTATGTTCTGGGAAAGTTTCCAGTCCTGGTCCAAAAATATCTGCTTTTTGAGTCAGGATCATGTTGCGTCACTGTGAGTATATGGACAGTTCTCCGGATGAGCAGTTGGGTTTTGCATCTTACCTTTATTTTGACATGATATTTGCTAAAATGAGTGATGGTGTTCATGATCATGCTTTAAAGGTTTATTATGTATATGTATGCATGAAAATATGTGTTTGCTTCAGTCTTAACTTAAACCTTCTAGCATGGTCCTTAATTTCAAGTTAAAGTTAATTATTTCTAAAATATAAATTATAGCATTGATTAAATATATCTTATCTATCCATAAATATTTAATAGGTATAATAAAGTCCATCTTTTGCCACATGTGATATAACAAAATCCCCATTTTTCTAAGAATAAAAGTCGTGGTTATCATATCAGTATTAGTAATGGCAAAGGATAAAATGTACCTGAATTGTTTGTTTCCTTTATGTTGCTAAGTGAAATTTCCTCCAATAATAAAATTTCAAAATGACTTTGTGTTTTATGGTTTGGACTTAAGTAGAATATTAGATTTTATTCCAGGAGATGATGAAACAGAGTTATGTAAAGTCTGGCATATTTATTACAACACTGGTTAAATAAGGTTTCTTGGCTATTTTTTCTAAAATAGAAATTATTCTTATTTGAAAAAACATATTGATGATTTTTCCTTAATAATACAAAAAAGTTAGAACTTTTCTTCATTGTGTTTGTTTCCCCCAGTGATGACAAAATTTCTTTCTACTTTTCATTCTCCTTATTTTCAATATACATCTTTCAAAAGGGCTTTAGGATGATAATTTGTAGAATGGGGATAATATCCACTCATATGATATTCTAACACTCTAATGTAAATATATAGCAGAAGAAAATTGCAATATAATACTAGAAGTGTTCACTAAATTTATATATTGAAATCAGACAAATCCCAATTTAGAGGATATAACCAAATTAGTAAGCCTTAATTGCCTAATTACACTTTGATAGGTGCCTCAGATTTCTTTTCATATGAAATAAAATGTTCAAATACATTTTGACATGTATTAGAAACAAAATTATTGGAAATGTACAAAATATATAACTATGTTAATAGTTTTCATTAATATGGTTTTCCTTGTTATTTAATTCTTTGAAATATTTATGTAATGTGTTCATATGGGTTAAAATAAAGGTTTATGTTTCTCCATCAATAAAATTAAATTATTTTTGATAGAAAAACAATTTTAAGGGATTCCTCAGGACAAAATGTGTACAATCATGTTTTTCACAGTACATTAATGAAAATTAAAACAATATAGATAACAAAAGGTAGGTTGATTAAATATGAAAAATTATTTCTAAGTGCATGTATTTATGAAAATATTCCTTTTAAAATGATGTGAAAAAATCAAGATAAATAGATCAAGTGTGATTTCAGCAATGTTTATAAAGAAACATATAAAAAAAGATCTAGGTGGGCATGAAAATATTCAGAGGTAATATTCAGTGTGAGTGTCTTTAGGTAGATGCTGCAATTGTCCTTATAATTTCAAAATTTACATGAAGTACATCAATACACATAAAGGAAAATAATAAAACATATTAAAAAAACATGCCATTAAGTGGGCCCAGCACACAACTGGGAAAAAATCTTCGCACACAACATTACTGACAAGGGACTTATCACACAGATCCACAAAGAACTAACCAGACTAAACAAAAACAAAGTGAACAACCCAGTCAAAAAATGGGCAAAAGAGCTAAAAAGGCAATTCTCCAAAGAAGAAATGCAAATGGCCAACAGGCATATGAAAAAATGCTCAACTTCTCTTGTCATCAAAGAAATGCAAATCAAAACCACTATGAGATACCACCTCACACCAGTGAAAATGGCACATATCAAAAAAAGTAGCAACAACAAATGTTGGCAAGGATGTGGAGAAAAAGGAACTCTCTTATACTGCTGGTGGTAATGCAAGCTGGTCCAACTATTATGGAAAGCAGTATGGCAGTTCCTCAATCTACGAAGAATGGAACTTCCATATGATCCAGCAATCCCACTCCTAGGAATATACCCAAAAGACACAAATACACAGATTCAAAAGAATACCTGCACCCCTATGTTTATAGCAGTACTCTTTACAATAGGTAAGACCTGAAACAACCTAAATGCCCAAAAACAGATGAGTGGATCGGGAAGCTGTGGTACATATACACGATGGAATACTACTCAGCAATAAAAAAAGAAAAACTAGATGCATTCATAAGAACATGGATGGGATTGGAAGGGATTATACTCAACAAAATAATTCAGAAGGCAAAAGAAAAATACCAGATGATTCCTCCCCTAGGAGGAATATAAGGGAGCCCAACAAGGATCAGGGAAAGGAATAAGAACAACAACAACAATAATAATAATAACAAGAAAGAAATAAAAACCAAAAATGAAAAGGACAAACTGGGGCCACTTGGTGGGGAGGGAAGAAGGAAGGGGTTGAGGGCAGACGGGAGCACGGGAGACTGAGGTGATGGTGCACTAGTGATATGGCGATGGGGAATACATGGGGATTACAACTGATGTCAAATATATATAAATAAAAAAAAGCATTAAGTGTATGAAAAACTGAATTTTCTACCATTATTACTACCTAAATGTAGGCCAGGAAATTAACTTTAAAATTAATGCTGGTTCATAACATTAGCACCATTTTGCAGGATCTCATAAACTTCCTATTAATTTTTTATCTTTTAACATGTAAATTCTGTACAAAACCTCAAAAATATAAACAATACTTGACTGTAATAAAATCATCTTTTCTCATATTACACATTTTTGCATATTATTCTATAAATATGAAATCTAGAGTTCTCGGAGTCATGAATTATTTTAGCTGACAAAAGAATATATATTAGGATTAAAAAGAAGGAAATTCTGAGCAATTGATGGGTCACAGACGTCACCTGTGGTAGAAATAATAATGCTCATTCCCTAGATGTCCATGCTATTTTCCTGGAAACTGTGAAAGTGTTTCCTTACAGAGCAAATAGGAAATTGCAGATGTACTTTAAAGGGTATGAGATGAAGAGATTATCCTGGTATTTCCGGGTAGACTGAGTATAATTACAAGCATCATTATAAGAGGGGGAAAGAGAATCAGCTTCAGATGAGTGTGATGACTTGAAGAGACAAGGCGAGTTAAGAGTGAAAACACAAAGGCAGAGCAAGAAGGCACCAACCACTGGAAACGTCAAGAAAATGAATTTTTCAGGGTCTCCAAATTGCACACAACAGTCATCATAACTGATTTTAGCCCTATTAAGATCTGTTTCACAATTATGACTTAAGTTTAAGAAAAAAAAAGTATTGTTTTAAGGCATTAAATTCATGGTAATTTGTTACAATAGCCGTTGAATAGAAACCAATACATCCCATTACAACTCACCTTTATTACAAAATCAATTGATGCAAACTGAGTTTTGAAAGTGACCTCTCCAATTTAAAAATACTTTCAATACCAGATCCTAGAAAAATTTGTGTCCTCCATCCCATGTTACCTGTGTTACTTGACTGCTGTTAAATTACTTTTGTTCACATTAAAAAAACAACAAAACAAAAAACAACAAAACAATAACATTCAATTGATAGATTCTAAAAGTAAACACTCAAAGTAGTACCAGGGGAAAAAAAAAATTGACATTTTTTAACACATTTTCATTTAAGGATGAATTCAAACCTCACAGCATATGGTAATTGGTTTGTCTTGAAGTGATTTTTTTTTAAATATGCACTTTTCTAAAAAATATAACTTCTTGAGATGTCTTGAGTTTTAAATAAATTCACACTTTTCAAGCATATTTGTTTCCACCTACTGCATCTGATTATGGTGTCTTGCCCCCCTGCCTACATTTACATAATCTGTGAGGGTTCATCTATGGACAGAAACATGTTTTCAATTGGTTATGGGCTGAGAAGGGCTGTTCTTACATCCTTCTTTCCTCAGAAAAACTTGTGTAGCAGTAGAGAGGCTCAGTTCCTGTATTAAAATATATTTTGGGTATCACTTTGACTATGACTGATATTATGTTAGTTTTCAGCATGCACACAAGCTAAAATTCATTTATCTATACTCAAAAGAAACCTTCCAGAAAGCTATTTTATTTCTTATGACAAGTATGCAGAAACAATTGAAGCAAATAACTTTGAATGAATATTTTTATTGAAGGCTAATTAAATGAATACTAAATTTATGTAAACTTGTTAGCAATGATATTTTGAAAGCTATGTTTAAAAATATAACTAAACAGAAGGTAGCCAAAAACAATTATAAAATTGGGACAAAACTATTTTTTGGTGGGAGCATTGGCAGCACCTATCACAAGCTTAATTTTTACTTTATTTTTTAAAAAAGTGTTATTTTTAAAATGCAGTTGAGAGTTACTGAGATAAGTATTGCTGAGTATTTCTTTATGCTGTATTTCTTCATCTTAAAAAAATCACAAATAGCATCATAATAAAAGATTTGGTAAAGTTAGACAAGAATTAAGCCATTTTCAAAGTATAAAAGTAAATAGATAATGATTTGAAGCTAAGTTAAACATTGGGATCATGATGTATGCTTACACCACCTGTGACTTGTCATTATAGTTTGTTATATTTCCTATCAATAACTTTCATGATTTAGCTTACTAGTAGGCCATGCTGTGATCTTACTACTTTTTTTTTTTAACATCAAGATTTCTTGACCTAAAAAACCAAAATCATATATTTTATTTTATACAGTGCAAGAAAAGGGACTGTCAGTGGGCCAAACTTAAAATGACCCAAATCCAGTCAACTAGAGATAGTTAAGGATGTTGTGAGTGACACATTTTCCCAGCTATATCTTCTTGCATATTGTTTAGTTTCACATTAATAAATATCTATACTATTTTATGTTTTGCTTTTTTTATTTATAAAATTGAGATTTTCAATTTTTATTTTTCTAAAAGCATTGAACATGGATCTACCATTAAACCTAGTAATTCCATTCCTAGGAAGCTACCAAAAAAAAAATCAAAAACACTGATTCAAAGACTTTTTCACTTATTAAAGGAAGTACTTCAGTAATACCTGTGTAATATAGCCTATGAATACTTAAGTTCTTATTCTACTTTGCATTACTGCTGTTTTTTTTAGGTACTACACATTGAAAATGTAAAAGGATGGTGCCCAGGAAAATGGGAAGTTCCAGGATCCTTGCCCCAACCAAAGTAGGGTGGAGCTGAGCAGGGATGAGAAGCTAGAAAGGAAGAAGGAAGAAAGGGAAGAAGGAAGTAGGATGGAGAGTAATAAGGAGATCTGGAGGAGGCACATGGAGCAGAGAGATATTTGAAGAAACTGTGCTTGCTTTTTTGGTTCGGGTCTGGTTGAAACAGATGTGAGTGAGAGACCCATGAGTTGCTTAATAATGGCAGCTTTTATCTTGATTTTTTTGCTCTTTTCCTCCCAGATTTGTCTGACTCTTTCTGACCCTTTTCTATGGGTCTCCACTGAAAGATGCTTTAGAGTTGTGGCAGGCTTTTGGGCCTTGCTTTGGGCCAATCCTATTTGGCTGGACTTTTACCCTCAATGAGATGGGTAACTTTGGATGCCTGATTTAGTAACTATATTCTTTGTCTTTTCTGTTTTGTTTACTAATTTTATTAAAGCTCATTTCCATGAAAAATCTTGTATGTTTGTCTTGATGTGGAAGAACCCATTTAAAGTGGGCAAGTTTGGGGATTCTGGGGTGCTTCTCTCTCTGCCCTGTAACAAAAACACAATGATAGATGGCTTTAATATTTAGGACATGTGTAATCTCAAATTGAAATATGCCCATGGGTAAAGCACTTTCAAAATTGTTTACTTCAGTATGCCAGTGATATTGACACGAACCCAACAATGTTCTTTCTTTAACGGCATCCACAAGTGCATGAGTTTAGTATTTTGACTTCTTTCATTATAAAGAAAAACCTGTAATGCATTCAAGGACCATGTCTTTGCAATATCCACAACTGAACAGGAATTGTCGACATCTATTTTAAGAGTAAGAAAATCTTTCAAGAAAACCCATAGAAAGCCTCTCTTTATGATATAGACTCCAGTTTATATGACATGCTTGCTGATACTTACTAAAATCACTTGTAAAAATAAATTGTGAGATATTATTTATTGTCTTATGATATTCAATATCCTTTATGGGGGGAGGGTTATGGGATTGAATTCCTAATATACCCGGACAGATATGATCATTCAAAAATACTATTATATAATACAAGCAACTATCAAAAGCAGCATGCAGACATAAGTTGTGTTTCCATACATTATCTGAAAGTTAATTTTAAAAATAATCTATTTACAAAAAAGTGAAAAAAATAATAAATGGGAAAATTAACAAAGTAGGTGAAAGATCTATATACTAACAGTTGTAAAACACTAATAAAATAAATTAAAGATGACACAAATAAATGGTAAGTTATATTGTGTTTATGTATTGAAAAAAAATATTGTTAAAATGTTGCTACCAACCAAAATCATGTATATGTTTAAAGTAATCTCTTGTCAATTTCTAATACCATTTTCATAGAAATAGAAAAAAATATAATTTATATAACTACAAAATATACCTAGAAACGAAAACAAACTTAGTAACATACTGGTGCTAGAGGCAACATATATACTGAATTCAAACAACTTTTTAAAGAAAGTGATAACAGATGTATTGCAATAGAAAATAAACCAATAGAACAATGAAATACAACAGAAAGCTCAGCAATGAGTCCACCCATACGTGGTCAACTAATTTTTTCAAAAGGTATCAAAAATATACAAAGCAGAAAGGATGGTATTTTCAGGAAATGGTGTTGGAAGAATTGGATTTATACACGCAAAAGAAATGATACACCTATTCTTTTATCATGCAGGAAAAATTAAGAATAATCAAATCTAGAAAACTAATGGAAGGAAACACCTTTAGGTAATATGCTCTTTGACATGGAGATATAGATATATAAAATAAACTCTAGACTTATGATAATATAGATGGAACTTGAAGGGATTATGCTAAGCAAAATAACACAGAAAGGGAATGACAAATATCAGATGGTTTCACTTACATATGTAATATAGAGAAACAAACAATAAAAGAGTTAGACAACACCAAAATAAAAACAAACCCTAGAAAACATGACTGTAAACCTGAGGCATCACAGTGTGATGGGAAAGATTAATAAGAAAGGGAGAAAAGGGGCCTCCCTGTTGGTGCAGCGGGTTGAGCGCCGCACTGTGAAGCATCCATGGCGCAGCAGCAGGAGTTCAATGCCCCGGCCAGGGAGGGGACCACATGGTGCAGCAGACCTCTCCTGCCTCGTCCACTGCTCCCCTCAGCAGTGTATTTCAGTTCATCTGCCTGTTCTGCTTCCCCACTCTCTTGTGAATCCTCTCACCTCCTGCGCCTCTGGCCTGTACTCCAGCTCTTATATGATAAATAAATAAATCTTTAAAAAAAAAAAAGAAAGAAAGAAAGGGGGAAGAGACACAATGAACTAAGGGGATGGGACAGGCCAGACTATGATGGAGGACTATGAGTGTCTTGGTGGTGGGTGTGGTGTAGCAACATATACCCAAAGAGGTATGATCCTCTATCTGTGAATAATATACAGCATTGACAATACACCAATGTAAACCAATATTATCTTAATTAAAATATATAGATATAATAAAACCCACAAAACAGTACATAATGTCCTTTATAATAGAACAGATCATAGATCTTGTATTACTAATTACTAATATTTATTTAGTATAATAATAAAAAATGTTACATGGTTGGTATGTACTAGGTAGTCTATTAAGAACTTCCCACTGGGGCTCTCCTTGGTGACCCAGGGATTAAAGACACAGATCTATCAAGCTATCGCCAGTCATTGTAACATGAGTTTGATCCCTGGTTAGGGAGCTAACCCACATGGAGCAGCAGACCTCTCCTGCCTCACTGGCTGCTCCCCTCAGCAGTGTGTTTTAGTAGATCTGCCTGTTCTGATCCTCACTCTGTCTTTGGTGAATCCTCTCATTATCACCCCTTCCCCCCAAACCTCTGCCCTAAAGCAGTTCTTGTTTGCATAAGTAAATAATCTTTTCTTTTTAAAGAACTTCCCATGCAATCCCTGGGACATTAGGGAAAAATATTATCAGCCACTATGGAATGTGTTCTTCATCAGCTGTCTTTGAAATGGTGATTTAGACATTGTGGATTTGCCAAAATTATACATACTGTATTTTATTTTATATCTAGTTGACCACAAGGTAGGTGTAATTCACACTTAGGTTCTGTAATCAGTGCTAGGTTAATCATTTTCCAAATGTCTCTCCAAGAAATTATAGTTGGAGATTGACAGAAGTCATAATGTTTTCAAAATGCTTCTATTCTACTATGAATTCTATTTTCTGCTTGGGTGTTCTTTCTCTTTACCTCCGGATAATAGTCCTACTTATTCATTTGATTCTTTATTAAATTTGTTGTAATATTCTATGTTCAGAAGAACTAAAGAGCAGTATTTACACTTGTGGAATTTATAGGTGTGAAATATGTAATGCTGAATTTCCAGCCAAGGCCAGATTTCAAACAAGGTTAAAAACTGTTGAATGCACGACTATAGACATTTACTAATTTCTGTAAATATATCTTCTACCCCATCACTAGATAAAAGCCTACTTTTTATTTATTACTGAATAAAATAATTCCTGTGGCAGGACAGATATAGCAAACAATTTATATTGGTAAAATTTAAACTCTGTGAACCACAAAATGTTTGTCCATTTCTAAAGTACCTTACCTAATACTAATTCATATTTTCATTTTCCCAGAGGTCCAAGTGTAGCTAAGTGAATTTATTATGTATTGATCTTGAAAAAAAAACCACGACCATGATATCTCAAGATATCAGTAAAAGATCATTTGATTAGTGTTATTGGAAGAGAGGAGGAAAACTATGGGAACACCACTAGGTGAAATACAAATCCTGACTATATTACTTACAAAAAGGATATTCTACTTGAAATAGACTGATAATAAAAGTATATATATATATATATAATCAAAGGACCTTACAAAAAGATTGATTTACATTAAATAGTGATTATAGTAAACATTAGTGCAATAACACACTAACATTTGTTGAATAATAATAAATAATCTTTATATAATTCTGGGAACTTGGAATTTTTTTCTAATATAACAGAAAGGACTCGGCAAATGTTTCCCATTGCCATTATGCAATTTAAAGTACTGAAGAAGATATTTCAGAATAACTGTAAGTTGAATTTTGAAATTTCAATTTTGAAAGGATATTAAACTATAAATGGTAACTTGTGACTGGAACTCAAAGATATACAGGTAGATTTTTTTTTCAAAAGTCAGAGTATTCAAATTATTAGTCAGTGACAAGTAACGACTTGTTTTTATCATAGTTTATCTATACATTTTACTCAGCTTGAATATATCCAAAATTTGAACAAGTTCACACACAGATTGAGATTATTTTAATTTGTAAGCAATGGACACATAACTTGTGGGAAGCCTTTAAGTAGAAAACTGAAAAGTGTATAGCAAAGTAAGATATTTGGTATGTTTTTCTCCTAAAGGAGGCAAAATAACACTGGTGAACTCACTTTGAAATCTTACTTTGTGCTGACAGTTGAACTATAACTATATTTCATAAACCATAGCACTCCCAAGTTACTGAAAATAAATTGATTTTCTGGAAATATGCGACACACAGGTTCTCAATATGGGTCTTGAGCAGTCTGTCCCTAAAGTAGTTATTTCCATTTACACCTCTGACCTGCCAGTATCTTTGGTGCTACTGTAGTTTTTCATGTACTTCAAAAGCTACAGATCTGTTTCCATCCCTCTTAATCTAATATAAACTGCACATGCTTCTATCAGTAAAGACCTTCATTTTTATCTTTCTTCGATTTCATGACACCAATGGTTCTATATTTCACAGCAAAGGGAGCAGAATGAAATTACATATCTCTCAGATTTCAGCAATATCTGGTTTATGTGATTCAGGACCTCCATACAAAGAAGGGGTCATTCTTAATATTTTAGAAAATGACTCCTTCTGGAGATTCTTTATGATAAACCTGACAATGTGTTTGATTGGAGGCAGTAAGTACACGCTTATTTGGACAAAGTGGAAAAAATTAAAATAATCAAGAACCCAAGATGGCAACTCTAAATATAAATATAGGCAATTAGTAAACAGGCTAGTTAAAACATAGAATGTGTTGAAAACTATACAACAAACAATAAAGGAAGCAAGGTTTTAACACTATTCTAAATGTTACATAGATACCACCAGTGAAATTAAAGGTAAAACCTCAGAAGTAGTATATCTCCAAAAAGAAAAATAAATGAACTCTGTCCCTTAAATATAAACACAGAAGCTGGAAATGAGAAAATTACCCATGTCACAATAATAACAATGTTTTATTATAAAGATAAACAATTATATAAATAAGAATAATTTGATAAATTTTTGGTTGATTTGTTTTTAAATCACAAATAAACAATAAGAAACACTAAGGGAGATAAAATAGAAAGTAAAAGAAAATGGAAGTGTTTCTGAGGAAAAATAAATCAAATAACATAAAGCTTAAATGCAACATGAGATAAATCAGTAAGGAAGTAAATTTGGACTCTAGATGGAATGACCTGACTAAAAATATGTAGGAATGAGGAATATTTAAGAGCAATAATCAGAGATCAAGTCTGCACTGCAAAATGCACAAAGTTGACTCAAAGTTGGTATATAAGTAATTTCAATCCTTGCATTGGATATGGTAGCAAACCTTCATATGTTCCAGTCTGTTGACCTGAGACATCGTAAATGTATTAACTATCTTCTATAAAACTGCCAAGCAATGTTAAGATCCAACCATGCAGATTGCTGTTAGGGCAAAGATTCAGTCCTGGTGTGAAAGCAGAACCTAAAAATGGATTTTGACTAGAAAAGGAATTGCAAGTATTATAATCCCTGGGGCCAACCAGGGGTAGATTCCATGGGTGTAACTGGGTAATTGACTGGAATAGGTTGTTTGAATATATGTAAGCTGATTTGTAATGATGGAGAATGAAGCATTACTGGGAACCTATTTAATAATCTGAATGAAGATAGAGTCTGCTGCCAGAAAGCAGGAATTAAGTCTCCTGAAAACCAGGGATGTATGACCATGTACCAGGAGTGAATCCATATGCACAAGCCAAAACAAAATCTACGAGTAGCAGCTGTCACTATAGCAGCTCCAGGTAGAAATAAAGAAGCCAGGAAACATAATGAAGTCAGATTATAGAACTATGAAAATAGTATTATGGGGCATCCAAATAATGCTCCATAAAATACTTGAGGACTTCCATATTTATGCCCTTTGGTTCAACATATTTGCTGATAATCTACCTAGAGTTATAGCTTAGATCAATTCATCATTCCATCTCTAATAAATGCCTGGTAGAGATGGCTTGATTCAGAGTTCACATTCATCAGAATTGGTTCTGAAATTGAGTGAGGTTTATCCCTCAGACTTACTTCATCTGTTTCCAAATATGGAATAGAATGAGAAATTAGGAAAACTGTACATATATGTAACAAATTTATCTTGAAATGAAAGGGAAACTTTCTTGCAAAGACTAGTTATTTTGGTTATAACAGCACTGATGCATATGTAATGTTGTGAGTTATATTCCTAACTCACAGGTCAAGACAAAAAGAGGTGATGAAAATCTTTTTAAAGTAGACCATACTCTCCTAATGGAAATGTGACAATTTTCTTTTTGTATTGTAAATCACCTAGGCAACTGAATCCTCTTTTATTCCTCTATCAAATTATCTTTTCCATATTGGCAGTCAGCTGAAATCCTTTGGCCCACAGAATAGACCTCATAATACTGAATTTAATCACACTTGAATGAAACATGTAGGGTAGAGTGGACCTATGTACATTAAATTTAAAGTGGAAAAAAAATCTCTTAAGAACTAAGTCTAATTAATGTGGCCTCTGAACTTTTACCTGGTTTGAAACCAGTCCTACTATATACTTGGCACATAGCCTGTTTCTACTTACTTAACCTCTATTTGTTTTATTTGTCCCTTTGGTAAAAGGGACATATTAGTAGCATCTCTTCATGGAAATATTATGAGGATTTTGAGACAATGCACGTGTAATACTTAAAGTAGTAAGTGATGCATGCTAAACCAGAAATAAATATGTCAGTAGTAGTAGAAGTGATAGTTGCAGTAAAGGATTGCCAAGTTAGCAAATAGAAACAATACATTAATTCAATAGTAAATTTTAGATTAACAAGGGTATTTTTTTAGTATAAATATATCCCAAGTCATTATGGTTGGTTATAACAACAGTAACATATTTATAGCTTTTATACTAGTAAATCTTACCTAGAAATTATTTACTGTTTGTCTTGATTTAAAATTTAATTAGGTGTCCTCTATTTCACTTGATTGTTAAGTAGCAGTAAAGATGCCCAATTTAACTACTTAATTTAACTGATTCTAAAGGAGTCCAGAAAAGCATTTGGTTGACGGAATCAATTGATGTTTCATAATGTAAGTTATTATAAAACTCCTAGGGAAGTTACAAAAATTTTAAGGACAGTGCACTGTGTTGAAAGTTATGCATTTGATCAGAAAATATGTTTTACCACTTTGAATTTTTCCTTAATATTTATTCACTTTGATACTGTTTATTAGATATACATCTTCACAATGGACTGAGCTTAGCTCTACCACTTACTTTTAATCCTTTCTTCATTAAATATTCAAGATGTTTTAAGGGGGACCGTCCTGGTGGCACAATGGGTTAAGTAATGCACTTTGAAGCATCTATAGTCACTGCAGCACTAGTTTGATACCCAGCCAGGGAGGGGACCCACACGGCACAGCAGACCTCTCTTGCCTTGCCCCCTGCTCCCCTCAGCAGTGTATTTCAGTCAAACTCTGTTCAGCTCCCCACTCTGTCTCTGGTGAATCCTCTTACCTCCTGCACCTCTGGTCTGTACCTCTTGTATGCATAAATAAATGTTTTTTTTTTTTTAAAGAAGTTTTAAGGTCAAATATCCCCAGTTGTATACTAGACTCTTAAAAATTATAATTTCGTGCCCTCTTTTCCAGGGTACTAAGAGAAGATTGCTTATAACACAGTATTAAATCTCTAAATGTATCTAAAACTCTGATGATGGCTCTGGTTAAAAGCAAGTTACCTGGAAAGATAGGGGCGGTTCACAATAAGAGACAGGGCCTTATGGTGCGTTATCTCATGGCCAATTTCATATAATTAAAAAATCAATACTTCTTTTGTCTTTCATTTTTAAATGTATCTATATTTATTTTACACATTGCTAATCTTTTTTGCAATGTTTGCTTTCTTTTCTCAGGCGTAGTCCCCATAGAACTTCCACCACCACTTCACCTGTGCATAATCACCATAGTTCCTTGTGCTCTTCCCACCTCTGTCTTGATTCCAATCCATCCCCCTCCACTGCAGAATGTCATTGATTTATAGTTGTCTGTTTATTTTGGTTTCGTTATGTTTTTTATACTTTTTAAAACATAAAAGCAGATATAAAATTATTTATGTGTAGCAATCTCATTTCAATATGATCTAGTTGTATCCATAAGCAATATTTTATATAGATGTTTTAATTCAATAGTTATATCTAACTATAGTGTGTGTATAGTTTCTCTTTGTGAATATTCATGTTTATTTATACATAAATTACATTATAATTATATATACATAATAACAGAACGCTTATATATATATATATTTATATAATTTATCACTGTTACTGTCATTTGTATATATATAATTACTGAAAATATAAAATGATGTGTGTGATAATTTGAATAAATTTGTCATTATCCATATTGCATGTTTGAAATAAATGATTCATAAACTGTCTGATAAACACGTAGCTTGCACCATAAATTTAAATATCCATTATTCCTTCTAGACAAGGAAAGACTAAAACCCATTAACAAATATTATCTGAACTATTGTTTTACACATTTACTTTTCCATATGAATTTTAAAAGTGATTTGCCAAGTTCTTTGAATAAACTTATCACTAATTTCATTATGCTAGATTGAAATTACAATGAAATATCAAGAATGGACATTCACACAGTGTTCTTTTCTGTACAAGGGGGCATGAGTTCTCTCACTTTTTGAAAATAATTTATACATTCTTTTATATTTTGATGTATGTAGTGTAATGTCCTGTACATTTTTGGTGTTATTTTAAGCATTTGGTAGCATTATTTAATACAATTTTATTAACCTACCAATAATTTATAATAGTTGATCAGTTTGTGGGCTACTTCTTCATCTCTCTCCTTTTCTATGCCTCACTTCACACACCATCAAAGTTCAAGTGCCAGGTTCATTACCAGGTTGATGTATTTTACTACTGTTCCATACCACCTGCCTTCCTTTCTACTTGTAACTATATTTTCAGAGCCTACGTGTTTTAATTGAATGATTTTATTACTGTGAATGTTTTACTTCTTTTTACTTTAACTGGTAATTTCTGGGACATTTATAAGAAAGCCATAATTTTTAATTAACCATTGTCTGTTCAACTGAATGAATTCTGTTCTTCACATGCATATATTTTTATTAGGTTTTAATGAATTTTTCTAATAGTAGATTTTGTTAACTATAAATGGTATCAGTTTGTTTATTCCACATCACTATGCAAATGTATTTTTTAAAATGTTTCGTAATAAAAATGGATTTTTAACTGGACAAGGAAATCAACATCACAAATTTCAGGTTTAAATAGGAATTTATTCCAGTAGATTTATGTCTAGCTTTTGATGACCTAAATTATTCTCAGGGTCTCTACAGAATTTTTATGTGACATATTTCAAAAACAAAAGTGTCCAACTGAACTCCCTAATCTATTTCCAATGTGCCTTGAGCAGGTGTCAGAAAAAAATACAAACAACTGTATGAATAACTATAACATTTTCAAAAGGACAATTTATACTATTTATTATAAGCTATTTGAATATCACATGGGTGATAGCAAAAGATACAACACACTATTAATTTTCTCAAAAGCCATTTATATAGTATATTTTCCTTTAATCTTGTTTTCTTTCACAGATAGTTGACATAAATTTTTTTTTAAAGATTTATTTATTTATGCATACAAGCACTGGGGTACAGGCCAGAGATATGGGGGGGGTGAGAGGATTCACCACAGAAAGCGGGGAGCAGAACAGGCAGATCAACAGAAGTACACTGCTGAGGGGAGCAGCGGGCACAGCAGGAGAGGTCACTGCACCATGTGGGTCCCCCGCCTGGCTGGCAGCAGGGTTCGAACTCGTGCTGCAGTGGCTGCGGTTTGCTTCATAGTGCGTAGCTTAACCCACTGCGCCACCAGGGAGGCCCTGATAGTTGACATAAATTTATAGCCTTAAGTGACCTTTTCTTGATTAGACATCATCAAAATATTTACTACTCACTCCAAACAAAATTGGATATACATATTTCTCATTTACCTATTTTTTATTCAATTATGTTCACTTGTAAAATACATAATGGTTCCTTACATATATAGAAGGTAACTAAAACAACAGAAAAGTTTTACAAAATAAATGCTGTAGGTATTAGAATAGGTAAAGTTTGTGAATGATTTTAGTTTCCCTGCATTAGTTATTTGACATACATGCATATATATATATATATATATATATTAGGATCTAAAGTCATAAAGGAAAATTACTCTGAGTCACTGGTCTATGCAGTCTATTGGTATTGATTTCTTTCTCAGCAAAGGAAAGAAATGTGTCTTAAAGCTCAAATGCTATAAAAATCATTTATACAAAAGAAAAACAGAAATATGCAGAACATGTAAAAGGGAAATTCTACTATAAAGGGTGCTTCTAAGCACCTTTTCACTTTCTAAGATATGTTATGTATGTTTTATCTGAATCCTATCTTAGCTCAGGTTGCTACAACAAAACAGCATAGCTGCAGTGACTTACCAGAAGATATTTATTTCTTCCAGCTAAGACTGGGAAGACCAAGATCAAGTTGAAGATGAGATATTTTACTCTAGCCACGTCTTTTTACCCTTACCTTACTCAAAGAGAGAGCTCTGATTTCTTTGCTTATCATTAGGACAATATTCCCTCATTTGGACCCCACATTCTGGCCTCATCTAAGTCTAATTACCTTTTAAAGACTCCCCCTCAAAGTACCTTTAACACTGGGGGATTAGAACTTCAACACATAAACTTAGTAGATAAAGTTTTCAAGTACATAGTAAATGCTAAAAAGAATTTTGTTAATTTTTAAAGTGTCAAATAAAAGCAAAATATTGACATGCAATATTTTAGTTTTATTTTTGTATTGATAATTTTGAGGTGATCAAAAATCATTGTTGAAATAAATTTAAGATGAAGTAAATTCATTTTTTGGTTAAAATAAATATTCATAATGAATAAATGTGTAAATAGGATAAAATTACTTATATGTTTAACCACAGCATGTCATTCTAACATGTTTCATGTTAAGTTCATATAGTCCCACCTTTTCTTTCCACTGAATTTGTTTTGTTGGGCATAAGCACAAAAAAAAAAATTCAACTACTTGCTTTTCTACTCTTAACTAAGAAATAATACATCACCTAGAAACACAAGTTTATGCTAATTGTAAGAAAAACTAACTATCAATAACCACTTGTTTGTTAGCTAAGTCCTCAAGTTTATAAAGCAAGTTAATTCTCCCCAGGCAGCTATCTGTAAACTTCAAAATCCCTACAGAAAACTATGAAAGTCCAGTCAATAATCACCTAGCACTTCATGGTTGTAGCATCTATCTTATAATTTTGAGAAATTGTGACTGAGTCAGCTTATATCACTAGCAAATATTTCCTATCTCATGACTAGTAAACAGAGTTTAACTACAAGTCTAGAAAATTAAACAGATAATATTATTTTAGTTTTATCTTCAAACATGGAAATCTAAATTTGGAAATTCTATACTTCATATAGTTATAATGCTTTATCTTAGTACTAAAAATGTGTAAAATGTTTTCAGTGTACAGATGTTTCACCTAATTGGTTAAATTTATTCTATTTTCTTTATGCAATGCTATTATAACTGATATTGTTTTCCTTATTTCCTTTTCAGATAGGTAATTGTTATTGTATAGATTGACAACTGCTTTTTATAGGTTTTTGCATATGGGGATTTATCTTTATGTATGGGACTTTCATTTTTCATACGTTCTCTTATAGTGTATTACATTTCCTTTCTCACACGCGTATTCCTTCATATTTCCTCTGTCAAGAAAACTGGGACCCATTTGTGTTAATTTTCTTTTCTTTTTTTTTTTTTTTTAAGATTTTTTATTTATTTATGCATACAAGCACTGGGGTACAGGCCAGAGGTGTGGGGGGGTGAGAGGATTCACCACAGAGAGCTGGGAGCAGAACAGGCAGATCAACTGAAGTACACTGCTGAGGGGAGCAGCGGGCACAGCAGGAGAGGTCTGCCGCACCATGTGGGTCCCACCCTGGCCGGCAGCAGGGATCGAACTCGTGCTGCAGTGGTTGCGGTCTGCTCCATAGTGCGTTGCTTAACCCACTGCGCCACCAGGGAGGCCCCCATTTGTGTTAATTTTCTTCTATTCCAGTCTGATTTGCCTCTCCTGTATCCACTGCATTTATCTCTTTACTTCATAGAAATCAGAAATTATTTATTTGATAATTCAGACCCCAGGCACCCATTAGGGCACACTCTTTTATAGGATAATTAAAATGTATATAAAGAAGCAAATTCTATTTACAATCTATATTAAATTATTTACCTCCTTTGTGTGTACTCCTTTGATTTTTATCATTTTGTACCTGAGCCACACATGGTCTACCTTAGTAGACCTGCTAATTTTTTCCCCTTTTTATCATGTTCTCCTTCAGTCTACCTCTTAGAGCAACTTCAGTCAGTAGCCAAAATATTTAGAATATGGAGGCAGGAGATATTATCTATTGTAATAGAGTCATAAATATTGTACAAAGAAGTATGAGAAAGGTAAAGCCTCTTTAAATTCATCTATAGAGGAGATGAAACCAGAAATAAAAAGTAATAACTAAAAAGCAATACAGCAAAAGTATCAAATAAATGGCACAAGAAAGGATGCTGGTTATATTTAATCTCAACATTCATTATTTTTGACAGCACAGCAACATGGAATCATCTGAGATAAGATTTATCTTCATCTTTTCATTGTCTGTTTCAGATTTAAGCAACAAGGATATCTTTAGATTATTTTTTTAAGAGCAGGCTATCATAGCATGTATCTATATGTATGATCCTCAACTTACAAGGAAAAAATTTAACAATTCTTGCCAACTGTTGAAGTGATTTGCTTCTAGATTGATAAGTGCATCCTCCACTACAATTAATTATAACATATATACCTCTTTATTGTAATAAGTTTACTAATTGGGAAGCTATGGTAAAATATTTTAAATAAATTGTAGAATTTTAGAAAGTATGTGAAAAAAAAAAACATTGCAAAACCAAGTGCTCCTAAGTATCCCTTTACTCACAAAGTGGACAGCATTATATTTAACAAACAATTTAATATATTAAATAGTTTCTTAATAACTATTTCTGTAATTATGTCACTGCAATGCCTGAGGGAAAAATAATTTGCCATAGTAGTATGACTTAAGTCAGATTTTAAAAAGTTAACATATCTTCAGAATTAGTTTTCACTGACCCATCATTTTACGTCAAGAAATAAACAAATAACCCCACCAGAATCCTAACCTGACACTATGGTCAGAGGCCTTTTAGTGAAAAAGGAGTTTGCAAAAATATATATGGAATTAATTCACTCAGCAAACATTAATTGAATATACCTTCTGGCAATTT
Source organism: Galemys pyrenaicus (assembly GCA_019455555.1). Classification (NCBI taxonomy): domain Eukaryota; kingdom Metazoa; phylum Chordata; class Mammalia; order Eulipotyphla; family Talpidae; genus Galemys; species Galemys pyrenaicus. The sequence goes on from JAGFMF010011791.1 coordinate 7,969,556, forward strand.
AAGACATTTGAAAAGAAGAAAGTTTAAGATCTGCCACGATTGCAAATTAGTTGATGCTCCATGAAAGTAGAACTAGCACCTATTATATTGTGCTACTGGGAATGAAGAAATATTTTAGAAAAGAATCATCTCAACTGCAAGTGAATTTTCAAATGATTAATACCCTCAGGATATTGAAAAATAAACCCTGTGCAATGATCATTAAGCATACAAACCATGATTGCTGATTTTAGTTCTAAAATAGAATGCTTCTGGAGAATTTTAATGAAGGTTGAACGAATTTCATGTAATAATATACCCTTTTAATGTAACAGTGGGAAAATATGAAAGGAGTAAATGACAGTGTTCATAAAAACATCTAGCTTTTTTTTCTAACCTTTAAAAATATTACTGAATCAAATAGTATCAGATAAAACAAAAATACTATTTATTTTAAATGATATGGAAAATATGATTTTTATTTCAAACAAATTAAAACAGTAAATTTAAATAATAGACACTAAAATATATTGAAAAATGCATTTTTAGTTGAAAACTTTGAACACAAATCTAAATAATATTAATGTATTCTGAGGTGAAATCATAAAATATTTGATTGTTATTAGGGAATGTATCAGACAATTGTACTTAATTACTTTTACTATTACACTCTCAAAATTTGTTCATATATGTATATTCAGTGAGCTAGTTATATGGAATATGTGCAAGAGTTCTATCAAGGAGTTTTGTTATTTTGTCAAATACATTTTTTCAAAAAAAGGTATTTTAGTGTTTTGATGATTATTATATATTTGTAAAAATTTTAATGATTTTTCATTGTTAATCTACACCCAATATATAAATAATAATCATTTTATTCTAAAGTATAAGATTTGGTGATAAATCTGTACCATTAGAAAATGTATTTTTTTATTTAAAAAGATGTGGACATTTAATATTTTATTAATATATTATATACTATCAATATATAGTATAACTTAAACCTGAACATATTAATTCTTTATTCTCACAGGTGCATATATTTACAACAAAAAGATGACTCCATACTAGTGAGATACATACATATATATATTTCAACATATCTACACCATTCTCTCTTTTACATTTCTGTAAAGCAAATGTGTACAACAACCACCTCCACCCACAACACACACACCACCACCTCATTTCCTCTTTTTTATACTTTAGCACATGTTGTACTAACTTAGAATTCAAACATCTGGTCTCATCATCTGAAACTTCCTCTGGTATCAGTAGTCTGCTTTGCAACCCAATGTTAGGCTGGCATTGCCTGAAAAATACTCTCTAGGGAGTAGCCTTCCACTGATGATATCATCAACCTTGACTGATGATAGTAGCTGTATAAACACCCCAGTTGTCTGACCCTTGAGGCAGGAAGTAATTCTGGGCTGTATTTTCTAAAAAAAACTTCCAGCATTTTCTCAACAAGGGTAAGCTCTAGTCACTCACAGTGGTAGATATATTCATAATGATTCCTTTATGAGTTATCATTTTGTGTATCTTCTCATCCTACTATCACTCCTAAAGCATTATTCATATCAACTTCTAAACATATACATCATGGAATACTACTCAGCAATCAGAAATGAAAAACTAGACTCATTCATAGGAACATGGATGGATCTGGAAGGGATTATGATCAGTGAAGTAAGTTAGAAGGCAAAAGAAAAATACCAGATGGTTCCTCCCTTAGGAGGAACATAAGGGAACCAAAGGAGGATCAAGGAAAGGAATAAGAACAATAATAATAATAACAATAACAGCAATAAAGACACAAAACCAAAAATGAGGAGACAGGGACAGACTGGGGACACTTGGTGGGGAGGGGAGGGGGAAGGTTGAGGGAAGATGGGAGCACGAGGGACTGAGGTGATGGTGCACTGGTGAGATGGTGATGGGGAATACATGGGGATTACAATTGATGGCAAGTATATGTAAATTAAAAAATTATATTAATAAAAAAATAAACAAATTTCACACACACCCTAGTCTTATGTTTCTCCTAGGCGTGAATCCCAATTTAGACATACTACTGCTTCTATTCTGCCTTACAATACTAGCTGTAATGTTAACATCTGAGATAGAATCTAGACCAGAGAAAGGAATTTCAATTGTATGTGTCTGGATGAAATTATTCCTGAACCTGAATCTCAAGACAAGAGTGTGGTATCATATGAACAATACAGATAAATATCCAGTATCTGAATCCTAACACTTATTGCAACTCTTAGAGTCCAGTTCAGTTTATATTCTATTGTCAGTAAAATAGTCTACTTCCCTTTAAATACTTTATTTTAGGATCTATATTTATAAAGCACAGTTTTTCAAATAATTACAAATTATTATAAACTTTCATATTGAGAGAATTCAGTCTGTGTAATGGTATAAAAATAGGCACTTGATTTTTTTTGACACTTTCTCTAGAAGTGAGATCTACGTCACTGCCCTTAAGTCTGAGCAGGTTCTAGAACTGCTTTTAGTAATAAAATATGGCAGAAATGACTCTCTCATATTTGGCAGACACAGTTGTTTCCTGGAACCCAGCCACCATGCTCTGAGAAAGTACATGCAGCCTGTTATAAACTCACATGGAGAGGAATCTTGCTATTGGGGTAATCAATCCATCAAATAGTTAACAGTGACATGAAAAAATTTAAAGGTGGATCCTCTGTCCCCAATAGAGCTGTCATGGTGACAATGTACATAAAAGAGATGAGATGGACAGTTGAGTAAAACTGATAACCCAAAAACCAGGAGTGAAAAAAAAAATATATATATATTAAGCTAGCAAGTAATACAGTAGTTTTTTATACAACAATATAGAACTCTAAATATAGAGTTCATGGCTTTGACGGGAATGCTTTTTTTACAAATAGGATTTTGAAAGTTTTACAATGTTTTCACACTCAGAAACAAAGTCAATATAATTTACCAATTTAATATTATGGGAAATTTCCTAATGTGGTAAGATCTTTTTTTTTTTTTTTAAGGTTTATTTATTTATGCATACAAGCACTGGGGTACAGACCAGAGGTGTGGGAGGTGAGAGGATCCACCAGAGACAGGGAACAGAACAGGCACACTGCTGAGGGGAGCAGCAGGCGAGGTAGAAGAGGTCTGCCACACCATGTGGGTCCCTTGCTTGGCCAGAGACAGGGATCAAACTTGTGCTGCAGTGGCTACATCGGCTTCAAAGTGCATTGCTTAACCTGCTGCACCACCAGGGAGGCCCCTAATGTGGCAAAATCTTAATGGAAATATGAACCTTGCATTAAAAGTCACCCACCACACTCCTCTGTGCTGTGATTGTGACATGGGTAATGAGATACATTTTTTCCTTCCAAGGATCTAATAACATCAGTGCCTGATGAACACCCCTTGTTCATTTTCACTGATAACACAAAAGGGAAAAAAATACTCTAGAAATATTAACAATAATCTGATAATCATGACTGACTACCACCAAGCTACACGGTGACCACCACCAACATGAAAAGGAAGAAACTCTCTCCACTCCTGTATATTCCCACATTGCATTCTTCCTGTTTAATCATTTGCCACTCAGGAATCATCTTCTCTTGAGAACTGAGCCTGCTGTCCCCTGAAGTGTCCACTACCGGTAATAAAATTCTTTCTTTATAGAAACTATAAAGAAACTATCTCCTGGATCAGAGCCTGGCTTTCTGAGCACGAGCCATACAAACTGGTTCGGTTGGTAATAGTAACTCAGATCAATAGAAGAAAAAAAATAAATTTTATGATATATAAATGCTATTGACTTGAGGAATCTATTTAAACTCTTTCTCTTGTCTATGTATATTTTATTGCATATATAAGATCCATAGTATAATTTAAATGCTTTGGTAATGTACAATGTCATTTGCGCTCAATAACCAGTAGTCTTATTTTTTAAAGCATCTGTACTCTGAAGAACAAAATGACCTAAAACTAGTTTATATGCATATTTATAAATCAAGTAAATATGATGTATTTAAATAATGACTATGAAATAAATATTTTATATAGTTTCTTAAAAATATGAAGAAATACACTGGGATAAAGTGATAAGGTCTAATGCATCTTCTTTTTATATGGTTAGGAATAAGAAGTAATTATACCAATTACAGATTGAGGCTGCATTGGGAAATAATGTTATTATTAAAATTAATTAGCAATAGTGACTGTTACATATTATGCACTTATTGTGTAATTTAAATTTTCCTGAAAATATATAAATGTTATATTCAATACACTATGCTTTTAATCTGGATGAAAAAAACTGATCTCAATGGCATAATTTGTTCTAAGTCACACAGAAAATACAAGAAATGTAAAATATTTTATCTGAAATCCTTCTTACCACAAAACTGGACACTTTTCTATGATCATATTGCTTTTTTATCTTTTCATATTTTATTCATTAAAAGAACAATCTCATCTGACTCCCTGTCTATGGCACCCCTTTTTTTCCCCATAGACAGATACTTTACTCTCAGCACATATTTTTCCCAGTAGTTGGAAGAAGGGATGTCTGAAGAAGTACCCTCAGGTCTGTCCTTGTTTTTATAACAAATATCAGCAACCTCAATTTGAACTGAAAGGTTTGACCTGTCTCAGAGACTTATTCTTCTCACTTCAGCAAATATGTTGGATTATTTTCTATTTCTCAAATGGTAGTTACTTTGTCTGGCATGGTCTTCTTTTCAAGGGCCCACACTATATCATCTCAGTAAATATTATTTTAAGTAGCCTTCTTTGACCTACCACATTAGACTAAGTTATCCCAGGCCAGTATCTGCCAATGATTTCTTGTCTAATTTGTAGAGACTCCTAACCTGTCTCATGTATTCCACTGTATTACAAAACTGAAGTCAGTGCAAGACAAACTGTAGCAATTTCAAGTCAAGTAAAAATGTTAGGATCGATCCTAATAAAAACTGATACAATGAGGATTTATATAATTGATGACTTTCTTATATTAAAATTTTAGGAGCTTGGGAGTCCCTGGTGGCACAAGGTATTAAGTCTTAGCACTATGAAGCTATTGCAGCCACTGAAGCACAAGTTTGCTCCCTAGTCAGGGAGCCTTGCCTTGCCTGATGCTCCCCTCAGCAGCGTATTTCAGTAGAACTGCCTTTTCTGCTTCCCACTTTGTGTCTGGTGAGTCCTCTCACCCTCCTCATACCTTTGGCCTATACCCCAGCTCTTGTATGCATAAATAATATAAATCTTAAAAAAAAATAAAATTGTAGGAGTTTTAGGCATTTGCAAACAAAATTGTATAATGATTTTTAAATTAATAAAGTAATACCTATTAATGTTAGGAAACAAAGTTTCAGGTATACAGCAGCAAAAACTACATATATTTAATTTCTCTCTCTTTTTTTAATATTTATTTATTTATGCATACAAGATCTGGGGTACAGGCCAGAGCCACGGGAGGTAAGAAAATTCACCAGAGACAGATTTGGGAGCAGAACAGGCAGACTGACTGAAATACACTGCTGAGGAGAACAGCGGGTGAGGCAGGAGAGGTCTGCTGTGTCATGTGGGTCCCCCCATGGCCTGGGATCGAACTCATGCTGCTCTGCCATGGATGCTTCACAGTGCAGCGCTCAACCCACTGCACCACCAGGGAGGCCCTTATTTCTCTTTTCTCATAATAGTCATAATTTTATAATAAAAGCAATGTTTATTTTTCAAGTAAAATTCAATGTAGTCAAAATCAATAACATCAATATTTGTGAAAATAATTCCATAGGCCCACCAGCTGAGAGTTTTATGTTGTTTTATATTAATTGACTTGATAGTTCTCAGTGACATTTGTCCTTAGTCTACTATAAAGTCTTTATTTCCTTTGAAACATACCAGTACACACACATATACACACACCCTAAACTCCTTCAGATTAACGAGAAAGTTCCATGTATTCTTAAATGAGTCTTACTTGCTATTTTGTGACAACCTCCTTGTTAGTTTACTGCTGCTTTTAAAATAATGCCTATCACTTACACTTCTGACAACTTCAGTAAAATTGAGGTCAGTTTAGGATTTTAATTCCCAAATGTTTCAGAACTCTTACTATTAATATTTACTAAAACATCAAGGCATTGCTAGAATTCTCACATTCTGTACAATACAAATATAAACATTCTCCTCAAGTTCAGTTTAGTATGTGAGCTGGACTGGGAGCTGGGGAAGCAGATCCACAAATTTACCCCAAGGGTGCACAGATCAGGCTGAACCAGGGAATCAGCACACTATTTATGGCTATTCTTATTATTCTCCTGCCAAAACATATAAACATTTAATAAATTGTTTCCTTACATTCTCTCCACTGGATAAATATTTAACTGTAAAAAAAATCAATTGCATAAAGGAGACATTAGAACACACATTAGCTCAACTTCTAATCTCATTTACTGCCCTAAATTTGGGTTTTGTGAGATGCTGGGATATATTCGTTACATCTCCTTATATTATAACTTCTGTTCTCTACTACATAACTAAGGGCCAAACTAGAATCCCCCACTCAGTATGAGTAATTACTTAAATTCACTTTGATGTCATGCTCCATATTCAACATAAATGTAAGACTGCATCACATCAGGAATACATGATAAACAATACAAAATGCAAAATGCAAAATAACGTGACAAATACTATATGCTTTCAATTTAATACTCAGTAATTAGTATACTATTCCGTGAAGATAATAATTCATTAAAATGAATAATTAAAAAAGGAGTTTGTCACACTAAATTATTTTGTATACTTTATATTTTTCAGTATTTTACAAATTAAAATTAATTTTACAAAATAAAATATTAAAAATGATATATCAAGGGTTGGGAATCAAGTACACATCCAAAATATTCTAGGGTTTTCTTTAGTATCATCTACTTCCCAAATGAAATTAGCACACTTAATAAGCATTGCATCTTATTCTTATTTAAGAATAAGAAATTATTTCTAATTAATGGATTTGCATTATACTATATACTATTTCTACACTCCAATGTTGGCTAGTAATTGCCTGTCCAAAGTAGCAAATAAGAAAGGAGAAATCAATGGTTTCCTATCTTAAATAAATCTTAGGTTCCACCAACATGTTGTTCAAATGATTTATAGAATTTTAAGCTATACATCTGGATGTTGTCTTAAAAGTCAGCTAGCTAAATCCCTCACACTAAAAATGAAGACACTGGTCTAGAAAAGAAAGGCAAGTGGTACCATGTAAAGAAATCTTACTTTTTAGTTTTGTTTTATTAACTGATATATCTCAGTAAAAGCAATAAATGCAGAGCCAGTCATATTTCAGTCTTCTAACTCCAAGTTTATAGTTGTTTTTAACCTAGTGGGTCATATCAGAAACCTATTATATGAAGTTATAGTGTGGTAGTTAATTTGAAGGTAGTAATCACACATACACATAATAACAAAGTGAGAACAGTACTATTAAAGAGAATTTATACCATAACACAGATGTAAAAAAAAATAAAAGGTTGGTACCTACAAGCTATTTCTTGTCTATCACAAACACACAGATATGGAAAAAAAAGACACAAAACCTTTTAAATACTGAGCGATTTGTAATGGCACTGGCAAATTAAAATTAATAAAACACTGCTATGGAATACATAAAATACCTCACTCTAAGAATATTTTCTTTAATTAATAGGTTCTAGTTTTGATAAGATGTATAAATATTTCTGTCATATCTTCCAAAAGAATAGCATCCTTAATATTCTTGCTTACATTCAATATTGTTAGAAGACTTCAATTAACTTTAATTTACCAAGAGTGATTTAACAATCATTTAAGAAGTTATAGGTAATAAAATAAATTTCTCAATATATGAAACGACTCAATGCTTACAAGAAAGAAAATCATATAAAGATTTAGATGTGTATCCGTACTTCATCACCAACTTCCTTGGTGTTTCCTTTCATTTAATAATTTGGACAGGTTTAGTGACTCAAAGTCTCTAGACTAGTACATTGTGTTGTAATCGGGTACCCCTAATATTTGTAAATTAATCAGAAAATACAGATCTTATTCACTGAATGACAGTGCATACGTGAAAAACATCAGTGACAAAGCCACTAGTTCCATCTTTAAAGAATCTTGTACCATGAGTGGACTCACAAAATTGATGAGATACAGTATTTAGAATGAGTCAAACATTATTTTTTGATATTCCATTTTTGATAGCTTTAATTTCTCATGAATTTTCCCAATTACATAGGCTACTGTTTAGGTATCAGTCCATAAGAAAGGATAAAGTTATCATCAGGCACATATACAAAGAGGAAATATACATGATTTACCCCTTGTTAAAAACACAAATCGGCTAAAAATGCAGTCATAAGATAATTGTTTATATCCCCATTCAAAGTTTCATTTTATCTTATGACTCTTACATTTGTTTAGTCTTAAATATATATATTTAAGATATAAATATATGTTATCCAAACTCTAAGCAGTATGCTCCAACATATAGTTATTTATATTAATGACATACAACATAAACAATAAATGATTCAATATGCAACCTCCACATTCTCATTAATTCCTAGATGTTAATGTTATCAAAACTGACTTTCCTCACAGATCAACATAAGTTTCAAAATCCAGTTTATGATTTTCTTTGCTTTTGAAATGAAGAAAACCTATATCAAGATACTGTCATTATCAGGGGGTAAGAATAAACAATGTTCAAATTTGTACCTACAAGAGTCATTTAAAAATTTCCAAATAATATATATTATAATTCAATAGTATAATTAAAAATACTTTATGTTAGCATTGTAACCAGTGGCTGAAGACAAAAGACTGTTACAGGTGGTGAACCCTGGAGGGGATTGCTGGTGGGGATAGATAGCACCAGGGAACATGCTAAAATGTTTTGAATTTTAGGGTGGACTGAATGATAAGAAATATTGGGGACTGGAGAAGCAGTTGCAGATTATTCAGTCTTTGAGAATCAGTGTTTGGACATTCAGTCTTTGGGATTCAGCATTTGAACATTCAGCATTTGGGATGCAGTGTTTTTGGGGTCAGCAATTTCCAGATCCCACCACATGGATCTTCTAGAAGATTGTCGCGGGCCCTTGAAGGTGGAGACCTCCAGTAGTGAACCTCAGAGAGGGAAAGTTCAGAGGCTTTGCAAGTAGCCCAGCTACTGAAACCATTCATGGTTTTGCTGATGTTACAGCATGGCAGAGAAGGCAGATACCCAAACCAAAAGCCAGGCACCTCGCTGAGCTGTGTGAATGTGGCCCTTTGTTGAGTGGTTCAGGTGTTGCAACTGCTATTTTGAGTGTTGCATGTCTGGTGCTGTACTGGTAGCATGTCAGTGCTCTAGGAGCATCTCCTGTTATGTCTTCTATTGTCTTTATGAGTGGAACCCAGTGAATATCTGGCTGCTACATGTCTGCAGTGGCAGAGAGATGCTATCTTTGGCAAGTGGCCTAATGTTTGGGAGAGGAGCTCCACACCCGTAGTGGTGGGAAGACTCCATCTTAGTTGCTCTTGTTTAGGACTTAAAAACATGGTGATTGATCTCTGAGCCTGAGTAACCTCATAAATGTATGTGTGGGTGAAGAACTCAGACAGTGATGGGCAAACTATTTGGGCAGTTTCCTTGGCCCATTTTAGTGCCCCTTGCAGCCCTGTATCAGTATGAGTCAGTTTACCTGAACATTTATACTGAAGTGTCATGGTATTCAATTTGGTACACACACCAAAAATGTTGTAATTATTCCTCTTTCTTTGCACATCCTCCCACCCCTCCATGCTTCAACCAACTGGTCCCAGCAGCCGAGCATCATGCTGACTCGAGGCTGCTCTGATAGTATCAGGAAGCTTAAATGGGGCCAGTGGCTCTGTCCCACTGTGCTGTGCTTCATTCTCTGACCCATATAATTTGAGCTAAGTATATGTTAACTGTTAAACTACTTAATTTTAAGACAGTTTTTTACATGGAAAGAGATAACTGATTCAATATTAAACCATGACCTGGATGCTTAAAGGATTTTGTCTTTTGAGGAACCAACCTTAAATTGTTGAAAATAAAGAAAACAAATGTAATATCAAAGCACATGTATTTCAACAAAATTAAAAAAAGAGAATATATGTATATTTATGATGCTTTTAAGTAGAAATAAAGTTGTATGCTCTAATCAATAATTACATTAAAGGATAAAGAAAAATAAAATTAATTTATAGAAAACTTTAAGTTGCCAATAAACAGTATTATAATTGAGAAAAATAACAAAATTAATAAATATCAAGTTCATTGGGAATGAGGAAGGCAATGAGAAGCCAAAATTGCATAAAACATGAAATGAGACAAGGGATTAAAATTATAAATTTTATTTAGTTTTGGTTCATATGTCAAAGTGTAAAATAATCAAATATAAAGATATATTAAACTTTTGGCAGTAGAATGCAGTAATCGTAGTAGGAACAATACAAAATGCATAGTGATACAAATATTTGAATGAAATGAAAATATTAAAATACTGACAAAATGTAAGCCATGAGTATGATTAGATTTATATCACCACCCTCTTTATGCAGTTCTCCTATATGAAATAAGTAGACTTAAAGTATGGTTATCATAATTTATGCACAAACATTTGTGAAAAAGAAATGGAGGGAGCAAAACTGGCAAGCTTGTAGAGGCAAATTAATTTTAAAAATACTCAGTAAATCCCTTAAATTCAAATTCAAATTTTAATGTTTGTGTGTGTGTTTGTAGAGTTAAATAAGCTCCAGATGGAAAACAAAAATCTATTGTCAGAGATTATAAAATCAAAAAAGAAACAGAAAACCCTGAAATCACCTACATTGTCTTAAAAAAAGTGACACTTGAAGCAAAAAGTCATCTGAAGGAACACAACTAAATTATGGAAAAAATACATACCATAAAATATTGCTTTATCAAAAAAGTGAACTGGTATATTATCAAAAAGGTACATAAACAACTTCTAGGTATAACTAAAAATTAGAAATAAGTTAGCTATAAATTATATACTCTATAATGCTACTGCTTTTAATAATAGCATCTTATGCTTATATAGCATTTATATTAAGCCAGGGATTATTCTTTGCATTTTGTAAATTAACTTAAGTATTTAGGAAGGAAAACTATAAAGGATTCAAGTTCTAATAATTTAATTTAATTGGAAGTTTTAAATCCAGGGCATCAAGAGTGAGGAATAAAGGCAAAGAGGTAGTAAAAGTGATGTGATGGATCTGTTATCTTGCTATAATAGTGGGTTGTTTAGGAGGCTTTTTTTTTTTTTTTTTCTCATATGCAGGGCTGTTCCTGAAAGGTTAACAAAATTGGGTAAACACAATTCCACAGGGTGAAGGGATAACCTTAGTGCTTTTGGCATAATGATGCAATAGTCAATTACTTTAGAAGTAATCACAATGTCAATGTGTATGAACCTCACAATAGTAATTAAGAGTTTATGAAGCACAAAGAGATAAATAGACATTCACAAAAACAGCTGAGTTGGACTTAAAATATACCTCTTTTCATAAATTGTAGAAGTAGAAAAAGGATGAGACAGAAAATAGCAGACTATAGCAACAGCAAATTTGCTGAATCCATTTACTCCTCCTTTCATAAGAGTTTTCTGTAGCATGAAAAGCAGTTTGATGACATTTTATACACAGAACTCCCTTCCAAATTGGAGTGATCTTAACCTTGACACTTCTTGATCAACTATGTCTGTGTCATATTCTAAATCATTTGCTGTTATTTCAATGTGTTAACAGCAGTAAATTCTAGCAGTGTGTGTGTATGTGTGTGTGTATTACTGCAAATGCAGTCAGCAGCAGTAAATTCCATGTTAAGAAGCCACTTTCTTTGCCTATCCATGAGAAGTTATGTTTTACTCATTAAAGTTTTTTTTTTTTTTTTCTTGAGAATGAAGCAACTCAGTCCCATCTTCAGGATCTAATGCAAATTCTAGTTTTTCTGTTATTTCTACCACATCTAAAGTCACTTCCTCCACTGAAGTCTTGAATCCCTCAAAGTCATCCATGAGGACTTCAATCAACTTCTATCACAATGCTGTTACTCTTGATATTTTCCCTTCACCCCTTAAGTCATAGACATTCTTATAGTATCTAGAATTATCCTTCTAAGAAAGTTTTGAACTGACATTGACCATTTCCATTAGAGAAATCATTATTGATGGCAGTTGCTATCTTCTGAAATATATTTCTTAAGAAGTAATACTTGATTCAAGGGCTATAGATGGATGTTGTGTTAGCAGGGATGAAACCCATACTAATCTGTGCATCCTCATAAGAGGTCTTGAGTGAGTGATAAAGTGCACTGTTAATGGACAGTAGTATTTGGAAAGGGATTTTCCCCTCAAAGTATAGCTTACAACATTGTGTTAAAAACAAAAAGTATATTTTCAATAAATGTGCTATTGTCTAGGTTTTGTTGTTCCATTACAGATAACAGAAAAAACAAATTTAGCACCATTAGTATGAGACTTAAGACTTTTGGCACTGTAAACAAACACTGGTTTCAATTTAAAGTCACTTGCTACGCTAGGGCTTAGCAAGATAGTCAGCCTGTCCTTCAAAGCTTTGAAGTCAACCATTGACTTCTCTAAGTAAAAACAGGATAGACACTAGAGACACATTTTCACAGCACTGGGATTTTTCTTTATTTGTTAGTGAGTGAATTGAGAACTGTGTTCTTTGCAGATGTATCCCTGAGTCTCTGAAATGATTTAAAGAGAACACATCTCAATTTTATTACCTTTACTACATATTTGTCTTTCAAGTAAGATTTCTTGAATAAATGGGTCCATAACTAGACACATAAACAGTAACAATTTGAAAATTAATGCTATTCTGGAATACTGTCTACCAATAACAAACATTTTATTCAGATATAAATATTAATAAGCTTATAAATATGTCTATGCATGTTATTTATATTTCAGGATATTCTAAAATATACAGTCAGCTGAATTTAAAAAATATTTTTTTTCAGTTAAAGAATGTATTTATTCATGTATCAATAGACATTGATACATGGATATTCTTTAATACTATTCTCAGGAAATGATATTAAATTTTATATTAAAATTTACCATAGAATACCTAATTAATGTATAATGATAAATATTTATCATTTTAGATATTAAGTTAAACTGAGAAAATTTGATTAATATTTGTTAAATCAGTAAACAAATACCCACTGCATTATTGCTTTCCTTTCCATGGAAAATTGGAAATAAAGTTTTGTTATATATACTTTACTATGTAAGATGTAAAATTAATCTATACTAAAAGAGAAAATAAGATCAAGGGCAGAATTTTAAGTAAGTTTAAAGTTTGAATTTGAATGTGAATGAAATACAAGGAATATATAGAATATTTTCATAAAAAATGTGTTAATCTAATTCATCTTTAAACCATTTATTCTTGTCTTCAGTTACCCTTGACTTATCCTTTATTTAATTTGACCACTAATTTTTTTCTATTTCAAACTATATTGCATACTAAGGATTCATTGATGGAAGGCAGCATTCCATCTATAGCATTCTAAAAAGAAACAAGCTTTTTTAAAATTTCTCTTGTAGTGAAAATAACACTGATTTACGACACTATAGGATTCAAAAGTATAAGATCAGACCTTCAATGTATACTACTACACTACACCACCACCATTTCCCATGGTCTTCTATCATAATCCATTGTGCATACTCTACACACTGCTCTTCTCCTTTCCCTTCTTCCCTAATTGTCTGATTTCTACAGTCAAACTTTTAGGATTGTAGTTGGTCTGGTTTTGAATGATCCTTTGTCTTGTTCCTCTATATTCTACATATAAGTGAAATCATTGATATGTATCTTTCTCCTTCTGAATTAGTCTTAGCAGATTTCCCACCAGTCATATCCTTGTTGCACATGGCACATGTTTGTCTGGTTTTTCCTTTCCTTCCCTCCCTCCCTCCCTCCCTCCCTCCCTCCCTCCCTCCCT
>JAGFMF010011791.1:7983652-8145708 GCA_019455555.1 Galemys pyrenaicus
TTCTTTCTTTCTTTCTTTCTTTCTTTCTTTCTTTCTTTCTTTCTTTCTTTCTTTCTTTCTTTCTTTCTTTCTTTCTTTCTTTCTTTCTTTCTTTCTATTTCTGAGTGGTACTGTGTGGCTATTTTATATGCCACAACATAATCCACTCATCTGTCCTTGGGTTAACAATTCCATACCTAAGTATCTAGTTTTAAAATGATGGAAAAACACTAATTTGAAAGGCTATGTGCACTCCTAAGTTCTTTACAGCACTATTTACAATAGGCATGATAGGGAGAGACAATTATGCTAACAAAATATTACAGTGTAATGTAGTAATAATTCAAATGTGCAGGTGTACCAATAAATGATAAATTGAAATACAAGGAAAGCCTTTTCAGAATATTTAAAACTCAAATGCAGTAATTAAATGAAAGAATATGAACTTTTCATGTGTGTATGCAAAGAAAATTATATAAGGTTGAATCAGTACATGGAAAGGAAAAAACAAAGAGCATGGCATATTAAAGATCACCAGTCCAATAGATGTGAGAGGAGAAATCAAACTGTACAAAAATGAACAATGATGTAAAATAAATATAAATTAAAAAAAGAAAGCTATAAATCAAGATATAACACTTTTATCTTGATTGTAAGAAATTTCAATTTTAGAACACTTAATATGGAAAAATGCATTTATAATAAATTATTCTAAATATTAAATATTTAATAATATTTAAATGGTATGTAAATATTAAATACAAACTAAACATATACATATTATAAAAACACATGAAGCTATAGATATTTTCTCCATAAGACAAACACTGAAATAAAAAAAATGAAAAAATACAGTTTTAATTAATTTGATCTCTCACTTTTTGAATCTTTCTACTTAATTATTTAGCACAGCATCAACATTCTGAATTACATTTAGAGACCTGAAAATAAATCTTCCTACCTTCTCCTAGGATGAACCATGAGCACTGTTGACCTAACAATCAGTTATTCCAATAACAAAATAGGTTTATTATTAGGAAGCAGACAGTAGAAAATGTAGCAGGTTATAAATTATAGTCTTGAAAGATCCATGAGTATTTCCCAGAATACAAGACTAACAAACCCCCTATACATCCATTCTCTGCAGGACCCGTCTCTTAGTTCCACAGAGGGGGAACCAGCATCACCTCCTGTGTGAGAGGCATGGCATGTCGGGATCTGAATTTGCAGATTTAAACATGTGCCAATATTCTTTTTCTAGTCCTGATTTCAATTAAATGAAATATTTGTTAATGTTCAGAATATTCAGAGTTTCTGGTTATTTCTTTAAGTCTTATATGCACTGTTACACATTGAAAAACAATGTGCACCAATCAAAAAATCACATTTTTCTCCAAAAATATAAAATCAATTCACTGCAGTATTTTCAAGTGATTTTTAATTATTTACTAAAAATATTGGAGTCATATAATGAAATATGAATGAAGTCACATTATTAGATATTAAAATAAAATTTCTAGAAGGATACTAGCAGATGGTGACAAAAAGTTTATATTATTTATTCAGTATAAAGCAATACTATTTTAGCAACAGAGTAGTAGTAAATTAATTGCATTTTCTAAATGCTTTGATTGAATGTATATGTACAACCAAAGCAAACACACTTTGACAGCATGTAATTCTAAAACGTTCAGTATTTACATTTCACAAGAACTCTAATCTTGTATCTTATCTTTCCTAATTTTGACACATTAGAAAATGGAAATAATTCCTGACAATGGAACTAGGAAACCTGCCTTCACTTCTATACTACAGGGCTGCTCACATTTCCAAATATTTCCTTCTTTCATGTTATTGAACAATGGGTTAACATCTGGGATTCTAGGTGATTTTCAGACTCAGGCACCAGATTCAAAGTCTGAAATTCTCACAGATGCTCCAGCTAAAAAATCCATTAAATAAATATATTTTAAGAATGTAATTTAAACATTCACTTTGTTTTATATAACCAAATACTAAAAATAAATAAATATTACATACATCTAACATAGCAGTTGTAAATAACAAATGACTTTTTTTGAAAACACTTTTTTATATTAAGCACTAGCATAATGGGAGCTAGATGTGACTGAATTACTATAATAATAATTGCTGATATATTAGCTAGAAGTCATAGCAATGGAAAGGACAGATGTCAATAAGTAGAAAAAACTAAATATAGCAATAATAGTATTGTCTCTATTATATTTACAATGACACACTTTTAAATTTTGTCATGCTATACAATAGTAATTAACTTAAAATATGTGAATATAGAAATAGGGATACAATAAACAATCATTTTTTATTTCAAAATATATTGTTACCATTTCTGAGCATATACATATTGAATGTTCATTTGATTTGACCAAAATGTTTAAGATATTTTTAACATTTAGTTTGCTTAAAAGGTTATTACATTTATGTATATAAATGAACTGTATATATATATATGTTCATATATATATATGAACTGTACTTGTACTCTTCAAAGTTTGAAATCTTTGATTAATTGAATATTAAGGTCAATTAGAGATATTTTTTAATATAAATGAATTCTAGATAGCTAGTGTGATGTTTTAAAGGGAGCTATATGAGTAAGATAGAATTGCACTTAAAGAATGCTTTTTATATTCCCCATAGTGAATACTGCTCAGATTTATTTTCATACTATAGTTGTGATAAAATAATCCATAAGAGTAAAATATTATTGTGGATTTCAAATTGTTTAAAGAATGAGTTAGTGCTATGAAATTTTTTGACTTCTTACCTGAAATTTTTAAAGTAGACCCAGTAGGCTGTCAGGATCTAGATTTATGTATGAATAACTATTTGAGGGTCTTCAGAGACCCTCTTCCATTGCTCTGTGTCTCATAAATCAGTAGGTAATTGTGTCCCATCACTAAAAAGCTACATGTATGAATCTTCTCACAGAAAACAGACATGATAAAATTATTCATTTTGTTTCTTTCTTACTTTTCTAATTACTGTACCACATAATTTTTTTTTCTTATTAAAGAAAAAATCAAAGGGGAGAAGTTAGTAAGCGTAGATATTATCTAAAATATGTAATTAGAATTTATTTTTATATACTGTTTTCCCATTATTAAAAAAATATCAATAGGAAAGAACACTTACTAAATCTTAGAACTTCCCTAACACTTCAAAATTATGATGGTAAAATATGCATTTCTGCACTCTGAGTCTATATACTTAATGATATCCCCAAGAAGTTAAACAAAAGCAAATGTAATGGAGTGGATTTCCCATATCCTTTTATGATGAATATGTGACAAAAATAGAGCTGAGAACTCTTAGAGGAAATTTGACATTGTCTTTCCTGGCTTTACAATCAAATCACTGCTATCAGTTGAAACTTTTAAAATTTATATATTCAACTTTATAGGATGAAAAAGTAGTTATCTCACAAGAATTTAGCCCTTAGATGCTTGAAAAGTCTAACTTCTTCCTGGAATACTGAAATCATAGGTGTTGAATTTCTAGCAGATACATATCAAAGGGAATTTGTTGCTGTGCCCTACCATTTATAGAGGTATCAGCCTGAATCTTGATATCTGGCTATAGAAATAAGAGACTACCTCATGATTTTTTTGGTTTGATTCTCTGGTTTTGTAAATAAAGTAGATAAAGCAATAGCTTTGCCTATCCATTACAATATCCATGCATTCCTCAACTTGAGGAGTAAACACATTGCCTATGATTAGTAAGAAACTGAATGGACTGAAGTCAATAAGGTCATTCGAAGAAGAAACATTAAGTTACATGGGACACAAGAGAATAGCATTTATATGATACAGTAAAAGAAGACCGGGAGAGAGAGAAAGCAAGTGCAGATGAGTTATAGCTTATACTATACTACAGAATTTTAAAGACATCATATGTTATCATGATCAAGTTGTTAAAAAAAATCCAGAGTCATCATTCTGTAAGATAAGCTTCCTGTAATAATAAAAATGATTAGGAAATAATTAACTCAGTGTAACACATAAAGAACTGTGAGCTTCAGACTGCTTTACTAAAAGTTTTATAAAGTTGGCAATTAGAGTAATCTTATAAACTTTCTTTTGTTAAATGCACCTAGAGAAAATAATTACAAAATATTGCAGAATTATTCACATCTAAGACACAGATGTAACCAAAATTTCCACAAATTAATGAATGGATTAAGTAAATATGGTTCATACATATACAATGGAATATTAACCATCCCTAAAATAAAAGGTATTTTGCCATTCTATTAAGTGAGTAAGCCAAACACAAAGGACAAATACTATCTTATATCATTTTATGAGCAAGTTAAAATAACGAAGCTCAATGAGGCACGTAGAATGGGTTGCCAAGGTTGCAGGAAGGGACAAATTTGGAGGTATTAGTAAAAAGGTACAAAGTTTTGAATATGCAAGAGGACTTCCATTGTCCCAGAGATCTACTATACAGTATAGTGCCTACAATTAACAATATTGTATTGTACAGTTAGAACTTTTCTGAACACATAGATTTTTATGTTGAATTCTTATAATAAGAAGACAACTGAGGGAAGCTTTTGGTGGTGATGGACTTTTTCAGATCCTGGATTATGGTTATAGTTTCATGGAAGTACAATTGCCTCCAAATAGACTAAGTGATATGCATCAAATATGGACAATTTTGATTGTAAATCCTCCTTCAATAAAGTGACTTATAAAGAAAATGATCACAAAACCAAGCTGTGTATTTCAATGTATCTCATTTACTCAGAAATAAAGATTGTCAGCATAATAATAACAATAACTAAAAGCAATGGGTTCATTTATGAATATTGTTAAGGTACATGCTTAAAGGCAGTGCCTACATTTTTCATGCTGTTTGATATGTTGCACCATCTAAGTGTTGCACTTACTGTTTGTTGTTTTTTAAGATTTTTTATTTATTTATGCACACAAGAACTGGGGTACAGGCCAGAGGTGTAGGGTTGGGAGGGTGAGTGATTCACCAGAGACAGAGTGGGGAGCAGAACATGCAGATCTACTGAAGTACACTGCTGAGGGGGGCAGCAGGCAAGGCAGGAGAAGTCTTCTGCATCATGTGGGTTACCTCCCTGGCTGTGGGTCGAACTTGCACTGCAGTGGATGCAGAAGTCCCACAGTGCAGTTCTCAACCCCGTGCGCCACCAGGGAGGCCCTACACTTAGTGTTTTCTGTTATGTGTCTTATTCCATTCAGGCTGCTATCACAAAATGCCACAGATTGTATGACTGTTGTTTTTTATACTATAGGAGACATTTGCTGCTCACAGTTCTGGAGACTGGTTCCTTTATTATCTGAGTACCAGCATGGTTGAGGACTTTCTTCTTGGTTGTATAATTCTTGGTAGTATCACTTTGTGAAACTAGGAATCTTGCAGGATCCTCTTTTACAAAGCATTAAGCCTGTCTACATTTGTTCCACCTTAATGACTTACTAAAGAACCTCACAAAGGTCTTGGCTACCATAACCATCATTTGGGACACTAATATTTCAACATATGAATATGTGAGACACAAACACATATATTGATTAACATTTGGTTAGTCAACCAAAATAGTACTGCTAAAATTCTGTCACCCATGCCAAATTTAACTATTAGCAAATCCTCCTGACTTGACCCAATCTTTAGCTGACACAGATAACAGTTTAATCCTCAAATTGCTATATAACAGGTAGGATCATCATCTTAATTTTGATTTTTAAAAGGACCCCCTCTGGAAAATATGTAAATCCTTAATACAGAGTCTTTCAATCTATACAACCATTAGACTTTTTTTTCATTTATTAAGATGGTCACAATTTTTATTCTTATTTTATAAAAATGGTGACTTGTTTTGAGATTTTCTTTTAAATACTGAACAAAATTGCATCTCTGAAACAAATTAATCCTGACTGGCACCATGTTTTTAGACATGATACTGTTAAAAAACAATCAATTGTTATGTACAAAAATACTCAAAAATTGTCATCTTTACTCTATCCTTGGAACTTGTCTAGTTAGAACTCAATTCTGCCAGAATTCTTGCTACAATTAACTGATGGTTATTTTAAACATAGAATTTAATAAGTATGAATGTATAACATATTGGAATAAGGATAAATTATGGAATGTTGAGGAAAGAATGGTACCTAAGTAGAATTTGTTGTTATCAGAATGATAGTGAAAATTAAAAACTGTCTTCTAGCTCTATCATAGCACATATTACATGATTTTATGATTAGTTGCATAGTTTTTCTCAAACTACATTTCATTAAACACAGTAATAAATTTCAGGAAGTAGTCTTCCTTTTGACTTCTACTTTGAAAACATATTAAGAATACAACTTTGTAAATCTTTTCTAAACAAGCATACAAATGATTAACTTTGAGATATAGTAATTTCACATTTCATAAAACTCTAAAATTATAGTCTCTTTACTTCACAGTGAATGGATAATAAAATCCCAAATAGTACTCTTAACTTTTATAAATAAAGTAAATCTCATTGACCAGGAAAAAATTGTTGCATTACAATAGGTGGATACACTAAGGCAATATAACCTCCACTCAGAATCATTTACCTATAAGTTTCTGTATATTGACTCAACTGATAGGTTATTTTAACACCTCAAAATAAATTATTCTTCTAGAATTGTGAAATAACTCGCTAAGTTTCCCATTCATGTAAATTTTTATACTATGTCCTGTTTAATATAATATACTTTAAAATTTTTTAACTTAGATTTTAAAAATATATCCTCTCTTTTAATGTACATGCCTCATTTGATCCCATCATTAAGATTCCTTAAACACTTGCCAATCTATTTCTGCATAAGAGTTTCTGATCTATGATGGACAGCCACTGCTAGATACAGCTGTGCTCACTCTCCAGCAGAATCCTATTTAGAATAATCCATTGATAGAGATGGTGTATTTTTGACAGTCCTGCTGCAATGCTTTCTAATATTCATGACTGTGAGCTGCTCCAACCTGTATTCCCATCAACAGATGTCAACCTGTGGGAATCACATACCTTCAAGGTCACCTGTCAATATTTTCAATACAATTACACATTCTTTTCTCACTCCGCCCACAACTAGAAAGTTTTGTTTATTTCTTCTACTGAGATGTCCAATTAATTCCAAAATGAGAAAATTGCATGGAAGATAGTACTTGAAATATTCTACTGACATTAACACTGAATATGCAAATATGTACTCCAGCTCATGATCTATATGTACAAAAAATAAAAGCTGCCAGTAGGGAAATGCTAAATTGTTTTTGTGCATTCTTTATGTTGGAAGATTTCCTTTGTCTCTGCACAATGTGAGGTTCCACATTAATTTAGATCATTAGTTTTAGTCTTATGATACACATGTCACTTAGATTTCTACAGTAGCATGATTCCTCTTGGTTTTAATGATTTTGGGGATTTTAAAATTTTTCCTATATTTCTGTAGACATATTAGGAACATAGTGTCACAGAGCTATGTAAGATACTTTTACCTGGAAATATAAGCTATCTTATTTTCCAATACATTACATTATTTCTGTATCATTTGAATTTTTCTTTTACTAGGAAATGCATCAATATGTTATTGAAGTAATTTTGTGATATGGGGATGTTTATGGAAAACAAAAATGAAAATATTTGTTGAACTAATATGAAACATTTAACTTTCTGTCTTTTGACATCTGGGGTTCTATACTCTTTTGTAGGGTGCTGTCTTCTATATATAGTAGGATAGTTCACACTACCACTGTCCTCTACTCTTTCTATGTTTGTAGTGTCTTACACCCAGTTGTGAAAAGTTCATATTCCTGGAGACATTGAAAAGTCTTCCTAATTTGGAACCAACAATGTCAATTATCTCAATTCTCTATATTTCTTTATTTTTCAAAGATCTTATGAATATTTAAAAAGTGTTTCCATAATTCTGTTGTCATATGTCAGAAAGCAATGGAAAAAAAATTCCTCATTTGTTGTGTGTGAAATGTGCTTTTCTCCTTCCATGCATTATTATTTCACTTGGATATAAACATCACTTCTATTCATCCATGAAGAAGCTATGGCCACATCAAATGTACTATGTTGCTGTTTATATTGCATTTTCTTGATACATAGGCTTGAGTATGGCTTATCACAATATCTTACCACAGTATCTTTTACATATATGCAAGATCTGACTTGCATACACTCTGTCATAATTTCTGTATGGTATTTCAAATAGCATTGTGTATGTTTGTTCTAACCTATTATTTCACTATGTGCCTATTTAATACCAATATTTCCAAACTTAAGTGATCTGATTTGCAGTGGTCCATATCTTATATATGGTGGGAGAGGGTTTCTTTCAGTTCTGAATGACACTTCTCTACACAATATACTACAATTTCACATTTTCAGAATTCAGTTAATACAATAATTACAAACAAAATCAACTATAGTTAAAGAGGAAGAACTTCAGACTCGAAGTGGATAGAGTTTGTAACCGTAACTACTCTTTTAGATTTAATTTTCTCCAAGTATATTTAGAAATCATTAACTAGACATATTTTAAATTGAAATTAATTTATATTTCATGTTCACTGCAGGAAAAGCATATCAAACAAAATGCAATTCAATGTATTCTACAATAAAATATCTGTTTTGCTATATGGAAGAAAAATGAAATAATATACATTTATACACATATGGAATTTGTTCATTTCACACATGCAATATATATAGTAAATTCCTATATTATGAAAATGTATAAAATCATAGTATAGATTATGTGCCTTTAATAATTTTATAATATTGTATAAATAATTATAATTGTTTAATCTAATTTTATTTGCCATCCCTAGCAACTACTTTATCAAAGCTTAAATGTTTCTATAACATCCCATTGCTTACATACATGAAATATTTTAATTTAGCAAGTCATGACAAATTGTGTTCTGTTATTGAGAAAGGGGCAAAGCCCTTCTTTCTTAGAAGGATTTATGTATGAAGCTCTTTATTTAGGCTTACATTCAGGTTTGCTGCAATTCAAATGTTCACTAATTTTGTTTACAGAAATAATATAAAGTCATATAATCTTGATGTTTAAAATTTAAATCTTTAAATATAAACTTAATCCACATAAACTATACTATGGTGATACCAGCTTGTTTTCCAGAGTCTACTCAGAGAAACAGCACATCCTTTCAGAAGGAGCTGATTCTGCAAGAGGAGTTCCAGACACCAGACACTCTCATGTTACAGTTCATCTCCCCAATTTCAAGATAATAATTAGTGACCTTTCCTCCTTAATGTAAATTGATCACACAATTATATTATTGTGACACACACACCCTCAGTAAGTTCTTATTGTGATTATATATATTTGGCTTGAGTCCTATGTGGAAATCTTTGTGGAAGTTACTAGCACTTTTGAGGGCTAAACTTCATGTTACAAAACTTCAAGGTGTAAAAGGAAAAGCAAAAATAGATCAATGTTAAAGAAACAGAATATAAGGGCAAAGTAAGGATAACTAGAACCAAAATGATTTCTGTAGAAGAGTAATGAAGCAAAATAATTTATGGTGATATTGACTGACATAGAGTAAGAAATACAAACACTGTGAGAAATTAAAAGAGAATATAACTGCTTATAAAGAAGATACTTATAAAAGAAAGATAGTTTTATGATTAATGTTATTGTAATGAATTTGTAGATTTAATGGCATTTAATTATAACCTTGGAACAATTTAAGGTGGTCACTCATCATTTATATTAGTTATTATAGCAGATCTGTAGCTAATAAATAATACAAAAAATAAAAAAAACCAGCAGAACTTGTAGTCTATAGTTACATAAATATCATGATTAGTTTTGTTCAGTATGAATTTACTGATTTTGGGGGGAATCTACTAGTTCTGTCAATTGCTATTGGATAAATGTTAAAACTCCAATTATGATTATGGAAATATCTATTTCCTCCATTTTATTCTGCTCACATTTTCTTTATCTTGTGGTCTTTTAGAGGCACAAACATAAAATAGCCAGTAATGACATATCCTCTACTATATTACCTTTTATATATTTCTGTTCTTTACAGGATTGTTGTGGAAGACAGTATATGGGGCTAATCTCACTTCCTCTTGACCCTCTATTCCTATTTTCCCTGAACTGCCTTTTCTTGTGGAAGAGATATATCTTACTTCATTTGAGGAAGACCTTGAATTGACATTGAGACTAATTCATTCAACAGATATTAATCGGTTTAAAATTTTTCGAGGGCCCTCCCTGGCACAATGGGTTGAGCAATGCAAACCACAGCCACTGCAACACAAATTTGATCCCTGCCACTGGTTGGGGAGCTGATCCACATGGTGCAGTAGACCTTTCCTGTCTGCCCACTGCTCCCCTCAGTACTGTACTTCAGTCAGTCTGCTTGTTCTGCTCCACACTCTGTCTCTGGTGAATCACCTCACAGCTCTGGCCTATACCCCAGTTCTTGTATGTATAAATAAATAAATCTTTTAAAAATAAATAAAATTTTTAGAGTGAAAATAGTATTATTACTTAGTACTATATAAATTCATTTAATTGTTATGTGTTTTTTAAATCTTTGGCAATTATTACATTAAAACATATTAGTCATATTAGGTATTATCCTATGAACTCACTGAAACAGCAAAATGTCATATATATATATATATGCATTTATTTATTTATTTATATATGTATGTATGTATGTATTTTCCTGTGCAATCACATTCACATAGAAGTAGAAACTGAAAACCTAAATCTGTTCTATCATACTTTTCAGTGCAGATTCAATTTTAGAGGACTTAATTGCAGTGATAACATCACTAAAAAAAATATTATATATTAACCTGAACGGTTTGTCTATTTTTAAAAATTTAGTTTTTTAATTTAAAGAAACATGACTTTATTCTTAAATTGAGATCTCTAAAAAGCAAAAAAAAAATGACACTATTGCAATTGCTGTAGAAAAATCTATGGCCAATATTTCTATATAATTATCAGGACTGCACTTGTCAGACTGTTACACATTATATTAATGATGATAACACCATTACACTTTATGCTTATCTATTTTTCAACAAATTTTGTTATCATTTTTACATCTCTCAACTGTAAGCATTTATTCTCTATTTAAATATTTTCAGTAGAGTCTGTTTTACAGTTATTTATTTGCTATCCACAAACAACCTCCAATTTTATTAAGGTATATCTATTAAGAATTAGAATCATATGCTATTTTATTATTTCATTTTAACCTCACATTTCTAATAGTTTCTAAAATAAAAGAATTTAGCACATAGGAAATAAATTCTGCTAAAACCAAGAAATATAGTGTTCCCTAATTTTAAACCTCTATGCATACAAAATATGTGATTTGGTCACAATCATCAACACAGAAATTTTTCTAGAAAATAAAGCTGAAATTTTTACTGCACATTAAAAGAAATAAAAATAAGTTGTTTTCATGAAATTCTTGCTGCATAGCCACCAACATAAGAACTTTATTTTTTTCTAGAAAATTAAGTTGGCATTTATACTGAACACTAAAAGAAATATAATAAGTATTTTGATGCATTTCTTGTCATTTATGTTGTAGAAATGACTTGCTTTTAAAGTTAAATTATATATTTATACATATATATTTAACTTTTATCAACACTATGAAAAATATCTCAGTAACTGGTAAGAGGAGAAAGTAAAGTTTTAATATGGAACTGTTTATTCTTATATAGTATACATATTTAGATATTATAAAAGTGAAAGATGCATATGCAAAAGAAATATCTAAAAAAAAGTCTACTTGAAAATTATGTCAATTTTAAGAAAGCAATACTGATATACCTACATTTGAATTGGCCAGAGATTTTCACTGATGCATGTAAGCTATTATAAGCTCATGAACTCAAATTATAATTAAAAACAATGAAGTGGAACATAGCAAAATAGAAATGATAAGATTACATTGCTCAAATTAAGGTAAGAAATTTTATTGTAAGATTTTTCTCAAGGTGTATGAAAGGTAATTCATGGGAAAGGAGTGAAACAATAAAGATGTGTCAGTTTTTGGTACACATTTAGATATTACATCTTTCTATATATCTCTATATATGCATAGGTAACCATATTTTTGCATACATATGATCATTTTAAATTTATGGTGTACTACTCAACATGATTATTCCATTTTACATATGTATAGTTTTTAGATTTATGTATGTTTATTAAGACACTTGCTATAACTAAAGTTAATGTGATGAATGATGCAGGTGTGTATTTATATAAATGACACCTTATTTATTATATATTTTTGTGGTTTGAAGTTTATGTAACAAACTATGTGGAGCAATAGGTGTTCTTAAAAATGAAAATCTTTTTTCCTATCTTCATATCTCCATGCTGAAACTACTTTTCAAGGCACACTCAAAGACCTCTGTGCTCCTTTGCTCTACATACAGAGAGATGAGATGATAACTGATTTGTAATTTGGCCACCAGGGAGGCCCTACATATCAACCTTCTAATGTTCAAAATAAAACAAAATGTTTCAACATTAAATATATTTGTTTTTAATGTATCTTTGAGATTTAAATTTCAAGAAGATTTATTGTGATACTTTGGAAGGTCTAGAGAATTTTATTTTAATGATGTTATTCAGTCTCAATAAAAGCCCTTACATATTGCTTTGTTAGAGTTGTTAAACATAATTTGAGATGGAAAATAGAATAAAGCGAGGATTTTCAGCCTGGGATACAGAGTCTCTTTGAAGTTGATTTTTAAGTGTGTTGCTCTGATCCATATATAAACTTCTCATATTAGACCTCTGGACTAACATTGGGAACTGTTTGAAAGGAGGTGTAACTGTTTGAGTGGAGGGACAGCACCTGAGTTAGGGTAGCAGTGCAATTATAATTGCTCAAGAACTTAAGTTATCAAATTTAACCACAAGGATTTAGGAGAACCACCAGTAAGTATAACAGAATGTTAGAGAGGAAAACATTTCCCCACCAATATTTTCATTCAAATTTTAATAAATTCTTCCTAAGTTTAGGAGGTTCTAATTTTTTTCACCTCCGCTCAGTACAGAACCATATTTTGAGGTTAATAAAAACTGTCTTTTATATTTATCTAGCTTATTGACCCTTAGCCACCACTCTCAAGCTCTAATCTAGTCATTATCCTTACAGTAAGTCTTCCTGTACTTACTCAAGGAATTTTTTATAGAACCAAATTTTCCATTTAGATATCAATTAACAACAAAAAATACATACAACTAAAAAGTGAAAGTGAATAACAAAGAGATCAATGTTAAGGTAAAAGACCAAATGTGTAGAAAATAGAGTTAAATATGCTATTAATTTTTAGCAATTATACAAATTCTTCTGCTATAACAATTAATCCACACTTTTTCTTATTTGATTTACTTTTTGTCCATACAAACAACACTGCGTTAGGTGCTATTCTGTGTTATTTGTACAAAACTCAAGATCATGAACTGCCAGGTCCCAGTTCTTATAGTACTTATACCTGAGTTCAAAGAATGAA
The DNA here is from genome assembly GCA_019455555.1 of Galemys pyrenaicus. NCBI lineage: Eukaryota > Metazoa > Chordata > Mammalia > Eulipotyphla > Talpidae > Galemys > Galemys pyrenaicus. The sequence continues at coordinate 7,997,238 of JAGFMF010011791.1, forward strand.
TTAAAAATTAAAATAAATATTTGGAATTATAAACACTTATGTATATACTTATATACATTTGAGAGATATGATACCTTTCATTTGACTCTAAGTACTATAAAAAAAGAACCAGAAAAATGCTGTCTTTCAGAGGAGATCTGAATGTACCAGTCATGGCAAGTTCAGTGGGAAATCAGACTCAAGCAGAAGGGAAGCATTTCCAGGACTCTGTGAATGAAAGTCATGTGCCATGCTAAAGAATCAGGGGGAAAGGCCTGTGATTCTGTGTGGTAGGGAAAGAGAGGATAATAATAGAAATTTAATTGCAGAGGTAGAGAATCAAGTGGATTTAAGATTAAACAAATCAGAACTTGCCTATGATTAAATTAGTTATAAAGTGAACATAAAGGCAGGATACAGGATGCAGGAGATAGGGACCAACACGGCCACAATATCTTACATGGTCAGTCTGAAAAAAGTCATATATTCCTTATCTCAAAACCTACCTCTCTATCTGAGTCAGAGTGCATCATTCTTTCAAACCTCAAAGAAATAGATCTGAAGACTCAACTTGAACCTGCCACATCATAGTGGTCACAGAGAAAAAGGAAAGGAATTTAAAAGTCTCCTCCACAATTTCCTACAGAGATGGATGGGACATTACCTATAGTAACAGACACACATTATAGGGTATGGCCCTAAGTAAGAAGGTATTCATGATGCTGATTTACCCAAAATATAGAAAGTCCATGAAGGGCCCTTCTTTGGCTATTTAACATCATACAATGTTTCTCAAGTAAGCCTAAAGAAAGAATATAAATATCTTTCCACTTCTGCCCTTCTCCAGGTTCCAGTGAATTCTGGCATGTATAATCCCTATCTATCCCTACTTGTTTATTGTAACAATTTTTTAAATTCTATTTTAATATTTTTGAAGTCTAGATATACTAGTCTAATACGTAGCTAAGCAAAATATATTTTCACATTTGTAAGCAATAATATTAACATTTTTATTCTATCACAGAATAGTGATATGACAAATTAGAAGGTTTGGCCTAAATTGTTGCTAAAATTTTTTCCAGAGGTCTATTCATTAGGTTAGGGAATATCCTGTGTGCAATTAGTGAAAAAAATTGCTATTGCTCAAACTATAAATTATTTGAATTTTGTTCAAAACAGCCATGAAATAAAATAACTGAAGGGAAGTAAACATAATGAGCTAACCTAATTTTTTATTACAGAAGAGAGCAGTGATTTCCAGTAATACAATGAGGACCTGAAAGTCAGGGTGATAGAAAGTGAAACTCTGAGATGAATGATTATTGTTTCATTATTTTATTTATAGAAAGAGAATACCAGACTTATTTTCCCAGGGGCGTGACATGCCCCTAAATAGAACTGAAAGGTGAAGTCTGAATTTAGACAAATGGATATTGCTAGAGCGAATACTTTCTAAAACTTAGACACCAGTTTTTATGTTCATTGAAGCAAATATATCTCAAAGTAACAATTTCATGGGATTGTTAAAATGACCTTAAGGATTGTTACTAAAGTGTACTGAGTCGGCTTTCTTGTATACACATGAAATTACATAAATGCTCTAAGATGAGACCTGTCTGTCTCTTTTTCAATGTATGTCATTTTTGCTTTCCACTCAGTTTTGTTTAGTTTTAATCTTAAGAAAGTTATGGTTTCAGATATTCTAAGCTTCCCACGTCTCATTATTTGAAATTTCAGACAATGTCCAAAGGTTTTTACATAGTGAAACAAATAGCTGATGTTGAATGACACAAATGGTAAACATCTAGTTTCATGTCCAATTTTTCTATAAAACATGCATATTAAAGATCTTCTTAGATGTATAACTTGAATAGAAAACTACCACTACTCCATATATTCACTCTAAAAATTAAAATGAGCAATATGTTATGGATATTGATCGATCAGGAAAAAAATTGATATATGATGCTTATGTCCATAAGGCATACTGACAACTAGGCTAATAAACTTCAATCTGATACACTCTGGGTGCCTTAGTGGTGGATGTCGTATGACAACATACTCTTGAAGAAGATGGATCTTAGATTTCTAAATCATATTGCAAATGAATGTTAGTATTGCAAATGAATGTTAGCTTGACAAAATAATTTTATTATTAAGAGTATTATTAATTCCCTGGAAAGAAAATAAATTGAATTTTACCAATATTTGATATCCTAGTACATACCCCAGAATTTCAGTTAATTTCAAATGGATAAAGACAAATTGCAAACATTACCAAAAAACCTGCTACACAAAGGTAGAGTAAAAAATAGAACACTGAAATTCATCTCCCATTTGGAAAATTACAGGCTTAATTATTACATTGCAGATTTTAACCCAAAGCATATAATGCATCATAATGCACTATAACTTCAAGTACAACCTGATATAATAGTGAATTTATTTCCTTGACCAGACCATTTTTTGCTGCTCAGTTTTATTTTGAGAAACTGTTTCTTTTGATAATTCTATCCAGTTTGCTTGTGAACAAAATAATTGTTATCTTACATTTGTCTTTCTTTCCTAAACCTCTCCACAGCTGTCACTGCTTTTCATTATATTCAGTTCAGAGTCAATACACTATCATTTATAGTGTTTACATACCTGTTGTGCATTGAATTGCATCCCTCCAAAAATAGACTGAATTTGTGATGCCTAGCACTTGTGAATGTGGCTTTATTTGAAAGTAGTGGGTTTTTTTGCAGATGAAATCAAATTAATATGAAGACATACTAGATTAACAGTTTGTCCTTATAAAGAAAGAGATTTGGAGATATACAAAGACACAGAGGAACACAGGCAAAAGTCATATGAGGATGTAGGCAGAGATGAGAATAATGCAACTAAGAGCCAGAGACATCCAGGGCTACTAACAATCATGAAAAACTAGAAGCAGGCAAGTAACAGATTCTGTCTTGGAGCATCCACAGGGAACCAAATCTGCTGATACCTTAAATTTTTACTTTTAGCCTTCATAACTATAAGAGAAGACATTTCTGTTACTATGTACCCAGTTTGTGGCAATATGTTAGACAGTCCTAGGAAACTAATATAGCCCCCCAAATTATTAGAAATTATCCTTGGATTTCCATCACTATGGAGGAGGCAAAGTATCTTGGAGGAAGGGCTCAGAATTAGGGCACTTATAAATCTTGCTATTTCTTTTCGAAGCCTTTATCAGGCTTTTGAATGTCATTTGCCAAGTTCAAGGTAGTATTATAATTACTTTTGATTTTTGCTGATTATCACATATAAAAAAAAGCATTCAAACATATTGGTCCACTAGTCATACTAGTTGTAAATTAAATATTACTACAAGTCATCATAATTGTGGGTTCAATATGATTGCAGATCAATTCATAGTTTTTTCCTGTCCCAGAAGATTTAGTCAGAGTACATAAACTTAGCTTCTGCTAGAATCCCCACATTGGTGCACTAATCTTTGCAGTGATATTATAGATAGAAGTCATAACATACAGTAAAGGTCAACTGGAAGTTCTTAAAACCATCCATATCCTACAAAAAGAGTAAACCACAGAATTATTGGGCTTGAGATAAATTGTAGAGATTTGCCATTACTGCTAAAGGCTTGAGGAATGCAGAGGTTGATATTTATTCCTTTATATACATGTAAACCTTCAATCCATGCTTAATCTAGATAAGTCACAGTGATACAATGATGCCATTCTTACATGTCCTTACTAGATATTGTATCTTCTTTGAAAGACTGCAAACCCTGGTATCCAGTTATACCTATTTTTTTCTAATTTCCGTAAATAAAGAAAAATAATAATAATTCAGGTTAAGATTCTATTTGGTATGTTACCACTGGATATGCCAATTTCCTTCCTCTTTTCTATGGTACTATTCAGAAGGAAGTTTATTGTTTAAAATATCTGATGCAGAAGAGTGGCCATTGTCCTTTGTCAAGTAAGACACCATGAAAAAAAAGGGCAATAATCTCAGTGTATCCTCAGGTTTTGGGGCAAGTACATACTAATTTTGATTTTTTGCTTAATCCATTTATCAGGTAACACATAAGACTACTGGTTTTGAGTGGGTCATGGAACAATATAGGTTGCTGTATAAGATTCAAGCTGTGATGCAAGCTGCACTACTTTATGACCCAGCACATCAAACAGCAGTAGAAATATCTGTGGCAGTGATAAATCCTGAGTGGATTTTCTGGTGAGCTCTCTTTGGAGAATCATAGCACAAATCAGTAGAGTTTGGAGGAATGCCAAATTTTAGCTTGCTAATAAGCTCTGGTAGCAGCTAAACTCCTGACCAGGGGACACCAACTTACTAGGATTCTATAATCACTCCATCCACACAGTGAATGAGATGTATTAAACCAAAAATTAGATGTTCACTGTAGAAGTCAAATATAAACGTGCATTTGTCACTTACATATGTGTATATATATATACACAAACACAAATAATTACATATATAAAATATATATGTCTACTTTGCCCATGAAGTCATGAGAGTACAAACAATATACATAAGAAGGTGGTTCACAGTCCATGAAACATGCTATAACCACTTTGCACCTCTCTCAAACCCAAACCTTGGGGCTCATGGGGCATGTCAATGATCTATTCCTGTTGCAAATGTATCTGCTTTGTGTTGAAAGCATAAAGGCCTAATAATGTTTGCTGTGTAAATACTTGTTGGCTGTTTTGAATGACTTTGGCTACAGGCTGTTTTTCCAGTAAAGAGATATTTGAATGAAACATCTTATCCAATATGTGTAGAAATATAGAGGTCTTGAGATATAGATATACCCACCTATAGATCCTAGGCAGTGACCGAAAAATTGACCAGCTTCACTAAGGATCAAAAAAAAAAAAAAAAGAAAGAAAGAAGGAAAGAAAGTAAAATTGAAATAAATTAATGTGAGAGTAGAGTAGAAAAGAGTGAGATTGTACTTCTTTTATGGACATATCATGTAGAACTATTTGTCCAATGAATATGTCTGGTGTCAACTACAGTGAAAATTCATGAGTTCAGATATGCAGATTTCTCATCAAGGTTTATCTCCATAATACTCCTGCTTAGTACACAACCTGCTCTAGACCAATGCAGGAGCCCTGATATGATACAATTATCATGGTGTACTGAGACTCAATCCCTTATGCTACCAGAGAGGCCCCAAAAAGTTATTATTTTTTTTTGACTCATCTTTTTTGCCATGTGTGATTTTTTTTTTCACCTCACAAGAATAGATACATACAGATACATATTCTGGTTATGGGTCTGCTTTTTCTGACAATAACATTTCTATCAGCATCGCCAGTTAGGTACTTGAAACAATATTTATCTATTGTCACATCACTATTATTCAATATTGTTTCTACTGGAGGTATTTCCATTTTAAGAAATGTAGAATTTCTTATTCTGATCAAGATTCAGTAACAAAGAACTGGTTTATTCTATCCTTAAATAAACAAAAAAAATAAACAAAATGTAGGAAATAACTGATTGGTGCTGTGTTTTAGGAATGAATGGAAGGGACATAAGGAAGAAATTAGAGGGGAGGGAAAGACAACATGGTTGTGATTTGATATATTCACTAGCTGATCCCAGAGGTGGTTTCATTGGTGTCTGCAAATATCAAACATCTCAAGGTGTACTAAAAAAAATAGAGTTTATTATCAATCATTCCTCAGGAAAGCTATTTTTAAACAAACACAAACAATTAGTTTGTGTTTGTTCAATTTACTAATATTTATGTCTCCCCCATTATCCTAAACCGCGACTTGATAGAAATAAGGAATGTCTTAAGAAGTCCAAATTATGTTACCAACTGGAAGACAAAATCCTAGGGATGAAGTGATCAGTCTATATTATATAGCATTCATTTAAATATAGTGGCCAATATTAAATACCCTTTCTCCCAGATATGCAAGACGTGGACTTGAGAAATGGGGAATCAAACTGAAATGAGCTTTTTCATTATAATGTTTTGCCTCCTGTTTCTGAAAAAGGCTAGAGAACCAAGGAACCAATAGTTGAATGCAACTACCAAGAAAATCACAGCTTCATATGAAATGGAATTTAAGACCTTCTAGTCACTTAGCTGGGGATAAGTGATTTTAAATAATGGGGGAAATTGATTTCCATTACTGAGTGGAGGCAAAAGAGACTACCATTGGTACCTAAATGATTCAATACTTAGTAGTATACCCTCACACTATATTACTGATTTTCATGAAGTAAGAACTAGAGTTCCTTTAAAAATTTATATAGAAGTTATATATAGTATAAATATAAATAATAACTTTGTATAATTTTTAAAATTTTTAATCGCAGGGAAATTACAAATGCATGGATGAATTAACATTATATTTCAAGCAAAACAAGACTAATAGCCATTTAAATGATAACCTTGGATTTGAATTGTTGACTTACTTTATACAACAATTCCTATTCATATACTTGTCTAAATAATTTTGTCCAATTATTTATGAAATTAACTTTTTGATTGAACCACTAATGAAAACAATATACAGCATCAGTCTATTGTGTCCTATACTAATCATACTTTAGTTGGATTGCTTTGGATAACTGTTTTGATATTTTATAGTGCCAAAGATATATAAAATATATAAACATTTCATGTGGGAAATTCATATTAAAATTCATTTAAAAATCTGTGAAAACTATAGTTAGATATTTAAAATGTTAACTCTATTATTTGATCCTGCATTTCAGCAATTTCTATCAGTTAATGTTTCTGTTATTTTTTTTAAGTTTTTTATTTATTTATGCACACAAGAGCTGGGGTACAGGCCAGAGTTGCAGGAGGTGAGAGGATTCACCAGACAGTGGGGAGCAGAACAGGCAAACTGACTGAAACACACTGCTGAGGGGAGCAGCGGGTGAGGCAGGAGAGGTCTGCTGCCCCATGTGGGTTCCCTCCCTGGCCGGAGGCAGGGATCGAACTTGTGCTACAGTGGCTGTGGTTTGCTTCACAGTGCGTTGCTTAACGTGCTGCGCCACCAGGGAGGCCCTATCAGTTAATGTTTTTATAATTTATTTTGTTATGAAGGAAAACATTATTGTTTTCATTTCATTGTAATCATACTGTGCACTCATCCCCTAAAGCTGTGCAGGTTGCTTAGCATAGAAAGCTGTATGCTGTCAGTCCTTTATCATGGAGAAAGTGATCATGTATATCTTAACATGTAAACATTGGAAGGACTAATCCTGCCTTGGTGTGCCAAAGTATTTCAATTCTGTTTCTGAATGATAAGTGGACTCGAGCAAAGAAAGATATGTAAACATTCTTACACAGTCTGCATAAATAAGAATTGACATTTAATTGGAACAAGGTGCATGAAAATGGGCCTGCTGTTTGAAAAGATTAAGGTGTGATTTACACTCCTGAGATTAGTTAGAGTCTTGACAAAACTGATATACTGTGGCAACTGCCTTTGGTAAATTCAATTTTTTTCTTTTTTTCCAAATCAAGTTAGTCCACCAACACTGATAATATGAATGAGAACCTATGAAACATTGTACAGGTTTAAGTAATATTACCAATACTTTAGATGTGCTTTCCAAGTTTTTCTTGCAATGTCTAGGAACTTCTGTCAGCTATCAGAAGCTGAATATTTAGAAATACAATCCTTTTCAGATACATTTTTCCTATTGGAAAAATTCATTAAAACTTAGTGTTCTTATCTTGATTTAGAATGTGACCTTATTCCAAAGGAGAAATAAAAATGAATTTCAAAACTATAGCCTCATTGCATTTGGTATTTCAGATAAGCTGTTGAAAGACCCATCTGTCAGCAATTGTGATTGGGACCTATGTTGTGTCACAAAGGTCAACAAAAATACCTGAAAGGGATTATAAATGGTCACCCCTTTTCTTGTTATCACTGTGTTGGATGAACACGTTATTACTGAGGAAACTAGTATAAGAACTTAGCTTAACAAGTGCTGTTCTAAACTGGGTTTGACATATTTGACTCTTAAAGAGTAATTTTTCAAACGCTTAAGGGATATTATATTGATGACAGAGAAAACCTTTAGAAATATGGTAAGTGGGAAAATTTAAAAAAATTAAAATTTTGTTCCATAAGAAGAAAATTAGCTAGAACATGAAAAGAGAATTAGCTGTAAAAGAGAATTAGCTACAACAGTAAAGTCCTTTGTAAAATATAAATGTAACAGATGATGTAACATAAAATGTAATATGAATTAATTTGAACATTTGTTTTCACACAAATCTTGATAACACCATCATATGTAGCATTCACATTCTAAGTAATTTTGATCTCACACATAAGCTCTGTATGAATATTTATTGAGAAATTTGGATATTTTATTAAGTTTTTGAACTTATAATATAGAATTTCTTGTCATATTTCTAAAGAAGCCAAGGAAAATGAAATTCATTCATACTGTTTTAATGAAAAATTCATGCTTTCACTTGTGCCAGCTTAATTGTAAAGGTTTAAAATTTTTAGAAAAGTCATAATCAATGTAGTATGAAGGTTCTTAACTGTTGAAGCTAATGGTGAAGTTAATTTCAGTGCATTGTTCATTGACAATGCTGTGATTATATTAGAATCATTTATATGAAGATGCCCATTTCTAGTTGTCTCAAAATTAGAAAATGAAAAACATAATAAGTCTTTCATGATGCTCTTAAAGTTTCAGTGGAAAATGAATAAAATATGAAATGCATAGAGAAATGATGTGACAATATTAATAAACATTTATCTCAATTTAATAAACATTTATCTCAATAATGAAAGCGTATCTATTCCCATACACTCTTTCTCTCTTATGTCCCATCCTATTTATGGACTTTATTGTTACTATTTTATGTTTAGCTTCCATATTCAAATCTTTCACATTAACGTTCATGTCAAAAGAAACTGTATATATATGATAATTAATAAATTAATGAGCCTTCTTTGCTAGACATATTTTTTACTTGAGTGAGATAAAGATTCATTGTAAATTCTTAGTAATCCACCAATCTTATTCCAATAATATGAACAATTTTAAAGCTCTCCCAAATTTCATTGATAAAATAATAATAATAATATGTATATTCTAACTCTTACTGCTTTAACTGTTTGCAAAACAGTAGGGAGAACTGACAAAACAAAAATAGCTCTAGAAATGCAAAGAACAGATGACATTGGAAAACGACTACTGCTGCTGGTTATTTTCCCTACTTAATAAAAGAAACAAAGGTCAGGGTTTAGTTCTTACAAGGACTGTTCTTCATGTTAGTTCATTAACTATAACTTTATTCCTCATATACATGGCCATTGCACACTGGGGTGCAAAGTGCTAGTGGAACAGAGGATACCAATGATGTGGAAACATTCAGTGAGTTTGTGTTGCTCAAATACATTCTAATAAACCAGATGACACACAACATATGCTGTGCAAAACAGAGAGACATTCTGACAATTATTTGGTAATGACATCTTTATTTTTGAGAGTACATAGGGTTTATTTTTGTCTTAGTATTTAGAGATATTCAATTGTGATTTATGTGAAAAGTCAACTTTGAAATAGAGTAAATTATTAGTAACATCAAAAATTGACTTTATTTGAAATATAAAAATTGCATATGATTTGTAATAGCATAATTCCTCTACCTTGTGATACAGTCTAACACCCCCTCTGAGTCAAGTAATCTATCATTTCTTATTTCTTTCTTAAACTACGATAACTTTTTGATAAAGCAATATTCAGGAAAAGGTATTTTAAATGTATTAAGTTAAAAACAAATATATTACGATGATATATTTATTTATTGTTTAATAGGGGGGATTCATTTTTAATGAATTTAATCACACTTCATATGAGAAGAAAGAGCAAAGCTATAGTTATTTTCTAAGTGTGTAACTGAATAGATCTGTGTGCTATGATGTTAAAACTTTCTATCAAGGAGCAAAATATCATGAAACAATAAGAAAAAGCTAAGATGATTCAGAATTTAAAACTAAAATGTGTTCAAAATAAGTGACTGGTACCAATCAATTGATTGGTATTCCTTATATAGTTCTCAAAAATTGTTTGCAATATAAACATTGTCAATCTTTACCAAACAAAAAGACATGAAATGAATATATTTAAATACCCTTCTTTCATTTTTCACATCAAAATATAAAGCTTACTTGGAATATAGGTATAGAAGTAGATAAATTATGAAAATTTGTTATTAGAAGTAATGATGGTGATGCTTCATTTTTTAAATATTTATTTATTTATGCACACAAGAACTGGGGTACAGGTCAGAGTCGTTGGAGGGGAAAGAATTCACCAGAGACAGAGTGGGGAGCAAAACAGGCAGACTGAAATACACTGCTGAGGGGAGCAGCGGGCAAGGCAGGAGAGCTCTGCTTTGCCATGTGGGTCCCCTCCCTGGCCAGGGATCGATTTTGCACTGCTGTGCTAAGAATGCCTCATAGTGCGGCGCTCAACCCTCTGCACCATCAGGGAGGCCTATGCTTCTTTCTCAAGGAATTTTATGCTTTGATTTTATAGCTATCTCAAATCTTATTCTCAATATAAGAATATGAAAAATGTGTGACTCTATAATAATCAAAGTTTCAGGACTGTGGTTAGTCAATATATTTCTCCCATTTGAAAGAAGAAATACACAGGATGGAGAAAAGAGTGAAGCTATCATGGCAATCTTCTCTTGCCTGGGCCTTCCTACTCATTCCTGATTTTTTGTTTTGGCTTTTTAAATTAAAATTAAACATACCAGGTCAAGTTACAGTTTCAGTGCTATGCATATCAGAGCATGAGGTTTTTAAGTCTAATGGTTTAAATTCTGCATGGAACTGTTCCATGGGTGTAAGAATTTTACTGGAGTAATGCTTGGATTTTTAACAACTAAAGAACTCTAACTCTGCACCCCCTTCTTTCTATCTGTCCTTCCTTTGTGTGTGTGTGTGTGTCTCTCTCTCTCTCTTATAACAAACTCTCAGATTCATAATTTTGTTTGTGAACATCCAGGATATCACTAATCTTTTAGTTTGTGCATATTTTCAAAAAAAAAAAGGCTTAAGATTATTTTCACTGCATCAGAATATCATCAATCCTATTAAGATGTTAATTATTTAATATTCAATATCCCATAGTAAACAGACTATAACCAGTTTATATGTAATAACATAATATGTGTATAGTATGGTACAATCATATGTAAGATCTTCACTTTCACTCCTGTTTTACAAATCACACTCACTATTTTCTAATATTTTAAGCAGTATATACAAGTTTACATGTACCATAGATCTGCTTTGTATATGGTATATGCATGTATTTTTTTACTTAACATATATGCACTTTATATAATAAAATGTACCATTTTACATTTTGTATATTTAACACAAATTTGAATATTACCTAACTTGAAATATATTGTAAGTGGGACAGTTTTAGACACTGTTTAATTCTCAATGAATCAAGCAAGAGAGGTATTATGATGGCTAACACTCCATTATTTTCTACAGTTCACATAATCCCCCTATCAAGTTTATAAGAGCCCTGATGTGTTCCTTCTTTAATCACAATCCTCCTCATCAAATAGCATCTTGCAGCTGCTTAGATTTTTTTTTTTTTCTCATCTTTTGGGATAAGCATCATTATAGCTAAGAGCTTCATAAGTCATTCTTCATTTTTTAAAATAACAATACAGGTTCAGTACTGTAAAAATTGTCATTCATTGGCATCCTCTATTAATTCAATGAACAAAAGGTGGCTGTTGTCACTTACCCACTCCATCAGGAAATGTTTATTCTACCTGACAACTAGAAAGTCTTGTAATTTCAGAGAACAAATCAGGAAGGACTCTTTCATTTTAAAAAGGAAAAAAACAAAACAAAACAAAAAACCGTATTTTGAACAATTTCAAGTTTTATTCCAAAAAATAAATCTTAGAGTTTTGCTAAAGTTTCAAAATAATCTCCCAGTGTCTGAAATGTGGTTTTGTAAAATCAATGTAGTACTTTTCAAATAAAGCAATAGTCTGTTAACTACCTACTTTTTGTGTGATTTTATTAGGTAGATCTTATTTTACCTGCTTGCTTTGTGGTTTGCTAACATAAAGATTTGTGCAACTATATCTCTAAATATTGGAAATATAACATTACCTCAAAAAAATCACATTCTTTCAGCATGCCAGTTCATAAAATAACCTCAATATACTACCTCGCTTCAATTTTTATATTCATTCCATCATTAAATTATACTGGCTACATATAGTAGTTCAGAGAAACCCTTTAGAAAAGTGTTATCTAGATAAGGTAAAACACACTTTCACCTATAATAATATACCTCAAATATACAACAGAACAAAAACAAATATGTATATAACTTTATTTTATCAGAGCTAGTAGGTGAGTCTAAGGCAGAGCTTGACTTTAAAAATACCTGTATAGGGCCTCCCTGGTGGCGCAGTGGGTTAAGCAAGGAACTATGAAGCAGACCTCAGCCACTGAAGCACGAGTTCGATCCCTGATGCCGGCCAGGGAGTGGACCCACAGGGCACAGCAGACCTTTCCTGCTGTGCCCGCTGCTCCCCTCAGCAGTTTACTTCCGTTGATCTGCCTGTTCTGCTCCCCGCTCTCTGTGGTGAATCCTCTCACACACACACCCCCAAACACACCTCTGACCTGTACCTCAGTGCTTGTATGCATAAATAAATCTTTAAAAAATAAAAATACCTGTATAGTTCATAAGAACAAATTTATGAACACCAAGTGAGGTTGCTATAAAGTTTATCCCTTCATTTTTGTGTAGAAATAGCTTAGAGACCTAAAATTTAAGACTGAAGAGAGAAAACAACTGATACTGATAAAAAAATAATGCACAGAATGCAATGAGTATTTGCTGCTGTTTGATTACTGAAAAGCTTATTTTACATCATATATGGCTATATAAACACAGGATATAAGCACACTGTAGTTTTGACCTACTTTGATCCTGAAACAACTTAAATACTGAGAACGAAATTATCCTTTTCAGATAAATAAAGCTGAGAAAGTTTAGCTTACAGATTGCATTTTTATTTCAACCTTATTTTGGTTTATATTTAAGTGTATGTCCTTTAGGCAACATGCTATTCAGTGTTCACTTCTTATCCAATTTAACAATTTCAATAAATAAATCAAACTTTTTATTCTGTTTACATTTAACAAAATAACTAACACAAATAATACCATTTTTCACTTTCTCTTTCCTTTCTATTTTTCTTTACTCTTTTTATTATCTTTCTGGCTTTAGGAAGTCAGTGAAATCTTATTTCATTTTCAATTTTATATCTTCTCTTGTTATCTTAAATGAGCATCATTTTATTATTCTGCCCATAGGTGGTATAATGTTACAAGTCTGTCATTGTGTGCACAACTTATCACATTATTTATTTTTTAAAAAGACTTATTTTATTTTTATGCATACACAAGCTGAGTTACAAGCCAAAGTCATGGGAGGTGAGTGGATTCACCAGAGACAAAGTGGGAGCAGAACAGGCAGATGAACTGAAATACACTGCTGAGGGGAGCAGCAGGCAAGGCAGGAGAGGTCTGCAGCACCGTGTGGGTTCCCTCCTGGCCAGAGATTGAATTCGTGCTGCTGTGCCTTGTGCCTCGAATGCTTCACTGTGTGGTGCTCAACCTGCTGTGCCACCAGGGAGACCCAGAACGTATCACATTATATAACATTTTTAGAGTTAACATTGGCAGTGATTTACTCTGAAAAATACACATTTCATTTTGGCATTTTCACGCCCTACATGTATGTTACCTTTGTTGTGTTTACTCCACACCTCATAGTTTCCATTTCTCATATTAGCTTATCCAATACCCACTTTGAAAAATTATAAAGACAATAAATTTTGTTTGTGTTCCTTGGTGATTTTGTGATATGTCTTTTATTCCAGGAATGAAATATACTCCGCCATATATATTGTTTTCATTATGCACAGATATATGACTTTTAAGTTTTTTTCCTACTTTAATAAAAATTCAAGAAATAATCTTCATTTTGATCTTTTCATCCTGAAGAATATCATTTAGCACTTCTTATATACATCTAGTCAGTTTTTATTTATGCATAAATATGTTATTTTATCCTTAATTTTGAAAGGTATGTTCACAACTAAAAGATAATTTATTAACATGTTGTATCCTTCAGTACTTTAAAAATTCATTTCATCATCTGCTGGTCTGTATTGTTTTTGATTACTTTCATCTTATAGTTTCACCTATGGTTGCTCACAGGGTTTTCTTCCACTTGGAGTATTTCAAGTATACTATGCCTAAGAACAGCTTAATGAATTAATTTTTACATTTAAAATATTAACTTTTTATATATGTGTCACCTTGTTACATCAAATTTGAAAAAAAAATACCATGACTTCCTCAAAAGTTTTCTACCTCATTGTGTTTCTTCATATGAGATCCCAAATATACACACACATTAAAAATTTTAATATTGCGCCACAAATTCCTGAGGGTGCATTCATCTTTCTTTACTTTTTTAATGTAGTTTTCAGCTCAGAGTTTTTCTCCTACCAGAGTCACTGTCTGCCATTGCCAGGAGACAGTTCTATTAGTTTTTCATTCCAGTGAATATAATTTTTAGCTCATGAATTTCCAATCAATATTTTTACACAGCTGTTTACTATCTTGGCTGGTATCTCTCTTATTTTTTATTAGATTTATTTAACTGTATTTGACATCATTTGTAGTCCCCACGGAGATCCCACCACCATTTCACCAGTGCACCATCACCTCAGTCCCTTGAGCTCTTTCTGCCCTCATCACTATCTTTGCCCTCCTCTCCCTCCCCCACAATGATCCCTTTGTTTTATCTTTGACCTTTTGATCTTGTTGAGTTTGTTTGTCTGTTTGTTGAGTATAATAGAGTATAATTACTTCTAGCTCCATCCATGTTTCTATAAACAAACCTAGTTTCTCATTTTTGATTGCTGAGTAGTATTCCATTGTGTGTATGTACCACATCTTCTTGATCCAGTCATGTACTTTTGGGCATTTGGGATTTTTCCAGATCTTGACAATTATAAATAGTGCTGCAATATACATGGGGGTACAGGCACTCTTGTGTCCTTTGGGTAGATACCTAGGAGTGGGGTTGTTGGGTCATATGGTAGTTCTATTTTTAGTAAACTGAAGAACCTCCATACAGCCTTCCATAGTGGTTGGATTAACTTGTATTTCCACCAGCAGTATACTAGGGTTCCTTTTTCTTCACATCCTCGACAGCATTTTTTTTTATATATATATGTGCCATTCTTACTGGTGTAAGGTGATACCTCATTGTGGTTTTAATGTTGAGCCTTTTCTCATATGCCTATTGGTCATGTGTACATCTTCTTTGAAGAAGTGTCTTTTAAGTTCTTCTGCCCATTTTTTGATTGGCTTTTTTACTTTGTTTTATTCTTGAGTCTTATAAGTTCTTTGTATATCTTTGTGATCAGACCCTTGTACATTGTGTGGAGTGCAAAGATTCTTTTTTCCCAGTCCGTGGGGTGTCTCTTGTTTTATTTAATGTTTTCTTTGCTGTAGAGAAGTCTTTTTAAAAAAGCACTTTTTTTAGGAGGTTTTTTTTTATGCATATAAGAGCAGGGGTACAGGCCAGAGGCACGGGAGGTGAGGGGATTCACCAGAGACAGGGCAGGGAGCAGAACAGTCAGATCAACTGAAACACCTGCTTAGGGGAGCAGCAGGTGCGGCAGAGAGGCCTGCCTTGCCATGTGGGTCCCCACACTGGCCCGGGATCTAACTTGCGCTGCTGTACAGCGGATGCTTCACAGTGCGGTGCTCAACACGCTGCACCACCAGGGAGGCCCTGTACAGAAGCTTTTTATCTTTCCATCTGTTTATCCTCTTTCTCATTTTTATTGCTTTGGGAGATGCATCTTCAAATGCATTATTAAGATGTATATCATGTAGCATTTTATCTATGTTTTCTTCTATATATTTTATAGTTTTGGGTCTTAACATTTAGGTCTTTCATCCATTTTTAGTTGATTTTTGTAAATGGTGTGTGATAGTGGTCCAGTTTCATTTTTTTTGCATATGGTGGTCCAGTTTTGCCAGCACCATTTATTGAATAAGCTGTCCGTTGCATATTCTCTGCTCCTTTGTCATTGTACATTGTAGTGACTTAAATTTTATCATGATTCCCTAAGAATTCTTAGATTCTCTGGTCTTGGAGACAGCTTAATTATTGACTGTTATCTTTAAAAGTGTTTAGGCTAAATTTCATACCATGATGTTGTTGTCTATGGAAATTTTAACTTCCAAGCTTCCTTAATATTGTGACATTAGTGCCAAATTTGGCCATTTTAGATGACTTGTTATGGTGACCTAGAGAAAGCACACCCTTAGCTTCATTTTGATGTGATGAGCCTTAGAGATATCCCAAAACCCATCCTACAATATTCATTAGAAGTTTTCAGACTTTCTGCACTATCAGCTCTTCTCATTTTCTTTAATTTTTTTTCTCAGCCTCATAGCAACAACTCTCTGCAACATTAACATTCCTAGAATGCAAGTAGCCCACATTCCAGGGATTTGCTGAAAATTTCTTTAATTTCCCTTATCAGAACCCTTTCTTCATTGTTTTCCATAACAAACTTTACTTGTTCCAACAACTCTAAGTTCCTATATCTGTTTTTTAATTCTTTAGGACCCTTGACATTTTGTGGATGCCAGCTTGCTGGGACTGAAGAAAACATTCCAGCACCAGAGTGACTGTGACACTTAAAATCTCTCCCTTCTCTCAAGAATCACAATTTTGTGTAACCTATTCTATAGTGACAAGGATATAAAGGCAGATCCAATAGTAGAAGACTCACACTTCTCCAATGAGTGATGTTGGCTTTAGTATTTTTAATCTAGTTTTATGTTTATTTAAAATAGAAGGGATAAATCTGGAATAAACTATCATGTTCCAGCTGGATGCATGTGTTTTCTGCTTGGTACTTGGAGGTGTAATAAAGATGCCTCAGGGTTGTCTATAAATGGAAGAGAGATATTTTGTGTTTGAGATACATTTGTAATTTAAATGAAAGTATAAGGTAACAAAACATGCTAAGACTCTGGTGAAAGACCAGGCTGACTATGTACAGATAAGTCCTGTGGATATTTTAAAGATAGGGCTAGATATAAAGTATTCTAGGAAGTGGATTTAGAGAAGAGAAAATGTCTCAAATATAAACTATAGGACATCTCAATATCTAGAGATCTAAAAGATACAGAGAACCAACTATAGATACAGCAATTAGTGGAAGTTAAGGTAGGGGAGGGGTTTCTAAAGTTCCCAGAAAATAATGAAAGTAACTACACCAAGCCAGGGAACTAACAGTAGTTGTGAAAATGCACTTGTTAAATCTCCTACTGCAAAACCAACTGTGAAATCAGCTTCTCTGAAATCCATCTTCACATTGGTAGCAGTGCTACAGCACTGAGCCCAGGCAGAGAGCACTTCCCTGCAGGGTGACATCTGTTGAAGGATTTCCCACAAGTCTGCTGATAATTTCTTAGAACAGCACAATAGATTCACCCAAACAATTAGTCCATTTCCCTTTCAGGTTTTCTCTCCCAGCCCTAAAGCTCCCACCCTCTATTCCTTCTGCCTTCTCTCCCCTCCTTTCATCTTTCCTTCCTGTCATTCCTTTACACTTCTTAGATCACAAATCTGCGTCAAGATCTGATGACTCCCCAGTGCTCCTTTCTTTCTTTTTTGTAATTTCCACTCTTTTTTCCTTAATAGGCATTTTTCTTCAGTCATCACCCCTCCCTATTCATCTTGCATGCTGCTGCATAACTGAGTCTATAAAATAAACCTTGCAGAAAAAGTAAATAACATATTGTAGAGACAATTATATTTTGTTGGAATGATAGGATAAATTTTAAAGGAAAATTTTATGAGGAGTTTGCTAATAGGACTACAGAAAATATACTTTTACATTAGAAAGGATGTGAGATTAAGTCACATTGAAGAAGTACAGAGTCACATCGGCACAGTATCTAGATAAGCAGATACAATATCATACATATGTATCATAAGTATCTAGTTAAGCAGATAAGCAGGTATAGTGGCATATAGATTGTATCACACATATATATATACATGTGTATGCATATCACATACATACACAAATATATTTGTACATATATACATTTATACATATATGTGTATAAAATTTATATGACTAGATATTCTGTTAGGAGAATAGATCAAAAGTGCATGACCGTTTTGTCTTTCATGAAGTTTTTAGAAGTGGCATTGAGGTGGAATGAAGGAAGGAAGTTGAAATTGCCAGAAGCACTTTTTTTGCATAGTTTAGGAGAGAACAACTTGACCAAATCAAGTCCCATAAATTAATTTTTACTATGCCAAAAAAAAATCTTGATCAAGTAAAGCTAAGTTAGTGTTGATACAGTTCAATTAGAGTAATTATAATGATGTATATTCTGCAGTCCGACAATGAGGTAAATTGATATCATCTTCTACTTTTTTAAATATGCTCATATTTGGCACCATAAGACCTTTTATGGTGATTTTAACATACAGTAATGTAATAAACAGAAGTCTGTCTAAAATTTGTTTTTATCAAATTGACACATGTTAATAGTTTTTTTTAAACAATGATGCTTTACATCCAATAAGAATATTGCTCATTTGCTGATCCAATTGTAATTTACTCTTCTTTACAAAACTATTTTTACCATCACATCACTTTTAAAATACCATCTATTAGACCTAGTGCAATAAGGGAACATTTCCATAGTTCAATAAATTTCAATTTATTATTTGATCAAAAGCTCTTTGAAATGAAGCAGATTTATTTAAGTATGTTTAATAAATCACATTTATTCCATGTTAGCTATATATGTATATAATATACATTTTTATAAATATATAATCAGACATACATGGTTAAAATAACACTTGTTCTCTATTGTTTGTGAAAAATAATTTGGAAATTGAAAATACATTAGAATTTATAAAGCAAAATGCATTCTAAATATTTATATTAAATATACCATGAATTAAGTTAACTCAAATTTGAGATGTGGTGCTTCACGTAATATTCACTAGCTTATAGATAAATTGACTAAACTACTCTCTGAGCACTGAAGAACTGAGATTAATCTACTATCTCGTACCATCCAACCTTCCATAAAAATGATCACAAATCCAATATTGAGTATGTCACTTCTTGAGAGATGTGCTTGAACATCCACTCACTGAATGAACATAGTAAATGTTGAAATCACTCAATGAGCCACAAGATGAAGGGTACAAATGATAAAGTGAGATATTTTTCAGGTAGGAGATATAGTTTTAGTATGATATTAATCATTAGTATGAGTTTTTAAACCTCCTCAGTGGTAAGATATTCTTTGTAATTGATTACATTTTAAAATTATTTGTGGTTGTTATTTAAAGCAATAAAAGCTAAATATATCCAGCAAACCTTTATGGCAAATACATCTAACAATTACTATTTTCCTATTTTGTATTATAGATTTTATGTTTTTATTATATTCACTTTATCACAAATACAACTATTCTATAAAACCATCTATATTTTTATACATTTTCAATATGTTGCAGACCTGCAGATACTAAACAAACAATGTTTGTTTACAGATATTTTTTCCTCCAATTATGTTTACTGAAATATAGTTGGTTTGCATCATGGTATTTGTGTTAGGGGTTATAGTTTCAAACCTCTACAAATGAACCCAACAGAATCCAATAATATTCACAATGCTCAATTGAGCCTTTTCTCTTCTCCCCATTGCCCTATCCCCTCCCCTCTGGTTGCCCAGTTTGGTAGTCATATGTTAGGATTTATTATTGGGTTTGTCTAATACTTTGTTATATGTATATATATTCCACACATAGGTTAAACACTTGGCATTATTATAACTCCTTCATACTCATTTCACTTAGCATTATCTTTTCCAGTTGGATCTACATTGCTGTAAAGTCAAGAATTCATCTTTTCTATTTTTTTAATAGATGAGTAGTTTCCCATTGTGGGGTATCTGTGTGTGTGTGTGTGTGTTTATGTGGGTGTACATATTTTTCTGATATACTCTATCCTTGAGCAAGTAGGCTTTAGCTATTACAAATAGGAATGTGATGAACATAGGAGTGTATATATCCCTTCAAATTGGTGTTTTTATTTTTTTTCATTCTTTATGTAGATATCTAAGAGTGGAATTGCTGGATGGTATGGTAGATATATTTTTAATATTTTGAAAAATCTCCATCCTGTTTTCTTTTTTTAAATCATTTTTTAAAAAATATTTATTTATGCATACAAGAGCTGGGGTATAGGCCAGAGTCACAGGAGTTGAGACGTTTCACCAGGGACAGAATGAGGAACAGAACAGGCAGAGAAATTGAAGTACACTGCTGAGGGGAGCAATGGGCAAGGCAGGGAGGTGGCTGTGCCATGTGAGTTCCCTCCCTGACCGAGGATCAAACTCGCACTACTGTGCAGCAGATGCTTCACAGTGCGGGGACTCAACCTGCAGTGCCACCAGGAAGGGCCTCCATCCTGTTTTCTGAGAGCTGAATGAGTCTATATTCCCCGCAATATTGCACAAGAGTTCCTTTTCCCCCACATTATATTGATACTTTACATTTCTGGTCTTTTTCACAAGAGCCATTCTCATAAGAAAGATATCAAATCTCATTATGACTTTGATTCAAATATATTTTGATAATGAATATTTTTCTCATGTGCCTAGTGACCATCTGTATCTCTTCTCTGGAAAATGTATATTTGACTTTTCTATTCTTTCTTTGATTGTGTTGTTCTTTTTTTTTTTTCAATTGCATGCATTATTTGTCAGAAGTATAGTGTACAAATATTACAAATATTTTCTGCCATTCATTAGGCTGTCTTTTGTTTCATCAAGAGTTTCTTTTGCTGTGCAGAAGTCTTTTAGTTTGATGTAGTCCAATTTGTATATATTTGGTTTTCTTTCTCTCACTGTTGGAAATTAATCCTCAAAGACATCTCTGAAGCCAATACTGTGGAATATTTTATTCAATTTTCCTTCAGTGTATTTTATAGCTTAAAGTTTTATATACATATTTAATGGATTTTTATTTAATTTTTTAGTGAAATGTGAGATGATATAGTTTCATTTTTTTGAACATGACTTTCCAGTTTTCTCAACATTATTTCTTGAAGAGACGTTCTTCAGTATATGCTCTTGGCATCTTTTTCATAGACTAAAGATATGTAAAGGGTTGCCTTATTTCTGGGCTTTGTTCTCTGTCTAGTTTATTCCAGTACCTTACGGTTTTGATTACTATGGCTTTGTATTATAATTTCAAGTCTGGCATGTGACACCACTCTCTTCATTTTTGTCTGGATTGCTTTGGCTATTCAGTGTTCTTGGTTCCATATGGATTTCAGTACTGTTTATTTTATATCTTTGACATATTCTATTTGAAATTTGATAGGGGTTGTCCTGAATCTATATATTGCTTTGAGTAGATAACTATTTTAACAATTTATGAGCAGTGAAGGTATTTCCAATTTTTGTATCTTTTTTTTTCTTTCTTTTAAGAATGCATTATATAGTTTTCATTGCAAAGGTCCTTCACCACTTTGTCAAGTTTACTCCTAGCCTATTTACTTCTTTATTATGTAATTTCAAATGAGATTGTTTTCTTGATCTTCTAACTTGCTGTTGGATATAGAAACACAACTAATTTTTGCAAGTTAATTGTGACTTACCTCTTTATTGAGTCAGTTTGTTATTTTATTATTATTATTATCATTAGTGTTATTATTTTGACTAGTCTTTAGGATCATCCAAATACATTACCTGCACTATTTATAGTTTTGTATGTTTTTTCCCAGTTTGCATTCCTTTTATATATTTCTCTTTCTTGGCTACTTTAGCTTGGACTCCTAGTACTATGTTGAATACTGACAGTAAAAATGTACACCCTTGTCTAATGCCATAAAACAAAGAAAAAGCTTCTAGGCTGTTACCACTGAGTATAATACTAGCTGTGAGTTTTTTGTATATGGCCTTTTAATGTTGATGTATATTCCATCCATCCTATTTTTTGGAGGATTTTTAACATAAATGGATGCAGAATTTTACCAGATATTTTTGCTGTACTTATTGATATTATGTGGTTAACTGGGAGTTGCTATTCTGTCTTGGATATTAGTGACAAAAGTGTATATCCTTGTTTTGCATAAGATCTTACAGGAGAAGTTCTTTGTCTTTCACCATTGAATATGAAATTTTGTGTGTCTCCCTCGAGTAAATTAGTAAGCTATTAGTATTTACTGTTATTTGCTATTAATCACAAAGTAAAAAGTGACTTCTCTTTACATAACTTCTTATTTATATTAGAAGTTCTTCTTTACCTTTCACTTGAGAAGATTACTACAGAAATCAAAAAAGCTTAATTCTCCTTTCAATTATGTAAATTACACTTTGAATTTATGAATGATTCCTTTTGAGTGGATAGTTGTATTTTTACATAGATTATAATTCATGATGCACAGTGATTTTTATATTTCCTTATTTATAGTGTTTTATCTTTAAAATTAATCATAAATATCACACCACATTATAAATTATATCTGAAAGAAATTGGTTAATTTTAGTGTTGTCTAGAAAAAACATTGTCCTAGTCAATGGTTTTTAAATCAGTAATTTGTATTACTTCCAGCACATTACACCTACCACCACCTGGGAAGTAAATTTTCTAGAGAACTGACATTCATTTTATTCTAGATGCTTGACTGATGAAATAAAGCATGTAAACATTTAAGAAACTGAATTAAGAGATTCATGAATAGCATATTATTTTGCTGTGTACCTTTTGATTTGTTGTGAGACATATACTCTAAAATAAGTTTTTATATCTTTTGTATTATAAAATATAATCATTTTTCAAAGATTCCTACATATAGTAATTACTAGATTTAGAATTAGAAGACAGGCAAAACCTCACTTAGTTCTCCAAATGAAATTAATTTCTTTTATTCCCAAAGTATCTAAGATTTTAATGCTTAATATTTCTACCTAAATTCACAGAGATAGATGAACATCATTTTGTTGGTTTCCAACTACAAACCAATGTAGCATCCTATAAAATTTATTCATTAAACTTGATATAGATATTTCATTTCTCAACTAGGAACTGAATGTCAATTTGAGTAATGAAAATGATTTGAAAAGTTTTGAGGATTTGTTAATTTTTGAATTATTTGTTTTGAAATAGAGGTGTCAAGTTTTATTTTTTTTAATGGGTGCAATAATTTTAGCTTTCAAAATTATTTCAGTTAAGTAGACAAATGCAAATAGTTTTATTTTAAAAATTATGTGGAGTAACAAGTGATTAGTTAACTTTGTTCTCATAAGTTTCAGATACACTTTTGTATATGCAAAATTTAAAAGTGATAGCATAACAGGGTTATCAAAAACAAATTTTATTAAATTGAAAATACTAAGAACACTGTAATGAAAATCCTTATGTATGAAATCAGCCAATATTTACATAAAAGGAGTGACAATGCTTTGATATAAAGAAATTTGCAGAACAAAAAGAAAATCATCAGAATAGGTCACTCCTAAATTTCAAAACGTATTCCACGGTATATATGTGAATTTATTCTGCCAATAATAGAGACAAATCTCTGTTAGCAAAGTAGAGATCAAAGTAAACAAGAGATATTTTAAAGATAAAACAGTAAAAAAATAAAGTCCTAAATCTCAAAATAAGGACTTATTAGGAATGGAGGGTAAATTATAAATTGAAGGTAACCGGCTTAGTGGAAATTTTCAAAAAAAAAAATTAGAATTAGTTGCCAGGACTGAAAGTGAAAATATTCTTTTTTTTAGTGGATAACCAGATTTGGTTTGTCTATCTGCATTTCATTTCTATTTTTGTTTGGGGAAAAAAAGCTGAAACACTACCCCCATTCCTTTGAGCCACAATCATTTATAGCGACAAAATGATAACAATTCAATGTACGCACATGTGAACTGAGGGATGGATGGAGTAAATTTCCTTAACAGAATGGACAGGTAAGAGTCCTACAATATGCTCTCAAACATGTAATTGCAGACATGTACCCCAAAATACCTGTAGCCAAGTTACATAGTGACTAAGACTATACAGAAGAGTTTTACCAAATTCTGTACAGAATACTATTAACAGTCCATAAAATAATGCTGAATCACACTGCTACAGTGTACTGCTATGCATAAACCTCCAGGTGCTGGTTGTATTTTGTAAGTTTTTAGTACAGAGTGACAACTTCCAAGTTCCTTACCTGCCTTACCAGAATCTAGAAGCCCAAGACCAAAATTAATCATGAAAAGCACAATGGCAAAAATATCTTATTTATGCATTCCTACCAGCAGAATAAAAATTAGGACATTGGTTCCCAATATGTCTGTATTGATTTATGGTTTTGAAAACCTGCATGTCTAATACCACCCTGATATTTATTTTAACTTTACAATCCATAGATAAAATAGACATGAAATGTATGATAGCAAATATGCTTGTGAACAAAAACACACACATTTCTAATACATGATACCTGCAATAAAATCACAATGAATCATCCTGAAGGTCACCTCTGGTAAAAGCCCCTAATTTTGAGATTACCTTCTATGTAACATTTTATAAACTTCAGTGTAATCCATTATATTATTCTTGTACATAACCTCTCATGAGTCAAAAAAAAAAAAACCTGAATTTCATGGCATATAGTGCTAAATATAATGTGATATTCAAGAATTGCATTCTATTTGCTATGAATATCATACACATTATTCAGAATCTAAAAGACATGAGTGTTAAAGAAATTCCTAACAAGGTACATAGGAAAAAGCGTTTTTATGTGATTGGTACTTGACTGAGAAAACTTTGAGAAATCAAATTACTTTATCCAGAGAGGTTTCCCCCCCTTTATAGCAGATAATAAATCCCAGAAGTTTCTACAAATTCCCATTGTCATTACTTTTCCTCCCTGTTTTCCTGATGTCCCAGGAGTCTAGGATTGCTAGGGGGGATACTCTCAAGTACTCAAACACATTTTATTTCACAGCATAAAATTTATCCTGAGGAAAATACTTTGTATCTATAGGTAGAGCTTTATGTGAATTCTCTCTCTCAAACAGGAAACTCCACCCAGAATCAATATTAATTCTTATATATTTATATTGCACATTTTAAATACTGGCCCTTTTTAAAGTATCTAGATGCCAAGGAATATAAGTTTTTAAAAATCCAATAAAATCACCATAGATTTGCCCTTAAGTGAAAATAACTATTTCCTGTTATTTTTATTAGTAGCCCAATTAACACATAAATATATATTTTTTAAGATTTTATTTATGCACAAAAGAGCTGGGAGATAGGCCAGAGGCAGGGGGCTTAGAGGATTCACCAGAGACAGAGTGGGGAGCAGAACAGGCAGGAGAGGTCTGCAGCACCATGTGGGTGCTTTCCCTGACTGGGGATCAAACTCGTACTGCAGTGGCTGCAGAAGCTCCACAGTGCAGCAGTCAACCCCTTGCACCACCAGGGAGCCCCACCATGTAAATATTTTAACTTTATTTTTCTTTACATAAGACAATGTAAGATGAACTTTACAGTATTTAAATAGCAAATATCTTTAATAGTAAAAATTATTCTTGAGATGAGCACACACTTCGCATAGAATGAGTACTAGAAAAATATAGTAAGTTCCCTATCAATCCTTGCATTCATTATTTCAAAGCACAAAAATATAGATTTGACTAATCAAAGTTTGTTATATATTAACATTAAGCTGAATTCACAACTTACTGCAAATATACTCCTATTTTAAGTAGATACTTATAGAATAATATTGATGTTTTATTACCCTTTCCCTTCTTGAATTCATCACCTTGCTTTAAATCCATCAAAATTTTCATGAGGCTATACAATTGCCTCATTACCATTGTTTTCCCTGAACAAACTATAATTTCTTTTATAACCTGGATATGTACCAGCTCGTGATGGTCTGCAATAAATGACATCATATGAATTACTTAGTAAAGGGATGATCAAATAAAAGAATGAATGAATCTTGATCACACTCAAATTTGAACATTACCTAACTGAAAAATTTGCCAAATACAGATCTCTAAAGCAACAGCCACATGATCATAGATATCACCATTATAACATGAAGAAAATATAAAGTTGTGTATGAGTGACATAGAAGAATGATAAATACATGCCTTCCAATTGCACTTTAGTATCAAGCAGAAATATTTTTTAAAATGACAAATAATACTGACAGAAGAGTCATGCTTAGGGTGAAGAAGGGATACATTTGGGGAAGAATAGGGCACTTGTGCCATCATTAAAACAGAAATATCATATTGCCCTTTCACAAATCTAGGATGATTCAGTTTTCTCCATTTGCAAAAGCAATTGTGTTTTTAAAAATAGATACTCTGTATGAGATAGATATGAAAGTTTCTTACAATAGTTTTATACAAATTCAAAAGAATAAAAGAATATATCACCCAGATAGTCAGCCCAGTGAAGCTTTCAACACTAATAAGACATTTCCAGAGGCGTAGCTGGCAGCACATTTCCCTAACAGGTTCTTCCTGGGATGGACTATTCTCAGGAGTTTGATATCTTAGTTCTCTGATTGTCAAGCAAAGAGAAAAAGAGTCCAGTTACTAAACAGGTGGAAGTTCACTAAAGTCTGTGTTTGTGAACATGGATTGGGGTTGATGGTTAAGGATACTTGCATTTTTAAAAAATGTTTCTATAGATGTCATATACATACTTCAGTACATACAATTAGTGTCAACTTAAAGTTTCAAAGTACATTATAAAACTATATTTTAAAAATGGTTTAAATTAACAAAAAGGTAGGATTTTTAAAATTTTCATTCTTATTGCATGTGCAAACTTCAAATGTTCACAAATCATAATGAATTATTTTTTGGGAATACTAAATCAATTCACAAAAATAATTTAACTACAACCTTATAATTTTATATAGGCTAAAGCCTTTCCTTAAATATATCATGTGTCATTAAAAATTTATGTTTCATACATGTGGATAGTGACCAACATACTTAGAACATTGCGTTGAAGCTGTCATAATTATAAGTAATAGAAGCAATAATCATAGAAATACTTTTAAAATGAAAGTGTTTCTTACAAATAAAAAGGTAAGATAAATATTACACATTACATGGAAAAGGAAGATATGAAACCAAATAAAAATCCTACCACTAGTCTCAAAGATATGATTTGTAAGTATGAACTATTAATTCAAAACTGCTTATAATGTATACATGAAATGAATAGTGTAAATTTGCACAATGGTAAATATTTCCTGTATAATTCAGATTTAAATTATTTTCACAATAACTAATAAAAATTACATTGGATTGCTTTAAAAAGGGTCAGAACAAAATAGCAATGAGCAAATTTTAACATTTCCTTCAGTTTTATTTTACATATATAAAACTAGAAATTCACAGACTACTATTGGGAGTGGGAGGTAATGAGAAACATAGTAAAGCTAGTCTCATAACATTAAATGCCATGTTTTACTGAAAAAAAAAAAAACAATTCTGTTTAAGCATTCCACATTGCTAATTTGGAATGATTAGAACTTATTGCAGGCAATGATTTATATATTACATATAGATAAATATTTGCACATTAAATAGCAAAGAAGTATATGAAACCTGCTAGTAACCTGCCATTAGTCATTAGCCAAAATGATAACAAATACCAAATACAGCTAAAGATGAAAATTTGCATGATTTGCTCCAATTCCAAAGACTTAATTAACTATGGAATAGAGAAATGCTTCCATATGTATAGTATGTATTCATGTCATATATAGATTATAAATACATACATCCACATATAGATCTTTATATATTAACAGTTTCAGAACTTTTTTTTTTTAGATTATTTATGCATACAAGAACTGGGGTATGAACCAGCATTGTGGGAGTGGAGGTGAGAGGATGCATCAGAGACAGAGTAGGGAGCAGAACAGGCAAAGCTATTGAATACACCACAAAGGCGAGCTGCAGTTGAAACAGGAGAGGTTTCCTATGCCATGTGGATTAGCTCCCTGGCCAGGGATTGATCTCATGCCACTGTGTCTGATTATAGCTTGATAGTGCTGTGTCTTTAAACCCTGTGCACCAGGAAGGCCCAGGTTTTGGATAAAACTATTCAGAAATACAGATGGAAAATCAATCATAACTGAATTTTTATATTAAAATATATCTATTACATAAAAGTATGTACCCAATATGTGTTCAGGACACATAACACGGTTATTTTGAATGTAAGTTTCACCAATTTTCTCTTTATATTTTCTATGCTAGACATGCTTTTTATAATAACCATAAATTATTTTAAAATTAAAATGCAATGGTTGCAAGTGACCAAATACTACAGTCTATGTCAAAATTAGCTATTGTTTATAATTTCTAAAATTATTTTAATTCATATATATAAATACAGTGTTTTATGACATATATGTGTGTGTTACATGTGCATTTCCATATGTATACTCTTATATACTATATTATAAATAAACTTCTAATGCAAGTTACAACCTGTTAACAGGATTAATACTTCATAAGATTTTTTTCTTCTTAGACATTATGTTGTCTAGCATCTATATCAAGAATGAAACAAATGGCATTAATATACTGTCATAGTTAAATTTAGTTTCATGCGTAAGGTGAGACAGAAAGAAAATTGAATACACAGAATTTATTTGTACAAAACATATATCATATTGTCACACTGAGAGCAAAAATTGTATGATAATCTAATTAAATGTTAAAAATCACCTCTTGTATAGAATATACACCCTAACATACTTGTGTATATGTGCTTTGTTTTGCAGAAGAAAATAGCATTTGAACTAACCACCCTTAAAAATAACATTTTAGTCTCATAAACAGCATCTTCCTCTTATGTAATTTTGGAACTGAAAATCTTTACTTACGGGCTATTTGGTTATAGCAATATGAGTATCCCAGTAAAATCTGAAGCAATAGACATATTCTTAGCTTACTGTCTATAGTAGCATGACGTTTCTAACTGTCTTCATCAAGTTGGCTTTTTTCTAGACTTTTACAGAACAAATGAAATCACAATTACTACACATTTTACTCAAATAACATATATCATGCAATTCAAAATTGAAGATAAATTATTGGTTTATTGTCTTGATTTCTGTAGTACAGAAAATGCTGGGCTAGTATGGCATTACTGAGTTTTCAACCTCAGTGGCACAAGACAGAAAACAAAGTGTGGTGGAGTGGGGATCTTCTTTAGAGACTAAGATGAGAATCTGTTTCCACACACATTTATGTTGCTGATAGAATTTAGTTTCTCTTAGTTGAAGGACTGAGGTTGCTGTTCCTCCCTGGCTGTCAGCTAGTGGTCATTCTCTTTTCAGGCAATTATTCCTTGCAATAGGCCCCCCTCCCTCTCAAGCAATCAATAGCATCTATTTCCTTGTAATGCTGTAAATCTCTCTCACTTTCTTTCTACTACAAATTAATGAATACTCTGCTTTTAAATGACTCATATGAATATATTGGACCCGCTTCGATGATCTCTTTCTTTAATTAACTCAAAATCAACTGATTCATATAGTTAATTATATGTGTCAAATTCCTTTGCCATATAATATTATATAACTACAGAGGTCATAACACCTTGTTCACAGTTACAGAGATTCCAGAGGGAAAGTTCGAAAGTCTGCCACGGCATAACTATTGTGAATACAACATCTTCTGTGAAATTTAGAGTATAGAAAATCCAAGTAGTTACTCTAACATGAAATAAATATATAACATGTGATCATAACACCCCTGACATGAGAAACACCCACATACTTATGTGTGGGGGGCATATGTGCATCAGATTTATCATTTTTATTATACTAGAAGATACAGGTCAAAATGGCCTGTATAGTATGACAAGGTCAGTTACTGAATTGACTTTAAAAGAGTAGAAACAGTTTGTGATATTATTTGTTCTTACAACCTTGGTTACTTTAGAACTGTAAGCAAACAAAATGTTATAGTTAATTTATCTGTCAAAGATGATAGACATCTGCAGGAAAAATAAACCCAGATATGTATCTATTACCAAATCATATCCTAAAAAATCTTTGAAAGAGTATATAAACTATTTCCTATTGTGGCATACTTTTTGAAAACCCGAATTAAACAGGCTAAAGCATGGGAGAAAACTTCATTTCAATGTACTGAAAGTGGACCATGTATCACTGCATTTTCCAGTACTTTTTTATTCTACCTCTCTACTTTTTAAAAAGGCATACTGTATTTCTCAATCTCCATTGGCTTTATTATATTATTCTAAGAAAATCACTTCTAAGAATAGATGAGTGTTTCTGTATAGTTGGCCTCATTTATGGCTATAGTCATTTCCCACTCTCCCTTCTATCAGAACACAACACTGACAGTTTCATTGTGAAAACTTTATCTCTAAGTGAAAAAAAAATCTTTAAAATTAATTATTTTAACTAAACTTACTTGGCATTGTATAGGGTATTAATGCTTAAACACTAAATACAATTACCATAATGATTTATGATTTATGTTTTATGATCTTCATTTAAGATGAAGAATTTTTAGTCTTTCACTCAATACAATTCGAACCCTAATAAGTGAGATATGGAGATGATTATGTATGGAAAATTTTCTAAAACGAAGATAGGGAATTATAGAAGAGAGCTTACTATCTTAATTTGGCTCCCTAATTCAGAAGCTGTTAGGACTAAATTCACCATAGGAAAACAGTCTTAAAATACAGGGGCTTTCAAATTAGCAAGGTAAGAGGCAAGACAAATCACAAAATGGACTGAGCGTGGACGACCAAAAGCAGCATGGGCTGCCAAGAAGAATGCTAAGATGGATGTGAAACAAAGTTGAATAGTGAGGAATGGAATAAATCATGGCGGCCCTTTTATGTCACATTATGAAGTCTATATTATATTATATTTCCTAAGTGATTAATCGCTTCACAGGTTTTTAAAAAGAGTGATATAACTTATTTACAAATCTATTTTATAGGTATGGAGAAGTAATATAGGATGGATCGTGATTCAATAAACTGTTGAACACTTGAAATAAGATTGCTTCTGTTCAAATTCCAGCTCTGCCACCTGTTAGTCATGTGTTCTTTGGTAACTGAGTTATCACCTCTGTGCCTCAATTTCATCATTTCTAACACAGAATTTGTCATGAGAAAATTAAATTGAGTTAGTATAGACAGAATACATAGAATAATACTTGAAATACAGGTTCTACATAGTAGTTAGATGTTTAATAATGATTTGATTACTATTATCAGTGTTTTATTTTTGTTGTGTGGGATATAATACTTTGTAATACAGAGTGCCATATTAAAAGATTATAGTAACATTTAAGAGTTGTATCTTCTTATTAGTCAAAAAGGTGAAGAAAAACACAAATTTCAAAAATGATGATTTCAAATTAGTATGTGACACTTATTGAAAGTCAAGGCTGCTTCTGTTAAAAGATGAACTGATTAGTCCGGTTAGTTCTTTGTGGATCTTTGTGATAAGTTCCTTGTCAGTAATGTTGTGTGCAAAGATTTTCTCCCAGTTGGTGGATTGTTGCTTTGTTTTGGTTAGCGTAACCAAAAATGAAAAGACAAGGACAAATTGGGGACACTTGGTGGGGAGGGAAGAGGGGAAGAGTTGAGGGCAGATGGAAGCACAGAGGACTAAGGTGATGGTACACTGGTGATATGGTGATGGGGAATACATGGGGATTACAACTGATGTCAAAAATATGTAAATTTTAAAAATTTATATTAAAAATATGAACTGAGACATATTTAAAAAATATTCTGCTCATTTGAACAAAATCCATTCTTATTAGACAGTGTTGAATTAGAAGTAGTTAAGGTTGTTCTACCCACAGAAGCTAGGGAGAGGCTTGTATAAAGAAAAGATGAAATCAAAACAAGGACATCATTGACTGACTATGACTCAAAGCTAAGTTGGTGCTTATGACTGGTTATACTTAGCTTTTGATATTTTTCTTAAAGATTTATTTATGAATTTATGTGTTGAAGAACTGTGTTGAAGAATAGAGGTGTAGGGGGTGAGAACATTCACCAGAGACAGAGTGAGGAGCAGAACAGGTGGCTTTACTGAAATACAGTGCTTAAGGGGGGCAGTGGGCTCCCCTTAGACAGGAGAGGTCTGCGGCACCCTCTGTGGGTGAGCTCTCTGGCCAAGGATCAAACTCACGCCTTCATAGTGACAGTACTGAGACTTAACCACTAGCCCATTAGGGAGGACCCAGCTTTTGATTTTTTTAATGATGAGTTATTACAGGTTTGTATTACAATTTGCTTATAAAGACTTCCACAGCATTAGGGCCATCAGTCTAATGGTGTCATTATTTAATTTAAGAGATCAGACTCAGGCCTTCACAGTGATAACACTGAGACTTAACCCCTAGGACACCAGGGAGGATCCATTTTTCACTTTTTAATGCTGAGTTATTACAGGTTTGTATTACAATTTGCTTATAAAGGTTTTCACAGTATTACGCCCACGAGTATAATGGTGTCATTATTTAATTTAACTCTTTTCAGGTATATCTATGTTGGGTGATCGGTGAACTATTATCCGATATAGCGAATGAGTGTATGTGTGTGTGTACTCACAGTCAAACACACACACACACACACACACTCTGCTCTTATTTAAACAACATTAGAAGTAATGGCGTGAGAAAGGAGATTAAAGCCATTAGAAAAAGGAAAGTAAGCCATGGGTAGAGCTATTATCATGTGCATTTGCTTACACAGATCATATATTAAGATTTTGCATTAATATTCATTGTTTCCATATTAGTTCCATTGTGATAATGATGCATAACAACTTCCAAATCTCTACAATTTAACACTCTCTTCTTATCGCTAGACTAAGACTTGGATACAGAGGTATTCTGCTTGTCTCTTCATTCTGGGAATAATAATGGCTATCTTCCATCCAAGGTGAATTAGGGAAACATAAGAACGCATGCAGAAGAATGCAAGCATATTAAAGTGTGAAAGCACATTTAAAATTTCTGCTCATATCAAGTTCATTTGAAAAACAAAAAGCAGGTTGTATGGGTAAGCCAAATACCACTAGACCATTTATACTAGTGAGAGGCATTTGAAAAGTCACAAGGTCAAGCATATACATCTATATTCTATTACAGAAAGAGAGATTGACACAATAACCCATCCTAGCATATTTAACCTTATATATATATATATTGAATGATAAACAAACAAGAAAAAAAAAAGCTTTTTTCACTATTTAAACTTATTGGAAAATCTGAAACCACTGTGAGAAAATATTAATATCTCTCTATAATGTTATTCTTCTAAATAATGTCTAAACTAAGTAGGGCCAAAGGTTGATTAAATCAAGAGGATTTGATGATTCCTCCTGACAGATTGTGGGCATGAAAAGAGCTATGTTATGGACTCCCATATTTAAGAAATGAATGAAAGAGGAGAATGTCATGAAAGAGAATGAAAAAGGCCAGAATCCCAGGGAAAGAATCAAAAGAGTACAAAAGGAAAGAGCTCAAGAACAGAGGAGGGACATGTTCATTAAAGATGAGAATAAGGCTAAATTGTAGACTGACACATACCTATTAGCTATGACAATTAGGAGTTCATTAATGATTTAAGGAATGTGATTAATAAAAATATTTATTGCTTTACAACTTCCAATTTTAAATAAATAATAAAATTCAGAATGTTGTACTCGACTGAGATAATTAAAATTGATTAGACAAATTAATTGTCTTGACAGCCTAGGCTGACTAGAGTGTATATGAAAACATAATTTAAACCCTTCATTTGTGATACTATATGAAAAAAAAATTTATTTTGATAAAAAGGATAAAATCAGAGCTCAACAGCTTCTGTAAAATGCTTAGTAACTTAAAACTCCACAAAGAAATATCATAAGTGCTGATTATAATCAGTCCTCATATTTCCAAAGATAAAAATAAACCTAAACAACACATTTCTAATATAAATCTTTTTATACGTCATTTCAAATATAATTGTTTTCCAGACAATACTTCAGTATTGTTGTTCTCTATATCTTTAGAAACAGCTGACTTACTTGAAAACATATGATGCATAAGAATAAGCCATAAACAATGTGTTCTTGTTTTCTTCCTTGCTAAGTTATTTATAATAATACTTATTTTTACATAAAATATGTAACTTATTTATTCAAAGGTGTTTCTCTAATTGGTTTCTTCTCATATTTTTGTTTCCAAGTTTACTTTTATAAGGATAGAATTACTTAAAATTAGTGGACTTAACCTGTAAAACTTGCAAAATATTTGTTACTGAAATACATATAAAAGGTGATATGGAGAAAATGTTTAATTATATCAATGTCAAATTTGTTTGTATATACATACCAACAGATTGCTAATATTACATCACTTTTATTTAAAAACAATGAATATAGGGATGCTTTTCCATTAGTAATTTTGAAACAAATATAAGTCTGGAAAAAAATATTTTAAATTTTACATGTGCATAAATATATTTATTTTGAGAAACAAATTTGTATATTTCAGCATTTCAGAATCTTTACATTCAACATGGACATCTAAAGAGAACTCTAAAATGCCACTGCATTATTTTAATTTTAATCTATTAAGAAACATAAAATATACAGATAAAAATATGATAGACTATAGATACTTGGGTTTTTTTTCTCACTACAAATGAAAACTCAATATATAATATGTATACTTATATTGGCAAAATGATAACATTTTATATAATACGTATAAACATATATAACATATATCATATGTATACTTGTATTGGCAAAATGATAGCATTATACATTTCCTATTCAAATTATAGGACATACAGTATTATTATATTTTACCCCTGAAGTTATCTAAGTAGTCTATACAGATAGTAGAGCATGATGGCTAAACATTCCATTCCTGAATGCCATTTAGTCAGCAGGAAAAATGTATCATATTTTTAGGGTACATAGAAATATGTCAATCAGTTTTAAGATCAGGTAGGTAGAGTACTATTATAGACTAGAATGGTGATCAATACTATGACAATTGATTAAAAACAATTAGTTTAGAAAACAGTATCAGTGCTTCCCTGGTGGCGCAGTGGGTTAAGCAACGCACTATGAAGCAAACCACAGCCACTACAGCACGAGTTCGATCCCTGCTGCTGGCCAGGGAGGGGACCCACATGGTGCGGCAGACCTCTCCTGCTGTGCCTGCTGCTGCCCTCAGCAGTGTACTTCTGTTGATCTGCCTGTTCTGCTCCCCGCTCTCTGTGGTGAATCCTCTCACCCCCTACACCTCTGGCCTGTACCCCAGCTCTTGTATGCATAAATAAATAAATCTTAAAAAAAAAAGAAAACATTATCAGTTTTCAAAATAGCTTTGTTGATAAAGTAGCTATATTAGTTTTCCAGATCTACATGAGACATTACTCATGGTTAGCTTAAACAACAGACATTCATTGTCCCATATTTTGAAGACCAAAACTAAAGTGTAGCCCTGCTCTAAGGGTGAATCTGTGCCACACCTCTCCTTTTTCTGATAGATTTCAATAATCCTTTGTGTTTCCAGGTTTGTGGATACAACACCCCAGAATTGAACACCATCATACATGACCTGCTTCTCCATGTGTCTTTTTCTCTTTTCTTAAAAATTTATTTACTAGGAATTCAAGATCCAACTGGATAACACCAGGCTGATTTCATCTTGAGATACTTAATTAAGTAGACTTTTTCCAAATAAATTCATATTCACAGGTTCTGACTGGGCATAACTTTTGTGGGATCCTTATTTGACCCACTACATTGCCACTTATCATTAATCCCTATTTCTTATTTACTGTAAGAATAAAAATATCTTTATTACATTCATTGAAAATATATTTTCATCTTCTTCTTTCTTTTTTCTTCGGACTTATTTCGAAGAGAAAGACAATGACAAATACTGAATGGTGTCAATTATCTGTGAAATATAGAGAAATAAAATGAAGGTTCAGATGAAACAAACCCAGTAAAATCCCCTAGAAATCTGAATATAGAATTGTGACTAACATCGGGGGAGGGAGGATGAGTAGATCAAAGTGGGGGTGGGGGGTAATGGACTACAGTGGAGGACTATGGGTGTCTTGTTAGTTGATGCAATGTGGTAACATACACCTGTAGGATGTAATCTTATCCCTAAATTATACATAGCACTGTAAATCTCAATGAAGATAGAAAAATAAAATTAAATGAAAATTAAAAAAAAAGAAAATATATTTTCACAATCATTTTCTCAAATCCCTAGTCTCTACAGCATTGTAAATGAGTATGTAACAACTCCATAACATTATAAATGAAAGTAAATTAAAACAAATTTAACATCATGTGATTCTAAAATCTTCATTTCTAATAAAACAGTAGCATTCCTATTTAATACAAATTATATATGGATTATGGATTTTAATTCCTTTTATTTTTATTGAAGTAACACTGGCTTATATCATTGTTTGTTCATTAAAAGATACCCTCTCCTACCAGGTACTCTTTTTAAATGTTTAAGATTTAAAACATCTCTAATTTTATAGATCATAAAATAAAGCATATTTTGGTGATTATGTATCCTTGATTGCTGAAATTATTCACTGCAACACATGGAACAGGTTTCAATACTTAATAAATATAAAAGTATGAAGAATTCAACATTAGTACAGAGAAATAATTCACATCTCACATTCTTTGTAAACTAATTGTGGGTGGAAAAACAATTTTTAGGATATTGAATGGTTGAGTACACTTAAGTCTAATTCCACAGAAAAGAACTTTGTAAATCATGAACCAGAGGCAGAGTTCAAATACCTTGTTCAAATTAATTCAAGAGCAAGAAAGATAATATTTCAACTTCCAGTTCTAGTTTGTATGTGTCATTCCACTTGAGAAAATGTCCTCAACATGTCCCCTAATTTAATTGTCCTTAATAATTTACTTAAAAACAAATTAACCAATAATAAATAATTTAAATTTAGATTCTATTTAGTGTTTATCATCAAGGAAAATTTATCATAGACTTTCTCTCAGCCTGAATAATTCCCAAACTTGACAATAATTTAGACAATTCAGTCATTGGTTGCTTTCTTTGTGGTAATGTATAATTCAGAAGTTCTAAAATTACACTACCAAAACTAATTCTCTATAGTCCTTTGACTGCAATGTCCACTTGATAAGATGTACACATTTCTCAAATTCTCTTCAAATTATAAGTTTTAAACTATTAAAAATAGAATATTACAATTAATGTTAGTATATCAACTAATATTACATGTACTATTTTTATTACATGAATTTTAAAGGGTTGTTCGTTACATTCTTACGTTATTTATAATAGCCTGAAACAATCAGTTAAAATAAAAATAAACTTGATTTTTTTAGCATAATGATACTTTGCTTGTTTTATGAGAAAAATAGAAGAAAGATGAAGTTAGTTATTTTCTTAAATTGGATTGCTCTGTTAAATTCCTTTTGTGCATCATAGTGTTTTGGAAACTGCTTTACACTTTTAACAAAGGAACTCTTATTCAAGCGAAAATAAAAGTAACTACTGATTAACTAAATTAAGAATGCATTATGGGAAATTAAGAAATTTACTTAACTTGTCTATTTATAAAGTTCAGAAAATATTCTTTTAACTAAAATACCCAGACTATTTTGTGAATTCATAGCACACAGTTATTGTAAAATTCATTCCTTTAAAATTTGAAAAATTTTTCACTTATATACTCTAGACATAAAGTGTGCTATCTGCTATATTAATAATTCATAACCTATTTATGTGTGTAGTGTGACTGCATCAAGCTTCTACTGATATTTTCCATTGGGTACTAATTGAAAATATTTTCTATAAAAAAAGTGCTATAATTAAAGTCTTACAAATGATATACATTCATAGTGTTAGTAAAGATCCACTTATTTCTAATGTTTATTAAATAAGAATCCTCAAAGTCAATGTCTGGCACCTACCAATTAATATTTTCACTTGAGAATGGATATGAATTATATTAAAACAAAGCAAAAGTTTTCAAATTATAAAGAAATAAATAAAGGTTTGAAAAACTTAACAATTTTCATTCCCTAAACTATATGGGAAGATAACTTTGATATTGGAAATATGATATACTCTATCCATAAAATACTTTTTGAAAATGCTATACATGTCTGTCATCATTCTTTTTTATGGAGAAATTTCATGAGTTTTTCTCCAAATCATAAGGTAAAATAAATTTTACTATAAAAATACATTATTAGATATCATGTTATTTCTAACTTATTTATTTCAAGATATAGAACATATGGTAGATTATATATGTATAGCTATTATCTTCAAATTTTGCATAATTGCCTATGCCATTAATGACTCTGAATAAGATTAAATTTGAATTTGTCAATATTAATATACATTATTTTCTACCTGTGTTGTTATATAAATATTTTTATGTCTAGCAGGATTTTAATAATTTGAGCTATATTGCATAACTATTCAATACTTATACACACTGCAAAACAATCACCACCATAATTCTTAAAATCTGTTACCTAAAACATTCCTTTTTATCTGGGTGAAGACTTGTAAAATGTATCCATTTACCCATTTGCAAATATGTAATATTACTATTAACTATAGCTACCATACTATATGCTATACCTTGATGACTAATTATTTTTAAATGGAAGTTTTCCTGTTTTGATATCATTTTCCTTTTTGTCCATTCACAACTTTGCCTTTGACAAGAATTAATGTTCTCTGTATCCTGAAGTTTGTTTTCTTCTTTTAGATTCACACATTAAGTGTGATCATATGACCTTTGTCTTTGCCTGACTTATTTCACTTAGCATAACAATATTCCATTTTGAATATCTATATATATCATGTATGTAATATGAATTATATATATATCATGGTAAATTTCTTTATCATGGAGGTAGTTTACATATCTCAGTCATTATAAATAATGCTGCACTGAACATGAGGTATATTTCTTTTGTTTTGATTGTATTTTTGTTTTTGTTTTTTCTTTTGCTTTGCTTTAGTCACATTATTTTTGCAAATTATATTGAGGTAGAGTTGGTTTACATTTTATATGTTTGGTAGTTATAGACTTAAACATCTACAAATACATATTGTCAGTTGAGTTAGTGATTTTGTTTTCTTCAAGTAAAAGCCCATAAGTAAAATCGCTGGGTCCCACGGTATTCCTGTTTTAATCTATTTAGTAAAGACCATACTATTTTCTATAGACTGTACCAGTTTACCTTTCCATCAACAGTGCATTAGGCTTTCTTTCCTCCAAAAACACTTGTTATTTCTTGTCTTTTTGAGAATAGCCATTCTCATAGA
This sequence comes from Galemys pyrenaicus, assembly GCA_019455555.1. Classification (NCBI taxonomy): domain Eukaryota; kingdom Metazoa; phylum Chordata; class Mammalia; order Eulipotyphla; family Talpidae; genus Galemys; species Galemys pyrenaicus. Next base: position 8,036,825 of record JAGFMF010011791.1, read on the forward strand.
TGTGATGTTATTATAAATTGATGTTATCACCTATAACACATATCAAATTCTTATATACAGAATTATTTCCCCCGAAACACTTCACTTAGTTCCATCTGAGACAAGTTTGTTACAGGAAAATGTCATGATGATTTCATTTGTATATTACTGTAGTGTGTTTTATTGTATATTTCCCTTAGAAGTTGAATTAATAATAAAGGACATTTTGCATGTTCATATATTTTATCATTAATGTGTGAGGGTCATTAAATATTCTATTAGAACTTTTATTACTTATATGACAAACATCTGAAATACATTGTAATGTCACATAAAATTTAAAATAACTCATTTTATAGATAATGTATACAATTCTTTCACAGAAAAACACGCAAAATAGCGAAACTTAAATAAAAATTTGGTGGATTACTTTGATTTTCCCTTTTATTTGGAGAATTTACCAAATCCAGATGGGAAAGAAAATATCACTATATGCCAGAATAAACAAATAAAATTTTAGAAGCCAAACTGAATAATTGGTTTTTACTTTAGTCCCACCAGCTGTCTGGAAAGTGATATCTTCAGCCACCTGCCTCATTATAATCACTACTATTCAAAACTTGTACCAATATGCTGATGAAAAAAGTTTTGTAAGACTATTTGTTTAGATTATTTTTGAAGTATTCAAAGTATTTTCTGTTTAGTTAACTCATATGACAATGCACAGCAATTAAAATGCAAAATATGTGGAAATATATAATAAATTCATAACTAATATTTGAAAACACTGTAGTGTTCTTTATTCTCTGACAAGGAACATTCATTTGGGATGTGAATTATTTATTCGAATGATATCATGGAAATCCCAATATATTAAAGTCAGAAGAAACAATAGATGATATCCACATTTATTTATATGATTCATTCTGGGTAATTTTGCATATCTGAATTCAAATTAATTAGACAAAGATGTCACATTCAGAAGCAATAGTTAATTTGTTATTTTTTTTTATTTCAAATAGAAGCCCTGAAATATTGGAGTTAGAATATTTATTTAGTACTGAAACAGTGATATTAAGATATTTATATTTTACTTTACACAAAAAAAATTGGATTATTTGATAAAAATCCTAAGTTTCTAGGAAAATTAGAACAATCTCAATCCTATTATAGGAAATATCCTTATGATACTGTTTTTGTTGAATTAGTGGCTAAAAGAAGTCACATGAATAAAGCCCATGTGCAATAAACTAAATATAATTTATTAAATTACACTATATAAGCACATAATATGTGCAATTCTACATTATCAAATATAACTATAGATTCAAATGTACGTTAAATGTATACAGAGATATGTATGAATGTGTATGCATATTTTTAAATATAGTAGCAGTTTTTCAAAATAAAATTTTAAAAGTCTCTATGTAGGGACTCCCTAATGGTGTAAGGGGTTAAGTCACAGTACTATGAAGCAATCCGAAGCCACTGCAGCACAAGTACAATCCCAGGCCTGCTAGGGAAAAAACACACATGGAGCAGCAGACCTCCCCTGTTTTGCCCACTGCTCCTCTTAGCAGTGTATTTCAATCGGTCCGCCTGTTATGTTCCAATTCTGTCTCTGGTGAATCCCCTCACACACGCCTCCCCACTCCCACCCCAACCCACACCTCTGATCTGTATTCCAGTTGTATGCATAAATAAATCTTTTTAAAAAGTCTCCATGTGAATGTTCATATGAAATTTTCAATAAAATTTAATCTTCACACTACTGACCCCTATATTAATATGCATCTATATTGCTGGAACTCAGTTTACAAATTGATATAATTTACTAGTCACCACAAAAATTGATTTGAGGATTATGCTCATTAACCATTAGCAGTGCACTCATATATCTAAAACTGCTACGTGTAGACACTGGAATAAGACAGCTTATATATGGATTTTCCCCACAATTTCCCCTAAGAGTGACTTTTGGAAAATAAAACAACAACAACAACAAACTACTAAAACACATTTTTTGGTCAAATTTAAAATAAGGACCAAAAAAAAAAAAAGATTCCTTTAACAATATATCACAATGATGATCATTGAGTAGGTTGAGAATTCATGACACTCATTACAAAGTGTAAACAAAAATGATGTTAGTACTTAGTAGGAAAATGGCTCAAGTATCATCAGCATTAATTTTTTTTAAAGATTTATTTATTTATGCATACAAGCACTGGGGTACAGGCCAGAGGTGTGGGGGGGTGAGAGGATTCACCACAGAGAGCGGGGAGCAGAACAGGCAGATCAACGGAAGTACACTGCTGAGGGGAGCAGCGGGCACAGCAGGAGAGGTCTGCTGCACCATGTGGGTCCCCGCACTGGCCGGCAGCAGGGATCGAACTCGTGCTGCAGTGACTGCGGTTTGTTTCATAGTGCGTTGCTTAACCCACTGCGCCACCAGGGAGGCCCAGCATTAATTTTTTAAGTTACCTATTTTACTTGGTATTATTCCATTATGAGGGGAGTACTAAAAGAAGGCTGGAGGATAAACAAAAGGAGAAAATGAAGTACATTGGCAAACAATAGATAAATAAGTAAATACATAAATAAATAAGGCTGTGCACAAAACAGTGACAAATAAGAGTACAAGAAAATCTGGGATATTCTTCATGTGCCCAATTTTAAAGTTGAAGTCATAAAATAACGAAAGTAAATATTTTGCTGCAGTGGACTAATTTCAACTTCCCTCAAACTAGAAATACAGTCCTTAAGTATTATAGAGTTAGTAAAATATTGATTGATATTTGCCAATAGGCTGGAAAGATAATTAAATGGAAAGTCATTTTATAATTGGAACTGTGCTGAACTACCAGTTAAAACTGACTGATAGCCATGATTCTGATATTGATTAACTATAGGAAAACAATGATTTACCAAAACACTGTTACATAAAACTCTAGTTTTATTATCCCCTTTCCTCCACAACAGTGCAAATTTTATACCCAGCCATGGGGGTGACCCATATGGCACGGCAGGCCTCTCTCATCTTACCCAGTGCTCCCCTCAGCAATGTACTTCAGTCTACCTGCCTGTTCTGTTCCCCACTCTGTCTCTGGTGAATCCTCTCATCCCCTGCACCTCTGGCCTGTATCTCAGCTCTTGTATGCATAAATAAATCGATCTAAAAAAAAAAGCATTTATTGCTATAGAAATTATAACATATGCTACAATCTTTATAAGTCAATGATACACATTGATAATTTGAATACAATATGTCAAATACGGCTTTTTTTTAACAAGTAGACTTCTTTCCATAACAGTGAGAAATAAATTTTATAACCTACAAAAAAGCAGAGTAAAAAAAAGACACTTAAAAGTTTTTTTTAATGTATTTTATTTATCTCCTATTGTCTTAAAATACCATGTAATTATGTCAGTCTTTGTTCTTCATTCAGTTATAATTAAACATAAACAAATAACTTGAAAGGTCTGCAATTATTATTCCTACATTGTAATTAGTTATTTATTTGATGATTGCATTTTGTCATAATTTTTTGATATTATATAAATTTGATGTTGACAAAATGCAATTATTCATGTTGCTTGAATCATAATTTATTTTGCAGGTTTTTTGACAAGTAGTTATTTAATTTAGAATTAGAGAAGTCAAAATAAAAATAATCATTATTTTAACTATTGAATATTTTACATTTGAGATGATATTCAACATTTTACTACTCTTTATGTCAAAAAATGAAACTTTACAAATAAGTTTATATTAAATATGTAAAATTACATCTGTTGTAAAATGTTTTGGTCTTTGAATGAAAGATTAAGAGTAAAATTGCATGTGTGTTCAAATCAGCAATAGAAAAGTTTCTTTCCATTTCCACATGTTTCTTTTCAGTCATATGCCTCCAGTTTGGTTATTACATTATTTAAAGATTCAAATGCCATATTAAAATTTGGATATATTTCATTTGATTATAGCATATATATTTTATCTGAAAGACTATATCAAAATATATCTATAAATAATAAAAAGCCTCCTCTCATATACTTCCTTGTATTTTTAGAGAAAGAAACTTAACTGAAACAATTGTTTTATGATTCTTTCTTTGTGAAAACCTACAATTTACTCAAAGTAATGCATTTGTATTTTATATGAGAGAACAACTATTGCTGCATATATGTTAATACTTAGATTTTTGTCCTTAGGAAGATTTGCTTGAGGACATTTTGCCAGTCTAAATGAAGAGGCTAATGGAGTTTTCAACTTATGTATTCACAGAAGTGACTGCCCATATTAGTTTCCCCATGTTCCTCACTATGTTTCTGAAAAGTGGATTTTTTCTGAAGTCATTTCACTTTAGTCTCCCTTTGCCAATTAATCTCCAACATCTCATTTGATATACATGGCAGTCTGCCGGTTATTGAAGGTGGCTTTTGGATTTCATTAAATGTTCACTTTTCCATTTTTAAAAAGAATCATATCTTCACCTAAACATCACCAAAATGCCATTCCCTAGTAACAGTCACAGTTATCTATTAGTGTTCTAATAACAACATTTGTAATTTTCCTTATCTAATAATACCTATGATTTTACTTAAATCTCCATCCAGTTCCTAAAATGTTTCATGAGATTACATTTAAAATAAAATGTATGTTTATTGTGGTATAATAATTATCAATTGAAATTATAATTACATTTTAGTTTCAAATTGGTGATATAATTCTATTACTTTCAGCTATAATGTATATCTTACAAATATATCCCCAAATAAAAGGTTACCATAATATTGTTTATTTATAGTTTTACTCATGATCATTAAAATAAAGCTAGCTGACCATTTTCAGTTTATTTAAGTCTAATCATCCATCCACAAAACAAATAACAAAAACATGAAGAAATATAGAAGCAAGGCAAGAACTTCAGATTATCAGTGTCTCTCTTGAGACACTGTGTTTAGGATATGAGTTACTAAAATTCAATAAATTATTGAAACTATCCTAGACATTTAAAATTATTTTGTAATTATGTTATTGTTAATTTGAACTATTTTTGAATACAAAGATTGGTTCTCAAAATCCTGTCAACCTCAAAAGTATAAGTGATAATATTTTGTAGCATGATATATATAGACATCTAATATAAATTCAATTACCAATATTTTAAACTGAAATTTTCATGTTATTTTATCTTTATAGAAGTAGTAGTACTCATTGTTTAGTCTGCACAAGTTTCACCAGAGAAAAATAATTTAAATCACAGATATCTGGGTCCCCAATCTTAATAATTTTTAGTTCTGAAGTAGGTTAAAAGGAAAGTGTGTTAAAACCAATAACATGATTTTAAGATACAACATAAGAACCATTTAGCAAGGCAAGTTTGTGATTTTCAGTCACATAGTTTGAAACTTACTAATTATTCACTTTTCTCAAGGAAGTCAGATGAATTATGATGTTATGACCTTATTTCAGATAATTAAAAACATACACTGAAATTAGTATTGGGGCTTCACTTTTTCACTATATAATTTTGAAAAGTTAGAGTGCTATCTTATGTATATGAATGCATCTTTTATATATGTGAATACAAAGCATTACTTATAAAAATAATCTAATTAAAATTCCATAAGAACAAAAAAGGACCTTTGTCATAACTAGATTGATAATCAATAATACATTGCAAAGAATGGTTTTTAGTCATTACATAAGAAAAATAAGGGAGCAGTTAGACGAAGAGGAAGAGAGCCTGTGATAAAATTATTTGAAAATTTCTAAAAAACAAACGGCTCACTGCATCATGCTACACAAATCATAAATATTTGTTGAATTTAAAATAGTTTCTTTAGTAAAGAAATCATATCATTTGTTTGGTAGGTATATTAATGTCAATGTGTTCTAAAATAAGAGAACTGATGCTTAAAATGATTGAATTTATTACACTGATTAAATGCATGATTTTTCTATAGCAATAAACAGAAGTCATGCAAAATATGAACCACACATCTTCAAGCTACTGTAAATTTCAGCTAAAAAAAAAGTAACTTACAGTACATCAACTGTTCTGCAAATTGACAGCAATTATCCTACAGTTAAAGTTATGAGTGATACTTTCATTAAATAGCACTATTTATTTAGGGTAGACTTACAGTATTTCTAGTTTTAACTGACAGAAATAAAATTGGGATATCCTTTCTTTACTTGTACTTTTCTGTCACTACATTAAAAATATCCTTTTGCTCTTAAAACAAGCTTAATTTCTTATTGTGTAGAGGGTTCATGACACTTGACTTTTAAATAAGAATTTTAGAAATAAAATATTCCTAGAATATGTTAGTAGCACATCAAATTTAATGAATTACTAAATGGTTTTAAACTCTAAGGTCATAATTAAGATCTTAGAAATTAATCATTGTCTTTTGAATAACAATGTGAGATGGAAATGGATTTGCTATAAATCTTTCTTTTAACAAGGGACTGAGGTGATGGTGCACTGGTGAAATAGTGGTTGGAAATTATGGGGACCACAACTGATGCCAAATATATATAAAGAAAAATAAAAGTAGTAATAATTTAAAAATATAAGTATAAATTATTACAGTTGACATTGAGTGCACATATGCTAAATATTGTATAAAGAATCTTTAGAAATAAGTTTAATATATACATCTTATGTAAAATTATTACCTCATATTATCACCTGTATATTACAACTGGGAACATGGATAAAATGTCCAACTAGCTTTCTCAAAATAAAACAACTAATAGTAGTGAATAAAACAGGTATTTTTGACTACACTGCACAATGTGTAGTCACTGATACTACACAGTAGTGTGTATTTATATCTAATCCAGATTTTTACAAATAATGTGCATGCATAAAATGGAATGTGTAAATCTCCTCAACATAAATATCACATATATATTTATGGTTTTAAGACCTGTCTATAAAATAATTAAACATAAATTATATTACACTTCCATTTTCTTGCAATGTTTTAATTCTAAAAGCAAACACTGTTCTCTAGTGGTAGCTAACGTTTTTGAAAATATGACTTTGTCCTTCACGTAAATGGTAAATGGTTGTCTTTTCTGCCAATCATTTTTATCTTTGCAGTGTAAGCTAAAGGTGATATGGTTTATTGTAAAAGACGAGGGTCATCATGAAAATGAATTTCAATATTCCTTGATGTGTGTGAGCCATCAATTGTGAAGAAAAGCCTTGAGCATGAGCAATGAAATCATAAATTCTCTTGCAATCTGTTCTTTGTATAGAAGGAAAAATAAAGATAAATGTAACTCTGGATTGTATATTACATCATCAATAATGCAATAGATTCAAACCAAGATAAGAGAAAAATCATGTTTGTTGATGATAATATATACTCTAGTTTTATTTAAATTTATATTAAAATTTGAAGAAACAGATATTGAGGACATGAAAATTACAACTGATATATAGAATTGAACCAAGAATATCTGATAGAGAATAGAAAATGAAAGCACAAATGTGTAAATGAGAAAATGTACTGAAAAATAGATGTCTTTAAAATTCTAAATCTACACTGAGTCAACCACTGTGCAAAATATGTTAAGTTCAATTAAGTGAATGGTTATTTTCTATGAAGAAAATTAAATAAACAATTATTATTAAAGTAAGAATAAGCATAAATGTCCTATGCTTTCACCAATGTTTTCATTCACCACTTGAATAACTCACTAATCAACAATTACTTAATATTTTAGGTGTATAAAGTATTGTCCTGAAGATGGAAGGGAGTTCAAAACATCCAACAGATAGAAGATACACTGAAATAAAAACTTATAAAAAATAAATACAATGAAGACCAAAATACAGTCTCTTAGTCTAGAGGAAATTGCTAACAGGACTCTCTATTGCTACTGCTGCTGCTTCTACTGTTGCATCTTAAGCTACTTCTACCCCTTGCTGGTGGCATCACCATTGTGCCGCCCTTATATGCCCCATCTCCAGGCTCAGGTGTGTCCATCTATGCATTCCCACACCCTACTTCAGGTGCCCACCATCAGGCATATGTGCAGATGAAAGGTCTATCATTGACGCTAATGGTGGGAGCGTAGTAAAACGTGGTAATTTCCATTTCCCCTACAGTAAGTTAATTGGTTAGTTAAGCTTATTTTTATGATCCATTTAAAATTCTAAAGAATAACTCAGTTACATTATTCTAAGAAATGACTATTGGCCAATCTTTTTCTTTATGGCTTCATAAATTTATTTATAGTTACATAAATTTCTTTCTTACTATTATTCAGACTAGATAACGTTTTACCCTGCTATCTGTGCCATCCATGAACGGTATTTAGGACATGTGTGAATTTCATGTGAATCTGATGTGTGTGTGTTTAATAGCTTTCAACTTACGTGAAAACTTTTGCACCCTTTCCTTACTCTAAAGGAGCTATTACCTGACTGTTCTTTGTGAAATGACAATAATTATATATATACACAAAGAACACAAAAATGTTTAGACACCATTTTTATTACCTACAGTTCTGCATTCCTATATAAGGTCAAAACAAACTGGCCAGTCAGTTATAGGAGTCCAACCCTACAATATGCCTTTCAAATCATCCTGGGAAGGGTATGCATCACGAGATATGACCTGGAATGCTGGGGGGCTGTTGACTGGCATATGACAAGGGATCCCAGAAGCTGATCAGTGGAATGTGTTGGTTAGATTGAAACCAAGTCTGGGGAGCTATGGCTTGATTTCAGTCTCAATACTCAGTCATCAAGTTGATGAGAAGTACCTGGGGGACAGACTCACAACCCCTGATACCATAGTTGACATAGCACGTTTCCTAGCTTCACCTCACCTTTTTCTTCATCCTCCTTCCCCATGCAACTGATGTTGCATGATTTTTCTAAGAATAAAAAGGCCAGGATCTTGCTTTTTCAGCAGCATCCTACATTGTACAGCTTGCTCCACGACTTCCGTTTGTCAGTGTGGTGTTGTCAATGCAACAAAGATATTGACTACATATCCACAGGATATTCTGCATATATTACCCTTTTTATAAAACTACTTGTGAAATGATGGTCGAAAAAATTAAAAGTACTATTGTTGACAATAAAATAAACTCAAATAGAAAACTTCTATATAATTGTGCCCCAGGTATTTTTTTCAATATACATCTTCTGTTTTATTAATGCATTTACAGCACTATATTGTTCATCCAGATTGTTACAGAATAAATACAAAAACATTTATCACCAACATATATAAGAAGAGACAGAAAGATAAAATAATTTGGGTAACACTATTAATCCTCACTTTATGGTTACTATGAGATTAGTTTTTTATTAAGGACTTGAGATAAATAGTGGATATTTTAGGGATGAGAGGTGCCAAGAAAATAGGTCTCTATACTTACTTTGTTTATAAAAGAAACATCATTAAAACATGGGCTTACAGAAAATAAAGTATTAGAAAAGTAATGACTGGATAAGTAATAGAAAAAAATGACTTCTAAGAGATATATATCTCAGTGTATTCTGGTTCTACTTAGCCTCAGAAAATAAATTTTGGTAAAATGAAAATTATATGTATAAATTTAGGTGACCAAAATTATAGGATAGGGAAACAAGAGAACACAAAGGAGTGAATTTAAAACAGACAATAGTAGAACAAATTATGTAGAAAGAAATTTTGTGCAAACAGAACGCTTAAAAAGATATTTTTTTTATTTTATCCTAGAGATCTTTGAATAACTGTAGTTTTAAACTTTTTTGTTGTTATTGTCTCTTTAACGTAAAGGATCTTAAGTGTATTAAGTTAAAACCTCTGCCTCTTTCACAGTGACTATTCTCCAACACACTTCACATTGTGTATGGCACTAAAACATGGTCCAGAATATTTTGTAACTAATAAATAAGAGGTTAAATTGGAGATGCATTTATAATGGTTTAGTGAAATGTATCTACGAGAAACAGAATCATCTCCATTTATAGTAATGCTTTTCTTATCTGTTTGCTGAAATGGTCTCATGGAATTCTACCACCAGTCAATGCAGTTCATCCAATTATGAAAAGAAAGAGTTGGGCTCAAGATCACGTAAACTGTATATTCTAGAGCATTAAGCATTGAAAATATGTCCATAGTAGAAGGAAAAAAACAGATATAAGTGTTCAGAACTGAACATGCATAGAAAAAATATATTAGACATGCAAAATTTTAATAGGATATTCATGCTTGTCCAGTAAAAAAAATAATTGATTTCTCTCAACACAAATATACTTGATGGCTCAAGATATATAATTAAAAATTTTATAAATTTTAAATATGATTGGATAAAAGAAGAATGTATATGTTTTTAAAAGAAACAAAAACCCTCATTTCCATTAAGCATAGTAGAGCTTGCTGAGAAATAGCATTTTCTGTATATGTCAAGTTATAGAATAATATTGTAACAAAAGAACACTGATAATGAAACACAAAGCTAATTTTTTTCCTTGATTAGAAACAATTATCCAGTCAATTCTTCCATTAGAACACAGAAGTATAATTCTAACTATAGAAAACTGAATATGTGTTCATATATGAAGAGGCTATAAATATCTTGACAAATATTCTAGAAGCATGCCAGGTAGTTAACTAAATATTCTTAGTTGATGATATTTGTTGTAGTTAGCAGTTTTAAGGGTACAACAAATGCATGTTCTTAATGATTTTGGAAGACTTTTCTAAATGAATTCACATTAGGAGACATAAAATGTTAGTCTCATCTCTGGCTAGACTTCAATTTTGAATTGAAGATTAGATTTACAAACCATGAGGATACTCTGCTGAGGCAGGAGGATCTCCAAAATAGTCTATATGAAATTGACATCTCACTGTGAAAGTCATTTCTGTTAAGCCAGAACAATGATGGACAATTCTTTCCTGGCCTTAAGAGTATTCAACAGAAGGAGCAAGTGATTCCAATCGCAATGAATCACAAGAAGGAGTAGTCTCACATTTTCCTTGACACCAACCTCCAGTGGTTTTGACACCCCAGCTGGGGTAAGCTTGTCAATACACTATTGCATTTTCCAGTCTCTCAAGTGGGTGGGAGCACTGAGCAGTTTCATCTGATTTAAGAATTTGAAGTGAAGTGATACTGCTCACCCTTGAGAACCAAATTTAAACTCATTACATGTGGGAACCTGTCCAAGACTGTGAACGATTTCTGGTTCTTGTATATATGTGTCATAAGATTTTTACAACCTCTAGTTTTAGAGCCAATTGATTTTGAGATAATAACAAAGGCTCTGTTGAAGAATTGCCGTGTAGAGATGCAAACAAATCTCAAGGAAACCACAAATTTGGCAAATTACAGAGAACAGAGAAGAGACTGAGTTTGAAAGAGAATGCCTAAAAAATACTCAGAAAATGCAGTGTGATCAGGGGGAGGATGGAGAAGGAATCAAGGGAGTTAATGTTTAAAGCTTCTCAAATGCTCAAATTATATTTTTAAAAGCGTGCAAGTCAGAACAATTAGGCACAAAACACTTTAATTAAATTAACTCTCTCCTTCCCCAGAACTTGGATCCTGACTAAAGAGTGAAACATTATCATATTATATGTTTTATTTCATTTTATTAATAATAGTCCAAAAATGTATTAGTTTATTTAGTTTATTTTCTCTGTAGCCGCATGAGTGAAATTACATGGTGTTGGCTTTTCTCTGTCTAACCTTACTGTGCATAATTACCCTCCTGCAAATAGCAGTTTTCCCACCTGTTTTTGTAGCTGAATAGTGTTCCATTGTGTGTGCATGTGTGTGCACATCTTTTCTTCTTTATCCATTTACCAGTTAGTAGGCACTTAGTTGCTTTGAGTTTTCCCCATTGTAAATACTGCTGCAATAAATAGGAGAATAATTTTTATTGTTAATTACTGACCATTAATACACTGGATCCTTGGTGCTAATTTATTCCATTCCCTTTGTCTAATTCTCCTAAACCATTTTTTTGTGCCTGTATATTTTTTTCTAATCATTGCCATTCTCCTCTACTTACTGTGAGTTGATTCGTTTCTCTCTTCACTCAGGCTATCGAGTCAATCAGAAGAGACTGACCCTATACCTGTACTAATGTGTGTATCTACACACCACAGTCCAATCAGAATTTTATTTTACTAATACAGAGGTGCGACTATCACTACTATGGCAAAGGCGACCCAGAAAAATTACTCTTGTTATCAAAAATTCTCTCTATATGTATTCTCTTACTCTCACTGATAATACCATGGTGTGATTATTTTATTTATTTTGAAACAAAAGTCAAAAACATCTCATCATACCCAATATCCACTCTATCCTTTGTTTTTGTGCTGTTCAAATACCGCAAACACTCTTTTACTTCAGGACCTTTGCACATGCTCTAAATTCAACCTGAAATTTTTCCCATTTATAGCTATAATTATCTTTATCTAGATCACCCTCATACTTCCTCCAGGTTTATGCTCAAATTTAATCTTATCATAGAGAACTTCAATGAGGACACTTCCTATCAAAACTTGATTTGTTTCTACTATATCTTTTCTCTTAATCCTTATCCCTCTCTGACATATTACATATTTATTGTCTGTCTTTTCACTATAATGCAATCTTAATGAGGACAAGAGATACTTAAAATTTTATAACAGCCAGTTAAATATAAAATAAAGCAGATATGATCAAGAAAATGACAACTGAAATGAAAATGTTATTATTCTAAATAACAAATAGCACATTACAAAGACTAGTGGCACAAAATGTGCAGTTACATATGTCAATATGATATTCTTTTGAACATATGGGAAATAGGGGATCTAAACATAGCCTGTTTGGAAAACATTAACAGTATCTGATACTGTATTTCCTTCAACCAACACATGCCACTTTCACAGCACTACCATAGAGAAATGATCATACACTTTTAATGGTCTATGTACACATGCATGGATTATATAGTTATAGACAAAAATGAAAACATTCAAAGGAAGAGGAATGGTCATATTTATGTATAATTTATCTTCAGATATAGGCGCTAATATGCCAAGGCAAGTTATTCTTTGAGAAGTTTTTCCCTATAAAGATAGTCATTTATTTGTACACTACACTTTTGAGGATGGGTCACAGCTAGCCACACAAAAACTAAGCACTGTTTCAAGTTTTGGCAAGTATGGGAAGCTATAAGTATGGCCACATTTGATTATACAGCATTAGATTCTTCTTGAACTTACTATCCTCCTTCTCGTGAATGGTCCCTGGAGTGAGAATACAAGTATGGTGATTATCCTTCTAATGTCTAATACCAGTTTGAACAAGAATGCAAGTCATATTCATATCAGGAACCTTGAGTTTTGTTGTTCAATATGCAAGAAAAGAAGTTTTCAACCAATTGTATAAGGCCCAGTATGGAGAGGAATCTGCTTTACTCAAAATATACCATGAATATTAATTTTATCCAAAACACCTTCACAAGTATATCCAGAATAATGTTTGCCACATATCTGGGAATGGATCCCAACCATGTTGATAAAGAAAATAATAAAGTTAACTTAGTCTTAATGGACATCTATGTGATAGAGCCAAGAAAATAGTTTAGTACTCTTACAGAAGAAATAAAATGTTTCTATGTATTATTACTTAAAATGATAAGCCAGTTTCAAATCTATAAAAGGTTATATATAAAGCTTTACCCATTGACAGAAAATTTACAGATGAATAATGTTCTTCTTAAACTCAGTAGCAGTCCATCCATAAAGCAATGCATTTATGTACCATGTAAATTTAAACTCTCATTGTAAATTGTGTGCTCTCTAAAATGAGGTAAAGACAGTCTTAGAATAGGAAATACTAAGAAAATATAGATACAAGAGAACAATATAATAGATTACTTGCTGCATATTAAAATATGTATGTGTTCTACATTAAAGCAGAACTGATTTTCTTCACTAGGCACTACAACCTAAATTAAAATAAAGCTTTAAATAAATAGTGACAAACTGTGTGACTATCAAAGAAAATAACTATGTAATAAATGTGAGATTTAGTGGCATAACATATAATCTGATGGTGGTTTGCATAATCATGTTTGTACTTATGTTTGCAATAGATGATACAAAAGAATGAATATATATGTGTGTATATGTATATATGTGTGTATATATATAGATCTATCTATCTCTCTATCTATAAAACAGGAAAGGGTATTATTTATTGTAAAAGTAAACTATCACTTTACACATGAGAAGATTTAGCAAAGAATGTAAATACTTTCCCTCTTCATAAGCTTTCCATTAACAGAACAAGAATATGTTAAGCTCCTAATACTAGTCTCTGGGCTCAGAAAAACAAAACAAAAAAGATCACCTATGTGCCCACAAATGAAAGGTATAGCCTTTTAAACTTTTTCATATTTGAGTTGATTACATTGTCTATATAGAAAGTGAATTTTTCCAGGTGAAATTAAGTCCAATTTAACCTTGTCCCTGTTACCCTTCCTTTTTTTTTTTCTTAAAGTGGTCCACTGTGATTGTTGTAGAATTTGACATTTCTAATTATTTTTTAACTTTGAATACACTATATGTACATACAATTCTAAAAAAAGTGCATTATTTTGCATAAATAATTATGCAGTTTGTTTTTACTACTCAAGTTAAGTTTCTGAGGTCTATATAAATTTAATTTCTATTAATATCACTAGTCCTAATTGTGGCATTGTATTAATATATATTTTATCCATTTTCCGTGATACTTTTTATACTCACTCCTCTTTCTGTGATTTATTTTTATACATAATGATGCTATAACCTTTCATATGTTTTTTTGCTTCTGCAAAGGTACAAATGTTTGCAAAGTTTCCACAATGTTATGCTTTGATTTTTTTTAAATATATTTTGTGTATTCTAGGTTTTTGCTCTGCAGTTAGCATGAGGCTTGAAATAATCATTACATGCATGTAATGCTCTATTTTTACCTGATAACAATTTAACTTCCAAGGATACAATCTATCCTTTTACTCCTCTTCCCATATTTCATATTTTATGTTTATGATGTAAACTATTTTATATCACATATCTATTAACAAACTACAATAATTACAGTTATTTTTAATGTTTTTGTTTTCTGAATCTATATTTTCTAATTAAGTGATCTCTAGACTACCAAATTACGAGTATCATAGTATCCAGAATTAGACAGTAACTTACCTTTAGCAGAATGTCCCTGGCCGACCTAATTCAGTGTCCAAGGGGGCCAATGCGGTGCTGAGGAATGTGGTGGTGGACCTGGTGGTGGATGTGGTATCTACATCGGTGGGGACCAGGCCATGCCAGAACCTGCTTTCAGGAGAGCAGGCCTGGAGGTGGGGCTTGTTTTTTGGCCTGCACTGGTTTGCCTTGAACCTGGAAGCACTGGAGTAAGCCTGGATCCTGGGCCTCAGGGTTGGCCAGGATGCTGGCTGCTGGTGTCAGTCAGGCAGGCACTTAAGTATGCCAGGAGGCAGGAGGCAGCCCATAAGGGCTGGCCTGGTGCTGAGGCTCACCAGGACTCCACGTTCTCTGTGCTGGGCCAGGCTGGTCTGGTGCTCATGGTGTCGGGGCAATGGAAGCCGCCTGGTGCTGAGATAGATTGAAAGGCTGGGTCCCAGCAGCTGACTTGATGTATTAGACCAGGTGGGAAGGCTGGATTCGCAAATGCTGGCTAACTCGGGGTTCAGGGTCACTGGAGCACCCAGTGCGAGAATCAAGAGCTGCTGTGTCCCAGGAGCCTAGTTTCGCGGAATTCAGTCAAGAACCTGGGCCTCCAGGAGCAATTTCTGAGGTTTGCGGCGGCAGGCAGCAGCTGAGCATAGAAACTCTGGGAACTCAGAATCCCAGAGCCACCTGGGGCTAAGGAGTCTCCAGCGCAGGAGTGCGGTGGAGGGGGTGGGACTTAGGGCCGGGTCGAAGGGATGGATGGGAGTCAGGCGCCATGCAAACTGCCTACATCTTAGAAGTCACCTGCTGCAGCTGCCAGTCCCTGCAGTGAACCAGGGCCCTGGGTTTGTAAGCGTCTATCAGTAACCTGGCGACAAAGGATCTGCGGGTGCCAGGGTGGGGAACCTGGGTTCCTGGCATCCACCTAGGCTCTAGGATTCAGGCTGGTTGCTGGGGTGACGCTGGAATCTTCTGGAAAGTTGGGCGTTCACTTCCATCATTTTCCGGCAAGAAGGGTGTCTCTCCTGCTGTGCTGGCAGTTCGTTTATTAAGGTAGGTATGGTGGGACAATGCAAATCTATTTTCTAGCCTCCTCAAAGGATTTATTTTTTATTTGTGTTTTTATTTCTGTACTTCCCCTAGGTGCTGCCACCACTCACCTGGAATTCATAGTTCATATGAAGGTATTTTCCTGTTCAAATTTGTGCTTCTGGGAGGATAAACCCTAGAAGTTTCTCTGCTCCTCTTTTGCTGACCTGATACCTCCTTTTGCCTCTACTGTACTTTGTCCATTCAACTTTTAATGGGCATGGGCATATGAGGTTTGTTTTGAATAGTGTATCAATGAATATTCTAGTACATGTGTTTTATTAACAAATGCATACTTTTTTTGGAATGCATTTATGGTATCATGTATATGGTTAAGATCAATTTTAAAAGACTGAGATATCTTATAGGATTTGTAAATCATTTATTACATTTTACTCTCATCAGGAGTATATGAATTATTTTGTTTCCATATCATTCTCAATACTTGTTATGTTATTTTAATTTTAGCCATTTTTATGTATGTAAATTTATAGCATTTAATTGATAGATGACTCATTTGAACATCTTTTAGTTTAATAAGTTTATTACACAATTGCATACCTTTTGTGTGAAGTATTTCTTTATAATGTCTGTACACATTTTTCAGCTGGGTTATATATTATTCATTTCTTTATCCTAAAAATCAGAAGTACAGTGATTGTCTTCTGTGAATTTGATAGTTTTGTTTTTATAGTCTATTTAAAAGAAATTTAAGGAACAGATTTTGATTTTATTACAACCCATTTTTTCTCATTTTTTAAATCTGTAGTATTCTATCATGAACATGTCTTACTATAGCCCAGTCTAAAATCTATATTGTTTTTATTTTTTTAATAGTTTGCATAATCATTCTGAAAATATTAATGTAGATTCAAAGCATATTAAGAAAAAATAGGGAAATAAAAGGAAAATATGGCCATCCCAAAATAACTATATGGGGAACTTTAAAATAATTCCTGTGTTAGATGACAGAGGTAGTCAAAAATCAATCAAACATAAAATATCTGAACAAAAGATAGTAAATCACCTAATAGGCATTTATAAAACATTTTGCACAAATGTACATGGAATATTTGCCAAACTGACCATATGCTGGGCCATAAAAAATGACCAACCAATTTAACATATGAAAATATTTTGCTTTTTGCAGATTGTAAAGGATGTAATATAAAATTAATAGCAAATATATAACAGTTTTCCACTTACGGGGAAAAGACTATAATACTAAAATTTTAATGAGTTGAAAAATTAATCAATGTAAACATTTTAAATATACTTGAACATAATAGAAAACCATGACTTATTATCTTTCACAAGATACAACTACATGTGGCTTAATATGAGTACATCATAGAAGATTATAGAAAAAAAAATCAGTGTTTTAATCTTCCATATGAATAAACTAGAAAAATAACAAGAAAATCAAACCTAAGGAAAATAAATAATCAAATTAGAGCAGGGATCAATGAAAAATGAATCAATGATACAGTAGAGGAAATCAGCAAAGCTGTCCATTGAAAAGATTGATTTAATTACTAAACTTGAAGTAAGGTGGTAAAGAAAACAAAACTCATCAATATTACTAATAAAAAAAGAGAAAGTCACCCCAAATCCTCCAGACTACCCATAAAGTAACAAGTTGACAACATTTATAATTTGGATACAATGGGTAATTTATTTCAAATAAGTACATCATAATTGACAAAGAAATATAAACTAAAATCTGATACCATTTTTAGGGAATATGAATCCAATTTATAAAGCCTTCCAAAAAAGAGAGACTAAGAATGTGATGACTTAACTGAATAATCTTTCCAAACATTAAAGAAAGAAATAGCACTAATATCACAACAGTTCATTAAGGGAGTGGTAAAAAAAAAAAAAAGTTTGATACTCTAATATTTTAGAATAAAGAAACTTGCATATTTACCTTCCTCAAACTTGCCATTACAATTACAATTTATATAAAATGTTTCCTCTATTTTTGAAAATTTAGGTTAAATTACATTTTATATAATTGTAGTTGTATAACTTGTACAATTGTAGCTAAATCATCTTAATTACCCTCACTATTCTTTATTCTTAATTACCCTCACTATTCTATATTGTTCCTTTTACTTGATCAGTGATGATTATAAAGAAACAACAAATATGACTTAATTTAATACACATTTTGAATGAGTCAGAGAAGACTTGTGAATGAATCAAAGAAGACTTTGTATGTTAAATACAAAGATCTAAACTAGAAGAGAAGGAAGAAATCTCTTCACTGGCTTGAGCAGTATATTCTGGGAACCAAAACTCTTAGAGTGGCAGTCATATATCTAGAATTCAAAATTGACCCCTACTGAACTTACACTATGTTAGAAATTATGTTTATTCATCAAATAATTATTTTGATGAATGATTTCATGAGTGTAAATTCCCTAGGATGTTGCTTAAATTTTGGTAAGCTCTCAGTAGAAGATTTATAATTATTATCACTTTCTTATTGATAGTTCATCAAGGATGAGGAAGAAAGTGAAGCTGTCCAGGGTGAATGTAAGTGCAAACTGATTTAAAAAGTTCTCAATGAAATGCTGTGAAAGATTATTCAACCTGAATCAGAGTGTTGTTTCTATTTCTGTACGCTATTGATTGATTATCAGTAAGGCAAATGTTTAAGAGATAATGTGTAATGACTGGTACTTGAGACAAAAGGAACTTTTCATTTTTGTAAGAAATGCTTTGAAGGCATGAATGGTCCTGTGTGTGACTGAGGACCTGTAGATAGCACTTGGATTTGTAGATGAGGTCTAGGGTTTCAAGAATGAGAAGGATAAGTGATGAATGAACCTTCATGATGTGTGGGAAGGAATCAATACCTT
The DNA here is from genome assembly GCA_019455555.1 of Galemys pyrenaicus. NCBI lineage: Eukaryota > Metazoa > Chordata > Mammalia > Eulipotyphla > Talpidae > Galemys > Galemys pyrenaicus. Next base: position 8,055,967 of record JAGFMF010011791.1, read on the forward strand.
GGAAATGAGTGACTTGTGATACTGAATCTCTTTACCTTGATTTTTTTTTTTTTTTTAGTAAATAATGAGTTAAAGGAGATGACCTTACTCTCTCAGTAAGATAAACAAGTAGGAGAAAGAATAACAATACTCTTTCAAACTGATGCTATATTTACATATTATGCTACCAAGTTCATAAGCTATGTAATAGATTATTAAGATTCTAGTTAAGCCACTTTTGCCTCAAGGACCAAAATTTGTGGAAGAATACTTTTAACTTACTAATTAACTTATTCTAGTCTCTGCCTGTTTTAGCTGCCTCTTTTTGTTGTTGTTTGTTTGTTTGGGGAAATTCCTTTGTTGTTGTGCTTTGTTTTTAAGGTGTGTCTGAGTAACATAGGCTTGCCTGGTTCTGTTCATAATAGTAGAATATGATATTTGAACCCTGATCTTTGCATTGTCTTCTGTGTAGTCCTGGATCCTCATTGTCAGATGCATAGTCTGGTCAGTTCCATGCATAATTTGCATTTTGCTTTATGGGAAGAGTTAGAGATTGTTGTCTTCTGATATGGGCAAGTGCTGTGGTCTTCTGTGTTGATGTGCTTGACCTTCAGACTTCTGAATACAAACATTTCATCTTGGCTTTGGCTAAAGACTATGAGTTATTAGTCTTTGCTGTGTTTCTGTTGCTCCTCTCCAGATTCACTTGTTAGGACATTTCCCCTTGACTAAGTGCCTCCCTTCCTCATGCTTAGAAATCGGGAATTCCTGTATTCACACATGAGAAAATCATTTATTAAGGTTAAAATCATTTATTAAGGTTTAGGTTTATTGACACATTATTTCCCTCCGTCTACTAAGTAGTGCAGCCATTTTTACTTTGCTATTACTAAACTTTTGGTATAAGACCACCCTGATTGACACTAACCAATGTTTTAAGTGTTTTAGTTACCCTATTTAGCACTAATCCTCTTTAATTTAAATATACAAGAACAGTAGCCGAGACCCATCAATGACTGTGCTTTCTTCCTTCTGATTCATATTGTTCACCATTCACAGTCTAAAGAAAAGGAGCATAATTTTCTTGCTTCCTGAGAAAATAATGGCTGCTCTTTCAATTATACATTGGAATGCCTCTACTAATGGTGTATAATAATGCTAGATGAGAATGCTGAGCATTCAAATAGTCAGTCACTTTTATATAGGAAGCTTAAATATTTTAAATATTTCTAAGCTCTTTTTTTTCAATTATGTATGACCAACAGTACTTAAGTGTTTTTTAAGACTTTATCATCACTAGTCACAAGTGGCTATTGAGTAATTGAAATGTAGGATTGTTCACATTTAGATATGTTGTAAGTGTAAAGTACTGTACATATGCATAATGCTAATGAAAACTCTATGCAAAATTGCTCAATAATATCACATACTGATTATATGTTACAATGGACGTTTTCATATATACTTGGTTGATTATAGTTCTTTTAGTAATTTTTAAAGTTATTTTTTAAAAAAAACTTGCCTTCCAGTTAAGTTAAAGCTATCTATGAGCTTTCTATATTGTATTTTATTGGACAGTGTTGCTTTAGGAACTGAAATGAGGCATCTGTGTGCCAAATATGGACATTAGCTCCTCATTTCTCTTCTATTTCCTCTGTAACAAAACTGATTGCTCCTGTGATTTTGTCTGGCAGCATAAATAAATGGAAAGGAGAAAAACACACACATAATTATTATTTTAAATGATGCTTATTTCAATTAGGAACAAAGAGATTTTATGGGCACCTGGAGAACTGAGAATTTCCCTAAAATGTTTCCTTAAGAGATTTGATTCTGTGATTAAGGTAAAAGGATACTGGTGAGGGAGAATTACTATTGAAAATTTCAGTAGGATAGCCTGAAAGAAAAGAAGGCTTGCAAGGTGCTTATTGTTTAGGGAGTTTAGAGATATGAGGCCAAAACAAGAGGACATTTTATGCTTCACAACTCATTTTTTATTGATGTAAAAATAGCAAACATAAATTTAAACATGAGCCATTTTAAAGTGTATAATTTAGTGTTTTTAATTACATTCACAATGTGATGGCACTGTCAAATTATCTAGTTCTTGGACACTTTCATCATTGTAAAAGTTTTGAAAGCAGGTGAGCTCTTGCTCAATAGATGTCCTATTTGCTAATGGGAACCAATCTGTGGTTTTCATTGCTTGGTACTTTTAGAGAACTCGAAGCATAATATGAGCACCACTGTCCTCACTGGTCCCACTGCGTGTCCAATGTCCTCTTATCCTATGGTCCCAAGTCTTAGGCTAATTGTTACTGTACTATCCCTGCCACTGTTGACTGCATGAAACTGAAATCCTCAATATCTTTAAAATTATATTTTTAATATAAAATATAATTAATCCTTGGGCTTTGATCTCTGTTTACTACTTAATGAGTTTATTCTTAGCATCCCTTGCCTGTTTTCTCTATGACTGTAGTTACTGCTAAAGACTCCTTTCAAAAACCTTAAGTCATGACTTCTATACACTATGGCATTTAGTTTCAAGCCTTGAGTATATTAGGAGAGCAGTATGCATAGATTCAAAGAATGGAAGAATATATATTCTGGAAAGAAATGCTGTGGTTGAAAAAGTTAGATTTTTTTCAAAATAATGTTTTTTTAACTGTGAAACATTTGATTAAAAAACTTTTTGCTTAATGTAGCAATAACATTTATACCATTTTACTTTCCTTATAGCATCATTAATTTTATTACATGAAGTTAGGTATTCAAATTTTCATTTAATAATGATCCCTTTAATTAAATAAAGCTCAAATTTTCAGTTTTATAAAAATAGTGACATTTTAATATATATTTATATTTCCTTCTCTTTCTAAGTTCTCAGAATAAGCAGAAAATATTAAACTTAATCAATAAATTTATTAATAATTTCATTGAAAATGGTTTTATGGAAATAACATAAATTTCAAAGTGAATATTTCTCATTCCCAAAATGATGTTGAGAAATTCTGTCGTAAGATATGACAATATAAAACTAACTTGCTTAATGGGTAACACAAATTCCCTTTTAAAATACAATAATTAAAATACAATAATACAATAATAAAATAAAATAATTAAAATACAATAATTTAATTTGTTAAAACATCATATAAGTATTTCTTTTGACAAATAAAGTTATTGGGTATTCAAAGAAAAATAGTAATTAAATGCTGTTTATGAAAGATAATAAATACATTATGAAAGAGAAATATCAGAGAGAAAATTATTATTCATTATTAATGTAGTAATAGTCATAAAATAATTTATGACAATTATTTGCTGAGTTTAAAAAGTATGCCTGTGAATTAAAACTACTGAATTGCCAGCTCAGGACTTACAACGGGATATATAAAGGACTTTATAGTATGATGAATGAAAGTTAAAATGTTCTAAAATTATTTTAAAAATATTGACATATACTATTTTAAGTTGCTAAGTGAGGTAGTTCCTGGTGCCAGACTTAGTACATGCAGCATCCACCCTCTCCTGATGGACAGTAACAGAAAATATAAAGTTAGAATATGAATAAAAACTCAGTAGTTAGAAAAAAATTCTAGAAATATGAAAGCAGATAGTTGGCTCACTTAAAGGTGAAAAGCATGTAACAACATGCTGAAAACTAAAACAGTTTCTGAAGCATTATTCAATAGTTTCCCCTAATTCAGGAATCTGGAGATGTTAACATTTATGAACTGTCATCTTTCATCTAATAGTCAGTTCTTTATTAGTAAAGTGTGCAAATACATATTTTGCAGTCAGATTTCCATGCTTTGCCATTGCTTTTGTTTGATTCTTTGTTTTTTTATTTATTTAAAGTATGCTGATATGACCTGGTTTTCTCAATTTTTTTATCAATCTTTGAATGATCTTGTATTTACATAATGGCAATAAATTGTATTCATTAAGTTTGCCTTCAAATTTTAGCAATGATCTATACATAACAAAACTATGTGACATGCATATGAATGTCAATATTTTAATTTCACTATATAATATATAAAAATCATAGATTGAATAATAGAATATATGATTTGATATGGACTGACTACCCCCAAAACAATTTATATATTGAATTCTAATACATGCTGTGATACATTAGTAGGTGGGGCATTGGTTGATAATTTGGTCATATGAATAGAACCTTCATTAATGGACTTAGTCCCTTTATCAGAAAAGAGCAATAACTTGTTCTTACTCCATGTGAAGATGATCAGGAGAAGTCAACTAGATATAAGGAGGAGAAAAAGAAGGCTCTCAGAACTGGATTATGCTGTTGTACTGATCTGAGAGTTCTTTTCTCCCAAAGTATTTATTTTGAGAAATTTATTTATTTTGTTTATAAACCACTCAGCCCATGACAATTTGTTGTGGTAGCCCAAATGAAGGCCTAATTTTACCAAACAAAAGACCTCACATTGTTTGACTTACCTAATCATTTATGATTTCTGCTATATTAGTTATTATGCTTTATTTTCTACTCTAAATTTGAAGCACAGGTCATTTAAAATTTAAGATTGATTCTGGGACAACTGTTCTTTTTTTATTTTCTTAAATGTAATTCTGAACTGGAATGAAAGTTCATTTTCTGCTAGGGTGGTCATATTTAAACTAATCCCTGATATCTCAGCAAAACTTAGAAACATTACAATGTAGACCTGTAGTATAACAACTAATGGTACAAGATGTTCACCTTACTTTTCATTTTCTGAAAAATGTAAATCAACTTTATACCATCAACTCAGTTTCTCATAATTTTTGACAGGAAATAAGAGAGGAAAATTTAATTATGAAATATCCTCTGAAACATTTGGTTGTATACTTTAACCTTTTTAATATTCTGATTTTTAACAGATGGTCATTCTAGCTCTTCCCAACAGGGGTTTGAGTTTTTAAATAGGAAAGAATGTCCATCCAATCAAATTTGGAGTTCTGAAAAGGTCAAATTAGGATAGTACATAGCAGTTATTCTCAAAATGTATTAAACATTAGCAGCCTGACAGCTTATTTCTTCTGACACAGTGTAGGACAATTTTCCACATGAGAAAGCTTTTAACAAGAAAGAAAAAAGGAAGTGATTTGACAATTTTCATTACAACCTTTACCAATACACAATCATGAAATGAAAACTAAAATATTTGCTGTTATCTTTAAAAATGTACTATAAGGACTGGAATCTCATTCAATTTTTATACACTCTCCCATTCTCAAATATATATCTATTTTATATGTGCCGTATGGATGTTGACAGTGTATTGCAAATTCAGAATTATTTTTTAAGATATTAAAGTGTAACCAAGTTGTAGGAAATTAGTATCATCTTCTATAGAAAAAAAAATGCCCACTATGGGAGATATTGACAAAATATTTCAAACATGCAAAAATATTGAAGTGGTCCGTCCTTAAAATATAACTTATGAACAACTGGATATCCACATACAGAAAAGTAAAAGTAGACACATTTCTGACACCATTAACAAAAACTAATTAAAAATAGACTATAAATTTAAATATAGAACATAAAAGGATAACCCCTAGATGATAATGTAAGAGAAAATCTGTGTGATCCTGAGTATAGTGATCCCTCTGTAGATAAAACACCAAAGTCCTCAGTAAAATAACCAATATATTAGACTTCATTAAAATTGAAAACATATGATCTGCTCAAGACATTTTCAAAAGAATGAGAAGACAAATCATTCTCATTCAGTGGGAAAATAATATTTGCAAAATAAACATCTGTTAAAAGATTGTTACCAAAATATACAAAGAAATCTTTAGACTCAACAAAAAGATAATAAACATCTTGATTAAAAAATGGGTCAAAAACTTTATTAGACACCTCCAATAGTAGAGCCACATTATGTTCAATATTTTAGAATGTGCATGTGAAAACCCATTAAATGAGTTTATTTATTTTTTTTTACTCCATCTGTTTCACTTTTTTTTTTAAGGTTTAGTTATTTATGCATACAAGAGCTGGAGTACAGGCCAGAGGTGCAGGGGGTGAGAAGATTCACCAGAGACAGAGTGGGGAGCAGAACAGGCAGAGCGACTGACGCACACTGCTGAAGGGAACAATGGGCGCAACAGGAGAGGTCTGCAGTGCCCTGTGGGTCCCCTCCCTGGCTGGGGATCAAACTCACACTGCTATATAGTAGATGCTTCACAGTGTGGCACTCAACCTGCTGAGCCACCAGGGAGGCCCTTAAATGGGTTTAAATTGTGATTTTGAGCAATCAAATTTGTAATGATGGAAAAGCAAATTTTGGAAGCAGTTTAAAGAAGGGAATATGAAAGGAAGAACTGAGGCAAGTGATAAATCAGTGAGTCAAATGAGAGATGCAGCTACAAAATAGTTAACAAATAATTTAAATAAAGTTAAAGAGATGCTGAAAGTATTACCACAGAATCCAGTATTTTGTAGTCAGTTTGGTGAATCTTTTTATTAAAACTCAAAGTTGCGATGTTACATTAAGATAAAGCTAAATATGAATCAGGAATTAGAAAATGAATCACATATTACCTATTTGAAAAATAACAAAAATACTGCAAATACCAAATGTAAAATATTCAACAATTTGACATACCTTTGTGATTTTGCTACATGAATCCTTTTATTCTCTATATTTTATTCTCTATATTTCAGTGCTTTATATTTATAGTGACTTTGTTGTTCATTTCCTACAGTAAGAATGGATCAATTCAGATTTTCCTATAATATAGTTTATAAAAATTGTTCATTCAGGTTTTATTATTATTAGCTGACGCAAATTTCATGGAATTTTTACAATTACAAAATGTCAAAATACTATATCAGATGTTGGGACTCCCTAGTGATGCAAGAGGTTGGTGTCAGCACTATCAAGCTATCTGAAGCCAATGAAGCAACAGTTTAATCCCAGGCCACAGAGGTGACACATACAGCACAGCAGATCTCTCCTGCCTTGCCTTCTGCTCTCTACAGATATCTCTATCAGAGATAGCTCTGGTGACTCCTCTCATCCCCCGCACCGCTGGCCTGCACTCCAGTTCTTATATGCATAAATAAATAAATCTTTTTAAAAATACCATATCAGATGTTTTCTTGCATGTGCTTTAAGATCTTAGTAAATTAGAGCTTTTCCTGTTGTCCTTATCCTATAACTTGATACTAGATTTGAGCCTAGTATCTCCTTCAGAAACTGGGAAGGCTCTGCAAGTGAGTTTCTAATATTCACTTTTATTGTGTTCAAGAAAAATGTTCTAGTAGTGTATACATTAAATATACATTCTTGTGTCTAAAATTATTTCAGTAGTTTAAGGATGAACAACTGGGGAAATGAATGTTAATATAGTGAGGTATATGGAAGCATAGTACAGTGTCATATGAAAGAAATAAATTTTTTTACCTGCATTCTTTTTTTTCCCTCTATGGTTTTAAGGCTGACTACTTTTAAACTAATCTCTATCATAATTACCAGAGGGTGTGTCCCCATATTTTAGTATTAGAATAAAATGATTCCCTGTATCATTATGACATCTTGAACTTGAAAATTTTGTTTCATTGTAAATAAATCAAACATAGTAAAAAATTATATGTTTCATTGTTCTTTTTTTGATAATACATAAGTTCTAGGAGCATATGAGCTGTGTAGATTATGTGTTTGTGCATGTGTGTTCCTTCCCATTGTTAAATCCCTCAGAGAATAAGAGTCTATCCACAGTGGGGTCTTTGCCCTAGTACTTTTCACTAAAATTGTTCTGAATATTTTTGGCCATATAGTTAACTTTTACATAAAAGTGCATATATACATGCACACACATAGAAAAGCATGCATGTATGCATATATGCATATCTGTATATTTTACTCAGTAAAATTTTACTATTTTACTCTGTGTGATTTGCATATTATAATGTTCACCCATTTGATATATGTAATTTAATGATTTCATTGTATTTCCAGAATTGTGGTATCATTGCTATATTTGTTTCTGTAAAACTAAGTTGATGGAGTTTTGTTATCTATATGTTGGAGAAATATCATTGAATTTTGTCAGGTCTCTATTTTACATTTTTACACTAGAGATATTTCCTTGATTTTTTTTTTTCCATTATGGTTTGCTTTTGTTTGTTGTCATCTATGTGAATATATTCAGATTTAAATGTTTGTTACTTGAAAAGTTGCCATCTAGCTTAAATGTGAATTTTATTTTTGGATTCTCCTTCCCTTTAGAGATTTTTGTTTAATGTCAAAAGAATATAATATTTACTTCATTTTTTTCTATTCCAAAATACTAAATATTTTGAGCTAGGTTTAAAAAATCACTGTCGGCAAAAAGCAAAGTGTTTTCTTTTTCATGATGAAAAATATTTCTATGTAAATGAATAAAATATAGTCATTTTTGTGTCACAGTAAAATAAAATGATTGGAGAAAATTATAGAGGCATCCAAGTAGTTTATCAATAACAACAGAGTATACTTGGTAATATGGTGCATTAATGCTTTATATGGTACATTAATTAATAGTTTATTATAGTTGGTTTATTATATTTGTAAAAATATATAGTTTATTTTTATCTTTTTATCCAGGTTTTTTTTTGTGAATATAATTGACTTTCATAACTGCAAAGGTTTAAGTTACACAACATAATTGTTGTCTGAAAATTGTGTAATTGGAATGGTTGTGTATTGGAAAGATTGCATTAGTAACTTTGGTTAGCATCCATCATCTTGAGTAGATAACAATGGAAATTAAAAAAAACTAAAATAAAATTACTTTTCTTGTAATGAACTCTAAGCATCTCCTCTGTTAGCTGTGGTCATAGTTGTATACTATACCCCTGGTACTTTTGTATATTTATTTGAAATGACATGACTTTTTAACATCGACTTGTTGATATTGTTGTGATTGAGATTTCTTTATTTTAAGCCACCCATTATATTTGGGGAAAGAACATATTATAAATTTTTAGAAAACCTATTACTTTGTTTCATTGGTTAGATTTTAGACGTGGGGAAATTTTCTGCAAAAGTTAGTGATGTGGCTCTGACAATTATATACAAAGTTAAAGTTGGAGGAATTCTGTACCAAATGAATAGTGAAGTAACAGGGATGTGAGACTATTAGAAGAATCTGTAGATTATGAAGCATCACCAATATCATATCACAAAGCGTCCCCAGTACTGCAAAAACATTCCCAAATGTGCTTTCACTGATAATTTTCCCTCCATACATTTTCCCCCTTGGCAATCTGTTTTCTAACAGTGTAGGTTTGAATTTTCTGTATTTGATAAAAGTATAGCATTGAATATTCTATGATTAAATTATCCCCCTGAGGATAATGTGATTGAGATCCATCTATGAACTTGCACTTATAAAAGTCTGTTTATTTACTAATTTACTTTTTTGTTGTCGTTGAGATAACTAACATTGGTTTATAACACTGTATATAATTCAGATGTACAGGATCACACCTATTCTGGTGTATTCTTATATCATACCATCCCCTTTGCACCCCATAGTCCTCCACAGTAGTCCATTGGACCCTTCCATTCATACTCTCTACTCTTCCCTTCCCCCTTTGGTAGTCTCAGTTTACAGTCAGACTTCTAGCATTGATTATTGGTTTGGTTCTATATGACCCTGTGTTTTGTTTCTCCCTATTAACAAATGTGACCATCTGGAATGCCTCTCTCTTTCTGATTTAATTTGCTAAGTATTAGACTTTCCAGTTTATCCATGTTGTCAAAAATGGCAAGATTTCATCTGTTTTTATAGCTGAGTAGTTTTCTATTGTGGTTATATATCACACCTTACTATCAGCAGAATAATAGAAGTAAGCTGTTTATGTTTCTTGTCTCATTTCCTGTCTTGTATCAGTGGTATAAGAACTGCCTTCCTTTGCTGCTTCTTAGAAAATCTGACTCTAACCTGCTAAAAATTGCTGGCCCCATGTAATTTTATCCTTTCTTTTTGATTAATCAGGTCAATAGTGGTTCAGACTACCCATCATTTCTATTTTATGAGTACTTTGACATCCCGTGCTATTTTTCTTACTCTTCTCTTACACCTCTCTAAGTAGTACCTTTGAGAACATCTGTTTGGTAATCATAAAACCAATCAAATATAAGTAAATTGTGATTAATAATAATCTGTTTTAAGAAACTTGGATAAATATATATATATACACACAACGCATACATAGATGTGTGTGTGTGTGTATCTACCCTCTTCTTGAAGACAAAATATCTGTCATTCAGTTGTAATGAGTCCTAAAGCTGAGGTACCAGACTTCACCAAGGTCTCATCAGTGACAATTCTAGGAAACTAATGTATGATTTTGACTGTTTAATAGTTGATGTGAGTGGAAATGTTTGACAAATGATAAACCTAGTTCTGTCTTCCTTACTCCTTATTTTAGATATGAAATAAATATAAGGTCTTTATAAATCTGTAGAGATATCAAATATTGAAATGCAAAGCAATCAGGAATCTTGAATAGTGAAGCTTTATGGAAGCAACAATGTAAAGCCTGTGTTTTAAGAAATGAAGCAGTAATCATAGCATATCTTTATAAGGAAAATTGGCCAGGAAGTGGTATACATATCTAAAACTAAAATAACCAAAATTATTTTATGAGAAACTCATAAAATTCTGAATACAGTAGAGAAAAATATATTCCAAGGAATAATTGTCCTTAGAAAATACACAGGAAAATCTCCAGTAACAAATGGATTTTTATACCAGATTGTGAAGAGATTGACATGAAAGATACAATGATTTCAAGCCACATTGGTACCCTCAATTTACATTTTAAAAGTTTGAACCTGTATTTATATATTATATTTTTATTTTTCCTAATAAAAAAGATTAAAGCAGGGCTTCCCTGGTGGAGCAAAGTTTCAACACTTTGAAGCTGTCTTATCTCCTGCCAGGGAGCAACACACATGGCATAGCAGAGTTCTGCCTCACTTGGGACCTTCCACTCATACTGTTGCTCCTCTCAGAAGTGTATTGCAGTAGATCCACCTGCTCTGCCCCCCATTTTGTCTCTGGTGAATCCTCTCACCCTTCTAGTCTCTAGCCAGTTCTTCTATGTAAAAATAATAAAATATTTCAAAAAAAAAGATTAAAGCATTCAGGTGGAACTAAATTATATTTTTTAAGGATTTTTAAATAATTGTTTATGCTTTAACATATATTCCTGTGTCCAATTTGTTATCTGAGATTATTTCATGGCATGACCTGAACTACAACAAATTTAGGTTGCTATAAACCACCAACCAAATGAAGACTTTTCTATCCCTACATAGCGTATCTGCATATACCTGTGCATATACACACATAGAACCACACACACAAAGACCAAATATATATCCATTACCATCACCAGGGTCAGTTCATTAACTACCAGGGCCTCTCAGAAGAAAAAATGAATATATTATCAAATAATTTTCTTAAAATTCACTTTCAGATATGTGTTCCAATTGACAATATAATGTTTCTTTAACCAATTATAAAACAACTAGTGAAAGAGTCCTCAGAATCTCAAAGAAAGGGACAGAGTTCTCACTATTTTTTTACTGGCCTTCTTCTTTCACATACCTCTAGTCAACAACCAGCTTCTAACACAACAGGATCTTTTTTTTAAAACATAACTTAAACACTAAAATATATTTATTACTTCACATACATTTAAAAATGTATCTTAATGTACATTTATAATCTATCTTATTTTATAATGTACCTTATTAATAGTGTACCTTATAGTTATGTAGTCCAGAGGTAGGATAAGCTAGGGGGCTGACTAATAAAATGGTCTAACTACATTTTATTTCAGGTTGTTCTCATGTCTGTGTTCAAAAATAAGACTGAGATTCTAGAATTTCTAACTCTCATAAATTTTGTTGTGGTATTTTACATTTATCATATGTGTGTTCATGCATGTGTGTGTATATAATGTAACTTTTAGGAATTTGAAAGTTCTAAATAGCATGTGTGTTCTTGAATTTAAAAAATCCTTTATTATTTGAAATATACATTTTACTGAGTGTACATTCTCTTTTGTCAATATACAGTCAGAATCTTACAGGGAGACACAATCATACTAGTAACTTGAGCAAGGAAAATATAAATAAATAAAAATTAAATAGTAAAATATGGTAAACTATTAAACAAGGGTAAAATGTGTATCTAAGTTTCCAAAAGTGTCAAGTTCAAAACAATAGGTGCTACCTTTAGGGTAAAGGAGGATGTACAACAAAGGGAAGTTAAGGACTTAGGAGAGTGCTACACACCAAATATTTTGAAGAAGGTAGGATTGGAAAGTATCAAGCAGCTGCTGGTTTGGGATAAATTTGTCATAGAACATGGAGTGGAGCTGCTTTGTAGAACTATCCTACCATTGGTAGAGGGTCCTGGTTAGCAGGAGCTGATCTAGAGTAGTAGGGTGAAAAAGTGAAATAGTAAGAGTAAAGTTGGAGTGCACATAGAACAAGGTCTAAAAGTTCTGTCTATGATGGACTCTGATGGGAACCTATGAAATTGTGCACATTTCAGACCTACTTCTCATTGATAGACAAAAATGAAGGCAGACTGGAAACCAGAATATTGCCTTATATCTGCATAACCTTGCACTTTCCATCTACAACCTCTTTTGGCCAAGTCTAATGCACCAACCCACAAAGCAGAAATATCAACCTAATTTAGCTCCAAAATCACCAAGCCTTGCAAAGGAGGGGAAGAGAGGATAGAGGCTGATAGACAATGCTTTATAATTAGTAGAATGTTTTGCTAGGTTTGTTTTTGTTGTTTTTAATGCTTCCAATTTTTAACATGTAATTCCATTCCTCATCCCATCTAGGTTCCGTAATTTTTGATGAAGAGAAATTATCCTCCAGATGTAGCATTTTTTTATTTGATTGCTTTTAACATATCTTTTCTATATTTGTTTCTTAGTAATTCTGCTGTGTTGTATCTATAGACATTTTCTTTTTAACAGTCTCTTTAAAAAATTTGTTGTCTGTATTAATTATATAACTTAATGTATTTAATTAAGTAAAGAAAATTAATCAGCTGTTATGAATTCAGTTTGTTCCGCCTTCATGACTTTTTTCTCTCCTGTAATTCAAGTTTCAGTATATTACATCATTTGACCATGTTTCACACACATATCTTTTTCTCCTCTTTCATTTCATCATTTATTTTGCTTTTTTTTTTTAAGATTTATTTATTTATGCATACAAGCACTGGGGTACAGGCCAGAGGTGTGGGGGGTGAGAGGATTCACCACAGAGAGCGGGGAGCAGAACAGGCAGATGAACAGAAGTACACTGCTGAGGGGAGCAGTGGACAAGGCAGGAGAGGTCTGCTGCGCCATGTGGGTCCCCTCCCTGGCCAGCAGCAGGGATCGAACTTGTGCTGTAGTGGCTGTGGTTTGCTTCACAGTGTGCTGCTCAACCCACTGTGCCACCAGGAAGGCTCCATCATTTATTTTGAAGTCCAAACTGTAGTTAGGTACATTTTCATTAATCATCTAATTTGTGATACTTCCTCTGGCATTCCACTGCAACCCATATGGTTTGCTAACTTTAGATTTTCTATTTTAGAAGTAATTTTTTAATGTTTATAATGTCACTTTGTTTTTATTTACAGTTTATATTTTGATGAAATTTTCTGTCATCTCATGCACATTTTTCACTTTTCTTTGAATTTATTATACTTACTTTAAATATTGCTTTAAGGTCCTTGACTGCTGATTCTAACATCTGCTTATGTGTATATGTTTTGCTGTCTTTTTCCTCAATGTTAAAACGCATTATGCTGCTACTTTGTATCTTCTATTTACAATCTTATGATGATTGTTATTTTTAAATGACTTGTGAATATTATTTTCCACCAGAGAAAACTTCCTTTCTCCTGAAAATTAAGGTAAGGTTGTTACTTTGTATTACAAGTAAGAGTTTACATGAGTTAATGATTTGTTATCATTTTGGTTAGTTTCAGTATTTTGAGGGTTGGCTTTTATTATCATAGACACTTCTACCTTGCAAGATTTTGATGTATAGGCATGATAGTGCAGGTTAGCTGTACTTTTCAGTGAGCCTCCCCCTGCCTTCAATGCCACCACAAAGTCAGTAAGAAAAGCTGCAGGTAAGAATTGGTACATCTATTTGGGTATTTTAGAAATTGCAGCCTCCTGTCATTCAGTTTATTAAATAGTTATTGAAATTGAAAAACTACATATAGTTAAATATTTGAACATCACTCCAGGTCATCCTAAATAACTCTCCATAACAGAATGACTAAAAAGAATTAATATAATACATAAGTTGAAATGTCATTAATAACATGTAAATGATATTTACGTATAAAACAGAAATATATACACATGCAAAAGAAACACAAATACAGAAACAGAAATATATACACATGCAAAAGAAACACACAGTTGTGTGATAGAAAGGACAAATATGTGTACTGGAATGTTATATACCAGAGTCATGGTACTTATTTACTTCAAAAGTGAAAATTTGAAATGGTGAAAAAAATGGCTTTTTACATTTTAAATTTTGTTAATCATGTAAGTAGCATTTGAAACAAAAATATAAATTGTGCACATGCTAATTCTGATTGCAGTGCATATTATGGAACATTTACTGTATTTCCCTTTATTATCTGTGATTGATAAGATAACTTTCTGACAAGGGAAAAGTGATAAGGTTTCACTGTAATCAAATGTTTTACAACATATTCTCACTTAAAGGAGAATCTAAGTAAAAGTAATTGTTTATCAAACAATTCAATAATATAAGCTCCAGAAGATGGGAATTTTCCATGTTTTGCATATTGCTGTAATCCCTGCATATAGAACTTCATCTGACACATGGTGCCACCTGCATGGTTTTGTTGATTGAAAAATAAATGAATATATTAATGATAATAGTATTGTAAGAAATTGCGATCTACTGTATTTAATGTCACTTAACTTGCCTGATGGGCAGTTTTCTCAGTTTCTTTATCTTTTTACATAAACGTGAAAAAATAAAGTGATCTCTTTGCCACCATGAGTCAGATATAGAGAAATGGAATCATCAAGCCTCTGTACATGCACCAACTTCATCCGACCAGCTATTGTTGGCCAACCTATGAGTCATACAAATTTTCATTTCAAGTGAAGAATCAAATCAAAGGAAAATACTACAATGTGGCATGTGAAAATTATGTGAAACTCAATTTTAGCATCTGTAATTAAACTTTTATTGGAGCACAGTCATGCTCATTTGGTAACACGTTGTCTGTGGCTGTTTATGTGCTAAATGTTAGAGTTGAATACATATGACAGAGACCGTATGGTCTGAAAAGCTTAAAATATTTACTATCTGTCCCTTGAGAGGAAATGTGTGCCTGCTCTTGATATAGTAATGTAAAATCTTATCAAGCTAAATTTTGCCCTCATTGACATATACTCCAATCTAGCTTTAGTTTTCTTCTTACACCTCTGTTTACATAGTGGTCACATTTTGTTATGCATGTATATATATGCATGGAAGTATGTTTGTTTATTGTCTCATGTTCTGTCAGACAAGAGTGGGAGGTCAGGTAGATTGGCTTATTTGAACATTCCCTCACTGCTAACAGAGAGCCTCTTACATTCTGGAAAGTATAAGTATAAATAAATACAGTGATAAAATGTACCTTTTAATGTGTACTCTCACTGAGGGTCTGTGAGAATTGCTCACATGCTAGTTACCTGGAGAAGAAACAATTTTTATACCAGTTTTTTTTTTCATAAATGCAGATTCAACTATATGACAGATGACTAATTGTTTAGTATAAATTATGTGTTAAAGTTATTGCATGTAAATTGCCTCTCTAAATATCTAACTTACACATGAATTGCTAAGGGGGAAAAACAATTTCTATTTTTACATTACATGTTTGAGATGGTGATGTGCAATTATAATATTCAGAGTAATGTGTTTATTGAAATTCTTACTCTAAAATGCAAATAAAAGTTTTGGAGATTTTAAGGAAGTTAATCAGAGCTGACAGAGTGCAGAGATCTTTTAGGAATTCATTAAATGTTAGTTGTTTTGTATGTTTAAAAGTAAAGCATTGATATTTTATTTTTATTTGATATAGACAACAGACTTTGTCAGTTTAATTTACTCATTATCTGAGATTGTAAGCTATATTAAAAATAATCTTTGTAACAGAATTTTTAACAAATTTAAAAGATTTTTGGATATCTCAATATACAAAGGCTATCTTTAAGACCAAGAAGAATACCACCTTTTGGTTTGAATTTTCTATCACTTCTATTGCCATAAATAGCTCAATGCCATTGGTTCTTACTAATTTGTGGATTTTAGATAAAAATTAATCATGAAAATATTTTATCCATAGTTTCTCAAGTAGGACATAGGAGCTATTTCTCTTAATCCATTTAAAAAATAAACAAGCTAAAAACATATATTTTCAGGATGATCTACTTAGAATTCTAACATGAAAAATATTAAAAATTAAGAGTAGTTAATGACATTCAATTTTATGCCTTCCCTTTTAAACAGATGTTCATAAAACTAATTGATATGACTGGCATATGGGCATGAGCTATTTTTCTATTTAGGAACTTGTAACAATCACTTAGACATGTAAGTTAAGATGACTCCATATGTTTTATTAAAATGTTAAGAAATGATCCTTAAAAATAAGAATCATGTAAACTATTTTAATACACATTTCTTGAAAATTTCAGTGAATTTAACTATATCTTATGAAAGAAATTATATTCTGAATCTTAATATTTGTAGAATTTTATATGTATATGCATATATTAAGGTACCACTGGTTTATTACACTGTATATGAATCCAAGGTGTAGGATCTGGTGTGTAATTGGCTTTCTGTGTCTTACTGTCTGTCCAGATTGATTGCAGAATTATTTTCCAATTCTTTATTTTGAGCTTCTGATAATATTTGAAGCTCTGGTGCATTTCCTGGAGACAGCAGAGCATTTTTTATTTTGTTCCTACTAATACACTCAGCTACTTTGCCTTTGATGATAAGTTCAGTGCATTTACATTTAGGGTGTTTATTTACTCAGCAAAATCTGCAATGATATATTGACTTTAGTTTTCTGGTTCTACTTTCTTTTTCTTTCTTTTTTTTATTTTGTAAATTTTCTTCTCTTGATTTGGATAAGAGAACTCCTCTCGAAATTTCTTGTATGGGAGGTTATTATTTACAAAATCTTTCAGCTTCTGCAAGATAGGAAGGCCTCTACTTCTCTCTAGTATCTGAAGTAGAGTCTTTCAGTATCCACATTTTTTTTTTTTAAATTTAGGTATTTTTAATACATCTTTCCATTCTCTGCTTGTTTTTGTGCTTCGTCAGAAATGGGTAATACAGGACTGGTTGGAGAACATTTTTAGGGTATCTGCTTTTATTACATAAGCATCTACGGTACATTTTGTCATGAATTCTTAGAAGTTTGAAGACTTTGTACCTTGATGTAGATCTCATTACATTTTCATAATCCTGTGTTCTTCTCGCTTTATGGACTTGTGTGTTTAGTTCCTTTCCTGGGTTAATGAAGTTTTCCTCTATTATTTCTCTTTTGAAAATGATTTGTTTTATTTATGCATCTAAGAACTGGGCCACAGGCTAGAGATACAGGGACTGAGAGGAATCACCAGAGACAGAGTGGGGGACAGAACAGACAGATCTCCTGAAATACACTGCTGAGGGGAGCAGTAGGAGAGATTGGAGAGGTCTGCTTTGCCATGTGGGTCAGCTCCCTGACCAGAGATCGAATAAGTGTTGCAGTGGCTGCTACAGCTAGCTTCTTTGTGCCGTGACTTAACCCCTCATAACCCCAAGGAGGCCCCTTTCCTCTTATTTCTTTGAACAATTTCTTTGTTTCCTTCTCTGTCTTCTCTTCTTCAGAAATACACCTTATCCTTATATTTTACTTTCCTAAGGGAATCTGTTAATTCTCAAAGTGTTTCTTCATTTTTCTTGTTTAATATGTCTCTTTTTTCTGAACCCATCTTGGCCATTTATGCATTATCATCTTTAATATCATTGATTCAGGTTTTCATTTGGTCCTTTCTACTTACATAGTTTTCCCCAGAATTTTTATTCTATCTTTCTACATCCTGCATCTCATTTCCTTATATAATACTTCAGTTTGAGTGTTTATTTAAAGTATTTTTTCAGTATACTAATTTTTTTCTCTTTAATTTAATTTTTATATCTGTTCCACATTTTTACTTTTTCTCCATTTCTCTGAATTTCTTTATCATTATATCATTGAACTCTGCATCTGATAGTATGATAAAACTTTAAGGACTTTGTATATGGTTTCTGTAAAATTGTTCTCTCCATGTGATAACATATTCCCTTGAGATCTTGAGGTTTTCATGCACTGCATTTTTCCACCTGCCCATTTTTCTGTGTTTGATTTCCTTACTTGTAGTATCTATAACAGTAACTTAGAGATTTGTGGTACTTCTGTAATTCAAGGAAGTGGCAATGCTTTATGTTTGTTTGTTTTAGCTTTCCTCATCTTTAAATAAATTTAGGTGTTTGGCCTTTCTCAGCAACTGTATGTCTGAAGACTTGATTCTTGTAGTTGCTGAGTCATGTAGAGAGGGAGGAGTCTGGAGGGTTTCAGTTGCTAGTGGGAGTTGGTTCTCTGTTCTGTCTTGTGTTTATTAAATCACCACTACTCTTCTCTTATTATTTGTATTTTTTGATAATAAGAAATAAGATAAAATTTTCATTAGAACACAAATCTCACAGTGAACTTCAATTAAAATAATATACCTTTTAAAGTATTATCCAAAGGTTGGATAGAAATAATCCATTTACTTTGGAATATTGTAGCAGAATGGAGTTAACCTCCAATCGCATTCCAGATTTTTAATAAACATTCAGAAAGCAGACACTTTATAGTTTACTGGATCAAAAGTGTGAAATACTTTGAAAATCATATTTTTAATCACTTTGTAATTATGATGCAAGCTTCCCTTATTGATGGTTACATAATAGCAATCATTTTATAAGCATTACATATCGATCAATAATACAACACTCTTTTTTCACATGCAAAAGAGATGATATGATTATAATCTTAAACAATTTTTCATTTCATCACAGCCAATTCAGAGCAGTAATTTATGCAGGAGACAGCCTCTAGTTTACAGTGGCTTACAGAACCTCTTGTTAGCATCCCTTTTCCATTTGCATTCATGTTGTCATGTATCCATGTTGAAATCAGCAATAGGGTATTTCCATTATGAAAGTTAACAAACATTGCACTCAAGACATCTTTTCACCTCTACAGGGAGAGATTGTTTTAAGATCTCTTAACAGCACTGCTTAACATGCAAAGAAAAGTTGGATTTCATAATTAAAATATTTTTGTGTTAATAGATTATTTTTATCTTTTATTGTCATGTGAATGAAAAAAAATTCAGATTTATGCTTAGTTCAACAATGATTATAATTCTGCTGACATTAAATATACACCACTCTTCCTTAATGAGAAAGTGCAGAATCAAAGAGGTGAATTTTGTCACGAATTTAAACCAAATATTTCTTTGTTCACATTTATATCATTATATAATTCTCTGTTTATAACCTTTGAAGATGAATGATAAATGGCGTATCCCTGTAAACAAAGTCATTCTTCAGATAATACAATCTTTGTTTAAGGTCAAATTGTCAGGGATTATTTTATTGAGTTTATTTAATTACTGTCAGTTGGGTCATACATTTTTCTGAAGTGAAAGTGAAGAAAAAGAGTTCAAGTGTTTTGATGTGCTAGAAGGCAACAGTTCACTGCTGAAAACTATAGTGAAAACTGCTGACAAAAGATCAAGTTTGGGTCAGTGAAAAACAGTTTGCTTTCCTCCTCCTTGTAAATATTCTTATGTATTTTTTTTAGATGTGAAAATATAAAACATTATTTTTCTTTCTATTAAATATATAAACCTTCATTTCCAATATCTTCCCAACATTTAGGAATAATTATATAAAATAATCAAATTTATAGGCAAGATATAGAAATGATTTATTGTAAATAGATAAATTTTGAAATAAAAAATCTAGTAGTTTTTTTCTTTCTAGAATTAGGTGAAATATATATTAATTTATTGCGTTATTGAATTGTTAGAAATATCAAATGAACAAACTTATATCACATAAACATTACTCATTTCATTCTAAAACATAGATATTTAAATACCTTTTACATATTATGCATGGAAAATAGAAAATTCTACCTTATTCTTGGAAATTGTCTATGTATTTAAAATTCAGCAAAAAAAAGTGATTAGACATAATATTTATCAGATTGTGGTTTGAGATTATGGAAGTGGAAAAACTGCAGCTCAGACTTTCCCATGAGAGCCTTTAACACATAATAGTAGTTCATCTGTATGATAGTATAACAAAGATACTGAGTTCAAAGGAGCTAGGTAGACAAAAGTGTATCTCTAGGACAGTAACCTTGAAAATTAAACTAATTGATCGCCTGAAACTGTGCAACCATACCAATTAGCAATCACTTTCACTATTCAAGAAGATTACATAAAAATGTGAGAAAGTGGTGGTGCTCTCTTAATAAATAGAATGGATATCTAGAAAATCTAAAGGAAATAGTTTAAATACTTAAGAGCGATTTAAAATTGCACAGCTCTGAATTCCTTGAAACTTTAATAAGATCAGGCAGTCAAGAAAAACCAAGCATAAAAAAGGCTAGAATGAAAAACAATAACAGTAAACTGACCAGAGAATAGCAAATTGAGGAACATTAAAAAAAACTTGATGCTTACAAAATTGTAAGGACCTAAAAAATGACAATGTCAGTAGCTATTGCCTTCATAGGTTAACTTAAATATATATATATTGCAAATACAGAATGTAATTATTCTACCCACAGTACAACTAAATGAAAAACCAAAATATAGAGCAGCATCGACTGAAAAGTGAAGAACTAAGAAAGAAAGGGACAATATGATAAACATATAGGATATATATATAGGGAAAGTTATAATATTTAACATCATAAGAAAATGTGGGAAGGGATACTGGCTAGATATGAGCCATAGATATTGTAAGACTTTATATTGATAAAAATGACACCAATTTCTAAAGAACACTAATCAATTTTGTTTTGTAATTCCAAAGAGAAAGCATTAACAAGATTAAAAGGATACATTTAAATAGTTATAAAGAAAGTAACATTTATTTGCATATTTTCTTTTGAGAAATATTTATTTAGACCTTCTGCCTATTATTTTGATGCTAAGTAAGTCAAATAAATAAATACTCTATGATTTCATATATATGTGGATTACATACCAAAACTGAATATTTAGTCAACAGAGAACAGATTGGGAACTACCAAGATGAACAGTGAGTAAAATGGGTAAATGAGTCAACTGCAATCACGATAGATAGAAACTAGAAATTTGGTGGTGATAATGATGTAGTATAAACAGATGTCAAAATATATATATTCTGGTTCATTTCACTAAGCATAAGTCCCCCAGGTCCATTATTCTTTTTCCATTTGTCAATCAATGGACAATTAGGTTTTCTTTTAATGTAAACTACTTTGCACTTAAAATAATCCACTTAATTCTGTGTGTATCACAGTTTTTTTCAAACGTGTACTTGCAAAGTGAGTGTTTTAGATAAGAAATGCAATCAAACTTTGGAAATATCTAAATTTGCATAAATGTGAGGTAGAAGAGCAAGAAAAATTGGTAAATGATACACGCATCTGCATACACACACACAAAAAGTGACAAAAACAGAACAAAGACAACAATGACCTGATTATTTTAAGTATTTTTGTACTTTCACCAACACCTGAATTATCTACTCAGAAAAGATAAAGACTTTTGTTTCCA
Source organism: Galemys pyrenaicus (assembly GCA_019455555.1). Taxonomy (NCBI): domain Eukaryota; kingdom Metazoa; phylum Chordata; class Mammalia; order Eulipotyphla; family Talpidae; genus Galemys; species Galemys pyrenaicus. The sequence goes on from JAGFMF010011791.1 coordinate 8,077,901, forward strand.
TTCATTTGAATCCTATGGTTATATAAAAAAAGCATGCAAAGATGACCTTTCAGTAGAACATTTTTTAATATCTGTATGGTGCATTATTTCTTAATTTGGGGAATGTTCTGGTATCCTTTGGTAATTTGATGATAACTACAGCTAGAATCTGTAAGTGTGCAAAACACATTCATTCAAAATTATAGCTACAATTTGAAATAATTCATTGGGTCCCTCAAAACTATTCATAGTTTCTAGTGTTTAGGTTTTAGGCTACAGATTTAACATAAAAGACATTTTCCCATCCTGCTTGGAACAAAAGAGAAATTTTAAATAGTGCAACATACATGTTAATTTGAGAAGAGTATAATTTCAGCAATAAGATGTAATAGTCATTCTTTAATGCATGCTGAATAGTGTCAAAAATCACATGTAATAAAGATGGTTATAAAAAATCTTAGAATTAAAATAATCATTTTAATTAATTGATAACAAAAAGGAAATAATTTAATTATATTATTATAGACTATTCTAATATAGAATTCTATTATTATAAAAAAGGAATTATTTAATTCTATTATTATAGATTATAACTTTCAACAGAATTTAGATGAAAAATAATACAGATTTTATTGAGGAATGCAAATATTTTGAGAGAGGAATAAATGGATCAATGTATAAGAACAAAACCAATATATAGTTATTTTAGTATAGTTATTTAATAATATATATTAACAGCCTGCTTTAACTATATTTAATATTTTTATTAAATTATTTTTAAATAAATATTTTAAAAATTCATTTTAAAAGTGAAATGGAATAGAGCAAATAATTCCATTTTTAAATAACAAAATGTCAAAATTATAGAAGAAGCTTTATTTTTGAAGATTTATTTATTTATACATACAAGAGTTGGGGTACAGGCCAGGGGCACAGGAGGTGAGAGGATTCACCAGAGACAGAGTGGGGAGCAGAACAGGCAGATCTACTGACATACACTGCTGAGGAGAGCAGCAGGTGAGGCAGCAGAGGTCTGCTGCACCATGTGGGTCTCCTCCCTCACCGGGGATTGAACTTGCACAGCTGTGCTGCAGATGCTTAACAGATGCTGTGCTGTGCGGTGTGGTGCTCAACCTGCTGCGCTACCAGGGAGGCCAATAGAAGCCATGTATGTAGACATGATACCCAGAAGCCCAAATGTAGACATGATAGCAAAGAAAATATCTGCTAAAGTCATCTTATTTTACAAATGAAGAAATTAGTAAGTTGAAAAACATCCTTACCTAAAATCAACAGTGAAAATCAGTAAGCTTCATGCTTTTACCATCTTAACTTTAAACCTCCTAGCTTCCAAATAATTTTTAAATTATCATTAAAGTAGCCTTTTTATTGCAGTTTTTATTATTAAACCAATAATTAATGCAGTTAGATCTATTAGTGATCATGTACCAGAAATTGTGCAAGGCTTAAGAATATAATGATAACAAAGTTGAATTAATATCTGCTATTCTAGTCTCTATTACTAGGTACAAAAAAGTTTCAGTGAGCTATTGAAATAGTGTAATAAAGCAATGGCTTGCCTATCATAAGATATAATTAATATCAACAGGAAGAATAGCTACCTCAGAACAGGCTGATAACAGTTGAAAAGTTTTGGAAATTGATGTCTAAAATAAACATAGGCCATTATATTTACATGAGACCAATTCAAAAAACCTCATTCATTGTTTCATTTTTTTTTTCAGTCACACAAGTTCTCAGTGAGTATTGCAACACAGCCTTTATATTTAGAAAATAGTGACACTATATGTTGTATCTGTTCTATAAAGATTATGATTTTTGTCAACAAACAATTATTTGTAATGATATTATAAATATTCCCTGTACACAAACTCTTCACATAGAACATCACCATAGAGAGGCAAACTAACAACACTAATCAGGTAAAAATTAAACTGCTATGATTTTTTGTTGCAATAGTCAATAACAGCTTAAATAGACTAATATTCTTGAAAATATGTGAATTTTGAACTACATTATACTATTTTCTTTTAGTGGGCACCATAAAGACAGTAAGATACATTGTATTTTAGATAGAGAAGAAATTAAACATGATATTTACTGCTGACAAAATAGTTTATGAATGTTGTCTCATTTATTTTAATTGCTGTATCTTCTATAATTGATTACATTTGAATTTTCCCTTGAACGGTTGATTGCAAAATATAAACCCCTTTGTAAGAGTTCAGAGAATTCTAATATTCATGTTTTATATGTCTCAAATAAGGAAGACATAAATATGTCGGGGACTTTTTTAGACTGCTAGCATAGGCTTTTCTAGACTGATAGCATAACTTCCAACTACTAGAGGGGATTACCTTAAAATTTTCATATGACAACATCATTTGACTTTACTTCCATTTAAGTTTTAGCTAAAAGATATATATTCAGGGCCTCCCTGATGGTGCAGCAGGTTGAATGCCTCACTGTGAAGCATCCGCTGCACAGCATCGTGAGTTCTATCCCAGCCAGTGAGGGGACACACAGGGTGCTGCGGACCTCTCCTGCCTCACCTGCTGCTCCTCTCAACAGTGTTCTGTTCCCTGCTATGTCTCTAGTGAATCCTCTTACCTCCTGTGCCTCTGACCTGTACCCCAGCTCTTGTATGCATAAATAAATATTTTTTAAAAGATATATGTTCATATATATATATTTGTGTAATATGTACATATAATAAACTAATATACACACAACTTCAACCAATCCATGGCTATTACTTTTAATGATACATGGGAATTAAATTTAATATTTATATAAGTAACAATACACTTCACTTCTGGCTCCCACAACATATCCTATCCTCCATTTTCAAAAATATTTGACTTTCCCTATGTCTTGGTAATTATGTTGCTTACATGTAGTGATACTCATAGGATAACGGGAAACTGCTTAAAGGTCACAATGTGGCTTTTCTCTACTGTACGCTGAACAAACATCTTTAAGGTGCCTCTTTATGATTAAGCTTCTCTAAAACTTTCAATTTCTAGTCACAGATTCTATTTTTGACTTTCATTGCCAGTTCCTCAGGGCTTTTATTTAATCTTTCTTCAGTCTACTTCTAAGAGTAAACTAATGGGTGAACTTAATGTGCTTTACTGTATGTGCCTATCCTAAGCTGTCCCCCTTCTTCTAAAAGCATATAAACTATTTTTATTCTTGAGGGAAATATAAATAAGAGTAAAAACATAATTTTATGTGAAGTGAAAGCAAATTGAGGAATGAACAAGATATTTTCAGGGGAAGTAAATTTCTATTACAGGAAAAAAAGAGTGACATAAACTCCTAGCAATACTTATATTTCCAGAAACTCATATTTCCGCAAGAATGGGAACTAGCACATTTTTATTCTTTAATACTTAGGTTGTTTCCTTTTTCTATTTTAATGAAAGTACCAGTTCTCTCCTAGGAATCATTACAAGTTAGTAACTTGCTTCCAAAGAGCTTGTTCAATTTTTTCAAGTTTTTTAAACTTACATGTTTAAATTTTATTTTTAAACAAAATAAATTGTACCTACATATTTTTTTTCTTTATTAAACCTCAAATGTCTTTATGGTTTTATTTATTTTGCATTTTTACCTAGTGGATGGTACCCTTTATTGGTTAAATCAAAGACCAGATTATACGTTAGTCAAGTTAGTAGGTAAAGCAGAGCAAATGCATGGTATGCACTGTATGTGATAAAAGTATTTAAATAGTATGATGACTTTCTTTGTGCTGAGCATGATATCTGTCTAGTTATGTGCCATATAAAGAAATAAAATGACAAGAAAAGCTATGTATAATATAGATGCATGTGTGTCAGTGTCTCTCTATGATTAACTTATTGGGTATGTATAACATATAAATGTGTACAGGCATACATGTTTCATCTACATGTGAATATATTTCACGTGCATATATTTTCCTCATGCAAATGTGTATGTATATTTTATTGTCATTTATACACATATACATGGGCTTAAACATATATTATAGAATTATATAGAAGAAACTGATAGAAAATAGTCTTTAAGATAAAGCAAATTCTCACAATGGGCTATGGTGGTGGACTATGGGTTGTTAGATTGTGGGTGCACTATGATGGTGATATGTGATGGGGAATCCAAATGATACTTCAATTAAAAAAAGAATAAAGTGGCTGTGCCATTTTGCATTTTCATCAGTAATGATTGAGTTTCTTGTTTCACATCATTTAGTGTTACCAGTTTCCTAAATGTTGCTAATGTTAGTGGATGTATGGCAACATCTCACTATGGCTTAAATTTACATTTCTCTGTTAACATTGCTGTGGAGCATCTTTTCATGGGCTGACTTGCCATCTGTGTTTTCTTTGATGAGGTTCTATTAATATGTTTGGCCTAACTTTTATTGGCGTCTTTATTTTCTTACTCTTGAGTTTCAAGTATTTTGTTTATTTTGAATAGCAATAATTTATGAGATGTGTGTTTTGTAAATATGTTTCTTTTTTCAACTGCTCCATCCCTTTTGCTAAATTGTCTTCATGATAAGAAAGGCAGTAGGTCCAAACCATGGGCAAAGGAAAGGAATTCATAATAATGGGGGTGAAGGAAAACAGTGAGACTTACCAAAAACTCACTACACAGGGAGGCTGAGAATTTAGTAAATAATGTTAAGGCACACATGTAAAAATACTATAATAATGAATAATAGAATATATGCCAAAATTTAAAAGAATATGTTGTGTTCTAATTGTATTTAGGTGAAGTCTGATGCCATTAGAGAAAGGGACTCATCTTAAGAAATAAGTTTCAGTATTAACAGTAAATACAATTCAACTTTTTGCACAGTGTATAATTATTTCATTTATAATATATGTCTATATAAGAGTATATATATCTTTAACATAACTCTTAGTTTATGAAAACATCCTTGCATACCTAGCTATTTTAGTGATTGCTACCATCTTACAGACAATACTAAGTCTTTGAGTAAACTTCCTTTAGAATATATAACCATCATCCTTTAGTATACTTTGTCACATTTAATTTTCTGAAAACTGCCTTAAGTAAAGTAGGTGTATACTGGTAGACAATGCTTGAAGTTGTTAGTTTAAATTTTGTGCCCCAAACACAAAGTGTATTACTAGCATAAGTGCCTGAAAACAAAAATATTGGGAAATATGTTAGTGCATTTTTCATTTTGAAATATATTGCAAGTGTCTTACAAGAATGTATTACTCAAGTCACTCTATAATTCAATAATAATTAAGAGAAATATTTTCCTAAACATTTGTTAGCACTGCAAATATTGTAAATACTTTTTTTTACTGCACAAAAATGATTGTACTTCATGAAGACAGTTCATTGAAATTTATATATTTTTTTCTGTTTTGTGGGTGTGCATGGTCAGATTTCAATAAGGTTAGAAATTTTAGTACATTTTTTACAATCTCTTTACTTCCTTTGCTCTTTCTTAATGGATTGTTGATCTTTTTCTTTTCCATTTTAAAGAATCCTTTATAACAGTTGTCAGAAATAGCTTTTGCTCTTTTCTAATCTATCTTGTTCTGTTGTATATTGATTCATTTACAAGCAGTCATATTTTTTTAAAGGTTTATTTATTTATGCATACAAGATCTGAGATACAGGCCAGAGTCCAGTGCGGTGAGAGGATTCACCAGAGACAGAGTGGGGAGCAGAACAGGCAGATCAACTGAAGTACACTGCTGAGAGGAGCAGTGTGAGAGGCAGGAGAGGTCTGCTGTGCCATGTGGGCCCCCTCCCTGGCCTGTGGCAGCAGGGATCAATCTTGTGCTGCAGTGGCTGTGGTTTGCTTCATAGTGTATTGTTCAACCCACTGTGCCACCAGGGAGGCCCCCCAGCTTTTATTTAATACGCATTCTCCATCCCTCCCTCTCTCCTTTCATTCCTTCCTTCAATCATCTATCGAAGTCTGATTAGGGTTTTGTAAATTTACTCATAAAAAATATATGTCCCACTTGTTAAATCTTGACAAAGTTCAGTAATTATCTTTATAAACATGTATAATTGCTTCCTCTATCATCTAATTCTTGAACTCCAGTTAGAAGTATGGATTCTATTAATCCTTCTTGTCTCTATTTCTTCATTTCATTTTATTGTACTTTCTAGCTTTCCATCATCTGTATACTGTTTTCTATATAATACCTTTATATATTTTCTCCAATACTTTAATTTGTTTCTGCTTGCCTAACTTGTTTAATTTACAGTAGACCTTATGTCCATCTAGAATATCAGTTTTGTCTTGTTACATCAATCTAGTTGTTTTAACTCCTTTTAATTTTGTTAAGTCACATTTCATGTTGAATTCCTCTGTTTATATATCTTTAAATATCATTTAACAGTGTACACGCATGCTCTATGTATCTGACATATATGATTTTAAATGTATTTTCCCTTTAATAAGTATCATCTAACCTATAAGGACTATGACATTTTGCTCTTTTCTACTAGCTTTGTAAAAATGAGTTCATAAGAAAAAGTTAGAATGAAAATGGAGGAGGGGTGTGATGAAGATTTTAGGAAGGAAGAGGTCACATTTAGAACAATTAATGAAGTGAGAGTAGAAAGATTAATTTAAAGTAGTAAATGAGTAAATAAAATAAATTTCAGTTTATCAGTTTACAAAGGCCATGTTAAACCCAATAACATCCTTAAGATTATTAAGTCCTTAATACAGACATTCCAAGAAAGCATATCAAATAGTAATATTTCACAAGAAGTGTTGATATTACATATAATGATTGAAACTGTGTAGGATGTTTCCTTGGTTCTTCTTCCTACAAAAGATAAATAGTACCTGAGTTTGCTCAAAGGTTTCAACATGATATTAATTTACAGCTACAACTACAGCATGAAGTTTCATCTGACAGAATCAAAACTCTGGTAAAATTCAGGTTTTTCCAATGCAATATGTTATAAGGAGGTTAAAAAGCAAAATAAAAAATAAACCAAAAGAGATACCAGTAGACTAAAAGAAACTCTAGACACTTTATAAGTCAATGAAAATGTAAGGGATATATTATGTTCATTCCAAAACTGTAATTCATATTTATGTGATGCAAATTGAAAATTAGTATACTTACTGATTATTTGATAGTAGTAATTATTGAAAATGTGATAGAAATGGCACTTACACATTTTTCTTTGGTTTATTCTAAAATTACATCTGACTAACTCTACTATAATTATGAGAGACAGGAGGAAGGAGATAGTGATGTCACCATTTCTATCAATTGATAGTTGTTAAAATTGTCTGTTTCTGTATGTGTTAGAAATAGTTCAAAACAAAGCAAATGAAAATAAAGTGAAAAGGAAAAGCAATTTATTTGAATGTGTGTAATACTGATTTGTTCCTACCTGAACTTAGGATCTTCCATTAAGAAATTTATGACATAAAAATTGCCAGTGATAAAAATAAATTATTAAATAACAGCTTCAAGTCATTTCTCTTTTACTGGATCTCTACTCTCTACTGGATTCAGGACCTAGCTGTATCATCGATTTCTCAGTATGTGAATAATGTAGATCATTTAACATCATTGAAACTATTTCTTTACCTGCAATATATAGATAAGAAAAAAAAAAACCTTGCTCTTCTCACAGGAATGTTTTAGTTATAAATAAGAACATATTTAAAATATACTTCATACTTTATGGTGATTGAAATGCTATCAAGTTACAATTATGTTAGCATAGCAAGAGTATTCACGTATTGTAAACAATGTAGTTCCTTAGGAATGAATGAAACAGTTAAAACCAAAAGTAAATAAAATGACTGAATTATGACTGAAAGTTAAGTACTGTCAATTATTCTCATTATTGAGTAAAGTTCTAATTTGTATGGAGATAATTTGGATATTTATAATTTAGATCAACTTATATAAAAGTGCAAATCATTAAATATCAAGGTTCTCCAACCAAATTAAATGGCATTTTTTCCTTATTACACACTCATAGGATTCAATAATTCACTGATCAGGGCCTCCCTGGTGGTGCAGTGGGTTAAGCAATGCACCATGAAGCAAACCGCAGCCACTGCAGCAAGAGTTCGATCCCTGCTGCCGGCCAGGGAGGGGGACCCACATGGTGCAGCAGACCTCTCCTGCCTCGCCCGCTGCTCCCCTCAGCAGTGTGTTTCAGTCAATCTACCTGTTCTGCTCCCCACTCTGTCTCTGGTGAATCCTCTCACCTCCTGCGACTCTGGCTCATACCCCAGCTCTTGTATGCATAAATAAATAAATCTTTAAAAAAAATAATTCACTGATCATATAATTTATCAATATAGGATTCCATAATTTTTTCTACATATTTAACTAAGCAGTGCATCGTTTTAGTCAAGAAGTTGCCAATATATTAATACCTTTTCTATTGAACCAATATCCTATCATTTATAAAAGATGAGCAATACACTCTTTGAATATTTTTTCTCTATCATTTTTAATAGAAATTCTTTTATTTGTCATGTTTCAAAAGAATGTTTTACTTATATTAAGTGTCTATTAACACACCCTTTATGTATTTTTTGCACTGGCCAGTGGAAGCAATTGTGGAACATTCAGTCTCTTATCAGTAAACATATTGGCTGCCCATGGTTAGGACAACATAATGTCTTTGATTCTATCCCCATGTCCCACAATTCTTCTAGCAAAGTAATCTCTATTTTCTAGATCCTAAAATGGTACTTTGCTGGGCATTATTTGTGTTGGTGTGCTGCTGTCTGTAATTAAGAAACAGTATAAGAATATGTCTGGGAATAAATTCAGACCAAGGCTGTCATTACAACAGATTATTATGAGCAAAATGTAACTTGATCCAAGGTGTCCCAGCATCCTATGCTGAATTAGAATGTTTTTAATTGCCAAAAGTTCACTCAAGTGTTTTCCCAATTACATCATTCTCCATAAACCTTCACTAACAATCCCTAATGAGGTATGAAATATTCTTTGAAGATCAGCATTAGAGTACTAAAGTGAAAAAAAAAAAGAAAAAAGAAAAAAAAATTGAACAAGTTGCCTATACCTTTCATCTTTAGTGTCTCTCATGTTTTGGGAGCTGCTGCCCTTTCATTAATAGACCTTTGCTTTTGAGTATAAGGAAATATTTCTGGTCATTATCAGTAGGTAGTTCTTTAATGAATACTAATAGTGTGGTTTCAAAAAAATAGAAAATACTGAACATATAGTGTACTGACATTTGAAAACAGCAGTATCAATACTAAAAACAAAGTAATTATATTGTTTAATATAATGCTGTGGTATTTTATGTATCATCACTTTACACAAAGTTATCAAATTTTTCCCTTATACTACCTTTTGAGGTCTTTTTATTTTTTTAGTATTTTACCACTAAATTTTTGATATATGTGAAATAATATTTGTGACATATGTACAGACTATTTGGTTTTGACTTATGTTTCCCCGATAAGTGATCATAAGCATTTTTTCATATGCCTATTGACCATCTATATGTGTTCTTTGGAGAAGTGTCTATCTAGATCTTCTGTTCACTTTTAATTATTTTTGTTGAATTATATGAATTTTTTGTAGATATTTGATATTGTCAGATTAATGGTGTGCAAATATTTTTCCCATTCAGTAGGATGTTTTTATTTTAAGGATAATTTATTTTGCTGTGTAAAATGTTTTTAGTTTGATTTATTTACATTTGTTTATTTTTCCTTTTGTTTTCCTTACCAGAGTTGGTTCTCAGAATACATCATTATGGTCAATGTCATGCAGTGTTTTGCCTACTTCTTTTTTATGTGAACCTTAGGTTTCAGATCATACATACAAGTATTTAACATATTTTAATTGAATTTTTATATGTGGTGTGAGATTGTGGTCTAGTTACATTCTTTTACATATTGTTCAGTATTCCAAGGAAGAGAATTTCCTTTCTTTCTTGTCCCCTTTGGCATACATCAACTGTCAGTATAAGTGATCTCAATTATATTACACTGTTTTTTGTATATGTTGTCTAATAACATGCTGCTTTGATTAATATAGCTTTGGAGTATAGTTTGAAGTCTAGGAGAATGATGCTTCCATTTTATTTCTCTTTTTTTGTCAGGATTGCTTGATTATTTGGGATCTTTTGTCCTTTCACAAAAATTTAGTTAATGCTTTCTCAATTTCTTTAAAGAATATCACTGAAACTTGATGGGAATTACATTGAATCTGTATATGTCTTTGGATAAGGTGGCCATTTGGCAATATTAATTCTTCTAATCCATAAGCAAAGCATGTCTTTCCATTTTCTGGTATTTTCTTGTCTTCTAATCTTCATTGGATAGATCCTTCACCTCCTTTGCTAAGCCTACTGCTCAACTTATAATACTATTAGATATGATAAAAAGGGTACTGTATTATTTTTTTTAAGATTTATTTATGTATGCATATAAGAACTGGGGCATAGACCAAAGGTGCAGGGGTGAGAGGATTTACCAGAGACAGCGTGGGGAACAGAACAGGCAGGTTGACTGAAACACACTGCTGAGCAGAGTAGGAGGTGAGACAGGAGAGGTCTGCAGCATCCCCTCTCTGTCTGGGGGTCAAACCCCCACTACAGTAACTGTGGACAGCTTCATAGGGCTTCAACTTAACACCTTGTACCACCAGGGAGACCCCAGTATTGTTTTCTTAATTTTCCTCTTCTATTTCATTGTTTGCCTATAGGAACTGAACTAATTTCTATAGATTGATTTTATATCCTGCCACTTTGCTGCACTGATTACATTCTAGAGAAAAATTTTAGTTGAATCGCTGGTTTTCTATGGGTATTATCATGTCATCTGCAAACAGTAATAGTTATACTTCTTTCCATATTAAGTAAGGTTTTATGAGAAAAATACAGTGAAATGAGGAAAAGCAAAGTATTTTGGAGGATTTTTTTCAAAATAAGTTCCCAGTTATGGAAAATTGCATATATTCTGTTTCATCATTTATAAATTATATGGCCATATTTGTATAATAAAATTATATATGATATCTATGGCAAAATATTATGCTCTATAAATTTCAGAAATAATTTAAAGAAAAAAAGCTTTAAAAATTATTGTAATAGAAGGAAAAGCAAATTTTTTTTCTCCAAATCTTTCTACAAGCATTGGTGGTTCAGTATAGAATTCATACCTGCCTGAATCTTTCTGCTATCATTTTGGAAAATGAGCATTACCAAGATTTTGGGAAAGTGTAAAGATTTGCTCATACCTAAATTTTAATTTCTGATATATATCATATAAGATCTCTTCATAACCACTCTGGTCAATTTACTTATTCAAAAAATATTTGGGTTTCATATTGCCTTTCCTTGAGAAATCATAAAAATAACAAGCCAATATCCACGCTAATTTACCTTTATGAGAAGTTCTCTGTATTTGAAGAGTATACATCCTATGTTTTCATTGTAAAGATTTAGAAAGCAATTTTTATGAGACTAAGCTAAGGCTACATACAAAGGTGGGAGCTATTTGAGCTGATATATTTTTGAAGATTAAAGAAACACTTAGTAAACTCAAGCATGGTTTTCTCTTACATAAAATGTTATTTATACCATAGTATCATGAATTATTTACAAGCAGTGGAGTCACTTGCAACAGGAGTAAACAGAATTGATGATGACCTTCAGTTCACTGTACTGCAGAGAAAAAAATTATCTCATTAGGTTTACACTGGAGAATAAAGGAAGTCCTTGCCTTTCAAAAAAAATCACTGCTTGCTCCCTCAGTACCTTTACTTCACCATGGAATTGAAACTACAAGTGTATTATATTGTAGGTTTCTTCTTGTATAATGAAAAACCAATTGCAAATGAGTCTAATCCCTGCTGTATGTTAATTAGTTCTGACCATGGTCTGTTAGCACAACACTTAGAAAGATTCATATGGGCTCTTGATCTGAAAGTAAATGTCAAATAAATGTGTAGCTATTTACCATTTTTAGTAAGTCTTTGGGGGCTCTTCATTGATTGGGTTATTAAGATCATGATGTAACAAATTTCCTGAAAACATTTTTAAATGTCATATTTTTGTCCCAGGAATATATTATCTTAAGGTGAAAAAGAATCTTAATCAAATTAAGTCAGGCTTCTTTGGACCTTCTTCTTGACCAGGTCCAACAGTAGGTTTATATTTGTTCTTGTATATTCAGTTTTAGCAAGAATGATAAATGTTGTTCCATCAATTTAGAGAGAATCCCTACAATCATTATCTTATAATGCCCATTCTCCAAATTTATCATCCACTCTTTTACCCAAATGACATATGGTGACCAAGGTCTGCCTGCCACAAGAATCCTATCAGGCCAGTTTCGTAAGTCAGTCATACCTCATAATGATTTTCTATCTGGTCTTCCCTAAGTTGTTTATAAACCCTGCTCTTCATTTTGTGTTCAAAATTGAGGTTTATTCTACATTGAAGACCTTTACCTTATCTTTCCTATTAAAATTCTCAGATACAACTTTAATTTAGAGGCTCTGTTGTTTAACAATAGATTATATGTATATATATATTTTTTTTTACTTTACATTTTAGTTTCTTTCACAGTGCAGAAACTAATTTATTGTTTTATTTATCTCATTGGTATATTCTGCAGTTGTTTCCCTTGTCTTTGAATTTGAATTGTCACATATATTTCTGAAGCCAGTGTCTCAGAATGTTGTACCTATGTTTTCTTCTATGTATTTTATGGTTTCAGGTCTTTAATTTATTTTGAGTTAATTTTTGTCTATGATATGAAATGAATTTCTTTTGCATATGGCACATTTTTTCTTGTCCTGTTGTTCTAACTAGGACTTCCAATTTTATGTTGTGCAGTAATGGAAAAGTGGATATCCTTGTCTTGTTCTTGAATTTAAAGGGAAAACTTTCAATTTTTTAAAAATTGGGTATCATGCTATTAATAAATATAAAAGAAAACAGCCATTGACACAACACAATTGTATTAGGAGACTTCAGCATCCTTCTTTAATCAATGTAGAATAAACTGGACAGAAAATCAACAAGCAAACAACGGCCTTAAATGAGAAATTAGACTAGAAACACCTAATAGACTTTTATAGAGCACTAAACCACAATAAATGAGTACACATTCTTCTCAAGTACACACAGCACATTCTTGAGAGAAAAAATACTGACTCTCAAAATGAATGTCAATAAACTCATAAATATTGTATTTATATAAAAAAGTCCCCTCTGATCAAAATGTTACTGAAATGATAAATCAGCCATGAGAAAAAGAAAGTAGAAAAAATCTTTAATTTCTGAAGACTGAACAACATACTACTGCATGATTATTGAGTTAATGAAGCAATTAAAGGATAGATTAAAAAGTGTCTAGTAACAAAAATAAAGACGGGAGTTACCAGAACTTGTGGTATGCAACAAAGCAATACAAAAGAGTACATTAAGACCACTTAGGTATTCCTGAAGAAACAAAGGGAACTCCTTGTGAGTTAGGGAGTAAGTCTTAGCACTGTCAACTCTAAGGCCTGAGTTCGATCCCCAGCCAGGGAGCTGACCCACACAGCACAGCAGACCTCTCCTGCCTTGCTTGTTGCTCCACTTAGCAGGGTGTTTCAATAAATCTGCCTATTCTGCACCCCACTTTGTCTGTAGTGAATCCTCTCAGCCACCACATCTCTGATCTACACCCCAGTTCTTCCATGCAAAAAAAAAAAATTAAGATAAAAAAGAAACAAAAGATCTCAAACAAGTAATCTAATATGTACTTTAAGAAGTTTGAAAAAAATGAAAAAATGTAATGAAGATTCATTAGAGAAAAGAAAATAATAAAAAAGCTAGAGAAGAAAAAAGTATAAATGAAAAACATGAAATTTTAATCAAAATTTTAATTTTAAACTTTTAATCAAAAACTGGTTCTTTGAAAAGATAAACAAATTAGGCTAATCTCTAGCTACACTCTCTAAGGAAAAAAACAAAACAAAACACTGATAAGTAGAATCAGAAATGAAAGAGAAAATCTTGCAATAGATGTCTCAGAAATATAGATGTTCATGAGACTACTATGGATATCTTTATTCCAATAAATTAGATATTCTAAAAGAAATGGTCCTATTTCATATAGTAATTGATATATATATATAATATACAATTTATTGTTAATATTAAAGCATTGCATTTAATTTCTTTTTGTCTCTTGGAAAAAGAAAGTGAGCAAAAACAGGTTGAACATTCAGATTTATCCACAGTTTTAAAATGATATTGAAATTTATTAATAGAAATTTGAAATAACAAATATAAATATCCTGTGCAAATAGCATGCATAGAGTAAAAGTGAAGGGTGATTGTTACATTTTTCCTTTTATATTTTTTCCTAGCACATAGGGCAAAAGACTATGCCCTTTATGAAATTATTTTATTTTGACATAACTGTTTTTCCTGAAAATATTGAGTAAAAAACTAGCAAATAAACAAAAAATAAAACATCAAGATTATAGAATTAGAATTGACCATACCTTGCCAGATTAATTTTAAAAAGAAAGATATTTATAATTTGCTGCTTTGATGAAATTATGTTTTCAACTTAACTGGGTTAACACTTCTTTAAAGTAATGGTGTGGGTTGAAAATGGAAAACACTGTGTTTGTCCTAGAGTTGAGCAGAGCTTGACTGGATTAGGACACAGTTTTAATGTTTAAGGCAAATCTATGACCAGCAGTGCTCACAGGTGTGGCTCTTCCACTGTCCCTCAATAGAAAGAATGAGGTTGTAGACCACGAACAAATGGGATTACACCAGAGCAGATACACAGGTATCTTTTTTAGATTCAGCCTGCCCTCTGAGCTGTTTGTCTACAGTCTCAAAGTAACCCTGCTGGTCTTGGTTCCCCAAGGAAAGGGGAACCTTTCTGTGTCATTTTGGTATCAGGGTTATATTTGTTTCACATAAGAAACAGAAGAGTGTTTTTCTCATTTTCTGGAAGAGATTAAGTAAACTTTAATGTTCAATCTTCTCTAATGTTTACTGTTTCCACAGGGCCCAGCATTCAGATGAGCTCCAACAGTAAATGACACAGAAAGGAGAACCTCCTATGAGGGTGCTAAGGCTCCCTCAAATCCCCTTTTTTTCTGACAAAATATATGTCTGTCATAGGAAGAGGGATATATATCTCCTATTCTACCATCATGCTGACATCATCTTGACATGAGTAATTTTAATGTATAAACTTACAAAATTTCTGGTTAAGATTAACGGTAATGTTAATGTTAACTTACTATGTTTATTTCTCTTTTAATTACCTGAATGATTGAAAAAAAATTGCACTGACCTAGGCAATCAATTGTATAAGTGGAATTTAAGCAAATGAAAATATTGTAGTTTAACTGATGTAAGTTTCACCATCCTAGCTTAAGATCCATCAAACTGAGAGGTATAATTATGTGATGAGACATATCTCCATTACCTAGTTCTAGACTCTAATTATGATATGTTTGCATTACCACTGATAATGGAGGAATTAGTTTACCCAAGCAAGAAATCAATAATTCAAACTTATAATTAAATTTCATTATAATGAGAAAATTCATACATTAATGTAGAGTCAACCTACTGTTTATTCTTAATGGTTATTTTCTAATTCATGCATAATTAAATATGCAAATTAAAATATCAAGTATCAAAGATGTTATATTTATATTAAAATCAATAAAGGAAAACAGTTTATAATTTTATGGGCATACAATGAGTAGGAAATTTATAAACACTAAAAATATTCATTTGTCATTTATTACAAATCAATGCCAATTAAGAAATGAGTTTTACATTTCTTTGTATAAATCTTATGTATGTTATTATGATTCAGTTATTTGTTCAACAACATTAGCAATGTTTATATATAACAAATAGTACTGACTACAAAATTTTTGTGTGGTCCACTGCAAAATAAACATCCAAAGACCTTTTTTAAAATTTATTACTAATTTCAAGAATGTGACAGAGCATTAAATTTACTGTTAGGGCTCATCTGAATGCTGGGCCCTAGGGTAACAGTAAACATTAGAGAAGATTTAACATCAAAGTTTACTTAATCTCTTCCAGAAAATGGAAAATTAGGAAAAAAAAAAAAAACTCTTCTGTTTCTTATGTGAAACAAATATAACCCTGATACCAGAACGACACACAAAAAAAGAAAAAATGCACACCAGTATTCCTCATGGATATGTCACAGTGATAACTTATCAAAGTATTAGCAGATAGAACTCAGTAACATATAAAATCATTATATGATAAAATCAAGTTGGATTTATTCTAGAGATTCAACTCTGGTTAATGTTCAAAAATCAATGTATTTTATCATATTAACTAATGATGAAAATAACATTTTCATATTAAATAATGTAAAAACTTAGAAAATCTCAATACCACCTCATAAAAAATTAAATATAAATTCAGAAAATGGAACTATAGGACAACTTCCTCAACTTTGTAAAGAACAGTTACAGAGAAATTTATAGGCAATATCACATTTAATGAAAATGGAAGCTTTCTTTCAGTATATCACAAGTAGGTAATGACGGCCATTATTAGCACTCATCACATACAGAGTTGAAAGGTTTGGCTAAAATACCAAGGCCAAAAAAAGCTTGTAGACTTTTTCTGTATCAGGAAGTAAAAATTAAACTTTTTGTTTAGATATTATATAATTGTTGATATAGATAATACCTAGGAATCTTCAGTAGTAATATTTTAACTCCTATTGTTAACAACAAAGCTTCTGAAAGTATTTATGATAAATATATAATTTATGATATATATATAATTTAACCAGTTATAATTGTCTATAGTAAGAATGAATTTGTGATACCAAAATAATGCTAATTAAAATAACATTTTACATTTTATATGTAAATATATTCATGGACTTAATATACCTATAAAATAATTACATTATAGAAGAATGATATGAGAGTAGTCATTATACTATTGTATTTCAAAATTATTATATACGTAGAGTTATGAAAACTGTCTGATACTGATGCAGGAAAGATTCATAGACACTGGTACAAATTAGGTAACCTACAACTAGCCCCCCCACACACAATCTCACTCCACATACAACGTACTTGTACAAAAACATTACATACTTCAATATGAAATATAAAACCATTAGTATTTATTTAATGTAACCTAGAAGAAAAAAATAATTTGAGAAAATAATTTAGATCTAGGAAAAGATCTAAATACCTAACTCAGTAAAAGACTAAATAGTTAATTATATTGTAGAATGTTACATTTTTTCAGAATGTGAGAAACTGTATTATAAAATGTCATGATTTGCACAAGTCAGAGATACAATGTAAAATAGTTTAAAAATGCATTATTTTGTGAACTCAATACACTTATTATAAAAATTTATATGGTTCTTGAGCTACCTGATAAATTCCCATCTCATGAAGAGGTCGGAATGAATAGAGTGAGTACCACAATGTCCGGGCAAAGAACAGTCAGTTTGTGAACAATGAGATTATTTGCTAAGGAAGCAAAATTATATATGAGCAAAGAGCATCTATATCAGTTAACCCAGGGGCAAGGAATATGGAATTCATGAAGAATGTGACAGTGTGAGTGAAAATTGTCTGTTAGGATCCTATTGAAGATTAAGATGCCTTTCTAGGTGAAAGTTGACCCCTGTAAATCATATGCTTTTTGCTATTAAATTTAACTCATAATAATGAGAATTTATTACCTAAAGTAACAAAATTAGAGCCACAAAACTCTTCTACTGCAAAGCCTACACAAGTATATGTGAAGACAGAGACATGCAGGAAATTTAAGCTATTTACTCAAGGGCACTGCATTAAATGTGACAGATTAACAGTTTTGGGATTAGAACTTTTCTCCTGATACCTATTTATCTTTTGTTGCATCTAGATAAAATGAGGTTATTTATCCTTGTGTCCACATTGGATTTTTTGCATACAACCTAATACTGTATTCTCAGCTGCAGAGGCATATATATATATATATACTATAAATCATATATTTTATATATGTATATAATCAGAAATCTTTTTCTAACTATAGATCTGCTAACCACTCTAAGTGCCTGGATGCTATGCCAAATAATCAAACTCTGATATATGACTATCAGACATTTGGGAAAATGCTGATAAATGATGTTATTGCCTTTCAAAATAAGAAAAGGTAAAAGTTATTTCTGTTAACTTTTTATGATAATAATCAAATGTATCACATTAATCCCCTAATTGATTATTCCAATCAACTTTTGCTGACTTTCTGTTGCTATGCATATCATTAGTCATACAAATATGATTAGTACAATTCAAGGGAAAAGAAAAACTTAAAAATAAACAAAACAAGACCAGAGATTCTCTCAAAGTTTCATTCAATGAGAATTTAATGATTTCATTTGTAGTTTTTCTGGATACTGAGTTTCCTTGTTTGTATTTTTTTCTGGATATGGAGTTTCCTTTTATTATATGAACATGTTTATCAATGATTTAGTGATTTAAACAATTTTTTTCTCTTACAGTTTTGTATTGTTGACACAGATCCCTTAGTGCTGTATTTGTCCTCTCTGGAGACTAAGGGAAAATACAAATATATTCCCTTCCCTTTCTCAGCTTCTAGAGATTGTCCATATCACTGGTCCATCTTCTCTTCTTCTACTGTATTCTCCTAGGAACTCTTTATGTCTGTGACCATTTTTATGGTCTGTGCTCACAACTCCTTTGCATCATAGCCAACAAGGTACTTTACTTTTTAAGTGTTCTTCTGGTTAGATTGACTGTACCTGATAATGCAATATAAATTGCTTTATTTTAGGGTCCTTCAATTAAATACATCTGCAAATTCTCCTTTGCCACCCAAGGTACATGTCTACAGGTCTGGGGATAAGGATGGACATCATGCAAAACCATTATTCGCCTACCATTCAGGGTAACTGAAAAAAAATTATGATTTGGTATTTTAAGATATCTTAGTTGCATGCTATATGATTTATACACCCATCCTTATGACTATTACTGCAAAAGTAGTGAAGCATGAAAAAATAGTGAAGAGTTAAAATAAGGTAGATACAGAAACAGTGGATGGGAGTGAGATGACACAGACACACTATTTAGGAAGTTTTAACTACAGTTGCCAAAAATAGATTTGAATGATTGGAAATAAATCAGTCTTCATAGCATTTCCATTTCAACCAATATTTCTATTCAATTGATGTAAAACCTTAGCTAGAGTATGTCTTCTCTACTGTTAAATAAGATGGGAGAGGGATCAGGACTCTAATACTAATATGTAGGTTCATGGTGCTCAATCTGCAGCTCTATCAATTTATGATTTTAATAAGGTATCATTGTTTTACATCATTGTTAACATTTTGACAGGGTTTCTCCCCTCAAGCGTGATCATCGGTTCTTCCACCACTAATGCACTCATGGCTCACAGTGTCACCCCTCCCCCCCCGCCACCATGCACCTCTCCCCAACTCTATATGCCTCAGATCTATGGTCATCTATCAAGTGTTGGTTTTTAATGTTTGTATTTGTCCTTTAATTAACTTTAATTGCATTATTTTTTATTGAAGTTACACCAGTTTGTAATATCACATATTTCAGAAATACAGTTTCATGCTCTTCAAATGTATTAGCATACTACACACACCACCAAACCAACCATGGTATTCCACTAGAGTCCGCTGGGCCCCTCCTCATTTTGCTCCACAGCCTCATCCTCCCCTTCTGAGACACATTTTAATCTTACCTGTTTTAACTTAAATTTTCAAATTTATCCAGTGAGATTTACCAAATCACTTTATTAGTAAATAAAGTAGCCTATTACTCCTACCTCCTATCCTAAAATCATCTTGTACCTGATTTAGCATAGGCTATTTTTGCTTTTGAAACTACAGTCACCTTTTTTTGGTATGTGTTCAAATGATATCTGAAGAGTTTATTTACTTTTCTGAATTGGAGTCATTTGTAATGGTGGCAAAAAATTTTCCAACCAAACATGGAATAAAGTCTTATTTTTTAAACATTTGCACTAAAATATTTATAATATATTAATAGAGAAATTTGATTTTTTTAGTATCATATTAATATTGGACCATGATTTCTGTATTGAAAAAAAATATGTTAAACCTTACTACAGGGCCTCTCTGGTGGACTAGGGATTAAGTCTCAGTGCTATTACTGCTACAGCCTGAGTTCAATCCCTGGCCAGGAAGCTAACACACATGGCAAAGCAGACCTCTCCTGCCTCACCCACTGCTCCCTTCAGTGCTGTATTTCAGGCAGTCTGCTTGCTCTGTTCCTCATTCTATCTCTGGTGAATCCTCTCAACCCCCACACCTCTGGCCTGTACTCCAGTTCTTGTATGCATAAATAAATAAATCTTAAAAACAACAACAAAAAAACCTTACTACAGCTTCCATTATATATAAAAAATGTATACATACTTGGTTGTATATTACCATATGAATTTAAATAATATCAATGGAATAAATTCATGTTTGCAAAAAAAATACTTTGAGGACTAGTGAACTTCTATCAAAGTTCTGCCTAGTTTGGGTATCATCTGAGTGCGGATTCTTGAGACCTAAAGAATCCTTATCTATATATCTGTTAATCAGGATTGGGGAGACTGATCAGAATAGCTTATCATTAAAAGCTCTTATATTTTCAAATCAAGTAAAAAGATTTCCTTAACCTGTCTGAAGATTCTTTTAGAAACCACATACTGTGAAGTTAATGATGTGGCTGTAGCTCCCAAAATATTTTAAGATTAAATGAAAACTTTACAAAAGCTTTACTCTGTGGGTGTAAATCTCTCATGACCAATCCTGTATTATTTGAGGATTTTCAGTGCAAGCATAGTCTAGTCACCTTCAGTCTGAAATTGTTAATGGAATGTTCTTGTGCTGACTCAATTAACATGTAGTACTTATGCTCCAAATTCCTAGTGATAATTAAACTATTGCTGAAATTTAATGAAGATCATTCTCCCCATGTGTAATTATCAGAGTCTATGTCTCAAGATTGGTTCCGCAGCTTAAGAGCCTTCAACATAAGGGATAAAAATCAAATTAATTATAAAATGGCAAATAAAGTGTTAAAATATATATTTCCTAAATATGTAATTTTTATAGATTTCCTAAAACAACAATTAGACTATCTTGTCAATATGTAAAAAATTTAGTAAATGAGATCCATTAAAATCTATTTGATTTTGTATCATATAAAAAAGAAAAATCCTTAAAATTATGAGAAGGTAAAATTAACTGATAATTAAAAAGGGTGTAAATTTTTAGAGTGTCCAACATTATTGCCATAAGCGTAAATTTATAAGATAAGAGAAAGAATAACCTGTCACTTATTAAATCTGAGAGCAAAGTCTAGAATAGCAGCTTCTCCGAATGAGTAAAAGGTAGCTTGTTCTACTTTATCTCACAGAAGGAGAAGGGCATGGGAGAGAATAGCACACAGCAGACAGCATATTCCATCTCTGAATAAAAGTATTATGCTCTTTCTGTAATTCAAAAGTCTGCCAGTGAGAACATCCTCTTAGCTATTTGGAATCACAGGAAATGTTTAGTCTGGCCTGATAGATGTTAAGTTAGTATATTTTACATTGTTAAACATGAAACATTTGAAAAGTTAAATCCAGATACTTCTTATTTACTCATTCATTAATTCATTCATTCTTATTTAGCATAGTCATACTATTATGTAGTAACCACTATATCACTGTGGAAAAACAGATTTTAAAGAAATATCTAATATCAGAAAAGATTTCTAATTTTACTTCTTTTTTTTTTTTTGGTCAAAAATATGTGATATGCTTACATGAAAAGTTTGGAAATGTAAAAATATTCATTAGTTGATGAAGTTAACATTACATGGACATATTTTTAGAATGTTTTCTTTAATTTAAAAAAAATATTAGTTTATCTACAAACAATGTTTATAGAGTGAATTGTAGAATGTGAACTCTCAACACAAAAATGATTAGAAAGCTTCACATTATTGTAATATTTAAAATGAAAAATATCCATTAAATCAGTATGTTCATCTTTAACAAATATAGAGCATTATTTCCCCCTGTTTTGAACAGCCTAATTTTAAATGACTAAAGCAAAAAAACAATGAGGTTTCCTCAAAATATCCTTTGGGGTACTATCCCCCAGATTAATTTCAACTCTGCTAGAGATTCTGGTAGGTATGTGTATTCTCAGGAAAGTTTTATGCCTTGTTTCAGTGAACTACTGTTCACAGATGACTTGAAAAAAAAAAAAAGTGCCCTGATACAGAGTTAGATGTTGAAAATTCATGGTGCATGAATTTGCCAGTTATTACCAACCTGAATAATGTGTACTTATTTCCATGACTCCATGACTCATTTTTCTATATTACAGTTTCACATAGTTTGTAAATAGAGTTACAGTGAAGATTTCATGATGACTAAAAATGGAAGGTGTGGAACTTAAATGCAATCAAGCAAAAAAGATTAATTAGAAAAACTTGCACCCTCATTTTTCAAAAATCATGCACACTTTTATTATTTTTGTGATGTGACTACTAATTGTCATAAATAACAGATTTGACTTACTTTAACAATTTATTTCAGAAAGTAGTTAGCAGAGGCCAAGCACCAAAAATCTATTTGCATGTGCTTCCTAGACATGCACACACACACACACACACTTCCATATATATACAAGGTAGTACACATACAAATGCACTTTTATCTTTATGTGTGTGTATACATATTTCTGTATCTTTCTCTCTCAACAGCTCGTCACTGTTATACAGAGACATTAAGGAGATAATTCTAGGTTAGAGTATAAATTGAAACTGTTGTCACATTAAGAAGTAACTGGACTTAAAACTCATGAAAATAGAAACCACCCATCAAAACTGGCAGATCATGCCTAAACTTGGGGGGACTGGAAAAGATTTGTGGGTACATCATCATTGAAGGAAAGGAAAAAACAAGAAGAATCTACAAGGAAATCACAAAGGGGTGGGGACCATCATATTTGGAGGGAATTTAAGAAAATGAGAAAAGACAAATATTGGTTTGTCTGGGACTAGTAAACTTAAATTTGCAGGGAGTACTCTGGATTTGCCTCTATTTGATGCTCTCACTTGTCTGATTTCCATCTCCTGGAATTTTAAAGTCATTATTGATATTTTATTATAAATCCTATATTTATACTTATGTAAGAAATGTCAAATTGCAGTGATCCAAATGGAAATCATATTGGGAAAAATAGAAGAATGTGTTCATCTAAGACTAGAAGAAAGAAATTCTTTTTCCACAGAACTGTTTATACAGTCTGTCATTTACCCTGTGTGTGGTGCTTTATGTGCACTGCAGAAATGTTCCCTATCTTTCATTACTTTGATATTTAGTTTAACAATTGAACACAGTAGAAATAGTCATATATTTCTAAGGAGGGATAACGCAAAACCAAATCTTGATCAAATGTTTTACCATTTTACTTTTTATGGATAATGTCCTGAAAATTCCTCAGAAATCATCATAGCTTATCCACTAAAAGTTTTTTTTTTACTGCTTTTCATTCATATGTTTGTTAATGGCATAGTTCTTTCTCAGTGAATCATCCCATCCATTATGCTGCATTTGTAACTATGATCCCTACCATTGCATGCCCTTACCTTTATTTATTTGTTCTTCTGTATGATCCTAAAAGATTGAACAATTAACTTGAATCAGTTCTGAACTTAAGGTGACATTAGGAAGAAAATAAAAGAACTGTTTCATTAGTTATTAACCATTTGGCTTGAAATCTGCGGAATTGATTAATTTTATCATTTTTCCTTATATAAAATTACCTTAGAATAAAATCTCAAGTTGTTGATTGTTAATAAAATCTGGAAGGTCAGACTTTTAGAGTCTCCTCAGTATATTTCAAGAATAATATTGTTAATTTGCATTTTTATAGTATTTAATGTTATTGTGTTTGCAGGCAGAAAACATGTTTTACATGTCATTATATTTATGCAATAAATAAACTAAAAATAACCTTCAGGTTAGTGAGCAGAGAAGGGAAATAGCTATTGTTACTTTTTGCCACAAGGCACTATAACTATGGACTCAGAAGGTCAAATGTTTGCTACTACTGTATTGTGTTACCAGGTAGAGTGCAGAATAATGTGTTAAGACAAATTGCATAGTCAATAAAATAATTGTCTACATTCTGCACTAATTTTTAGATTATTATAAACACATACATAGTACAAAGAATTAACTGATATTATCTCAACTAAAAATATCAAATTTATCTGTCCCTGCTACATGAATTCATCAAATCAATATTCCGTTTTTATAACTTGCATTTGATAATCAAGTAACACATACACCTTATTAAATTTCATACTTCTTATTATATAGGCATCACAACTGATTTAAATAGTTGAAAATATACTCTGGAATATATTGATAATAAAATCATTTTTAATAAATTTCAAATTCACATTTAGTTGTTAATACTGGAAATAAATAGTATCATGAACACTTATTTTTTTGTGAACACAACAAATATCAGTGGGCTGCATTTAGACTCCAGCATTTTTTACTTTGACCATCTACTTTCAAACAAAATGTTTCTAGATATCTTTACATGTGCTGATGACTGATTTATGTCTACTGATAGATCAGCTTTAGATCTATCACAGATATTTTCACAGAAAAATTCTTACATTTCTTATATTTTCCTTAGAGACACTTAAGTTTAACAACTTTTTTTAATTCTCAGTAAACTTGTGTAGGCATGGTATATGTGCAGTCAGATCAAAAACATTTAGTATTAACTGATGTAAAATATTAGCAAGTTTAAGCTAAATTAAATATGGAAATGATTAACTGAGATTGTTTGAACATCAGAATTTATTTTGAAAATATTTACTTTTTAATTGAGGTACAACGATTAAGTACTTATAATACTACATATCATTCAGAGATAGAGAATCACACTCTTCACTCTTCAGATATAAGTTACCACACCAAATCCATTTCCAAAGCAACCCTTGTCTCCACCATAGTCCATTGGTTACCCACCACTGTTTGCTCTCTACCCTCTCCCTCCCTCTCTAGTAGTTTCTTTTCTACAGTCAAATACCTAGGGATTGTTATTAGTTTGGATCCATCTGACTCTATTTTATTTCTTTAAAGATCATTTTTAAAATGGTGTCTCATCTGAAAGGTTTTTTTTTTTCTGTGAAAATATATTTTTATTTGATAATTTAAAAAAAATATTTCAATATATTTGACATCACTTGTAGTCCCCAGAGTATTCCCAGCACCATTTCATCCATGCACTGTCACCTCAGTTCCCTGTGCTCTTTCTGCCTTCACCCCAGTCTTTTACCCCCTCCCCAGGCACCTTTGGTTTGTCTTTGTCCTTTTGCTCTTGTTGTGTTTTCTTTTTTTTTGATTGTTATTGTTCTTTTCCTTGAACCCTTTTTTTGTTCTTTTACATTCCTCCTAAAAGTGAAACCATCGATATTTTTCTCTTTCCTTCTTCTTAAAATTGATAAATGCTATAAAAACTCCTACAGAGTAACATAGATAAATAATCATTGATTTCTCAAAGATTACTAATGTGTTTTATCCATTTTCTATCTACATACAAAGATACCAACAAGGTTAATAGCATCTGAAGACAGTATATATGAGAATACAAGATCTATAATATTGCTTAAAAATGTGTAAGTCTTTGATAGACTTCTTGAGCAATCAAAACCAATTGCTGGCAAGTTAAATCTCACTTTTCAACTTGGTAACTTGCCAGAATTGTATCTTAATTGTCAGTGCAAAGCCACTATCTCCAAATACAGTCATATGATTAGGTATGAGGTGTTAATACATGTACATATTGGTGACTGCAGTTCTTTCTCCAATCATTTTGTAGATACATATAAAACAATGGGGTAATCATTTTATAACACAGGCCATAATCGCATCTCAAAAATATATTGCAACATTTCATTTATAAAGTTTATTTATAATATCTTGTACTTTGTAGGTACTTTGGTTTTGTATTTGAGTGTGTGTGTGTGTAGAATGAATGATCAAAAGGACTGTCTTAGATTCACAAATTACTGTGTTATAGAACATTTATTTGATAAAAAAACCTGATTACTATAAAGGTAAAATCTAATAGTATATATGATAGTTTTATATTTACATTGCATTATAACATTATATTGGTAAGGTGTATATCACTAAGAATTAACATATATATATTATGTTAAATAGACTAATAATTTATTTTTAGATTCTGATACATTCTTAAAGTTCCCTAATAAATAAAATTTATTTCCTTTATTTATTAATCCTGAGGTGTTATTTTCCTTTAGATTATTTAAAGCAAGAAAAACACATAAATTACTCATGAAAACATAATTGAATTTTATTACTTTTTATATAAAAGAATTATAAAAACCTCTGAAATTCGCATGTAATTACTCAATACCAATACATTTTCAAATTGATAAATTTGAATTGTAAATTGGTATTGAAATTCAAGACATTGAGAACTGAGTATGTTTAGCACATATAGGTGTGTTTAACTGTAACAAATGAAAATTGCATCTCATATTAAGTTTCAAATATCAGTCTTTAACTGCAAAACCATAATTTGCTAGAATTTATTAGTAAAATTCAGTAAGGTTATGGACACATATAATCACCTCAAGTTATTGGACATAAGCGCAAGAAGTGAAGTAAATCATGAATTTAGCACAGAGAATGCTACATGATAAATTATTTGGTAAATATTTGTAAAATACAAAGATTTTGAGAGTATTGTGATACTGTCAGTTTCTCACAAGTTTACCCTTCTAATTAGCTGCAACAAAGCCTGCTCTTTTCTGTCTCCGGAGGTCAGCCCTTAGGTGAGGAGGGAAAAGGAGTACACTATAGGAAATAGCTTAAGTGGAATACTGAAAAGACGATGAAAGAGAAGCCAAATAAACCAAACCAGGAATCCAATTTATCTTATGTTGTGAAAGTTCACATTTGATCTAAAAGGGCAGCTGTTCCCAGGTACTCAGGAGAAGGAAAGATTTTTTTATGGATGGAGTGAACAGAAGGAAAAAACCTTGAGATATGTTTTATAATATTTTGGATTACTGTATTCTTAAGCTTCAGGTGGTATATTAGACATTATTACAAAATTTTGTGCATTATCAAAAAACTAGTTTATTTTATGACATTGCCAAAGTTCACTGTGTAGTAATGGAGCTGAATTATCTCTGGAATTGGAGGGGAGGGGGAAGTAGGGCATGTTTTTTTGTTAATTTTGCTGTCTTTATAGTGTGAATGAATGTTGTTGGCAGTAGTTGTGACTGAATATTTATCAGTAATCATCAGTCATTGTTTTAGTAAAAGTGTAAAGGTCATTTGTTGTTATTCCTGGATGTAAAAAATAATGGCTTATCTTTAAAACAGTAGATGGTACTGCAAAGGGATTGTCACAGGGAATTGCCAAGATATGGATCTGTTATGAACTGGTGGCAGAAATTTAGAATGAGATATAGAGCACAGTGTCAACAGCAGTCAGCATGCATATCTGCCTTTTCATTTTTTTTTTTTTAGAAAGCTGTGAAGAGGAGGCCAGGATGAACAGATCTGTACCAAAGAAAGAAAAATCAGCATTGAATAATAATTTGTGGAATTTTATACACAAAATGAGATATTATCTGCTGAAATCACATCTAAATGTGTCCAAATTTGAATATATACAGGCCTTTAATTCAAAGTAAGATTAAAAACAAAAAATAAGATGTTACATTCAAATGAACTGTATAAGTTTTAGGAATTCTTTATGTTTTTATACATAAAAATGGTGAATGCATTAAGCAAGCAATCAAGCACTTTATTCATTTCTTACCTTAGATTTTAAACAGATGAAATAAATCAATAGTCAACTTTTAGAGATTTTATATTTCAGTGTATAAAGAATAAGGAGTTTTGTGAAAAACAGTATCATAGAGGACATGATATACACTAACTTTGGACAGTCATTGCACCTAAAATTATTCCAAAATAAAAGTTATTTAAAAGATCTCCTGGGCCTCCTGGGTGGCCTAGGGATTAAGTTTTAGTGCTGTCACCACTACAGCATGAGTTCTACCCCAGGTCTAGGAGCTGGCCCACATAAGGCACAGCAGACCTCTCCTGTCTTGACCACTGCTCCCCTGAGCAGAGTATTTAAATAAACCTGCCTGTTCTTCTCCCCATCCTGTCTCTGGTGAATCCTATCACCCCTCACACCTCTGGCCTACACTCCAGTTCTGTCACTAAGTGAATAAATAAATATTTAAAAGATCTGAGTTAATCTTCTTGCAGGGAGTAACAATGGTAAATGAAATTTAAAAAGTTATGTCTCATGTGAAAATATCTATTTGTCTCATTGTCTAAGATTCTGAAACCCAGAAATTCATGTCAGAATAAAATGTAGCTTAGTAACAATTGAACTAAGTTTATTATTAATAAATGAAATGCATAACTTGATTAGATTATAGATGATATGCATCTATGATTCCGGAACTGTATATGCAGTATAAGTTCCTTTAAATATCAAAAATATTTGAGTAATGGAAGATTATTGAATTTTACCATTTTATGGATATCTTAACAATGTATGATCCTAACAGTGATTCCTTTGGAAAAAATATCAATATTTATATATAAAAATAATATCAATCTACTAATCAAGGTGACATTGCCTTATTTTATTTTTGTGATAATAAATTTGAATGATGATATTTGAATCAATCATTTATTGATCTTATAGCTACACAGATATAACTAACAGGTAAATAATATGTATACAGTATTATTATGGTACTTAATACAATACTTTTTGTAATCATTTCTTTACTATTTACTGCAGTTATTATAAGAGTGCTAACTGGTAATTTAGTGGGCAGTATGTTCAAACAGGGCCTACTTTAATATATGATCAGAAGAATCTAATAGGCAATTCTAAGGACATTTTGCCTAATATCTTATTATAGAGAGCTCAGTCTCTATGATAGTCTAATCACATAGCAGTTGATTTCAAACAGCAGTTACTCTTACTAAAGAAATCTAAAGTTTTCTTCAATATCTTGCTATTCTGTGTTAATGGCTTATAGTAAGTCTTTTTTTTTAAAGATTTTACTTTTTATGCATACAAAAGCTGGGGTACAGGCAAGAGTCGCAGGGGGTGAGAGTATCTACCAGAGACAGACTGGGGAGCAGAACAGGCAGACTGACTAAAATACACTGCTGAAAGGAGCAGTAGGTGAGACAGGAGAGGTCTGCTGTACCATGTGGGTCACCTCCCTGGCAGGAGGTAGAACTCCTGCTGTAGTGGCTGTGGATGCTTCATAGTGTGGTGCTTAACCCTTTGCACCGCCAGGGAGGCCCAGGCTTATATTAAGTCTTACAAAGAAAATATATGCTATTTTTCATAAGTCATTTTATCTATTTATTGAGGTAACATTGCATTATTAACTATTAATATTCTTAAGTTTTAGGTTTGCTTCTGAACCCCCATTTTGTTCAAGCTTCTCTAAAACTTGGCAGTCTTTGGTGTTGTTTGTGAAAAGATTTGGAACATTATTCTCATCATATATGTTGTCTGAAAAATTCAAAATGCCTATTAATGCTTTGCTTTCTTAGTGTCAAGAGAGGTATGGTTCAATGACTCCTTTCTGTTATTGATCGCTGAATCATTTGTAGGTCAATCTCCAATTCTTCAGTATTTGTGTCTTTACAATGACTCCCAGAGTATCTATTTTTGTTTCTTTTAATGTGAGACAGTCCATATAGTAGAAGTGACATGATCTATGGAACATAAAAATGGTGATGGGCCCTTGAACGTATGTTTTGATAGGGCAGGGAATTTAACATAATTCTTGGGTGTGACAATAGGTACATACAATAGATCTTCATTGGTAAATGTTTTGTTTTCTTCTTCAGCGGAGTTTGAAGTTTGAAACGAAAAAAAAAAAAAGATCAATAACCATATGTCATGTGACAAAGTCTGGGTTAATTATTTTCTAGTTGACATACTAATTAGAACAGCTCTTGTAATTTTAGTTACTAATTAAGTCTAAATAAGTACTTTTCAATTGCCAAGATTTCTTTCATTTTTGTATAGCCTACTAATGGGTTAATTATAGATATGAAGCAGATGACCATCCATACATCTTTGAAGTTCAAGAGTGTTGGACTAATGTGTGTCACCCCCTACAGAAATAAAATATTATTTGTGAATAACTATATTGGCAGAAACAAGCAATTTTGGGAATATGTTCTTTGTACTTGGTAATTCTCTTATTGCAAATATCAGGAGAAAATGTGAATATTCTTCCAAATTCTAAGAGTATTTATTGGATTGTCAGAAAAGTTATGATATATGTTTCCTATGTTCTTTATGCAAAATGCATCATGACTTTTCTGACAACCCGATATCATAATTATGTGCTCAAGAACCAGGATAGTGAGCTCAGTCTGAGTCTGTTTTCAGTGGATCCATGTGATAGACATGAGGGGAGCCTGCATTAATTATGTGTTCTTATACTTCTGCTTTATTGGGGCAGACCAACATGGTCATCTGGATCAGCTCATATCACTTAACTCACATTATATTCCTATAGCCCTTGAAAGAGTTTTGGAAACATGCTTTTTTTTACCTTGTGTACTCCTTTATTCTTACACTGCCACCACAACCATAAACTATTTTTGACACCAGATGTGGGTAGGAGGTTTCTAAAAGAAGCAACTCTTTAATATCAACTGTGGATTCTATAATTTAACTCAGTCCTGAGACTATATCCCTGGAGGGAGTGTCAGATCCCACAGCTTAGCCTCAATTCCACAAAGCTTTCCTCCTTCACCCCCTTCAGTTGCTAATTGCCAAACCCAGATTGTCTCATTTGTTTCTCACAGGCTATTCAAACTTTGTTGTGGGCTTCAAATGGAACTTGTATTTAATAATGGCTACATGATAAAACCTATTAAAAATCCCAATAATGTGGAGGGGTTAGAAAATCTCCAGAATGGTGTACTTTTGGAGATGTGGAGAGTATGGCAGCACTCCATGGAAGGTATAAGCTTTGTACTTCTTCTCCCATATTTTACCATAACCGTTTCTTGCATATGGGCTCCATCTGTGTCCTTGAATGCATCTCTATGTAATGAATGGCTAAATAGAAAGTAGTATTTTCCTCAGTGCTGTGTACTTTTCTAGGGAATTAATCAAAACTGTTTTGTTTGGGGAAGAAAAATGACAACCGACTTGTGATTGGTACCTGAAGTGGAGGAGACAGCAATTTTATGGGATTGAGCCCTTAACCTGTGAATCTGATGACATCTCTAATTAGAAAGTGCCATTATTTATTTAAATTGTAAGACATATGGGGTCTCCCTGGTGGCACAAGGGGTTAAGTTGCAGAACTATGAAGCTTGTCCACAGCCACTGCAGCAAGAGTTCCATCCCTTGCCTGGGAGGTGATCCACATGGTGCAGTAGACTTCTCCTGTCTAGCCTGCTGCTCCCCTCTGTAGTGTATTTGAGTAGATACACCTGTTCAGCTCCCCACTCTGTCTCTGGTGAATCCTCTCACCCTCCACACCACTGGACTACACCTCAGTTCTTGTATGCATAAGTAAATAAATCTTTTTTTAAAAAATAGAGTTGCTAGTTTTAAGTTATAAAAGGTAAAAGTAATCTTTAGTAACATTGGACACATATAAGAGTATACATAAAATATTCTGGAAACACAGAACATGATGTAGGGGCAAAACGTTTATCTAAGACAGGGGATGTCTCAATTTGTCCAGGTCCAGCTCACATGTCAACCAGATGTCACACCCTCTGGATGACATCCTTTAACACAAGTTCACTAAAAATGGACTCCAAGTGAAATATTATATTGCAAGTACTTATTTTGAGGGTTGTTCGATAAAGTGCTGGAAGGAAGTGCAGGAATTAAAAACAATAGAATATTAATATTGGCTCTTTAATTGTAGTGTTCTTATGGTTAATAGGTTTCACCTTCTAGTATCTCCGAAATACTGTGTTAAATATACCTCAGAATTGTCCCACAGAGGGAGGAGTATTCACATTTCTCATCACACATTGATAGAAGGTCAATTCTAGGATATTAACTTCTGACACCTTAGCTGTCGGTAGCAATAATGTTCATTTCAGAATAAAGGCTGTGAATAGTAAATAAGTCATATTTGTAAATTATATGGCAAAGTGGACCTCCCTGGTGGCACAAGGGGTTGAGTGCTGCACTGTGGGTCTTCTGCAGTCACTAGAGTGCTAGTTTGATCCCTACCAGGAAGGGAACTCACATGGCATAGCAGACCTCTCCTACTGGGCCTGCTGTTCCCTTCAGCAGTGTATTTCAGTTGATCTGACTGTTCTGTTCTCCAGTCTGTCTCTGGTGAATCCTTTCACCCACCCCCCACCCCACACCTCCGGCCTGTACCCTAGCTCTTTGTATGCATAAATAAAATGTTTAAAAAATTAGATGGCAAAGTACTTATCAATTAATGTTTAAATAATAATAACTTGTTATTATAAAAATCATTTTTCAAAGCTTAAATGTTTGGGAATGCCCAATGTCAGAGGGTGAACACCTAAGAACAAGATTTTGCTTTTTAAGCTGTATTACATGGCATCAGAGAAGTAGCAACCTGGTGGTGTCAATATGTTTTGCAAAGCTAATTGTCAAATGATTAATTTGAAATTGGAGTAAATTTTTCAAGTTAAATTTTATTAAACATACCTGCTATCACTAGATTCTTTAAAATTTAGTGTATATTTCAGAGAACAAGAAGAATACCATATCGTTGGACTCTTAAAAGAGCAAATGACCTTTGTTTAACATCTTGTCTAAGGTTTTTTGCCTCTAGGCATTATGACCATTGAGAATAAACTTGTCTTTTGTTTTTAAATTTATTTATACAGTTTCTTGAGGAAAGCATTTTTACAGTTTGTCTGAGTTAACCTTCTTCTCAAAGCTATAGCACTCACATACTTCAAAACCTAACCTTTTTGACCCAAAAATCTCCTTTTCTCAGAGCAGTCAAAATAGAGTTATCTCTACAATTTGAAATCCAATACTTTTTAACCCATTTATTAACTATTCTAGGATGTCAGTCTAAGCACATTCCCCTTTCAGAAGGGGAGAGGAGATAATGTGGAGATTTGATAAGTGAAGATAGCATAGTAAACCAAGTATTATAGAATAAGTTCTATTTGAAGACACTGTCAAAATCTTCATGCTATTTATCTTTATGAATAAAGAGATGAGGAAAATAGAGATGAAAATTATGTATAACAAAAATTTCACTTAATGCTGATTTTTTAATATGTATTCATTTTAATTGCTTCACAATACATGAGTCTAAAATTTCAGGCTTTTTTAATTGATATACAATTGGTTTACACTTTTTACAAGTCAAAGGAGTATAGTTCACACCTGCGTAAATGTATATACCACACTACTCTCACTACCAACAACCTAGCTACCATCTTCCAGCCTCCAACTGAATTTCCTCAACTGATTTTTCCCACTTCCCATCCCCTTCTGTTACAGGGCAACCCTAATATAAAATAGGTTTGCCTGACTGGGTTTTTACCCGCGCGCTTGAACGGCACTTATAATGCCCCAACTGCAGGCAC
Source organism: Galemys pyrenaicus (assembly GCA_019455555.1). Taxonomy (NCBI): domain Eukaryota; kingdom Metazoa; phylum Chordata; class Mammalia; order Eulipotyphla; family Talpidae; genus Galemys; species Galemys pyrenaicus. The sequence goes on from JAGFMF010011791.1 coordinate 8,111,639, forward strand.
ACACAACAAAGGTTAATAAAGGGTTTTATTTACAAGGGAAGGAGAAATAGCGTAGTGAATAACACAAGGGGAAGAGAGGGATACAGATTTGTAAATATTCTACCAGTTCCTTGGAGCTGGAACCCAACGGTGCGCTGAGAGCTGACTCCCAAGGAAAAAGAACCCCCCAAGGCCCACGTGTCTGCTTTTATATTCAGCCTGGCTGCTCAACTCCACCCTCAGGTCCCAGTGATCCTCTCTTCGATAATGACCTTATGGGATTTGTAGTTTTTGGATTTTGTAGGTCTAGAATGGGGGTCGAAGTCCATAACCTATTTGTATAATCCATTTAGGAGGGTCTTTCCCCCTAACACTTCCATCTGTTAAAGACAAGAAATTTAGAATAATGATATTAATAACAATGGAAAGACTTATCTATGCTGAGTCAGAAAAAATTGAGATCATTACTTATATTAATCAGTTTAGAATTCTGAGGGGAATATACCTCTTCCAGTTTTCATAATTTACATATATATTTACTCATAAAAATGGAAAAAAAAATAAAGGTTTTCAGAAACAAATTGAGTAAGAAAATTAAAATAAGTATGGATTGAATTGCTAATGTAACATTTCTGCTATATTATATTCTTATGCTTTGAAATACATCTGTTAGCATGCCTGTTCTTCTGATGTTCCTTCTTGGTAATGTTGTAAAGTAAAATATATGAAAAAAATAATGAAAGTGAGCTTTACTTTTTATGTGTATGTATGTTTGTGTGTGTGTGTATGTGTTTCTTTTCTATTATAAAATCAGGGAAGAGGCAAGATGAAAAGGTATTGTAATGATGAGCGGCAGAATTTGGCACAGTAGTTTTCAAGTGTGTAATACAGCCTCCAGGGAGACTAAATACATTAGGATATATTTATATTGACAAAGGAGTCATTCTTTGTAGTGTTTAGAAAAAGGATTCTGCCATGACCCACATAACAAATTACTGTTGTCTGACCTCATTGAAACGAGAATCTAGTGAAGTACATCCAGTGCAGCTGATGTTGTAGAGATTCTTTTGACATAACACTCCTAGAGGGCCATGATTATACCACCCCTTATTTCCTAGACTACTAAGACACTCGATAAAGACTCTTATCACTGTGATCCCAGAACTCTTTTACAAGAAGACAGAAAAGGAGAGGCTGTGTTACCACAGAGTGGCATGCTATTTTCTTAAGAGTTAAGATTACTAAATAAAAGAAAGAACTTGGGCAAACTGAAATGAAAGCGCTCGAATCACAGCACAGTCAGTCAGCAGTTGTTATTAAGGGATTTTTTTTTCTACCACTTCATATTGTTATCCTCCTACTTTATATAACTAAGCAAACACTTGCTAATAAACACCCCTATTCAATCATCTCACTTCTAAAGCATGGATTTATCAAAAACATATAAGATTGTTGTTAATGAAAAGATAATTGTTTTATAATGCATTGCCATTTCTTATGGATTATATGTGTTTTAAGACAGCAGTGATTTTCTTATACTTATGCTCAACTATTTATTTTTATTTGTATTCATTAGAAATGTATTACATAGATATTTTTATGTGGTTGACTGTTCAGAGATCTTGGGTTTGGCTGAAGCAGAGGCCTTGAAAATAATTTTCAACCATTTTTATTTAGGTTTAGGAACACTTTAGTTGTAATGATTTCTTATAAATATAATAATGTTTATTTAATTTTATACAAACTAAATAAGCTTGACTCTGAGAAATTGCAAGAACGATTTTTCTAAAATGATAATATAAGAACTTTTAGTCCTCATTAAGTACTTTCTGTCACTATTGCTGAGCAGGCTGTTCTATATTCACTTAGAATAACTGAAGTAATCTTTGGTAATTTGCTAATAGCCAATAAAGAACTGAATCTTACACACCACCAGACAGCTTAAAAGCTAAGCTCTTTAATTGTTGTTCTTAATATTCCATTTAATATTTTATTGCTGAATGCAGTCAGGAGGAAAGCACTGGTTTATAATTTTCATTTTGAAGAGTATTTTGTGGATTTCATTCTTTCCAAATTGATTTTGCAAGAAACTTGTTCCAGGCACTTTGTGTAGAATGCCTTAAATTAAATAACATTGTTGGAAAAAACTCCAGACTTATTAGTAGGCACGGGGGTTATTCAAGGCTAAAACTTGCTCTCTGAAAGATCTTTCTTACCATTGTAACACCTTTAATGAAAAAGGGTAAAAGTACTGTCCTTGTGATTACTAGTGACACTTGATAGATGAGTAGATTTTTTTAAAGTTGTATTTCTAGAATATTTTAGAAACATTTTCATTATGTATTTAGATTTGTAACATACATCGTAAATTACATATATACAAACTTAGATATAATATGTATAGATCTACATTATAGATAGATTTAAGTTATGTATAGATTGTATATATAACTGTGTACATCATGTTATATTGTGGACATATATAATGTTATATATTTATGGTCTATTTGTTGCTATATATAGATTTATTATATATAGGCCATCCATCTTTGAATTTGCACTACATTGTAGTTAAACAATATAAAATTTGGTGTGTCAAAAGAAGACGTGGAAATAATTTGCAGAGGTAGCAACTTCAGTCATCTTACAGAAATATATGTTATATTGACAGTATGGTATGCATTCCCATGATATCCATATGTTGAATCCCTAACCCTCAATCTGAATGTATTTGGATATAAAGGCTATATTGAGGGCATTATGGGTAAAGGAGGTGATGAATCGGGGACCTAAATTCAATATGACTGCTATCTTTATAAGAAGAGATACCATAAAGATAAAAATGGACTAATGAGGACACAGTGAGAATGTAACACTCTGAAAGTCAAAGGAAAGAAGACTTGTGAGAAATCAACCCTGCCAACACTGTGATCTTGCACTTCCAGCTTCAAGAACTATAAAGAAATAATTTTCTGTTGTTTCAGCTACCGAGACCCTGGGATTTTGTAATGGCAATTAGGTTATTGTATTAATGGCAGTAAAAGAGACAGATATTTTCCATAAAGATTGTTTTTAATTCATTAAGTTATATTCAGATCAAAACACAGTTATTCTAATTGTCTGATTGTGCTATTCAGTACTTATCCATTAACATTTAATAAAAATATAGCTCTATGAAGACTATATATATATATATATATACCTTATCTAGCCTTATTTAATTTTCCTGTCCTTTTTTCTCTTTGAATGTAATGAATTTACATAAAACTTAAGCAATCATTTTTCATAAAAGGAATAAAAATCATAAAAAGTGAAAAGATTTTTAACTGACTTTACATTTATATATGATATAGCTTTAAACTACATCTCATCATATCCTATTCTATGTGCAAATGCATACAAAAAATTCATGAAAATAAAATTAAGGAAGGAGATTGTTAATAATAGTCCTTCTAGGAAACTGATACACTTTATTTTATGATATATAAACATTACATAATAATAACTCCTAACCACCTTTTGTCATAAGAATCATCAACAAAGTTTCTGGAAATGAATCCACATAAGAATTAAATATTTTAAAAATGAAATGGTCCTTATTTTAATGTTAGCAATAGTTTGTTTTTCATTGTTAAGAAACACTTTAATAGTTTGAAGTCAGAGTTGTTAGAGTTGAGACTGGATAGCTATAATTGTAATCCTGAGTTCATACTTACAGACAAGTCTTTTATAAATAATTATCAATAAGATATCCTGCCATCTTTTCCTCTGATCCAAGTTCTTACTGTGTCTTAAAAATCTTTGGTCAAGAGTAGAAATATATCCAGGTAAATGTGTGCATCATACAATAGCATGGACAGTAAACCCATCTGATGGCTTCAGATTTTATAAATAGAAGTCAATTAAAAGTACTTGAAGTTACAAGAGAACAAAAAAGGAATTGAATACAGTTGACTGGGTGCTGATGGACTATGGGTGATTTAATGACTTATATACATGAGAGGGGATCATATACCTCCATAATGTCAATAATAATGTAAGCCAATGTTACCTAAAGTACAAATGGCTACAATGTTAAAGTATATTAAAAACTACTATGCAAGACTACAATGTTAAAGTATATTAAACTACTACGCAAGAACCTACTTTACAATTAAAGATAACACAAAATGAGTCAGATCATCTTCCTGTTCTACTCATGAATTTTAGTCTTCATAGTCATGAAGTTGGTTATGCAGACATCTAGTAGAGTTACTTGAGACATCTGATGAAGTGTCGTTTCAATTTCTTTGAACATACCAAATTTAGGTCATTGTAAAATTTCAAAGTGCATTATCATTGTGATGTGCTAGGGCATGAAAATTTATCCCATACAGAATGCCACCCCATGCTGGTATTCAACATGAAATTGAACACCCAGGGTTCCAGCATGTAGAGCACCAAGATCAGCATGTATTGGTAGTAGAACGAGGACATTTGCTAACAGGAATGCATTAAGTCAAATGTTACTCTCAATTTTCATGTCATCTTAATAATGAGTATGCTAAGGTTAAAAACAAACAAAAACCAAAAGCTGACATAGAAAAATATTAGGAAACAGTATGCTTATATTATTTTCTTGTCTCTAAAAATAAAATGCTGCTAATTGTTCTATTCTTTGCTTTAAATTAAAAACAAAAGTCACTCTCAACTTACATGTCTAGAAACAACCTTCAAATGTAATTTTATTTGTCTTCCATTAAACCAAACGCATAGGAAAAGCACTAAGTCTTAATAGTTTAAGCCTAAAATATGGCGATTTTTAGGTCACTGTGAGGTTTAGGAATAGCCAGGTGAATATTTGATACTACATGAGTTACTGTCTGCTGAAATTTGACAAAAAATTTTGTGTTCTTATTTGTTTTGTTTTAATTACAAAGAACAAGTGCATGAAAAAAAGTTACTGTTGTTGACACTTCAGGTGTTTGGAAAGAAATATGATTAGTGAAATTGTGACAGGGTGACAGCCATTCTAACATGAATCGACAAATTTGAATATGAAATTGCATGAGGTATTAGGGGACATAGAAAGTGTAGAAAGAGATTGGCCCTAGATGGCATTATTGAGTTGCTGAAATAGCCAGCTCTAGAGCTGCTAGACCCCTGGATTCATGAGGACATATATAATTCTGAATTTTAAGTGTCTTTACTTATTTTTTCTGTCACTCATACCCCATGTCCTACTACTAATAGTTTGAATATACTCAAAATATATTCCATAGCAATGCCCACTAAGTCATTTGTATACATTAGCTTAGTCAACCCAAAATATCTGTGAAATATAAAGCATTTCTGTCCCTAACTTAGAAATAAGGAATATGGAAATCAAAGTTTAGAAAGCAAAGAAATATATTCTGGATGAATATATCAATTTAACTCAAGTGGATTTAACTATTTAAATTTTTCATTGAATATTTCCATTATTCCTTTCATCATTTGGATATTGGCAGATAAATCATGGCTTCATTTTCTACCCATTTTAACTACTGAGCATCATTGAATTTACTTAATTCAATCTAAAAACATTAAATAAAATACTAAGTGTAAATCGTGTGGACAATGAATTAAACTTGTCCTCACAACATGGGATGGTTAAACTGAGATGGGAGAGTAGAAAAGTAAAATACAGAATGCTGTAGTTTAATGAGAATTTTTATGAAGTTGTCCAGTTATATGCAAAATGTGACATATGCCTAGAGACGGGAAATATTCTAATTATTTTAAAATTAGATGGATGTAGACCTAAAGATAAAAATATGATGTTATTGGCATTCTTTTTTTTTCCTTTAAAATAACGAGAAAGCAAATTGATAGAATGATTCTCTAAAATAGTAAAGAATGCATTGCATATCAGCTGTATAACTTATGTACTTTTTCAAATATTATTCCAAGCTGTGGATTGACAATTGATGGGTAGCTTCATAAAATAGCTTTATTATATTTTGAAAAACTAAAGTAAAAACAACTTGGAAAAATACAATAACATTTATTTTCTCTGAACTTTTGGTATAATGGACTGTTCATTTTCTGCTCTGATACTATGTAGTGAAATGAACAGAGGAATAAAATGAATTAAATATAAAGATGTTATTAGGATTTTGAGCATTAACTTTACAGCCTCACATTATAAATTTTATGTATATATAGATAATGTGAAAATTATATCCTTGTTACAGAATATTATATAAATATATGTCCTATAATGAATACATTTATATTTACCTCTATTTTAATGTTAGTTTTGAGTCTGTTAACCTATAGTATATAAATATAAATGTGTGTTCAAGAATCCATCCAAAAGGAGCAATTCATGTGAAAACTGCTACAGCCTTTTCTTTATGTTCAAGAAAAATGATGGAACTGGGCCTCCCTGGTGTCATAGGGCTTAATCTCAGCACTACCTCTCTATCACTGCTGTGGCCTGAATTCAGTCCTGGCTAGGGAGCTGACCCACCTATGGTGCAGCAGACCTCTCCTGTCTGACCTTCTGCTCCCCTCAGCAGTGTGTTTCAATTGATCCTCCTGGTCTGCTCCCCACTCTTTTCTAATGAATCCCCTTACTGCCCTGTACCTCTGACCTACATACCAGATCTTCTATGCATAATAAATAAATCATAAAGAAAAAATGGGTAAAATATATAATATAATGTAATATATAAGCCATCAAGATATTTGGAAAATTACTATGGAAAAAATATTCATATAAAACAAAAATCAGGAAAACTATTCCACAAACTATAGTTAAGGAGAATGAATTCAAAATATAATTTGCAAAGTAATATAGATATTTTCTGGATCAGTGCTGTTAGCACTAACCAAAGAACATAAAAAGTAAAAGGTTTGTTGAGCTCTTTATTAAAGAATTATTAAAATTCTTGTAGTAAAACTGAAAAAAATTGAAATCTTTCATTTGACCTAGGACTGGACTATATACTTCTAGAAAATTTTGACATTGTCGCCCCAGTAAATATAGGTCTGTATTTCCATATTTTTATCTTCTAGTTATTTGTAACAAAGTATATATCTGGTTTTGTATTGAAGAAATTCCATGTCTTGTTTGAAACTTTCAAAATGTTCTAAAAAAATAATAGAAGTACTTTCTTCCAGATTTATTTGTTTTAGGACAAAAAAAATGAATGGTGATGTATCATGAATATTTAATAAATTTTCATGTTGCAATTTATTAGGAACCTTCTCAATCCTTTAATTTAATTTCACTTTTACTGATTACTTAAATGTGTCTCATGATTAATGATTCTATCCCTAGTATCTGATGTTAATTATTAGTTGTTAAATTAATGATTGATTCTAATTATAATAAAGACAGTCTACAATTTGATAATGGTATTTAGTTTCCATGCAAATATTTGTACAATGAGTGAATTTCAAGGTAATACCACTTATTATGCAATGATGTACTTCATTTTGGCTCAATTTTCTAGTATATAATAGAGACTTTTCTTGAAATAGTATACTTTTCTTTCTATGGTATTAAAATGTGATTTACCACAACGGAGACATATGTTTAGAAAATCAAAATAATGTAAGTAATCTACTTCTTTTTGTGTTCAACTTCCATTTAGCTGTATCACATTATAAAAGCATTTCGAAGACTTTATCATGAATTGGCTACCTAAACCCTTAGGGCAGATTAGTCGGATTTGTTTGTTTCTTTGTTTTTATGTCAAAAAATGTTCAAACTACAGATATTATTTGAAGAGGGTCCAGTACAGCAGGCTAAGAATTCTAATTTTATATAATGTGATAAAGAAAGCAGTCTGATTTATATCAAGAGATAGGATTTATACAATTGCTTATTGAGGCTTAAGCCTGCAAAATTGTTAAAACTTCAAGGAAAAGTTTTTCAGAAGTGAAAATAAAGTCAAGATTGATGTATTGCACTAAGAATCATTGTAGCTATACCCCAAGGACTTTCGTTACTTCCATGGCATTGAAGTTTTATTAACTATTATCAGTTTCTGTTCATCAAGAATTTTTAAAAAGACACTGTCATCTACAGTAAATAGCTGTAGATGCATTTTGTCACTATGGAGTGTCTGATTGAAAATAATTCACCCATATTTTTATTCTCTTTTGCAGTTTTCATATCACAATGATAAATTAATTTGCTGTTATTGTAAATTGAGAGCTCAGAGTGCATATTAATTTAATTATTAACCCTTTGCAACCAGTCAGACTGTTTCCATTATTTTCATCCTTAGACTGCGTTTTTACAGATATTTCCTGAACATGTATTTCTATTTTACTTTGAAACAAAGGTAAAGTGTGTAGAATCAGTAAGATATTTTTTGAAGATTTATTTTATTTATGCATACAAGAGCTGGGATGTAGGTCAGAGTTACAGGGCCAGGGATTGTAAAAGGACTCACCAGAAACAGAGTGGGGGGCAGAACAGGTGGATCTACTCAAATACAATACAGAGGGGTGCAACAGGGAGACAGGAGAGGAATGCCATGATTTTTGGGTCTGCTCCCTGGCAGGGGTTCAAACTCATATCTCATACTTGCCTGGCAAGTAGCTTGAAAGTGCGGAGTCTTTAACCCCTGCACCTTTATGGAGGCACTTAAATATTTTTAATGGTGAAGTAATTTACAAAGGAAATCATAAAAAAATCTTAATGTCTTCTGTGAGATTATAAGCTCTTAATCTCAACTGAATGCCAGATCTTCTGTGTATATTTTAATTGAGATTGATATTTTATAAATGGAAGTGATATTGGGTGCTACTGGGACAAAGAATTACCCTAAAGCTGGAAAATAAATTACCATATTGCCCTTCAAAAATATTATTAGCTATTTTATGCTCGGTTATAAAATTAGAAAATAATTTTAATCAACAAATTGGTCTATACTGAATGTTTCAATATATTAGCCCATTTAATGAATAATAAAATTATATTTTTAATTAAGTTTTTATTCCTTTATGAATTAACATTTCTAAGTTCCTATTATTTGCAACTGTTTAAAAATGTTATCTTTTCATATTGAGTTTTATTTTTTTAATTATTGAGATAATATTGGTTTACAACATTGTGTAAATAGTTTCCTATCTCCTGAGTTGTAAATCACCATACCATACCCACTGCCAAAGCACCCCTATCTTTATGCTGTGTCATTGGACACCCCACCCTGCTTTGTTCCCACTCACCCACCTCTCCAGTACCTCAGTGATTCTTCATTAGTATGTAACTAAACTTACAGTGAATATGTATTTGTGAACATATATAGTATTTTCTTCTGATATAAAATTTTAGTTTACCAAATTTGAATTTTCATCTTTGAAGCACAGAAATATTATTAATACCATAGTAAGTTGATCAGTGACTAAAAGTTAAAATTAATGCTATAATAATGAAAAATAGCTGAAACAGTTATTTTATCTAATGAAAGTTATAATTACATTTCTAAACCTAAGTAACAGACATAAAAACCATCCATATTGAATTTATTTTTTATTAAAGATTTATTTATTTACACGTACCAAGAGCTGGGGTACAGGTTAACGTTGAACGCGGTGAGATGATTCACCAGAGGCAGAGTAGAACAGGGAGCAGAACAGGTAGGTTGACAGGAATACACTGCTGACAGAAGCAGCAAGTGAGGTAGGAGAGGTGTATTGCACCATGGGGTCCCCTCCCTAGCAAGGGATCGAACTTGCGCTGTTGTGCCTCGGAAGCTTGACAGTTCAGTGCTCAACCCACTGTTGGCAGGCCCTTATAATGAATTTAAATTCCATTCATAATTTCAAGGTTTGGGATTTATCCACAGTGAACGCTGAGCATTTTTGAGAATGCTCAAGTATTTTTGGAAATTGAAGGACGTTTAGAAAATTCAATTTGTCGATATATAAGATTTTTTTTTCTCAATTTCAATATCACCATCTAAACTTAGCTCTTAGCTCAGCTGATATTTCAATCAAATGTATTTTATTTGGTAAATGATGTATAGTATACCTTTTTGTGAATACAGCAAACTATTATACATTTGAAATCTCTTGGGTTATTTCAGATTTCAGCCATTACAAATACTGCTTCTCCATACATTCTAATACATGCATTTTGGTGAATATATATATTCATTATAATTAGGTATATAAGTAGTAACAAAATTACTATGTGATATATTCTATAGCTAAGGAGATATAATAAAGAATTATCAAAGTATCATAAAATATAAAGTATTAAAATAAAATATTATCAAAAGTGATTTTATCAATTTAAGTTTCTAGAAAACAATGTATGTGAACTGCAGTTGCTCTACAATCTCACCAATCGTTATTAACTAAAAAACTGATTTTTATCAGTATCATGATTATAGTCGTATATAATGATGGATTGAATTTTAATTCTTCTGAACTTGAAGTGCTAAACACCTTTCATATTTTTAATATTCTCTACAACATTATGTAGGGATATATCCCTTATCCATTTCTGATAAGGTTATGACTATGATATAAAACAATAAGTTTCTAAAACTTGTTACTTTTTATTGCAAGTATATCAAATTGAAAGAGCATCAGCAAAGTAAATGGTCACTTGATAATATTTGACCAAGTGAAATTATTGGTTTATTCTGTTTAAAGGAATCATTAGTAGTTTTTTCTATAAATAAATGCATTACTATTATGACAGATACTTAGGGTTCATGAAAATACTTATTATCTCAATTCAGAAATGCCAAACAAACCTCCTTTTCTAATGTTTTCCATTTCTATCTAGCATGTCCATCTAAACCTTATATCTGTTTAATATCCTATACTTCCACTAATGCACAATACTAAAATGCAATTTTACTTTTTTCACCATTTTACAATTTCATTTTGTGTGTGTATAGAACATAATGAACATATCCATTATCTCTTCTATAACACTTAAAATGTTTGAGATTTTCAGCCAAACATGTATTTTTTATCTTTATTACCTGACAGTGATTAATCTTTTGTTAATCACATTTACATAAAATGGTTAAATTTTTATTTTTTTCAATTTGGGAATAAACATTATTTATGATTGGATAATGGAAGGGTAAAGCGTGGTGTCTATCCAGTTGAGTTCAAAATTTTGTTGGTAACACAAACAGACACACCTAAGAAGGCTACTGTAGTAACATATATAAACTTAACGGGGTAGAAACAATATATGAGGCTAAGAAAATTATAGGAGAGGGCTAAATATTTTTCCACCTATAGCTCTGTGATTTCTGATGAGCTACAAAATTCATGGTCTTGCATCTGTTGCCCTTGTGTTATAAGAGAGCTTTTTGTTTTGAATCCATAAATTTTATCAAAAGTCTTGTTATTTTTCTAAATATAATAAAATTGAAGCAAGCTCACATTACTTTTATATTTTAGGGACTCAAAAATCCACAGAGGTTGCTTTTCTAAAGTCTTTTAAAAGTTCAATATTGCATTCATTACTTAGTTATCAAGTCAAAGTATACCAGATTCAAGATCACTACTGTGAATGGATTAATACATAGATAATTTAATAAGTACAGTATATTTCAATAATAAATATTGGCTTTCCTGATAAACTCACTGAATTAATGTCCAACTATTGAAATTCATAGAAATGTTCATTGAAATTATTATTTTACCAAGTAATAAATGTCTTCTTTTTACATATCTTGGATATGATGATGTGCTTTATCTGTTGTTAATTATATAAACCCTAAAAGCAATTTATTTCTAAACTATATACAGTTGTAAACTAATGTTACCTTAATAAAAAATAAAAATAAATACAAGGCCTTTCCAAGACAAGAATCATTATTTTCAACTAAACGAGTATTACAGTATAATTGACTAAATACCAGGGATTAGTCCTTAATAAATGACTTCTATAATGTAAAATTTATTTTTAATTTCTAAAAATGTTATAGGAAAGAAAATAGAAATATAAAGATAACTTCAACATCAAAACTTCTCTTATGAAAACTTTGACAAATTTTCACACTATATAGTTTTGAGAGTGCTTCGAGATAAAAATTGTGAAAATGACCTTTACTTTTATGCTTTTATTTTCTTGATATGCTAGCTTGGATCATCATTTTATGCACTATTTATACTCCTTTTTATGGGAAAGCTGACCTTTACTGGAATCTAGATATGAACAGAATACAAATGTGCAGGCATATTTTTATGAGCTGGAAAAATCAAATGGTTGATAAACAGATGAGGAGAGTATCTGTGAAAGATGCCATATATAGTGTATATTTCAGGCCAGGGCTTATAAAAACCAATTATAGCTTTGTCGCTCTCTAGATTGTTTTATCAGTACTTAAAAAGGAAAGATAACGAGACAAGTCCCAACATGAAATACATTTAATCAGATAAATCTAAAATGTGTTATACATATGAACAAATATTATCATATATATCTTCTTTATTTTAAAAAAAATGACATTGATTAAAATGTGAGCATTTTCAGTGATTTAAAAGTCAATTATCTATTTTGTACTAAATTATTTTCTTCCTTGTTATAAAAGTTGTAACTGGCATATAACATTGTCTTTAAGGTGTACAATATAATATATGTATATGTTGCAAATTATTAATACAGTAAGTTGAGTCAATATCCCTTAACTCAGGTAGTTACAGTTATTTCTCTTCTGAGATTTTTAAAGATATTTTCTCCTAAAATGTTTGAAATATACAAGTACTGCTACTTCTAGTCACCATGCTGTACTTTTTATCCCTGGATCTTAACTTTTAACTAGATATTTGTAACTTTATGTGCTTTCTAAAACTCTGTTCTACATCTCTGAGATTTAATTTTTTTTTTTAAGATTCTACATGCAAGTGAGGTAACATAGCATTTTTCTTTCTCTCTCTTACTAATTCACTTTAAAATCCTGTGTTTTAACATCCTATTTTAAGCTGATTACGTATTAACTTTAAGCACATTCCTAAACTTCACTTTTTTTATTCCCACCTTCCATGATTTATATTTCTGATGTTTCATTCCAGAGCTTTATATTTTATGTATTCCTTGGATTATTATTATAGCTTTAGTTAATTCAGTTTCGTTAATACTTTTGAAGACCCTCATTCTTGTTTTATAAATGATTCTTTTTTTTTTCCAAGAAAAAAGTTAATGTATCATTTGTTTTCAGTTTCAAGAAGTCCCTTAATATTTTTTGCAAACACTAATTTAGTGGTGATGAAATCCTTTAACCTTTCTGATCTGGGAAGTTCTTTTTTGTCTTTTTTTTTAATATGGGAAATCCATATTTTCTGATTCAGTTCTCAACGTTAATGTTTCAGATCAAGAACCCTTGGTTGTGTATGTTCTTTTTCCTTTCACTCTTTGAGTATGTTATTCTACTCTCCATCAGCCTATAAAATTTGATCAAAAAACCTACTGATGCCCCACCCATGAGTTTCCTCAATGCTTTTTTAGATCCCGTTTTTATTTTAAGCTTTTTGTAATTTTCATTAAAATGTGTTTTGATGTGGGCCTCTTTAGATTCATCCTGTTTACTTGCAACTGTCTAGAATTTTTTTTATCTGGGTGCCTGCTTTCTTTGCCATTTTTAGAATTTTTTAGCCTTTATTTATTTCTCCTGTCCTATCTTTTTCTTCTTCTGGGACATATACAGTATGAATATCATTTGTCTGCCTGGTGGTGTATCACAGGTCCCATAAATGTCTGTTTACTTTTTAAATTTTTATTTTTACTTTGCTATTATCTGGATAACTATCTTTTTAGTTTCCAGCTCATTTGTCTACTCCTTTGCTTTATTCAGCAAATAATTTGCTATTATTCAGCTCTTAGACTCCTCAGCTACATATTTCAATTTTGTTATTATATCCTTCAGATAGTTTACTTCTGGGATTTTTCTTGAAGTTTCTAGTTTATATTTTTCCTGAGTTTAGTGGCATTTTTTTTTTATAACCATAGCTTTGTTTTTGTTTTTTTTTATGTTTTTTACAATTTAAAAGGACAGCTTTGTTAGGAAAAGGAGAAAGAAAAAAGAAACACCTGAATACACACAAGTGGACAGAGCTGCTGCTGCTTTGGAAAGAGAAAGGTTCATGAAAGACGCACCTGCATAGTCACAGGCAGGAGAGCTGTCTTTTACCATTAGTTCAAACTCTTTATCAGGTAGTTTGCTTCCCTTTATTTCTTTAAGGTCTTTTCTGGGATGCCATCTTTCTCTTTAGCTTTGGACATGTTTCCCTTCTTCTGTTTTTCTTAATTCTTTGTGGTTGCTTCCATGTATTTATCAACTCTATAACTTTGTTTGGTGTAGATCTTTGTAGGTATGATCTTGTGCAGATGCCGTCCTATGAATTCCAGGAGCACTGTTTCAGAGTCACACGAGAGGATAGACACACTAGAGGTTTATCTCCTGTACTATCTGTGTCCCATCCCATGTTATGTTAGTATGACATGACAGTGGAACTGTTGGCCTGGCCCAGATATAGACAATGGATAGGCATACAGGAGGTATGCAACTGGCTGAGTGTATTATAGACCCCTTGCATGCACAGAATACAGTTGTGTTTTAGATGGGTGTAGGTGCCAGTCCATCCCAGCCATACATGTGCAGGTATCGGGTGTGTCATTGACTCAATGCGGTGTTAAGTGCCAGGTATCTGGGAGGCAATGGCATGAGGTAGTTCTCAGATCTGGATATTGATATATTATTACATCATGGACTGGAGTGGAGCTCTCAGCAGGGCTTGTCCTCCATCTTTGGTGCTTAGAAGAAGTTCTAAGAGGTAATGAAATTTTTAAAAGTTGCATGAAGTCACAAGATGGTGCCTGCCAATGTTTCCAATCTAGGTATCATTCTTACTTTCCTCTCTTTCAAGGCAAATGCTGCAAAGCTTGATAAATGGGATTTTAGAAGATGCTGCTGCACTGCTCAGATGTGTCCATAAATGGGTTCTCTATCCCCATATTATTAGATTTGCGTGGTGTTTTCCTCATTACACATCATTGTTAGGACTTCAGAAGCTAGAATTTGATGTGTAAAATTGAAAGGTTGGGTTGCTTTCTTGATTTCTAGGGAAAATTTCCTCATCTTTTGACTCCCTCTCAAATGGTAAACTCCACAAGTGGAGTGGGGATCTTTCTTTATAAGACATTATCTCTGACTTCCCTACTGATCTCACTGTAATTCTTTTAGCTTTGTTATTTTGTCTCTATCCATGTTTCACTTATGTGTATAATAAGTATTTGTGTGTGTATATATGTATATACATATATAATTTATACTAGCATATACAGGGTGTGTATATGTATGCACTTAATTTTATGATCAAAATTGTATCCTTTGATTAATGTTTTCAATATGTGAATTTCTCTTAAAAGAAACTTCTCTTTTTAAGTTCTTATTATTTTTTATTACATTTCAGATAGTTCTGTCTACTGTTTGGTGAATGCATTTCTCTGAATATTTAGTTTTACTCAGTTATTTGTTATTTGCACATCTTTCCATCTGATGATTCTATCCAAAAATTACTGACTGAACAAATAGTAAAATTAGTTGTCATTTACACAGTTATGGAATATCTTCAAAAGTGTTGATGAGGAAAAATAAACCAGTAAACTCTGTCCTTTGTTCAGTAGCACAGACTGTTCTCTAAATTTCAAAAAACTATTATAGTCATAGGAACTTAGAAGTGAGTTCAGTTGACAGTTCAATAAAAATCTGTCCCATTTAAAAAAATAAACACTTTTATTTTTCAGTTTGATTTGGTATTCAAGTTCTTGAACTGTAATCATGCTTTTTTTTTTTTTTCTTACCTACATTTTTTTTTTCTCTTTACAATTCTGGAAATGGTTTATTTTTTTTTTTTAAGATTTATTTATTTATGCACACAAGAGCTGGGGTATAGGCCAGAGGAGTTGGCAGTGAGAGGATGCACCAGAGACAGAGTGAGGAGCAGAACAGGCAGACTGACTGAAATACACTGCTGAGGGGAGCAGTGGGTGAGGCAGGAGAGGTCTGCTGCCTGTGCCTTGTGGGTCACCTTCCAGGCCAGTGGCAGGGATCGAACGCGTGCTGCAGTGGCTATGGTCTGCTTCATTAGTGTAGTGCTTAACCCACTGTGCCACCAGGGAGGCCCCTGGAAATAGTTTATTAAAACACCCATTACTCTCTTTAAAATCCCTTAAACCTTAAAACAATGAAAGGACTGTAGACTCTGATGTCTTACTGCATGAATGGAGTTCTTCTAATTAGTTTAATCCGACAATCCTTACTCAGAATCTCTTTAAAGCATGCTAAGTAAATAGAGCTCTGAATAACCAGAACTTAGTAAAGTCTGTATGTGAATGGCTATTGCATGTGTTTCTATATTCCTACATAGACTTCAAGGTTGGACAGATAAATTAAATCTTCAATAACAATATATGCATGATCTATAAATACATATCTCATCATTTTCCATAACATTATCAAAACCAAATGGATAGCTATATGAAGAAATTAACAATAAGAAAAAGAAGGCAATAAAAGCTTCCTTAGGGAAAGGCAGGTAGTGTAAAATATAGAGATGAATCAAACAATTTATAAATTATAAATTGCCATTGAGAGCAGTATTTATTATATATAACTGACCAAGAAGAAAAAATAAAAACAACAAACTCATAACTAGACCAGTGCTTGACTCCACTAAACTACACTTGTTGCTATTACATTTAACAGTATTAAAAGAAATCTGGGCTTAAAACTTCCACTCTGTTCTTTTAAACAGTATTCCTCCCCCCTCCATAATATACTGTTATCTTTAATATACAGAAGTTTGTAGTGATCTTTTAAATTTTTCCTTTGGAAATGTTTTAGAGAAAATGTTCAACATTAAAAGATTTTTACCTCTCTGGCTTTGAAAGTTATAGAAATATTTTATGTCCTGTACAGAGTTTTACTAGGCTAAAATGTTCTTTATACAGGGGTTTATATGCTTGCCACCAAATCTTAATATTTTGAGTGATATGAGTAAATGTATGTTAGTGGATTTGATAAAAAAAAATGACAACATTTGACAGTCATTGCATCTCATACTGAAGATATCTGCCTATCATTCAGGATTTTTACATTGTGCTAAAAATGGAGGTTTATGGTGTGGGTATAATTCATCCATAATAAACACTTAAATCTAAATGTGTGTCTATAATTAGCCATGTAGTATAGATGGTTTTCATTGTAAAATTAAACAAAAAATAATAAAAAAGCAATGTAGAATTTTGGCATTTTTGAAGGAGTATTAAAATGTGTTTTAGATTCACGTCGAATATTGTATAAGGTTACACTTATTCAGACAGAAAAAAAGCTTTGATTAAAAAACATAGTACTTATTCCTTGGGCTGTGATTACATTGTGAAACATGCTGTCATAATTTAAAATGAAGGTCTTGGTGCTCAGCCGCAACAGAGAATTATTAATTGCAAAGCCTTTGCATTTCTGCCCTGTCAGTCAGCACAAGTCACAAGTCAACCAGCTGGTTAACATAAAAATCGAGGTCAGAGAGAAAAATAATTTCTACTTAACCATAGATAAATTATTTCTGTGTAGTGGAAAATCATTACTGAATATTCTTATAAGACTAAAAGTCACTTTGAATATGCATACCAGTCACCAATTTTACTTCCTAGAATTTTGTTAGTTTTCAACTGCTTATTCTTTGAATATGCTTTTTTTGAACCATGTTCAATTTCCTGTGCATCATTGTGTGCTTTCTTTTTTCATTGCTATAACATTGTTTATGTCATTTTTGTGTGTTTTAGAGGTATAGGTTCTCCCATTTT
This sequence comes from Galemys pyrenaicus, assembly GCA_019455555.1. Lineage (NCBI taxonomy): Eukaryota > Metazoa > Chordata > Mammalia > Eulipotyphla > Talpidae > Galemys > Galemys pyrenaicus. The sequence goes on from JAGFMF010011791.1 coordinate 8,129,436, forward strand.
GGGTAGTGGTGCTATCCCATGCTCATCATCAAAACACCCATAGTCCATCACCCTATTCCATTGTGCTCCCTCTGTTTTTTATTCTCACCCCTCTTCTTTTCTCTATTCCTCTGGTAGCCTAAGTTCTGTCATCAGATTTCTAGGCTTTATTGTTAGTTTGGCTTTTTCGGTCCTCCCTACTTTCCTTCCTCCCTCCCTCCCTCCTTTCTTTCTTCATTCCTTTCTCCTTTTTTCTTCTTTCCACATATAAGCAACAGTATCTAATACTTACCTTGTTCCTTATAACTTAACTCACATAGCATAACCCCCTCTAGTTCTATCAAAATGTTGTTGCAAATGACAAAAGTTTATCTTTATTGAAAGCAGAGTAGTGTTCTTCTGTAGTATTCATATGATCCTGATTTCATCCTGATCTATTCATCTGTATTTGAGCACTTACATTTCTATCACTTAACTAAAGTGAACAGTGCAATGAATACAGCAGTGCAATCTCATCTTGAATTAGTGCATTTGTAATCTTTGGGTAGAAAATTGGGAGTGGAAATGCTGTTTAATATGATAGATCCATTTGTGACAAGTTCTTTTATAGATTTATATATTTATGCAAACAAGAACAGGGGTACAGGCCAGAGGTGCAGGGTGGTAATAGGAGTCACCAGAGACAAAGTGGGGAACAGAACAGTCAGATTTACTGAAATACACTGCTGAGGGGAGCAGCAGGTGAGACAGGAGAGGTATGCTGCACCATGTGGGTCACATTCCTGGCTCGGGATCAAACTCATCCTGAACTGGCTGTGGATAGCATCATAGTGTAGTGCTTAACCCCTTTTGACACCAGGGAGGCCCCATTTTTGATCTTTTGAGAAAACTCCAGATTGTTTTCTTTAGGATCTGAACTAGTCTATCTCACCAAAAATGTAAGAAATTTTCTTTTTCTCAACATTTTTGTGAACCCTTGTTATTTTTGGTCTTTTTGAAATTGTCCATTTCCGTAAGAGTGAGATGGTATCTCATCATGGTTTTTGATTTGCAATTCCTTGAAAATAATTAAGAATATATTTTTTCATGATCCTGTTGGCAATCTGTATGGTTTCTTTGCAAAGTCCCTATTGAATTCTGTCCTTTTGTTTATTTTATTTTTGTTGAGTTGTGTGAGTTTTTTTGTAGCATTTGGATATCAGCCCCTTATAAGATATATGGTATGCAAATTTTTTTCCTCTGCACTAGTGTGCATAGTGACTACTTATGTGACTGTTTCTTCTGCTGAGCAGAAAATTTGGTAAAGGTAAATATGATGCAGATGCTTTGTGAGAAACCCTAGGAGGGCATCTTATTATAGGATTTTAATAATCTAGAAACAGACAGTTCTTCTAAGCCATACCTGGATTCCAGAACTGCAGAAATTGTGTATAATCAGTATACAGTGTTCATTTCTTATTTATCAATGGCTTACTAATGAGGACTTTAACAGTATTTAGTAATTATATGAAAGGAAAAGCTCTTAATTTAAAATTTATTATAAAAGTTTTGTACATTCCCATTCAGGGTTAAATTGTGGGTCAAGTATACTTTAAGTGTTATCTTACATTTATTATATTTTTTTGAGTTTTTAATATGTGAGTAATTCTGTTAAATACTATTGATTATATAAATTGACATCACACCTAAGTCTAAGGTGAAAGTATTAAAGCATTTGATTATCTTGTTTTTTACGATGATCACATTATTAACAAAAAAGAACAGTGTGTTTTCTGTCTCCAAACTTTATAACCTAGTTTTATTTTGTCTTTATAGCACTGACTGGATTTTTTATCATTGTATTTAGCAGAAGCATTGATACTGTGCAGTCTTGGCTAGAATCCAATCATAAAATAAGCATAACTGTAATTTATCCATTAATTATAATATCCACTGAGTATAATCCCAGTATTCTTAATGAATGAATTTTAGTATATGTTTGGTATATTTGCTACAGGAAGAAGTTAGTGTAATATACTGTTTTAATTGTAAATTTCAATCCATTCATAGCTTCAGTTTTATTATACTGAGTTTTATATGTTTTCTTTGAATTGTCATTCATTTCTAAATATATTTTTAGTACTCATGTTGTGCTTGATCTTTTTGGATATCTACTGTCAAGTGTGCTTGATTTCCAAATATATTTTATAAGAAAACACCACATTGTTTATATCTTTGAATTGTTAAGAATTTTGATCAAATAGGAAGTACCATAAGTGCATTTTCTGTTAATTTACATGTAATGAACAGTTATATTTAGTGCTGTGATGTAACTCAAAATACTGGTTTTAAAACATTTATAAAAAGTAAATTCTTAGAAAGTACTTAAGATCTTAAGATAAACATTTTTTGATTGTGTGACCTATTTTCATAAAGTTCCTATTTTTCCCCTTAAATTGTAAAATAAACTCAAAGGCTAGATGTTCATATTTTCAGCTTCTGTTTTGTGAACCTCTATTTGGAGTCTCAAAATGTTGCAGTTTGGTAACTGTTTCTTCCATTCTTTGTTTTTCACATGACCTAAAGCTCTGAGGTTTACGAGCTTTGTGAGCCAACTATATTAATGAAGTGGAGGTCAGAAATTAACACAAGTATTAAAGGTGTGTGAATAGAGTGGCCTTAAATATTCTCATTTTCTGTCAAGTGACTGTGTTGTTGGCAGCCTCAAATGAAACATCAACTCTTAAGTTATTACTGGGATTCACAGGACAGAGACACTTTCTGACATTCCTGAATATTGGATTGTTTAGCCTTACTGCTGAGATTTTGCAATTTATGGTAAAAACTATGCTGCCAGTCACCATTGCTTTAATTCAAGAATGGCAATGGGTTTTTAGAATTTCTTTCCTTAGTGTTTCCTTAGTGAATTTTTAAAGTGTGGAGGAAAAAAAAGAAGACTTCAACCTACAACCTAGAATTCTATCTTCAAAGAAATAGGAAGCAAATAAAGTTGACCACTTAACAGAAAGGCTAAAATAATCCCAACACCCGGTAGCGGATCCACTAGAATAAAAATAAACTGTACTTGAAAGAGTGTTTGGCAAGTCTACTCCATTTTAAGAGAAATGGAAAAGAAAAATCCTCCATGTGCAATAACATTTATAGAAGGTATATTTATACTGGCCCAATTTATACTGGTGCAGGGTACCACCAATAGGAGAATAGATAAACTGTAATTTTTCATATGTTAATATTCAGTAAGCTGGGGGAGACACCAATTTTCTCAAGTAACAAAAATAAAAACAAAATAATTTTTAAAAAGCTTCACAGATATACAGCTCCCTAAGTTTGTGTCATTTACAACTGTTCTTACCTTTGTTTATGGAAGCCTGCACACCATATTCTTCACGCCAGGATGGCCTGCTCTTTTGAGAAAAGATTTCAGTTTCAGTCTGGGAGAGAAGGAGTCAAACAGCAAGATGTGAGAAATTGTTAACCTCCAGCTAACAAATGAGCTTTTGTTATTAAAGACCTAAGATAGAACTGGGGGAAGGAAAAGAAGCCAAATGTATTTGATGACACCATGTCAGTGAACAGAATGATTGGAAAGTAAAAAAACAAATGCAAATGTCTCAGTACTACAAATAGTTTCTTGGGATCTAAGTACCAAAACAGTAAAAGCAAATATCTAAAATTTGGCCAGTTCTTGAGATTTAAAAAACATTTGTTTTTTACTTGAATATTGTATTAGTCTACAAAATATCTGTACAACTCAGTGGGTGGTTTAAACAGCAGAAAGTTTTTGTCGCAGATCTGGAGACCAGGAAGTTCAAGAGCAAGGTGGCAGTCAATTGGGTTCCTGGTGAGGGTTCACTGATTTGCAGATGACTGTTGACCCCCCACTGTTTCTTCACCTGGAGGAAGGAGAGAGCTCTGGTGTCATTTCCACCCCCATAAGGTCACCAGTGCTTTTGTGTTAAGGCCTCACATACATGGTCTCATCTAACATTGATCACCTCAATAGGCCCTTTGTCCAATATATTATGCAGAGGGTTATGACTTCAGCATATGAATTTTAAGGGACACAGTTCAGTCCATTTTACATTAAATGCAATATTTTATTTTGACTTTATTATTATTATAAATCCTTTTAAAACTAGTGTTATTGGTTCTTTCTACCTTCTTTAGTATTCTGATTAATTATTGTTATCTGGTCTTCCTTTTAATGTGGGATTAATTAAGGCCATTTTGATTCTTTAAACAAACCATTAATTTATGACAGGTGCTAAAATATGCAATTGATCTAAAAATAGTTACATGTGTACAGCATTCATTTTGTAAGTTAAGAAAGTTCCTAGCACCTTAATCTGATTCAGTTTTAGTGAGATACAAAAACATATTTTCAAAGAGCTGATATTCTGAACACAAAAGTCCATATTTCATCACTAAAATCTCAGTTGCTTACAAAACTGCTAGTATTTACCTTTGCTAAAGAATCTTCATTAAAGTGGCTTCTCCTAAGTTGGGCTGGGCTTACTTCATGTTTTTGCTTTGCTCATGTGCTGGCTGTCAGCTGAAAAGTGCTAAGATTCGTTTGTGATAAAATGGAATGTGATTCACTTGTCTCTGTTCCATATGGTCGCACATGTTCCAGCAGACTAGCCGGTGTTGTTATTTTTTCCAGTGACAAAAATATGGAAGCCCTTTTTTAAGACAATGCTTAAGTTACATTTACCCTGACCCACTGAACAAAGCATCAGAGAACAGAGCTAAGAAACAGAGAAAGGACTGAAGTTTCAGAAAAAAGGGTTAGTTACTTAGAAGCCATTTACTGGTACAATTAATATAACCATTTTATCAGAGGAACTACTTCTATAAACCTAAATTTGGGGTTTTAATTTTATTAGCATCAATTGCTTTCTAAAGGAATAAATACTTAAGTTATCATTTTCTTTATTAATCATAGGAAGTTCTAATAGTTAAAATATAAGTAAAGTCAACTAAAGGAACATATGTTGTACATTTATTTTTTTATTAAGGTATAATTGATATATAGCATTGCTTAGTTTCAAGTGTGTAACACAGTGATTTGATTTTGGTATAACAGAAACAAGCACCAGAGTAAGTCTTGTTACTCTCTACCATTATACATAACTAATTTTTTTTCTTGTGATGAGATCTTTAAAATCTTAAATTCTAATGTTTTCAAAATCAGCAATCTTTATATTTTAAAGCAGATTTATATTAATAGGAAAAAATGAGTAGAAAATGCAAAGTATTCCTTCTCAAATACTTCCTATTCCTTTACCCTAAGATTGTTCCATTTTTAACATAGTGTTTTGTTATGGTACATTTGTAGGAAGTGATGAATTAGCACTGATATATTATTGGTATCCTAAATCTGTACTTAAACTACGGTTCACTCTGTTTCCCAGCACCAGAGACTCTGCCAAAAACATAATGTCATTTATCTAATACAGAAAATCGTACAGACGATTTTCATTGCCCCCAAAATCTCCTGGGCACCACTTACTCCTCTTTTCTCTCTCAACCAACTCCTTCCAACCACTGCTAATTGTTTTGTATCTATTGTTTTGCCTTTCCCAGGATGTCATATAATAGGACTCCTATATGTGTAGCCTTTTCAGACTGGCTTCTTTCATTTAAATGCATGCATTTAAGATTCTTGCGAGTCTTTTTGTGTGGTTTGATAGTTCATTTATTCTATTGTTTGAATCATATTCTACTACATATCTCTGCCATAGATTGTTTACACATTCAAACCACTGAAGGACATTGTAGCTGCTTTCAGTTTTGACAAGTCTGAGCAAAGTTGATATAAATATTCATGTGCAATTTTATGTATGGACATCAATTTTATGCTCATTTGAGTAAACACCTAGGAATATGATTGGTGAATCATATGGTACAAATATATTTAATTTTTTAAGAACTGCCAAACAGTCTTCCAAAATGACTGTACTATTTTGCATTCCCACCAACAATAAATGAGTTCCTGTAATTCCTTACCATCATTTGATATCACCATTGGTTTGGATTTTGACCATTTTTAGTAGGTATATAGGGATATCTCATTATTGTATATGCTAATACTTTAAAATATCATATTTTCAAATGATGATTAGTTTATCTTTTAGAAATAGAGATACTGGTCCCTCAGTGTCTTGCTCTTCTTGTTAAATCATGTTAACTCTACCTGAAAGCTGTAGATAATATAAAACTCCCAGTTTATGGAGTGTAAGGAGTATGAATCTGGATCATTTTGAAATCAGCACAACCTTTCTTCCTATATAACATTTGTCATAATGCCTTATGAATACTCAGTCGTTATTTCATATAATAGATATGGATGCCATGCCAGACATGTTTCGGTCACTATCCAAGTTACTGAAAAAACAAAGAAATTAAAATAGAACAAAAACAAAGCTGTAAAAGTAAGTCTTTGAAACTGACAGGCCAATTCTTACCTGCATAGCTGCAAAAATATAAGAAAATTATTTTATCTTTAGAGGAGTTTGCCTAACATATATATGATCATGGGAAAGAAGTAATAAAATTGTAAAATTACCTCTTTCTCATAAAAGATCCAACTAGATAGATCTAAATAAATCTAAATTAATCAATAGTTGCTATCAATTCACTAGAATGAATTTTCTTTTTCACAAACTTATGTGCTGCACATAACTAGATATTTATAAAAATCAATATTTATTTTTAATGAATCTGAGCATAATAGCATCAGTATATCATTTTAAAATACCCCAGTATAAGCAGTGCTGACAACTAAGAAAATCGACAAAACTTTATCAAAGAACTACATGATACATAATTGAATTTTTTGTAATGAATTATTGGGATGCTAAATAAAAAATACCTTTAAAACGGTGCATATTCTTATTAAACTCAGGATTTTGAATTAAGTCAAAACTCTATTTTCTGTTCAACCTTACTGTCTTAACCTTAAAAACATAAATTCATAGCATGTACCAAAATTATGAAACAAGAATTATGTGAACATCTTTTCAATACTATGTATCATTATACATTTTAAAACAGGGATTTTCAAACTGTGGATTACAGTTGTGTTTTCCATAACATAATGAGTTTAATGGGTTGTGTTTTGTATATAAAAAATAGAATAAAATATCCAACAATAAAATTGAGAAAAATGGAAAAAAATATGAGTGCTCTTTTAGTTTATTGTTCTTTAACAATTTATGATATACAACATATTTTTTAACTATAGATATAAACAAAAATGGAAGGCCAGTGCTTAATAGTTACCACAAATAGACTGGTGATGAGCTATTAACAATGTAGGATAGCCATTCGTATCCCTCATTTGAGACTATTTGAGGATATAGGTCAATTATATTAGCATCATTTGATTATGAATGATTTCCCTATTTATTTGCTGAGATATTTTAGAGAAATATTAGGGAATTTTTACAGAATTGGTTGAGTAGTTAACATTAAATAAAATAAACCAGAAAACACAATCATCAAGTATAAGGAGAAAGCAATGTATAAAAACTAAATAATGCAATAAAGTAGTAAAACATTAAACATTAAGTGAAAATCATGATTGACCATATGTAGAATGTCAGTGTTATTTAAAATTAGCATTGAAAATGGAACAGGGCTTAATTTCTTCCCAGTTGTTTCAGAAATGTTTTAAATCATGCCGCACATTCAATAAATAATGTAAAAGTGACTATCAAGAAGGCATATTGTAACACAAATTCACACAGAAATGTGTATAAATGCATTTTATACTCAATATGAGTATAAAATTTAGACCATGATTAAAGTCTCACTTTCTTCCTTACTTGCACCTGGACTCACATTTTTGGTAAAACCACTCCACTTATGTCAATATAAGTTAAGGCATATCAAGTCCATTTAAAAGCCATTTACTTATCAGTTAACTAATCCAACAACATATTTGTGTCTGAAAGATATGAAGGACTATTCTGGGACAGACCTTTGTTAAACTATGAAGTGTGGGTCAAAGCCATCACCCAGCTTTTCTTTTATATACATATATATACATCTATATATATATAGTTTTCTTTGAACACAGTCAAACCCATTTCTTATGTATTCTCTATGGAACTGTCTATAATGTAGTATCATAAAATGGAGTAGTTGTGACAGATTACATGTGACAAGCAAAACATAAACATTTCCTGTATAGGATAAATATGTAGACACATGATGTAGAGACTAGGAATAAAATGAGGAATTAAGAATAGGAGGTCTCAGGCCTCCCTGGTGGCGCACAGGGTTGAGAACTGCACTGTGGGACTTCTGCATCCACTGCAGTGCAAGTTCGACCCACAGCAAGGGAGGTAACCCACATGACGCAGAAGACTTCTCCTGCCTTGCCTGCTGCCCCCCTCAGCAGTGTACTTCAGTAGATCTGCATGTTCTGCTCCCCACGCTGTCTCTGATTACTCCTATTACCACCCTGCACCTCTGGCCTGTACCCCTGTTCTTCTAACCTGTACCCCAACTCTTGTATACATACATAAAAAAATCTTTTTTTAAAAAAAAGAATAAGCAGTCTCTGTCTACATAAGAAAACAATCAAATCTTTATCATGCAATGAGATGTGTGTAATGAAGTCACAGTAGGTATATGGAAAATACCAGTTACCAGGGATGATTGCCAAAAAGATCCAATCAAAAGTGAGACCCAGAATTTTGTCTTTAAACCTATTAATGTAAATTATTTATTGTGAAATATTCCTTTTATGGACATGCATTTCCTTTAAAAACGATTAGGGACTTTTTACCATTTTAAGACCAAATATGAAATAGTGTGAGACAATACGTTACCCCAAGAACTTTTACTTTTTTTAGCAATTACACACGTCATTCATTTTGGCTGAAGTGTAAAACTCATTGTATGAATACACTAGATTTTATTCATTTGGCTGAGATACAATATTCAGTATGAGTATTCTACAGTTTGACAGGTGTTTCATTCCAAGTTTTTGGTTTCATGAGATGTTTCCTATCTCCCTGAGTACATATACAATCATTTATTTTGGATATAAACATAGGAGGGCAATCAATATATCAGTTACCGAGTGTACATCTTTATAAATGTTTTTCTCAGAATGACAGTGGGTATTTCAAGAAATAAGCACATTAATTTAGCTACAATATTAAGATAATGAGGTTATGTGTTATCACATAATTCTTTCCATTCTAATAAAATGGTTTTATCATTTGGCACTTGGTCAAAAATAAACAACGACCGATATGATCCCAGTCTTCTTCAGTACTTGCTGATGGATGCTATGAAAAGCAGAACAGTGGCCCCCAACAAAATTGCTGTATCCTAATCTTTAGAATTTGTGCATTTATTAAATTATATGGCAAGGGGCTATGGGGGCTGTAGATGGGACTGAAGTAGCTAATCATCTGACCTTAATATGAGAAGATTTTCCTGAGTTATCTGTAATATATCTGCCTTATCTGCAATTCAAATGTAATCACAGGACCCATTTATATGTGGGAATGCTAGATAAGAGAGTCAGTCAGAATGACACAATATAAGATTGAAGGGACATCAAAGTCTTTGAAGATGAAAGGGAGCTATAAGCCAAGGAATCCAGGCAACCTCTGTGAAGGAAGCACTGTGAAGGAAAGAAAATACAGTGTACTCTAGGATCTTCAGGTATAAATGGAACCTTTACAGCTATTATTTTTACCACAGTAAGATCCATTCCTGCTTTCTGACATTTTAAACTCTAAAATTATAAATATAAATTGTTTAATTTATTAAGTTTGTGGTACATTTTGAAGTAGAAGTCAGAAAGTAATAAATCAGTATATATATTTTTTTATAATTCTATAGTTTTAAGTTTCTCTGTTAGCCAGAATGAATGTTTCTTCAAATATGCATTAGACACATGAGATACTTTCTTACAGAAAACATCTGTTTTATCTATTGTATCCACTTTTCTATTGTTCTTATTATCAAATTGTAAGAATGCATTGGTATTAAAAACAGAAAATATCATCACCAAGTTTATAACTCCTTTCTAAAGTTTCATTCAGTTGTCTTTTTAGTGGTCAATTTAAATATAATAAAATCACCATATATCTGTTTATTAATAATTTAAAACAGCACTTCTCTACCTTGGTATCAACTGCATTTTCTATGTAGATATTTGAAGATATTTTTTAAGGCCACATTAAGTTTTAATTTATTTGATGTTAAAATTAACGTGTCTTATCGCTTCTTGGCCTTTTGGCTTGATTAAGTGTAAAATTAATGTGGTGTTAAATATATATATATATTAAGTATATATATAGAGAGAGACAGCGAGAGATACATATATAGACATATAGAACTAGTTGATGTATATCTGCAGGTAAGGAGAGAGATAGGTATATAATACACATTCAATATACACTTTTCCTTTTTATATACTTATCATTTTCCATAACCCACATATTAAAGAAATAATGATGCAACATGTAACACATTTTATAATATATGGTTGTAGAGAAATCGAATCTTCTTTTTTTTTTTTAAGATTTATTTATGTATGCATACGAGAGCTGGGGTACAGACCAGAGTTGAGCAGGTGAGAGGATTCACCAGACAGAGTGGGGAGTAGAACAGGCAGACTGACTGAAACACACTGCTGAGGGCAGCAGCAGGCAGGGCAAGAGAGATCTGCTACACCATGTAGGTCCCCTCCCTGGCCGGCGGCAGTAGTGGCTGAGGTCTGCTTCATAGTGCGTTGCCTAACCCACTGCGCCACCAGGGAGGCCCGACAAATTGAATCTTCTAATGAATATTTATTATTTTACAGGAAATGTATCTATCGTTGCAACAGTAATGTAACAGTGCTTTCAATTCATATAGCTTTCTAATGTCTTAATACTAGAATATCAAGTCATCACCCCTATTTCTTCCTGTTCAGAAGTCCCATAATTATCCTTGCCTCTTTTCTATTTCATATAATATATTTAAATTTAGATATCAAATTCTGTGTAAATGTGGAATTTTTTATTGAATTTCTATCAAAACTACAGTTAAATTATGATACACTTTGCATCATTATGTTTTGTAAACTACCTACTCATTAACACTGTAGTTTTTAAATGTTTTTAGTCAATTTTTTGTAAATTACTTGTGCATATTTGATCAAAATGATTTTGTGTCCTTGAAATAATTTAATATTTCACATATAAACTTCAATTATCTAACAATAACAATCATTTTTAATTGTTATGAACCCTCATCATAACTTGTAAATATTTTCTTCTACTTAATAAAACATTTAGTTTTACTTACGTGTGTCCCAGTACTAATTGAATAATAGAAAAATATTTTATTGCCCCACAAAATTTTGCAACCTCTCAGTTCCTCAACTGCCTATTTGAAATGCATTTTGCCAGCATTGCAATCCAAATGCCATAGGCCATATCCACAATCTAAATTTTTTGTAAGTTAATGCTACAAGAGATGATAATTGGGAAAAAAATGGGCACAAGTATTAAAGTACATTTAGTTTAATTAATGTGTCTTTCAAAATAACTAAATTTTAAATTTTATAGAGGAGATTATTAGAATTTATTTTTAGGATGCTGACCAGATCTATAGCTTTTATAAAAAATAAGCTTTCTATCTTTAATCACCACAAGTTCAATAATCCATAACTTTTCCATCAGGTTTATAATGGTTCATAATCCATCTTCCTCTACACGAACTTTGGCTATTTAACTAGTATTTCTTGTCTGAGTTACTGCTAGTCAGTCTCTTAAATGACTGAATATCTATGAATTAACATGATATTAACATTTACATGAATTAACTTTAAGAGATTAAATAGGGACATAATATTTGCTATTAGTGAAATAATTTTTATGAATTAATTTTCACATCTATTATGGCAATGTGACTCCTCATATCAAGAGAAAATGTCATTATGATATTTCATTCAGCCATACAGTGATGATAAAATCAAAGTTATGGTAAAAAATTAAGTTATGGAAACCCATGAGTATGTATGAGAGATTCCAATAATTCCCCTTGCAGCAATCAGAGGTTGAAAAATGAACCTGAGACACATAAGATGCTGCTGTGGAGGGGGCTTGCATCAATTATTTTCTCTTTTGTAAATGTTACAACAGTTGCATCCCTCTGGGTGGATGACTCTGGAAAAGTTTGTGCTATAAAAACATTCATTCTCTCGGAATATATAAAGCAATTAAATCAGAGGGATAGCAATTTGATAAATGTTTTATTATTGTGTTTAGTCTGCTAAAGCTGGAGCTCACCATCAAGCTTTAAACAACTGCATCCCTAAGTCTTTATACCTCTAAATATAATTCCATACTTAGTTTTCCAATAAGATTACATAAGGAATCAGGAAAAAAAAAATTACAACCCACCTTTAACATTTAGCACCACTCCCCCCATTCTCCTGATTTAGAAGAGATCCTCAATGGGTTCCTGTGTGAAAATCAGTTTGGGATTAACAGTTACAGGAATTCCAACCCCTTTCATATCCAAGCATTTTGAAAGAAATATAATTAAGCTCATTGCTTTTACCAGGATTACCACTGGACTATATTTTACTTGTGGAAGGGCAATTGCATCTCCAACAGAACAAGTAGGTTTATTCATCATACTTGAACTTTTTTTTAATTTTCCTGACTTGAACAAACATTCATTAATTGCATGCTATTTTTGTTTCCATGTTGCACAATAGTGAGATACATTTATATAACCAAGCAAACCTCACGTGAAATATAATCTCATTGGAACAGCCACTACCATTTAATTTTGCCTTAATGAATATTAATATGAGCCAAGAGTATGCTCTTCATCACCAAGTGAAGCTGGTGAAATAGAGCAGGTGGTGTTTGCAGATCTGTTCACATCTCTATCACATACCTATGGGGGAGAAACATGTTAGCACATTAATACATTTGGCGTGAAATCTCCATTGGCTCTTCTCCTGGAGGGAAGAGGAAAACAGGTGTGAATTGTGAAATTTGAGCACTTGAACTACTAACAATAATTACAATTTAGATGAGATTAACAAGGATATTAGAGTCCAAAGACTCATTTTTATGTAGCCCTACTGATATATTTTAACTTTTGTTGCCTGTGTTTTTGACATTGTTGCTAAGACCAGTGTCAAGGAGCTTTTTTCCTATTCTTTTTTTTTTCCTTACATTTTCATATCCTACATTTAACCCGTAACAAGTTAATTTTAGTGATAATATAAGACTGAAGTCCAATTTCAACCATTTGATTATGGATATCCAGTTTTCCCACATCATCTACTAGACATACTGCCCTTTCCATTGTGTCTTTTGGCACCATTGTCAAATGTCTTTGGACTATGTATGCCTGGACTTATTTTTTGCATCCCAAAGTGTCCAATCAGTTGATGTGTCTATTTTTAATTCAGTATATTATTTTACTATAGTTTATAATATATTTATGAAATAAAAAAGTGTGATCTTCTTCATCTTAGTTCTTTTGTTCATTAGTACTTTGTGTGGGGCCAAAGATATAAGATGACATCTAAAAAAAAAAAACATACAAACCAATAGTGAAAAACACTACTACCTTCCAAGCTCTTTATTTTATTTTTTTTAGATTTGTTTATTTATGTATACAAGAGCTGGGATGCAAGGGATGAAATGACTCACCAGAGACAGAATGGGAAGCAGAACAGGCTGAGTGACTGAAATACACTGCTGAGAGGAGCAGCAGGCCAGGCAGGAGAGGTCTGCGCCATGTAGGTCACCTCTCTGGCCGGGATTCAAACTCATGCTGTAGTGGCTGTGGATATCTTCATAGTGCTGAGACTTGACCTCTTGAGCCACCAGGCCCAACAAGCTCTTTATATATGTGTCTGGAATCAAATCCATCTTTTTGCTTCTCTAACTTTTAACTTAGTGCAATATTTTAAGCTCAAATGTTAAATAATAGCACATCTTTACTAATTTCTCATAATTTATAATTCAGAGGAATCATAGTATTAGATCTGTATTTTTTTTGAGAGTATAATTATGTGAACGGGTTTAATAAAGCTTGTTCTCCCTATTTACCTGGTAATAATTGTTAAAAAGATTCTGTAATCAGATCCTTCCTGGCAGGGCAAAGGGTTAAGGTGCAGCACAAAGAAACCAAACACAGCCAGTGCAGCACGTGTTCCATCCCAGGCCAGGGAGCTGACCCACTTGGTGTGCCAGACCTCTCAGGTCTAGCCAGCTGCTCCCCTCAGCAGTGTACTTCAGTCAGTCTGCCTCTTCTGTTACAAACTCTGTCTGTCTCCGGTGAATCCTTTCACCCCACCCCATATCTCTGGCCCATTCTTGTATCCCTGTTTTTGTGTCATTAATAAATAAATCTTTGAAAAAATAAAGATTATGTAATCAAGACTATACCTACATGGTCATCTGGAGAATATATCTCTTTCAATCACATATAACAAACTGATCAAAGAGGAACAAATGCTTTATTTTTTGTGGATACAAAACTTACAACTTTTTTTTTTTTTGGTGTTTGTGTGATGGAAACTTTTCTACTAGCTGAATTATAGCAATCCAGCTTCATATGTTGTAGAGAAGATAACTTCCTGGTAGTCTAGGTGCCTTCAAAATTTTGATGAATTTGAAGAGGATTTTCTCTCAACTTTATATATACAACTATAAAATCAGTGAATAGAGAATATTTAGTTTGATAGTGGTGGGATTGAAGAACAACGAATAGATCTTCTAATTGTCTAATCAATTTCTTTACAAAATTATTTATATATATGCTAACTCTCCTCTTAATGTGTTAAACATGATATATTCAACATGATTTATATGCCATGTCAGTTATTTCTACACCTATGTACATGAGCATGTCAAAAAGAAAGTGAGACCGCTCAAATGTGTGTATGTATATGATCAGTGTCAATCTTTTGAGAGTAAATATTGTCAAAATGGTACACAGAAACTGCTAAAAATTTTTTCTAAAACTTTGAAATAAAGAGAAGTATATACAATATATTTAGTATTGATATGTGTTAATTTTGATTTTTTTATTTAAACTATTATTAAACCCAACATTAAGGAAGCATTTTTATTATTCTGAAAAGTGAAAGACAACAAATAATGGCATTTTAGATACAAAGTTTTCAAGAATAATCTGTTATCATCACAGAAATAACATATAAAACAGCGTATGCTCCAATAATTGTTTCAGGCTCTTGCTGTAGTTCTGAATGACTTTGTGAAACAGAAATGTCAAGTTCACATTTAGGTACATTTTTGTATTTATTCATTTTGTTCATTAGAAACATCTAAAAGGCATATGACATTATTTATATTTTTGCAGCTGTTTTCATTAATTCGTGCCAAACTGTGAAATGTGTTGATTTCAGCATGACCAGGCCATGAAATCAGTTGTCAAACTCTTGATATACTGGCTTCTAACCCAAAAATGCTCTACATGAAAGATGTACCGTGAAATGACAAACATTTTTATAAACCAATTTTTTTCATGAAAATTAGAGAACTAGAAATAGATCTATGGAAGTTTTAATTCCATGTGAACAAAAAGTCCTATGACATTTTGGCCTAGATATGAAATTGTAATTGCCAAAAAACACACTTCACTCTACACTTTGTTTTGTTTGCTAGGCATGTGTTTTGATAATTGCTTAATAAATGCATTGGACTTTGAAAAACATTTATTATTTTCTATCATCACTGCATACCACTTTAGTAGTATCTTTAACTTTATGATCTTAAAAATATAAATGCTATCTATAACATTGATATTTTCCTTAACATGATGTACATGTAAGAGCAAATATATCACTGATTCTTGTTTTCTAGTCTGAATTATTTACTTAGCATATTAATATTTAGTTTGCTTAGTTAATGTTGATAATTAATATTCAGGTCTGTCAAAATCTTAGCATGATTTAAGCTAATTAGAATTCTTGCATGAATGCTTGAAATAAGTCTCATTATTAAGTTATACATTAGAGAAGCTTATATGAACCACATATTTTATTTTATAACTATTAAAGTGTTGATTATTAGAAATATATTTCCCCCTCACCCAGATAAATGTATTAATGAAAGGACAAAGTGAGACACTGGATTTAGGTTGTCAGCCTAATAATGATGTATAGCATTTTTACTAGCTATTCCCCATCACCACTTCACCAGTGTACCATCACCTCAGTCCCTCGTGCTCCCATCTTCCCTCAACCCTCCCCCTCCTCTCCCCACCAGGTGTCCCCAGTCTGTCC
>JAGFMF010011791.1:8145776-8156607 GCA_019455555.1 Galemys pyrenaicus
GAGGAACCATCTGGTATTTTTCTTTTGCCTTCTGACTTACTTTGCTGAGCATAATCCCCTCCAGATCCATCCATGTTCCCATGAATGAGTCTAGTTTTTAATTTCTGATTGCTAAGTAGTATTCCATCGTATGACACATTTTTAAATTTGCTTTGAGATTTCTTTCTTTTAGTTACATGTGATATGAAATAGCAAAGCTGTTTTTTCACAACTGGTAAGTCCTCTTAGGGGAAACAATATGAATGCTTAAATTAAGTGACTATTTTAATGGTAAACCACCTTCAACACTCCACAAAATATGTTAATAAATATTAATAAACATAGAATTATAAAACTTTAGAAAATGCATTATAAAAATGATTTAAAGAAACATAAAATCGAGAATTCCATTGCCTAGTAAATATCTGGAAACTTGGTATTCTCAAAATAATCCCTGTCTTCCACCAAATTTGTTATTTCGCTAACTTAAGTTGTTCTATTGAAGAAAAAATAGCACTTACAGCAATATTTCACACTAATTTCTCCAAAATATATTACAGTTTTGATGTTAATAATTTATATTTTGTAAGTTAACAACATTAATTTTTATAGTTTTTCATAATGGTTGCATTGGCAAAACAAAACAGAAACCTTTCTTTTGTGCATTAAATTATTGGCCCATTGATTAATTTCTTATATCAGCAGAATAGAAATCATAAACAAAATATAATCATATGCAAATATTTTTTGAGTATTTACTCCTTGTGTTTTCAACCTCTTTTCTCTATCAGATATTTCAGGAGCTCTTAGAAACATGACTGTGATTAGCTTTCCTTTTTCTGCTACTGTCTGATATCTTTCATTAGCAGATTGGGATGTAGGCACAAGCAATATGTAACCATTTTGTGAATATATTTAGGAAGGCAGCTATGCTCACCACTATACCACCAACGCTGTGAATATATTTAGGAACCAAGTTATTGCACAGCATTTCTGGGTAAAACAACCCTGCGTAGTATTTTAACATAAGTTCCATATTTCTATCCCTCAGAAATTATTTTTTCAAAGGAGACAGGGTAAAATATCAAGGAATAAGATATTGAAGACTCATGAAAAATTAATCAGAGTTGGGCCTCCCTGGTGGCGCAGAGGGTTAAGCAACGCACTATGAAGCGGACCACAGCCACTGCAGCACGAGATGGATCCCTGCCTCCGGCCAGGGAGGAAACCCACATGGCGCGGCAGACCTCTCTCCTGCCTCGCCCACTGCTGCCCTCCGCAGTGTGCTTCAGTTCATCTGCCTGTTCTGCTCCCTGCTCTGTCTGGTGAATCCTCTCACCTCCCACATCTCTGGCCTGTACCCCAGCTCTTGTATGTATAAATAAATAAATCTTTAAAAAAAATTAATCAGGGTTATTGAATTTCTATCATTGACTTCATTTGTTAGTATTCTAAATAGATTGGTACCTTCTAGTCATGTTAACTCTCTTTTTAGAAGGGCTGGCTCAATAACTTCAATCATAGTGGTCAAATATATATTTGTGATAGTTGCTATAAAATGATAAAAACTGAAAAAAAAAAGTGACTTATATGTTATAAAGTTATGGCAGTGTATGAGGATGCCAGCTAAGCAAAGCAAAAAATTCAAGAAGGTTATATAATATATATATACACACATGAACATACATACATATAGTTTTATATATCAAAATAACATCAAAATAAATGTAAAATTTTGGAATAGAATATTCTTTAAATAACTTCTCAGAAATATTAAATCACACAGCATTTAATGTGATTGTTCAAAGGGGCTTAAGCATAGAATTATAATTAAGTTTTGAATTGAAAGAATAGAAAAAGTTGAAATAGTTTAAGATATTTCCTGATATTAATTGTTCTTATAATAATGTTAATTCTTTTGATAGACTATAGAGGAATTTATATAACCCTCGTTAATGCTTTTAGATGTATTTAGGAATAATGTAGATCAAGCTTTGTGCTATAAGGATAGACTTGGACCAGAGATCAGAAACTAAATCATATGTAAAAGAACACATTGGTTCCTAAACATTCTTATCTAAGAAAACTTCCTAATGGATGGCGTAATCATAAATAAACTGATAAAAAAGTGTGCATAAAGTCAGTAGGCAAACTGAAAACAAGAAGTTGTGTGAAAGGCGGTGATTGAGGTTTCATCATTCAATAGAAAACAAGGTCATGGGTCTTCATTTGTGATAAAGATCTTCATGAAGGAAACAGTGAGAAATTCAAAGTTTATGTTTTAACATTTATGCAATGTATAGAGACTACTTTAAGAAAGCGATATAACACACAAACACAAAATTAGATAAAGATAAATCTTTATGTAAAAAGAATTTTAATTATGAGATTTTAAAATCTGGAAAACCACAAAAAGTGAAGAAAAATATTGGTTAAAAACTTTTTTTACTCCCTAACTATTCATTCCCCCATGTATTTTTTTGGCTGCATACTCTTTTCCATCTTTCCAGTGACAAAAAGATAGGTAACCACTATCAAACTGATGTGTTTCCTAAAATAATTGAATCTCCTTGTTATTTTTACATTGCTCAACTAAAACATGCTTATTGGGGGGAAAATGAGGCATTTTATCTGAATATATGTGGCTAAATGAGTAGACAGAAATTGGTATGTACTAGATAATAAGCCAAATTTAAAATGAAGCAAACAAAAGATACTCAATGCTTATTTGGCAATCATTTACACATTAAGCATATATACTTAAATTTGAGTATATTTGATATGTAGAAATCACACTTAATTTTATGTAAATTTTTAAAATTTTATTATTTGTAATTTTAGGAGTGTGATACTTAAACAAGTTCTTAAAAAATAGCATTATTAATATTTGCAAAACTCACATGGTGCCTGTTGAATATCTTACAGTTAGAATCTGCTGTGACATTTACCTTATAACTATTTGTCCATTTATACTTGGCAATTATGATATTTATAAATTTTCCATCTTAGGGAAAAAATGCAAACTACAGGTCATCTGGAGATATAAGGAAATAAACTGGCTGAATAAATTTGAACAAAGCATTCTCATCTAGGAGAACTTCCCCATGGATGGAGTAATCATAAATTATAATAAAGAAGTGTGCAGAAAGGCCTTAGGCACTTTGAAAACAGGAAGTTTTGTGTGAAAGGCAGTAGAAAAACTGAAAGGGGATCATATAAATGAAGAATTCTATAGAATTCCACTCATAATATTATTCAGCACTCCAGTACAATTTATTTTTAATTGGATATGTTTTATGTTAGAGCTGAAAGAAATTTATTTTGTTTTATATAAACATTTAATTTGTCTAATTATTATATGTAAATAGTGAAATAATTTAACAAGCACATTTCTAGTTTGAAATATATATTTGATAATTTCTTATTTTACGTGTGTATTGTAGCAATGTGCATATTTTAGACTTGATGTAATTTTTCTGGTATTACGGTTAGAAGATACATAGATATTTTATACTGTTGCCTAGTGGCTACACTACTACTGAGAGAAATTTAAAAAAAAAATTGCAAGCAATAACAAAACTTTTAGCAAGGTAGATTTATATTTCCCATTTTAATATTCCAATAAAAATATTGTTCTGTTAAATTGATAGTCAGCATTAACTTATACTGTTCTTCCAGAGATGCCCCACTGAGCAAAGGGAAGAAATTTGCCTAGAAATTTATTGGAGCGTGAAACTTGATTTGAGGAATGTAATCAATGTGAACTGATTTTTTTTTTTAATATTTGACTTTATGATCTACCTACACAAACATTATCCAGTTAATCCTATAATGGCAGTTTATGCCATATTATCTTCTGTTCAAAATCCAATATTTTTGGATCCTGTATATATGTATGTGTGTTTCTGTGGCTATGCCATCAATGTAGATATTTTATATAAATGAATTAGCACCTACTATCCCAGTATATGAAGGCAACACTTTTTTTATGTGAGCTACCAAATGTTGCTATACAGTTTATTTCACAGATCACTGAATAATGAGATAGTATACTAAAATGTACTGTTAATTGATGATGCATTATTTCTTCTTCACTTGTGGACATGAATGACTATAATATGAAAATCTGTGTTTCTCACATTGTAAATGTCAAATACCTTAAATAGTTCAAAATAAATGTAAATACATGAACGTATTTATGTATATATAATCAGTGAAAACTGACCAGCTACACATTGAGAAAAGGAGAATAATAAAGTGACAGAAAAATAGACATATATACAAACTTTATTGGAATAGATATGGTAACACTTTTATTATTATAGCTCAACTAATGAGCAGTGTTATCCCCCTTTCTATAGTTAGTTAGTTTTACTCTGGTCTCAATCTAATAATAACAACAATCAATCACAACTCTCTTAGCACTGGGCTGGTTCAATAAATATGTTATAACTGCTAATATTAATGCACTTAAACATTGACAATTATATTTTCAATAATATTTTTCACATTTTTAAATGAATTGAGATAACATTATTTAAAAAAATCAACCTTATAGAGTACTGATTATTTTTACAATTCTGAGTCCTTATTTGTATAGCACATCTCAATATACTACATTGAATAGATGAGGATCTTTATTTCATTAACTTGAATTATCTGATTACATTCTCATCAATTATAATTCTATAGAATGAGTGGGCTACAAATATTTGTATATTATACAATGTTTTGTGGGCAGAACTGAAGTTGCTTGTGACTATGGTTTGAAGAAAAAAAAAAAAAAGACCACAAACCTAAACCATATTGCAACGGTTTTGTTACTTGGATACATCATTTCTACTTCACACTGCACAAACTTATTCAGTTTCCAAAGATTTTCTTATATATTTAAAAGTATATAGAAATCATAATATGCACTATAAATTTGTTTTGCTATTTATGAAGTAGAAAACTTATTAGGAAAGTCTTTAGAGTATGTAGGATCAATAAAAGATTATGAGAATCTTTTGAGCCAGAAAATAGTCCAGAGACCACAGAGCAATATTAATTAACACTAAAAGGAAATAAAAGTTTAGATGAATGTTTTAATTTGGTCCAAATGAAAAAAAAAATTGCAAATGTAAAGAAAAGATGGGGGATGAAACTACTAGAGACGACTTAATTTGAACTGGGTTTATTACATTAGATGGCCTGAATTGATTGTTTCATTTACTTTTATTAAAGATGTTTCAAATTACTTCATTCTTTATTAACCATAAGTTACAATACAATTATATATGTATATATGAAAATTTCTCTCATATCAAAAGCATATTAAAAATCTTATAAAGCCACTTACTGAAACACTGCTTCTTCTATGGTTATCTAGTTACTCTTGTCTTTTAGGAAATTAAAAAAAAAAGTCTTAGTTTATAAAATAAGTGCTTACAGAAAATAATTTAAATTAATTATATTTCTCCACACATAGTATTAGCAAGCTTCATCTTCCAAAACCTCCTGTAGGATGTGAAATCAAGTTCAGATGAGAAATTATCTAGCCCCCAAATTTACAAAGTATAATATTTAGCACAAAGTTTCAATATAGATATATGTGATGAAGTCCATTATGTAATCTGCCATTTAATATTCAAATGATAGTTACCATGTACTCAGCCATTCTGAGCATTTTTTTCAGTGGAATCATTAAGTTTCAGTTTCAGCATCAGTCAATGTAAAATAGTCAGAAATGGATTCAACCCCTTTGAACCAGTCAAAACCTATTGCAACCTGTTTGAACCAGGTTTTTTAGTTTGTTTATTTTTCCCAATTAAAAATGTTTTGAACCAAGTGGAATCAGTTGGAAACAGTTTCAGCCACTTGGACCCAGTTTCAACCAGTCAAAAAAATTGGTCATAGCTAGTTTGAACCAGTTGAAACTAGCTTGGCCCAGTCATAACAAATTTCAGTTGTTTTTAATTTCAGTTATTTTCAGTTTCAGTTGATTTACGTGTTGGAACCAGTTTGAGACTTTATAACCAGTTTCAGTTGATTTCAATTTTAATTAATTCCAGTTTCAGCTATTGAAACAGGATTCAGCCAGTTTGAACTTGTCAGAACTGGTTTCAACTGGTTGGAATGAGTCAGAACTGGTTTCAGATGATCAGAACCAGTTGGAACAAGTCAAAACTGGTATCAGCTGTTCAGAACTGGTTTGAGGTGATTGGAACCAGTTTCAACTGGTTTGAGCCAGTTGGAACATTTGAGCCATTCAGAACCAGTTTTATTCAGTTTGATGTTCAGTTTCTTTGAACTTGTTGGAACTAGTTTCAGTTACAGTTTTTTGAGCCTGTCAAATGCATTTTCAGCTGGTTTGAACTAGTCTGAGCTAGTCAGAATGGATTCCTAACATTTTGATCCAGTCATAACTGGTTTCAGCTGGTCTGAACTAGTCAGAATTGGTTGGTTTGAGCCAGTCAGAATAGGTTTTAGCCAATTTGAACCAATCAGAACTTGTTTCAGCTTGATGGACTGATTTTCAGTTGTTTAATAAAAGTAAATGAGAATAGATATATCTAGAAAAATCACTACAAGAAATTTGTTATTTTTATCTTAATGTTTTATATATATCTATTAATAAACACCCAATTTAAGATGGTGATTAGATCAAGTAGATAAGGAGAGTTATGCAATCAGGATATTAAATGGGTTTTCAGTTGAATTGCCTATTTTTTATTTCTAATATCTGAAAAAGGTCATTATGTAATATGAAAATTACAAACTACAAAGGAATATCATTTTTCATCCATGCAACTGTCAAAAATCAACAGATCAATCACATGCTGCTTTACTCTCACCTGTTAATGGTATTAATTGTATCAATATAATAATAAGATTAAAACCATACAATATGAGTTTTAATATTTCAGCTATATCTCAATAAGAAAACATACATACATTCATGTTATTTATTAATATAATGGTGTATGACAAATCACCCTAAACTCCAAAATCTAAATAGAATTAATTTTGAACTCTCACCAAAGTGCAGACAGATCTATGATTTTGACTGATTCAACCTTCTGGTCACTGGTCATCATTACATTGTATGTGTCAAGCTGACGCTTAACTCGGGTAATTTGACTCTTTAGATGATTCTCAGTTCAGTCCAATTGACCAATGTAGGCAAATTCTCTGGTGGAGAAACAGATAAAAAGTACAAGCAATTCTAGTCCTGAAAGTGTCTTGTGGCATCTGTGAATCCTGCAATGCAACACTGTCTCACTGCATAAACCAGTTACAGGGCTGAACTCAAAGTTGCGAGGTGGGCAAATAATCTCCTTTGCTTGGTCTGCATTTAATTGTATGCCATTTGTCAAAGAATCTGGATAAATGGTGTGTTAAAGGAAATCAAGCAATCAATCTATGTTAACCCGTGGATATACATGGATAAGTGTGATAAAATCTAAGTGTAATAGCTATAACCTATTTTAGTAGTATAATGACGTTCCTTAAAGTAAGAAACTGAAATTTGTTCAGTATGAAAAATAATAAGCCTGCATTAGTAAGGGACAAGTTAAATAATTACAAAAGTTCCAAAAGAGCATTTGCAGTCATTGAATATTTACATGAAAAATACTGTCAAAGTGATAAAAATATCTGTATTTTATTGTTTTATGTTGTGATGTTTTTAAAAAAATAAAATATGTTTATAAGGGTCTGGAAGAATAGTAAGTAAACACTAAAAAATGATTGGTTGCCATTGGGGAAGGAAACACAAACATTGAGCAATGTGTGCATTATATAATATACAAGGGATATTTTGGTTTTGTTTTTTTTTTAATTCTGCACCATAGACACACATTACGTACTTTAATTATTACATATAGTCTCACATAACAACTTTTGAATATTTTGTGTCCCCCACAAATTAATAGAGAATGCAACCATACAATAATTATTACAACTAGGAAGAAAATGTCCAGTATATCTTCCAGACTTTTAATTAGTTTATTTTAAATTAGGTAAATCATATTATGTAGAGCATAAAGAGCACTCAATATTTTCTGCCATTCTCAGTCTATTGATAATGATTGTTTTGGCAAAACAGGCCATGGTGATTTTGATATGATTGCAAAGTGCTCCTTAGTAATTAAACGTTAGAAACATTGAAAGTAGGTATTATTTACAGTTCTAGAATTTATGTGGTATATCTGTGGTCTCACAAATGTGTGGTTTCCTGCCGAGTGTCTGAATGAGTGTGGAGATTTGATTCTACTTTTGTTGGAAGTTGGAAATTTAGTTTCCTGGATTCACTCCTTATTATGAATCTAAGACATAAGATCAGGAATTTAAAGCAAAGAAAAAAAAATAAAGTCGTACAAATAGGCAGTTATGAATATTAACCAAGATCTAAGAAGTCACAGTGGATGGAGTCCTGGCCTTTCATCTACTTCTGAGGTCTGCAGCATATTTATTAGAGATAGCCATCTTTGAAGTGGATGATTCTTTAAAATGGATCCCTGGTCAATCAAACATTAAGTAAAGCAATTACATTACAAAAAGGCAAATTAAAAAAAAAAAAAGTCAGGGCTTATTCCACATTCAGCATATGTCAATTTTTTAAAAGATTTATGTATGTATGCATATAAGAATTGGGTTACAGGCCAGAGTCACGGGAGGTGAGAGGAGTCACTAGAGATAGAGTGGGGAGCAGAACAGGCAGATGGACTGAAATACACTGTTGAGAGGAGCAGCGGGCATGGCAGGAAAGGTCTGCTGCTTTACATGGATCACCCCCCTGACCGAAGGCAGGGATCAGGGACAGGGCTCGAACTCCTCCTGCAGTGGCCGCAGTTTGCTTCATAGTGTGTTGCTTAACCCACTGTGCCACCAGAGAGAGCCCACATATGTCAATTTTATATAATACATGAATGTCCAGCTGTTGTGTATGTGTAGCATTATATTTAATGACTCTATCTTGTGCAGCTTCACAATTACTTATTTAGGTATTTTTTCCTGCATTTAACTTTGCTAATAAGATGATAGCTCTCCTGAAAGGAAGAGACATTGTTTTCTCTTTCACCCTCTAAAATTTTGCAGTGAGTGAGAAGCAATGTCACACAGTAGAAGCAAGGAGCTTCAGACAGAACTGTATATATTTCTAGGATTTAGTACAATTTGATCATAAGCAAGTTGTTTATTATTTATTTTTTCAGAGCATCAGTCTCCATTACTAGGGGAAAAATAAATGGGAGAAAGAATGTCTATGGGTAATGGTTATTTAAATATTTCTAGTTCTTATTTGTATTCTACACTACAACTTACCAGTGTGAATTATTCTGACTTCTTACTATTTGACATTAGTAAATATATACAGTTCTTCAACTCTCATCCATAAACATATTTTTTCCTGTTTAAAACAAACAAAATTAAGGGATAGCCGATATATTTTTATCACTTAATAGTTTGATCAATTTATATTATTTTATATTTTTAATACTCAATAAAATTTAATAAAAATTAATCACAGAGATATTTTAGACTGGTCTCATGCCATTTGTAAGACAGATGACAACATTTCTAAAGTTATAAATTTAAATTATAGTGTATGTGCCATTGGGTATTCATATGCATAATTTCAGATATATTTGGCTACTTATTTTTCATAAATATGTAAATATTTTGTTTCATCTTTGGGGACAAAATCAGTATATTACATCCAAATAATAATCTAAAGGGAACAGATATCAATTGAACTTGGTTCCAGAATTTATAATGAATAAAATGTGCCAATGTAAATGACTTTCAGGATCTGACTTTTCAAAGTGATTATCATATTGAAAAGAGAAACAGTTATAAATAATGTTTGAAGTTGAAATATTGCCTATTGGCCTCAAAATGGAAACTAAATAATAAAAAAAATATATATAAGATGAATAAAGACCTTAATTCAAAGAAAACCTAAAGGTAAAATAAACACAATTAGAAATACAAACACAATTAGAAATATGTACTGACTTCCAAATAATTATTATTTTTTCCTATTTGTATATTTTTAAGATTTTAACTTATAAATATAGCTTAAAGTTTTAACTGAAACTGACCTTTTCAACTTTAACTAGTTTGTATGGAAGGGAGTATACATGTAAAATAAAATCAAAGGTTCTGTTAGAGTCTAATGATGGACTAATTCATCTCTATGTGTCCCTATATATCAATTATATTACAAAATTTCTAAGTTCAACAAAAGTTGACCTTTAGTGATCTTTATCAAGTGTCATGTATGAAATGTCCTCCCATATGGATCCAGTTGACAATAGATATTTCAGATTCTTAATGAAAATAAAATTTCTCTATATTCACTAATTAGCTAGTAAAACTAATTAGTTGAGGACCTAAAAAAACTAGTGTTAAAGGTGATTAAGCCAAGTTAATGACTACAAAAATAATTATAGGTCCACAGTGAACTTCAGAATTGTAATTGGACTGTCTATGCCAGTTAATTAGATAATTAGCACACAAAGATTGTTGAAAAACTTTGAGCCACTGGAAAAGTGCATTCATTTGAAATCTCACATTTAGATGTGCTCTTTAACATACTGTGATATCACATATCTTCCAAAGTTAGGACAATGCAATTTTCATTTTTCAATAATTAGTAGTTATCCAAGTAATACTATTGCTATTATAATACTTCTTTCCCTTCCAAACCAAATTCAGTCAAAAGAACAAAATACTTCAACCACAAGTCTACACTAAGAATGCCACTTCCGGACCTCCCCTGGTGGCGCAGTGGGTTAAGCAACGCACTACGAAGCAAATCGCAGCCACTGCAGCACGAGTTCGATCCCTGCTGCCGGCCAGGGGGGGG
>JAGFMF010011791.1:8156657-8198525 GCA_019455555.1 Galemys pyrenaicus
CTGCCTGTTCTGCTCCCTGCTCTCTGTGGTGAATTCTCTCACCCCCCTACACCTCTGGCCTGTACCCCAGTGCTTGTATGCATAAATAAATAAATCTTTAAAAAAAAAATTAAAAAAAAAAAAAAGAATGCCACTTCCTTATCATTGAGACACAGAACCAAATCAATTTATTGTCATATTATCTTAGGAGTTTTGGCCTTCTAAATTTATCCTTATCATCATCTTAACATCGTCATTCAGAGTTAAATCATTGCATTCATCAATGATAACTTTAGACTGCTAATGTGGTAAAATGTAAATTTCAATAATACTCAGTCTTGAGGTAACTTTCTATAGCAAACTGTTATAATTTGGAATTTCTTTCATGAAATTTTCCGTAATATTATAAAGAATTTGTGTAGCTATTTAATGACCCATGGCTTTGGGGTTAAAATAAGGTGATCTCCCCAAAGGACTTCTTTTATTCAGAAAATCTTTGAGAGATAGCTTTTAGACAGGTAATGTTTAGGTATTTAGTGATGATACAGATTAAAAAAAAAAAAGACAAAAATTCCCCATCCTGAGTGTATTCATTTTACTTGGAATGCAAATTTAATTTCACATAAGCATGGGTCACAGAAAGCTAAGAATATTGGGAACTCCTATCATTTTGTACTGTTCTTTATCCTTAATATTGATGTCTCTGGGCTTCCACTCAAATAGGTGTGCTGGGTATCAAAATCTATTGCTGTGACAATGGGAATAGTATTTATTGATCATTCATATTCTCCATGTACTGTATAAAATTGATCTTTTAAAGTACATTTTATTATGTACATCCAAACCAGAAAATAAAAAAGACATTTTATCTAAAGAATATGGTCACACCATTTAATATTTTCTTCAAATTATCTCAACAAATATAATGCTAAAATGTATCTCTTTTTGACATTCCTTTTGATCCCACTTTTATGCCCCTTGACAGATCCAACAGTCTGCAATATCTTGGTAACATTTTTCTCCTTAATTATTATATATATATTTGACATATAAAGTCTTCCCTACAAATACATGTATCAGTGCTATATACAGAGCTATTATTTACACATGTATGCTATTATTTATACATTTATATATGTAGTAAATACCTAAACATTACCTGTCTAATCCTTATTAATACATGTGACCATTTATATAACACATTCATATAGATATGACAAAATATATAACTAAAATTTTGTAATAATTTAAGATATTTCCAGATTTTCTCTAATATAGTTAATTCTGTGATAGATACTCTTAATTTGAACCCTTAGTCACATATGTTAGATATTTCCAGGGGGCATTTTGGCAGAAATGGAACCGATACCTTATAAGGCAATTAGATATGCAATTTTAGTAAAATTATCAGCTGTTTCCACCAAATATTCCAAGTAGTTTTTTTATTTTTAAAAATGTATTTTACATTCCAATATGTAGCATTGGTGTATTTCTTTTTCCTATACTTTTATCAATACAGAGATGTAGGGTCACAACCTAGGTATAATCTGAAAACAATCCCCATACAAGGAGGGAAGGAAAGGGACTTTAACTGGGTTGAAAAATATGTACAGTCTAGATGCTCTTAATAACAGTGTATTTCAGGATTTTTCCTTGGGAAACTTTTGGACCATAGAAGAGAAATAGAATGCACATACCCAAGGGTAGTGGTGCTAAGGAGCTTCTAACTGGCAGGGTTTAGCTCAAAGGTCAGTTGTCAGCCAGGTTCTTTTAACTACCTTCTCCAATAGTAAACTGTCAAAACTGTAAAAGTGAAATATTTTCACTTTTGTGCCAGGTCTGTAAAAGTGAAATATTTTAGTATAAAATGTCACTGCTTTATCAATGAGATTGGACATGTTTTCATAATTTTATTGGATAGTTGGTTTTGTTTAGAGGGGAGTGTCTGTGATATTCACTACCCAATGTTCTATTGTGTCACTTAGTAATTAATTCATCAGTGTTCTTTATACATTCCAGTGGAAAAAAATACCACTTTCATTTAACCATAGAATAACCATTAGGGACATCTTATCAGATGCATGGATGGAGGCAGATTTCTCTGCTACAACTCTTGAGGATTTGGGGTTTTATTTCACTTTCTTGATCAATTGGGTCATTAGTTTTTAATCCTACTGTATAGAAGAATCATCTGGGGAACTTTAAAAACTAACAATATCCTCTTGTGAGATTTTGATTCAGTTGATCTGCAATAGGACATGAGCATCAACACTGATGAGATGTTTTCCCAGGTGATTTCAATGTGAAGTCTTAGTTGATAATCACTGCATTAGATGCAGTCTAGTTTTTTACTTATTATGCTGAAGTAAAGATACTTAAATTATTTAAACTCCACATAAGATAGTATCTAAAAGATCATTCCTATTTACTGCTGTCACCTGTTGTTTTCCCAGCCCCCTCAGTTCCCCTTTCACCAGTCGCTGTGATATTTCCTTAGCTATTCAGAACTTGACTTCCCAGTAAGTTGTCTGTAACATATTTTAGTGCTCTTCCCATAAATTATTCTTTAATGGCATACCATTTTTTCTATTTCTTTCTTTCATCCTTTCCAGTATATATAAAATTATGTTCCAAATGCACAGCACAAGAATAATATACCTGCTGACTCTTGAATCAAGCGGACTCTGACACCATGTTATTCTCTGTATTTGACCCAGCACTAGGATGCACAAAAACACTACTGGCAAGGGACTGATCACAAAGATCGACAAAGAGCTGACCAGACTCAACGAAAATAAAGTAAACAATCCAGTAAAAAAAAAAATGGGCAGAAGAGTAAAAAGGACATTTCTCCAAGGAGGAAATGCAAATGCCAACTGGCATATGAAAAAATGTTCAACGTCCCTTGTAATCAGAGAAATACAAATCAAATCACTATGAGATACCACCTCACACCAGTGACAATGGCACATATCAAAAAAATTAGCAATAACAAATGTTGGCGAGAACATAGAGAAAAGGAACTCTACTACATTCCCCAATTTTTTTACCCAGTTGAGGATGATTGCAATTCATACTCATCAAAATCTCATAATTTATTGCTATAACTGATGAAATGGATCAGTTTGTATTTCTGCCTCTCCTATCATAACATAGATATACTACAACTTAAAAATATTACTACTAACAGGCCACTCTGGGATTGTATTAATAGACCAAGTGTATAACATCTCTTTTATATGACATGCCAAATATTCTGCTAAAACTAAGTTTGTTTTTTTTTTACTTTCAATGTCATATATTTATAGATATTATACTAACATAGAAAATATCAAGTTAGATGTTTAATGTTCTGTTCATTTTTCTTTACTACTAAAATAAATAGGATACATTTGTCATCTTCTCAGAGGCCATGTGAATACTCTGAGATACAGAGTGGGCACAGATACAGATGCCATGGTTGATGCCATGGTTGTGCTTCAAAATTCCTGTTCTAGATACTTCTACCCACATCCAATCCCAACAGGTTACTTGTCTAAAATATTTTTTGCATTGCATTTATGGGTATCTTTCATCTTGCTTATTGTTAAGGACTGAATGATTATGTTCCTCGCAAATTTATTTGTTGAAATCCTAACCCCAAACATAGTGGTATAGGAACTGTGGGCTTTGAGAAGACTAAGATCAGTGAGATGTGATTATGAGTGGGATTAGTGCCCTAACAAAACAGACCCCAGAGTGCTCTCTTCCACCATAAAGAAAAGTGAAGAATTGACTAAAATATGTATATTTTTCTCAGCACCTAAATATTTTCTACACACCTTTTATATTTCCAAGTTCCAACTAAAATACATATATTATCTCATGAAGTTTTCACAAATATAAGAAAAGGAATCCACAATTGTTTGCACTCCTGCATTGCTTTGTTATGCTGTTACACAGCTTACACTGTATTTTGTGCCCTGAAAAGTTTATTACCTCCATGTGATTTCAGTGTGCATAATAACACTAAACATTAACCTTAACTCATCATTGTAACCCTGTTACATAGTATGTAATGCATTGGAGATAAACCTTGTGCACGATGTGTGTTTTATTAAATGGAACTGAATATAATTCCAGACAGGATAAATAAAAAAATATTAGATCAGGCAGTATACTAATTTAACATTTATTGTGGATAATTTAGTGCATATTATATTTAAGGAGAATAATTAATTAATATTTTAGTATATTTTCTAGAAGTTCTATACAGAAAAAAATTATATAAATTTACAAAAGAAAAACTGCTCTATGTGGATTGAGTTCTATAATAATTTACACATATAAAGATATTTAAAAATATGATATTATACACTATAATACTTTCATATAGTGTGATTTGTCTTGAGAGCTATTTCCCTCTTGAATAACAATGAAGTATATTTAGAAAATTTCATTATTGAAATGAATATAATTAAAATTGTGATAAGTGGCCATAACAAATATAAAAATGAAACCAAATCACTGAAAGTGGCACAATATTAATTCAAAGTAATGAATAAGTTACAATTGTTTAAAAATGCAGAGATTGCCTTATTATTTAGCTTATTATTTAATGCAATCCACCATGAACGGATATATTCTCCCTTCAGTTAAAAGACACACATTAATGAATTAATCAAATAAGAGGTATTTATTTGGAAACTTCATTGAATCAAGTAGACTTCAAAATTAATAAAAAAGTTTTTAAATTTCACATGATTTCTCCCCTTAAGCAGCTCAGAATCATTTGGAGAGGTGTGAGAAAGTAATGTATATTCAAGCATCCACAGTTTAATATTGGTGTTCTGAACACTAAGCTTAGTGCTCACCTTCCTAAAAGAAAAGATGCAGGTCCTCCCCGGCCGCGCATCGGGTTAAGTAATGCCCTATGAAGTAGCCACAGCCACTGCAGCATGAGTTTGATCCCTGGCCAGGGAGTGACCCACATGGTGCAGCACACCGTTCCTGCCTCGCCTATTGTTCCCCTCAGCAGTGTGTTTCAGTTGATTTGCCTGTTTTGTGCCCCACTCTGTATCTGGTGAATCATCTCACATCCCACACACCTCTGTCTTGTACCCCAGTTCTTATATGCATAAATAAATAAATCTTTAAAAAATTTTAAAAAGAAAAGATGCAGTTATCCTTCTCATTGCTGTTTTTTACCCCCACAATATGAGCCTCTCAGTCATTTGTCCAATATCTTGCTACCAAAAGCATTGTTCACAGAATAGCAGTATTTGATGTCCCATGTGGGTTTGTAAGAAATCCAAATTCTTTGGAGTGACCCAGACCTTCAGACCCAAAATCTGCACTTTCACAAGTGCCCCAGATGATTTATACGTGGCTTTATGTTTGACAATCATTTGTTCTTGAGCAGTATTTGCATGCAATTTATTTAATTTCTAACCTAGATACCTAACTCATAGAGCCAAATTTCCCATTCACAAAGTCTTCTGACTGCTAGTAAAATTCACACCATTTTTAGTTATTTTTTGCAGCATAGAACACTGTCTCAGTCTATCTTTGTCTTAATGTTGATTCTCTTATAGTCCTTTGGTTAGTTTCTGATATCTTCTTTCATATCCACCATGTGGACCTTAAGTTCAAAAATGGGAACCCAATTTAGTATCTTTCTTGTACTTTTTTATCATCTCCAAACTACAGCTGTGGTGTTATTCAAATGTATTTTTGTTTCTTGATTGCACATAACTAAAATAAAATCAGATATATGAATATTTTATCCTGTGCTAGAAGATTAGCATATACATTCATTTTCCCCTTTATTTATATATATATATATATATATATTTGACATCAATTGTGGCCCCCATTTCCCACCACCATTTCACTAGTGCACCATCATTTCACTCCCTTGTGTTTTTTCTGCCCTCATCCCATTCCCTCCCTCCACCACACAAGTGTTTCTGATTTTTCCTTGTCTTTTGTTTTTGTTGTGTTGTTTTTTTTTTTTTCATTGTTATTATTCTTTTCCTTGATCCCTTATTTGGTTCCCTTATATTCTTCCTAGGAGTGAAATACCTGGTATTTTTCTTTTGCCATCTGACTTATTTCGCTGAGCATAATCGCTTTTAGCTCCATCCATGTTTCTACAAATGACTCTAGTTTATCTTTTTTGATTGCTGAATAGTATTTCCTCATGTATATGTACCACATCTTCTTGATCCAGTCCTTTATTTTAAGGGCAATTAGGTTTGCAGTTCTTACATATTGTACGTAGTGCTGCACTAAACATGGGGGTGCAGGTATTCTTTTGAATCAGTGTTTTTGGGTTCTTTGGATATATTCCTAGGAGTGGGATTGCTGGATCATATGGGAGTTCCATTTTTATTAGTTTGAAGAAACTCCACACACTGGTTGAACCAGTTTGCCTTTCCACCACCAGTGTAGTTCCTTTTTCTCCATGTCCTCACCAACATTTGTTATTGCTAATTTTTTTTTTCATATGTGCCATTCTCACTGGTGTGAAGTGGTATCTCATAATGATTTTGATTTGCATTTCTCTAATTATAAGAGATGTCGAACATTTGTTCATATGCCTGTTGGCCTTTTGCATTTCCTTTTTGGAGAAATGTCTTTTTAGCTCTTCTTTTTTTTTTTTTTACTGGATTGTTTACTTTGTTTATGTTGAGTCTGGTCAGCTCTTTGTAGATCTTTGTGATAAATCCCTTGTTTGTAGTGTTGTATGCAAAGATTTTCTCCCAGTCCATGGGGTGTCACATTGTTTTGATTAGTGTGTATTTTACTGTACAAAAGCTTTTAAGTTTGATGAAGTTCCAGCTATTTATCTTTTCCTTCACTATCTTTGCTTTGGGTGCTGTGTCTTTAAAGATGTTACTGAGGTGTATGTCCTGTAGAGTTTTCCCTACATTTTTTTTTTCCTTTGTATTTTATGGTTTCAGGTTTTATGTCTATTTCCTTAATCCATTTTGAGTTGGTTTTTGTGCATGGTGAAAGGCAGTATTCTAGTTTCATTCTTTTGCATGTAGCAGTTCAATTTGCCCAGTACCATTTACTGAACAAGCTGTCTTTATTCCATTGCCTATTTGCTCCTTTCTCAAAGATTAGTTGTTCATAAGTCTGTGGGTTTATGTCTGGGCTTTCTATTCAGTTCCATTGGTCTGTGTGTCTGTTTTTGTTCCAATACCATGCAGTTTTTTTTTTTTTTTATTGTGACTTTGTAGTATAGTTTGAAGGCTGAAAGTATGATACCTCCATTCTCTTTATTTTTAGTCAGCTTTGGCTGACTAAATAGCTTTGGCTATTTGAGTTTTGTTATGTCTCTGTATGACTTTCATCAATATTTGTTCTATTTATTTGAATAGTGTCATTGAAATTTTATTGGAATAGCATTGAATCTTTATATTACTTTTGGTAGGATGGCCATTTTGATGATGTTAATTCTTCCAATCCATGAGCAAGGGATAGCTTTTCTTTGTATCTTCTTCTATTTCTTTTAGCAATGTTTTATAATTTTCTTTTTAGAGGTCCTTCCCCTCTTTTGTAATGTTTATTCCCAAGTATTTGATTTTTTTGTTGTTGTTTCAAAAAATGGTTTTCTTGATTTCTTCTTCATACTGGTTGTTTGTATACAGGAAAGCTACTGATTTTTGTGTATTGATTTTGTATCCTGCTACTTTGCTAAACTGGCTGGTTAGTTTGATTAAATCTCCTATAGAGTTTTTGGGATCCTCTATGTAAGCATATACATTCATTTGTATACAAAGCCAATTGGATACTATAGATGGGAGATCAGAATAGCATAGGGACTTCTAGCAAACTTTATTTTAATTAAAGACCATTTTACAATTCACCCTTTGTTACTTTTAAGGTCCAGTGATAAAAACATACTTCCCAAACCTTGATCTGATGATTAGTGCTAGAACAACTGCATTAGTTGTATTGATTCTCCTTCCAAGAAGACAAACAAGTCTAATCTAGCCTTTAACCTGACCTAAGAGTCTTGTTTGACAAATGCCTGCAAATCTCTAGTTGGTATTCCAGAATTCTTACAGAATGAATTTTCTTTGTCACATTTTAAAAACAGTCATATATTAGAAAATTTTCTAGTGTCACAAACTCCAGTGTTTCTGAACACAGGAAAAATTCACCCAAGATAAACATATTATCATATGTTAATATGCACCATACAATAAATACTGATACATTTCATGAGATGCCTGGCCCTTCGGTGCAAATTATAATTTTTTAATATAGTGCTTAATCAAAATCTGTATGACTGAGAATACAGAAGTCTGAATGGAAATTTTTGAGGTGTGTGCACACAGATAGATGAGTTTTATCCTCCAGTTTAAATTGTATTTATACATAATATTGCATCATTTCTTGTTAACATAAACCCCACTAATCCCTCATTTTTAAGATGGTAATATTTAACATGACATGAAGATTAATTTTTTGATTTCATAAAATATCTGACACAATGAATGATGTTGATTCTTTTCCACAAAGTTTAGGTAATACTAAAGCTTTACAGCAACTCATGAAACATTCAGACATGCTGGAAAAGAACAGGCTAGTTCATTTTCTATTTTTTTGCAGTGAATTTACAAAAGCTATTAATAAAAATGACACCAAGTGAAGTTCTATGAAAGATTTGCATTTACAGTTTTTCCCTTGTATGTTATTCACCTTGTCTATTTGGTTAGTTTTGATAATGTATATCAACCATTCCATAATGGTCTGTTCTAGATATGACTATTTGATGGATTCATATGCTTATCTTAAGTTTTTATTATGGATATAGTTTAATTAACATGACCATTATTTTCATGCCTAATTTGAGGGAGTGTTGTTTTGAACTTCTTAATGGGTCTGCCAAAAGTTTTGAGATGTTGGCTTGTTCATCTACTAAGGACATTTTGAGAAACACATTCTCAATTTTGTGCAACTTCCTGTTCTGTGTTCTTCTATATTAATTGACATTGCTTGTGAACCAATACAATCACGTGTGATCTGTTCACTGTATTGGGAGAGATCTTTGGGGCTATGTATAATGTCTCATCTTTAAACAAAGTGCTTATATATTGGACTCTATTAAGTTTGTGACTTTGAATTTATCTGTGTTTATAACTCATACTTGTTCCAATATACATATCAAAAGGAAATCTAGAGGATTCATTTCAATATCTCTAATAAACCTAATATTAGGTTATATCACTGATATAGTACTTCAGATTGCCACAGTAGAATTTAATCAGTAGTTTGATTTATACCAAATAAATACACCAAATAAACTATATTAATATCACTTTTATCTAAGACAAAGACTATTATACCCTATTTATACCCTATTTATATACATTATAAGTTTAGATCTTAATTGAATTGGTTACATTGTGACAAAAAATAATTAATTTCTTAAATTCAAGACTGTAGAAATTGTCCAAGACTAGAGTTACAACTTTTGCAAGTTATAATATGCCCAAAACTCCATTTGTAATATTGAAGATACCTCATCTGCATGCAGTAGTTCATGGAGAAGTGATGTGTTCCATAAAGTTACTGAGTCAATCTACCTAGAATGTTAAAGGTCATGGTTTTGACAACACCCATTTTTCCTTGACATTCTCTAGTAGTTTAACTAAATTTGACTGACTGTGATAATAAGAAATCAAGGGGATCGTTTATCAACTTATAACTCACTACAGAATTGTTTCCATAAGAGAATTTATATTAAAAATTGCATGTGACAAGTTTGAATTTCATTGCTATTATAATAATCACACTGAAAGTTAAAATGAGATCATTTTTGCATATATGTACTTTGCTTGATATTGTTTTGAAGATTTAATAGGACATAAAATCAACACATCAAAAAATGTTGATGCTGTTAAACATACTGAAATTCTTATCCAACCTCAACCTATGACTATGTAGGCATTACATCTCAAATCTATGATAGGAAGCATGTTTCATATTTTATGAAGTATTACAATAGCAGCATTAAACCAGTACTCTCTAAATTCTCTATGAACTTGACTCCTATTATGATGGAGGTCATAATGAAATATAAATTCTTCATGCCAAGACCCTAAATACATCTTTCATTCCCATAAATGACTTTTCTATTCATGCCACATTTGTGATTGTTGGATTAGAGATCATAGTCATAAACATGTTAAACCAGCCTTTGTTGTATTTCCACAGTCACACTCTTTGGTTATAAAAGTATAGCAGATTGCTTTTTAGTATTTTAGAAAATTATTATTGTTAGCATTTTGCATCTTGTCTATAATGCTTTTTGTAGCCTCTCCCCTAAAACAGAAAACACGTTTGGTTCATCATCATTCACAGATTCATGAAGATGTTAAGTTTGCATTCTGAGTTTCAGGTCACAGGCACAGTTGTTTCCTGAACATTGGTAATTATATTAATAAAATGTGCCCTCCACCCTGTACCTCTGGGGTTAAAATTGGTAGATAAATTCCTGGCAATAGAAGTTAATACCCATTTAATTATTTCAGCTGTTCCCTTGAGTCTTCATAATTAGCCAATGAAATAAATATTAATTCACTGGCTTCTTAGTCTTGGAATTTTCCTGAAAATATGAAGGGTTTAGGTTAAAATTAAGGATGCACTATTAGATAATGTACCCCCATTGTGACTTATTTGATCCATTTGTCTACTATTCAGACAGCAGCAATGATTCTGTGACAGATGCTAAGATATTATCCAGTCCTTTTGTTGGGGGTTAGCAAGGAATGAAGTGCTAGGTTATACTCTTTTTTCTAGTAGTATTCCATATCCTATGTCTGATTTTTCCACTATCCAGACACCTCTCCTCTCAGTCACTTTCATGTGCATCTTTGAAAAGTAATTTAATTTTGTATTCTTGGTAATTTATTATCTGAAAATGCAGAATTTCTAGCTATAACTGATTATATCATCTTTTACCTAATTTGTATAATGTCTTTCAATGCCATATAAATTCCTCTACAGAGGAGTTCAAACATCAGGGACAAATGCTGCTTTTTACTAAAACAACACTGTTAATAATGATCTTAAGGTCTATAGGCCAGCATATTGG
Source organism: Galemys pyrenaicus (assembly GCA_019455555.1). Lineage (NCBI taxonomy): Eukaryota > Metazoa > Chordata > Mammalia > Eulipotyphla > Talpidae > Galemys > Galemys pyrenaicus. Next base: position 8,167,729 of record JAGFMF010011791.1, read on the forward strand.
ATATTTTCTTACTCCCCTATGAAATTATAAAGACTTATGTCACTATATGATGGAGAATAGCTTCCTGAGGGAACATTACCTGTTAACAATTTTTTATGAGCCTGCCCCTCTCCAATTTCCCTATTCTTGACTTTCTCAAACCCCACATCTTTGATGAAAAAATCAAAGCCTTTACAGTGTATTTATCTCCACAGATAACTTGTTTTTTTATTTAAGTATAATTGTTTTATATCCTTGTTAATTTTTTGACAGTATAGGATCCCTCCTCAGATATAGTCAACATAAGCACTCCAAATACTAAAGCACCCATAATTCTCTAATATAGTCCATTGTGGTCTCTTTGCCCATACTCTTCTCATTTCTCTCACTCTCTTCTCCCTTTCTGGATACCTCAGATCTATGATTTCAAGGGCTGGTTTTAAAGTTTGTCTTTTTCTAACCCATTTTTGGTTTCTTTATATTCCACATATTAGTGATAACACCTTCTTTTTATCTTTCCCCTTTTGGCTTATTTTGTTTATCATAATCCCTTCCTGCTCCATCCATGATGCTGCAAATAACATGAGTTTATATTTTTTGATCACTGAATAGTATCCCATTGTGTATACCACATCTTTTTGGTCTACACATCCATTTGGGAACATGTAGGTTGTTCCCATAGCTTGGCTATTGTAAACATTGCTGCAAAAATGAAAGTTCATGTTTTCTTTCAAATTAGTGTTCGTGTGTCTTTTGGGTATATACTAAGGAGTGGAATTGCTGGGTCATAAGGAAGATCCTTTTTTTTTTAACTTTTAAGAAACTTATAGAAATAATACTAACAAGAACATATTCCACTTTTATAATGGAGTTTACCTTTTTAAATCATAATTTTGAATTAGTTTTGATTATTTTCTGGTGATCATTTATTATTTTCTGGTGATTGTTTAGACCTGAGTGTTTTCATTTGCCACTACTATTGAGATGGTTCAGCATTTCACTTCCCAGGGTTGTAGGTATCAATACTTCATCCTGATCACTATGAGGTACATTAAAAGCATTTATTTTTAATTTGGCCTTTGGATCATAAGAGGTCATTTCATAGGGATGCTATTAAGATCTGTGAAATTTGTACTAACGCTGTGATTCTGGGGTCTCCTTGGTGATGCAGGGGTTAAAGAAACAACACTGTCAAGCTATCACCAGCCACTGTATCACCAGTTCAACCCCTGGTCAGGGAGCTAACTCATATGGCACTATAGACCTTTCCTGTCTCACCTGTTGCTCCCCTCAGCAGTGTATTTCAGTATATCCATCTGTTCTGTTTCCCCACTCTGTCTCTGGTGAGATCTCTCATTACCTGTCACAATTCTGGCCTATACCCCAGTTCTTCCTTATATAAATAAACAAAAATGAACCTTAAAAAATGTAATTCTGCTGTTGATTTCTGAGAGTTTATGGCAGGTAGTGGTATTTCAGAATATCCCACATTTTGAGACCCAGAGCTTTTGCTTATATCCAAATATTTTACTTCTCATACTATGGCGCTACAGTGCTAGAATGATGAAATAAAATTCACTTGACTTGGTGGACTGAAAATGTTTCAGTTTCAGCTGATTTGAATCAGTAGAACCTGGTTTCATCGGACTTGAGCCAGTTGGGAACAGTTTAAGCTGCTTTGAACCAGTCAGAAATGGTTTCAGTTAGTTGGAAACAATCCAGCTTATGGAAACTGTTTTACCTAGTTTGAATCAGTCAGAACCAGTTGGAGCCATTCAGAACTAGATTATGTTTCAGTTTCAGTTGAATTGAACAAGTCAAAACCAGTTTCAGCTGTTTTGAACCAGTGAGAACTGGTATCCTATAGTTTGAGCCAGTCTAACCAATTTTAGTAGATTTCTTTTAGTTTCAGCTGTTTTGAACTAGTCATAACTGATTCTGAGCAGTCAGGATCAGTTCCAGTTTCAGTTTTAGACAGTTTAAACATGTCAGAACTTACTTCAGTCAATTTGAACTAGTCGGAGCGTGTTTCATCTGGCTTGAGCTAGGCAAGACCATTTCCAGCTGCTTGGAACCAGTTTCAGCCTGTTGGAAGTTTCAGCTCATTAGATCTGATTTCAGATGTTTTGAGCTGATCAGAATTGATTTCAGTCGATTGGAACCTGTTTCAGTCAATTTAATTCAGTCAGGACCAATTTGGAACCAATTTCAACCTTTTTTTTTTATTGTCAGCACTGGTTTGAACCAGTTGGAATTGGTCAGATTAGGTTTGAACTGTTTGTATCCAGTCAAGTTTGAGCTAGTTTAATTGTCCAAGACTGGATAGAAATGATTTGTGCTGGTTGCAACTGGTAGAAACTGGTTTGAAAGGGGTTTGAACCAGTTTTAAACTAATCAGAAAAATTGATAGTAATAAATAAGCTGCATATATTTTTCATCAATTTTATCAGTATTCACTGATAGTCCTAGCAATGAAAATGGATAGTTTCCTTTTACATTTAATTGATTTTGTTTTTAATGAAATTTTAATGGGAAAAAATACAAACACTGTTGTTCTTTGAAAATCTTGTTAAACCTTTTGTCATTACTAAAGAGTATGTTTTAGTTCATTGTGTTTATAGGAATAAGTTTTGACAAAGGACCCTGACAGGACTGTGATTAATTAGATGTCATTTGTTTGCTTTCTCTTAACAATTTTATAAATGTGCAGAAATTACTTGTCAAAGTATCCAGTTTAATGGTCAACATTTCTGAACATGTTATTAAGGGATGGAGATAAAATATATTAGGTGATGGAAATACAGAACAATTTTCCTTCTCTTGGTACCCCCTAGGGTACATTCCTAAAAAAAAATAAATAAAATAAAACAAAACCAAAAAATAAAACACCTAGTGGACCCTGAACTCAGACTTAGCAGAAATATTATTGAATTGTATTGCTCTGATGACCAACTGATATGTATCTATCTTTTGGGATTTTTCTTTTTCCTCTCATATATCCAGAACTGAAATCCAGTTAGTTATTGGTCTCCTGAACAAATTTGTTGGATTGTCAGAATAAAGACTAAAAGAAAGCTTACATTTTGGAGAGAGAATGATAAAAAAATAATTAAAGCATTACATATACCTGTATGAGACTGGTTAACACTTTAAAATATGATCCTTGGGACTACAAATAGTTCTTCAGATTTTTTTTTTTTTAACTGTATTACCTTTTTTTTTTTTTTAAGTGAAAACACTGTATTATAGGGGTATAGATTCATACCTCTATAGATGTGTGTTACTATACGATGCCCAATCACCAAACTACCACTAATCCTCCATCATAATGAATTAAGAAAATATTTATAAAGGTCCTTACCATGGTATTTGTATATTTGTATATATAATATATTCTTCTTTATTTTTATATAAATTTGAACTATTTATCTCTTCCACTAATGTACCATAAATGAGCTGATCGTATCACTATGATAGGCAGTTGTCCTCAGTAATTGATTGTCATTTACTGTCCTTTTAAAAAAAAAAAAATCCTTGTTTATTTTTATTACAATATAGGATTTCTCCCCTCAGGTGTGTTCACCATATTTTTCCACCAAAGTGCCTACATTCCAATACATCACTCCAATTCTTCCTTCTCCCATTTCTCTTTCATTTTACTTTCTGTTTCAAATTTCTAAAACTAGTAAATACCTCTCTTCACAAATTAGCTGTCCAAAAAAGCAGTTTTATTTTTATCTGTCATTTATCTCTACTATATATTTTCTGGAATGATAGAAAATACATTATCATTTTGTAGCTTCTCATTTTTATGTGGTTAGGCCACAGTTCTAGGCATCTTTATAAAAGAAATGTGTTGGAAGTTCTATTTCTTCCTGATGTAACCTTGCCATATAGACCCCATGTGTTTATCTGAGGTTTATTTAGCCAGACTAGAACAGAAATATTACTGGTACCCATGCTTACTTCAATATGAAAACATCAATTATTTAAAATGTGCCCTTTGGCATATTTAATGTACTTCAATGTTTGATTCATACTGATATTTCCCTGATCTTAGAAGAAGTCTAAAGAGCAGTGTCTAGGATTAAAATAAAATAGTTGTTTCCAGATAAATTACATTGCTCTTCACTGCTATATGAAAAAAATCATCTAAACTTAGAAGATCAAAAGAACATCATAGCCAACATTTTATCATAAATAGCTTTTATAATAAATATGTTGGTAAAGCAGATAAGCCTAGAAAAAGAAATTTGCTGAAACAGAATGTATTCACATTATCTGAGTTCATGACCCAAGCAATTCGGGCAAAATAAATGTAAAGTACATTATATGCCCCAATTAGTGTTCACAGTGTGACTGAAGAACAATTCTAATATATCACTAGGGAAAAGATCTCCATATCTTTGTAGGTTTTTTTTTTTTTTTATCATGGAAAATCTCAGTTGTATCCACTTGTTATTCAAATAGTCCTTTAGTCTTTGAACAAAGAATGTTTAAACAATGCCAGCAAATTCATGTGAATTTGATTATTTTTATATTGCTATTGTCTCATAAACTAGTACATATACATACTAAAATACCACTAGTATTTGTATGTTATGCTTGTGTTCAATTATGCTTTGATGGAATCGATTCAAAATATCTTAAACAGAGTGAGGAGTTCTTTGAAAATTAATTAATGGAGATGTAATTTAATCTTAAATTTTGGATTGTGAAAAATGTTAGCCAAAATAAAATACAACTCTGACTATAGAGAAAAATTTATATTACCTTCACATATATTAGCAGTGTGCCAGTAAATTTAACTAAATAAAACCTCTTGAGAAATTCTTTATGAGAGGAATTAATAGAACAGATTGTCAAACATTATGGTACAACCCCAAAACTAAATCCATAAGTCTAAAAAGGTTTGTGAAAAAAAGAAAGAAAATATTTAACAGAAAAATGTAAGAAATTATTTTAAGATGTTATTAAATTCTGCTAGGGAATGTTTTAATAAGTGTTAGAAAAGTGGTAAAATCTCTGAGAGGTATTAATAATAAAAAACTGAAGGTGAAATATTGGCATAAAAAATGATAGTGTATGTAGAGTGATGAGCAGAGACAAGTCCAAAGGCTATAACATAAGTGATCTTTGTGACACTGAGACACAAAATGTAAAAATTAAGGAGAGATATGAGAAGCAAAACATGGAGGAAGGAGAAAGAGGAGTAGTATAGAGAAAAAGAGAAATACTGTTTTTAAATATGTAGCATTACAGTGCAAAATGGAAATAAAATGTTACTCTTTTCAATAGATTAATTCCTGAGATTTGTGATTACAAACTATAAATAATTAATTTTGGCAGTGTATTTACATCTCAGTGAAAATTCAGTGCCATGTGTAATACCTGACAAATTTGACTTCCCATTCTATCAAATGATCAACATTGAAAAGTATTTGATAAATTTACATAGTAATGTGGTTTAGTAATATGTTACAACTAAATAAACATATAGATAATCTATTGCTTATTTTCTATAATTTATAAAACCCCACTGTGATTAATGTACAGTAGTCAAATTTGAATGATAAATAATACTCATCAGTTGTTTTTCGACTATGTTACTGCCCCCACCCTCAATATTAATATAGTTAATCTCTTCTTTCTACTAGTATCTTATATTTGTGATAAAATCATAAGATCTGATGCGTTTACCTTGATTTTATGCCTGTATTCATATACTAGCCCCTGCCACATATTACATGGTAGGTATATCAAGCACCTGAAACACCCAGGGGGAAAAAAAAGTGTCACAAATGAGATTAGTGACTTTTCACCACTTAAATATTGACTGGTTTAACATTATTAAAGTATCTATTCTCCTATGTTAGCAGAAACCTGACCTATAAAAGTTTTCTAATCATTAATAAGGTCTATAAATATCACTGACAAGTCAGCTTCCATATTTGCTCAACCAGATATTTTCCTAAACAATCTCTTCACTCAAAGAAGTATGTTAGTTGAAGCATGTATGATGACATAATTATCCCTTCCAAAAAGAAAATTGATAATTCATGGTTTTTATTTTGAAATCCTATTTCTCTGGGACTCTCAATTAGACTACCAACAGCAGCAACGAGTTCAGTATCACAGTATGAAATAACAAATATTTCTGTTTGCACTTTGTTTTTAGGGTTTATTCTAGCCAACATCAATGACTTATGAATTTAAGAAACATGTGAAAGAAATCTGAGACACAGAAACCAAAAATGAGGAGACAAGGACAGACTGGGGACACCTGGTGGGGAGGGGACGGGGAGGGTTGAGGGAAGATGGGAGCACGAGGGACTGAGGTGATGGTGCACTGGTGAGATGGTGATGGGGAATACATGGGGATTACAATTAATGGCAAGTATATGTAACTTTTAAAATATTTTAATAAAAAAAGGAAAAAAAAGAAATCTGAAAGTTCTGGACATCATAGAGAAGCTAGGCTGAACATATATACTTAAGTGATATAGAAATCTGAAATATAATTTTATGATTTTTTTTCTATAAGAGATTAGAGTCAGTGGTACCAGTTAATCACAATGATAGACATGATGTCCTCAGCAGAACAACAAATACAGAGGTACCTGCAATTCAAAGGGAACTGACTCTTAGGGATAGTAAGAGGAGTCTAGATCATATCCACTCATAAATAGAAACAAACCCAGATCTTGTTCTCTGTAACAACAAAATCTATCTTCCCTATAGAGAATTACAGAGTACTTGTGCCCAGAGGACCTAGTTGAAATCTAAAGCAAATCCAGACAGTTACTAAAACCAAGGACTCTAGATGACTCTATCATAGTAATTGATCATAGATTCAAGCTGAGAAAGTTCATTCAGGTATCTTACTCCTAAGTCTAAGTCCGGTGTACTGACACTCTGTTGGCTCTGTTAACATCCAGTGTACCAAAAGTATGATGACATCTGTATAAGGTAAAAACATGCCAAATGGTGTAAAATTTATATATATACATATATAAAATCTATTGAGATATATTATATATCATCTATTGAGATATTATATATCATTTGTTGATATATAATATCTCAATAGATGATTTTTAAGCTTTGGGATATGATATCTATGAACTTGACACTAAATTTTATTTTACTATTATCTGATTACATAGCTGCATAAATTTCTAATTTTCAAGGACCTAGTTGCTAATTTTCTAAGTGAAAAGTAAAACTGGATAATTATTAGGACACTCTCATGAAGTATAGAAAATATAAGTATTTAATGTGAAAATGAAATGATTGGTTGTAATTAAACATATAAAGAATGTTGCCTGAATAACCCTATTTGATAAATGCTAAAAAAAGAAACAAAGAAAAACCTCTAGGGCTAGGTTAAAGAAAGTTGGCAAATGATAGTAGTTTGGAGGACTACAGAAATAAAAAAAAAAAAAAAAAAGATACCTTACTTTTAAATTGAAAGACAGAAATTAAATGAGAATGATATACTTTAGATAGAAAGAATAAAATATATTAGACAGAAAAAAATTAGATGAATGAAAAAGAAATATTGCAAAGTTAAATAAGATAAATTTAAATAAGATAAGTTAAATAAGAACACTGTTCAATGCACAGTTGGCCTGCTCAACAATTCTTTCCTCAGTCCATGGCACACAATATGAATAAATCACTGAGTTTTCCAATTTAACATCCAAATTAATTTCAAAAAAGTCTTTTGGACATTAAGTAAGTGAGCATTTGCACATTAAAAACAATTTCGGTCCTTTGTCTAGTGTAATCTAGTGGAAAATGTCCAGCAAATTTGTCAAGTTGATAAAGTGAATTTTGATGTTCTGCTACCTTATTCTCTGTGTCATGTTTCATTGTCCTTAGTCTTCCTTTGACATCCTAGAATAGTAACTATCCAGAACCTGTCCAATATACGAGGTTTGATATGCAAAAAATAAACTTATTCCTAAATTGGTCTTCTGTGTTCAAAAGAATTTAGCAATTTCTAATAAGAACTTTTGTATAACTTAACTAAGCATTCCAAGAAAGGAAATCTATCTTATTTTAAGGGATAAGTCAATTTAAATACACAGTAATCCTTCAGTTACAGCCTTTCATTACAAAACTGCTTTAATGAATTTACATAAAAAATGGCAATAAATTAAAATGAAAATCAAAAAGGTTTGAAGAAATATTTGTGAAGAACATGTATTTCAACCTTTCATGAGTCAAGTAGATAATTATTACTTCTGATGATGTCTAACACTATCCCAGTTTAATTTATCTTATAAACAAAGACAATGTTAAAACTAAAAATGAGTGCCCTAAACTTACCAATATTGTAATGAATAAAAGCTGTCTAAGGCCTTAGGAGAAGCTTATGCATCTGTCAAGAAAAATCACATTTGGTAATCTTAAATATGTACATTACTTTCTAAAGCTCTTCAGAAAGCACAACTTTTGTCTATTTTTTTCTCTTTCAAAAACTCAAGATCACCTTGACAATGATTGCTCCATTTGAACCATTTGAGAAAGAACAGCAGAGCAATTTTACCAAGGACTAAACAGTTTCAAATGGGCTCAGATGCCGATTCTAGACAGCCAAATGACCATTAAAACAGAGATGGGCGGTTGTGGAATATAAAACTAATTTAAGAAATGTGTATTTTGACATGTTTTATTAAACGAGGAGTCACATAAACTCTTAACATTTCCTTCTAGATATGGAGAAAAGTTATTCTTGCCATAGAAATGAAAGGACAGTTAAAGAGGAAAGCTCATTTATATAGATTTTCAAGTGACTAAGATAAAAACCAACAATACCAAAATGGTATAAGTGGAGGAAATGATAAGTGCAGGAAACCACTTAACATTTGACCCTTGCCACTCTGATCCTCTCAGAAACACTAGGAGTTGACATAAAACCAAGTAAACATACAAAGAAAGAAGGATAAAAAAATGTTTAAAACCTACATTGTACCTAAAATCAAGTAATATTATAGTGACATCTTGGTATCTAAGTTTTTTCTCTTAGAAAATATTTAAAATGTAATTTGAACTTGTAATAAAGGCCTGATTATTAGCTATGTAGATATTTATAAGAAGCAGCTTCTCAATGTAATTCATAGAAACAGAATAATGTACGTATTTCCATAATTAATAATATATATATATATATATATATATTTATCTTCCTTTGGCAGCAAAATGAGAAACAAAAATATCATGATCCTATATTATTGTTAAATATACATCGAAGGGAATAAATTATCAAATTTAGTTCAATTTTTTATCATTGACCAAATCATTATCAGAAAGTTATCTTACGGAGTCTTTAGCAAGCTAATGTTCAGATTTACTTTCATATTCAATTGGACAAATACCAATACTTTATTATTATTATTTATCCTTACACTTAAGGAACACTATATTGCAATTAAATAGTGGGAGCCATACACATAAACAAAACAAATAAAATTGGACATCTTCCTCCACTTGTATATTTATGTTACTTGATTAAATATTTCATTTCAGTATTTAAATTGCAGTAGTCAATATATTCTGTGCGTGGATGAACAATCCATTGTAAAATAAACTTCATATATAAAATTATATTGTTATTTTACTTATTAGTGTCATCCCTATTTTATAATAAAAAATGAAATCGTATTGGAAATTGAACTGTAAGATTCTTGCCAATAAGACTATTGTCTGCTTGCACTTTCAAGAAGTCACCTTATTATTTTCTGATTATCATTTGCAAAGTCTGCAATGACTTTGCCTTAGAGGCTATGCAAATTTTTTGTTAGATATAAACCTTCTCATTTCTGATTTCGGGAAGTCAACATAACCCATCTGCTGCTTTCACTTCCCAGCTGTATGCAGCTATGCCAAATTGCTCTAAGTTGAGCTTTATACTATCTTTGTAGGCTATCTTTTACCCTCCATGCTTACATTTTCCTTGTGTAATTCACCATAGACACAGGTGCAGATGGTGTGTAAGGAGAATAATGCATATGGGAACATGTAATGTTAGGCTTGCAAGGCTTTTGACAGAACTTTGAATTACAGTTCTAAAAAGTGAATTAATTTAGTATAAGGATGGGCACTAGTGCATCAAAATGGATACAGCCCTCAAGTGATGCCTGAATTTAGATCCAAAATCCTTTATCTATGTTATCTTGAATAATCATTTATTTCTATTGCATGCTTTACAACATTCCCTAATAAAGATCTTAATTTTTTCACTAACTACCCAAGGATTAGCCTTAGAAATATCTAGAGATAGATGATAAAGAAATGTGGTATTTATATTGGTCTGTATTTATTGCCAGTGTGTTTTATATTATATAATAGTCTTTGAAATAGCATTTAGAACACTAAATAGGGTTATGTTCCAATTATTGACATTTGAAATAATAGGTTAGTAAGTACTGATCAAGACCATAATCATCAACTCTAAGCTCCTCTGAAATGATCAACAAACAAAACTCAGGATGTGAAGTTATAACCTTGTAATTGGTCAGTGATAAGCTATATCGTCTGTGCACTTTTACATAAATATCATTAAATCTACTTTGTACAGTGATTACTGATAATCAAATATTTGGAATAAATATATACCTCAATGTACTTTTATGAATTATATACCTTAGCTGATATCAGTACTGTAGAATTTAGATATTCATTATAGAATCAAAGTCCACCAAAAAGTATGCTACTAGAAATGTAGGTGTAGTTTATAATCTAATTGAACCTGTGGACTTATGAGAAGACTGTTTTCTAAACTGTGGTATTTAATCTTGAACTGATATGATACACTCATCACAATTTAATGTTAGAAGGGATATCATTATCTCTTTCTTATATCTCATTATATCTCTGCCAGTACTTAAGAGTAACCAAAAAAAAAAAAGGGCAAAAGCAAAAAAAAAAAAAAGAGAGAGAGAGAGAGAGAGAATGGGTTTTTCTATAAGGATTTCCAAAGTCTCTTAGGATTTTGACTTGCTGTCATTTTACAACATTTCAAAAATGCAAGATATGCATTTAAAATATATGTTAAGGGAAAAGGATAGCTCATAAAATGTCCAAATTTGAGATGAAAAACTCTTCTCTTTTCTAGTCCCTTACTACGTAAACCAGGGCATGGTGGAATGATCAAAGGTATTGGTTCAATATTGCTACGGTAATAAAATAATTTCTGAGAGACTGTTCACTTTATATGTATACTTTGAGTCAATTCAGTGAATGATGGTGGATATAAACTGACATAGAAAAATGAAAACCTAACATAAAAGAATGATTTTTTATTTTATTTTTTATTGTTTAGAACAAAAAAATTGTATTTATTTTAAAATATATTTTTGTTAAGAGATTTGTTTAAAGCATTGTATTTGATTTAGAAGTATAGGATCACGTCTTTACAGATATATGTTACCACACCACTCCCAGTACCAAAAAAAACCATTATTCCCCACGGTAGACCACTCAGTAATTCTCACATATTTTGAAGGTCCATCTTTTTTAAACAATACAATTAGTATAATTTTAATTAATCATGAATTTATCTTCTATTTTAATTGTAAATGCCTGCATTATGTTACTGTGCATGCATATATGTAAATATATATTAAGACATATATATCTTTTTAAAGATTTATTTATTTATGCATATAAGAACTGGGGTGTAGGCCAGAGGTATATGTGGGAGGGGAGAGAGGATTCACCAGAGACAGAGGGGGTAGCAGAACAGGAGGATCTACTGAAATATACTGCTAAAGGGAGCAGTGGGCAAGGCAGGAGAGATCTGTTGTACCATGTGGGTTAGCTCTCTGGCAGGGGATCCAACTCATGCCATTCATGCCTTCATGACTGGTGATAGCTTACTAGTGCTGTGTCTATAGCTCCTGCACACTGGGGAGGCCCAGGGCATATATTATCTATAAATATACTTTCAATGTGCAAAAAGATCATTCATTTAAGTCAAACACATAAAATAACAAATTTTATTACTATAAATATTGGCAGAGATTATGCCATACTTATAAAGAACATTTGTGATAATGTATATTACATCAAAAGGCAAATATTGTCAGTAGAATAATGTTATTGCAGAATATCTCATTATATTCTCAGTTTGCTTCACTAATTTCATTATGAACATTTCTATCATTATTTACTCTATTATAAAATCTACTAAAATGCAATATGGTTAATAATTTCTGAGGGTTAAGATATAGCTAACCACTCTCTAATGTCTTTATGTAGTTTAATATCCTACTATCTCAGAGTTTAAAGCTGATGTCTTCAACCTAAGGTGTAGATTATAATACACTGCTGAAATATTTTGAGCTATGCAAAAAGGTTTGTGAAAATATGGACTTTTGTTCTCTGTGAGAAATTATAGGTGTATATTGTATCCATTCAATAGGTAACAAATTACATTCATCATAATTTGGAGGAGTGAATATAAGGGCTATGCATACTTTAAAAGGACTCAAGATTTACTGACAGATTGGCCCAAATTTGAGTTGATCTATAGTATACTGTTGATGGGTATAGTTTTACTCAATAAACAGATCCGACTGCATACAAATAAATTTGAAGTGTGGTGATCTGCTGCATATTGACTGACTCATCATTTCATACATTTGGACTTATAAAGGAATACCCATATCACGTTGAACAAAACTGAACAGTGGCAAAGAAGCCATTTTCACATCTTTCAGGTAATGGAGGATTATCTCTATACCTGCATGGATTAGACTGAGAAAGTGACAAAATAATAGCCCTTCTTTATTATTACACAGAAATAATAAAACTTGTACATCATTTAGGGCAAGATAAATCTTAACTTGTTCACATATGCATTTCTTCTCCACCTCCCACTCTGCTTCCATCTGAAAGGTAATATTTTAAAGAAAAACATTTGTATTATTTTCATTCTTTTAAATTATTATCAATTATTTATTGTGCTTGAGAAAAATCTATGTATCTATTTACCACCCCATCATCATAAATGAAAAAATTCTACCTTCTACTTACTCCCAGTGTGAAGGATACATTCAACCCTAGTCGTTGCAAAATACACTCTTGATAAGGAGCTTTACTTAGATGCCACTACATTCACTAATTTATCCCCTACTCCTTAAATCTCATCTCAAATGTTTCCTTTAAGGAAAAGCTTCCAAATTCTCATGATCTTATAGCATGGTGTGCTTCATTTCTTAGATTTCATGGCAATAAATATTTTAAATGATTGTATCTGTTGTTTTGACTGATACCTTACTTAGATATTAGAATCAAAGCTACAAAAGGTGAGGTTTTGTCTACTTACACTCATTCTTACTTGCCCAAGATATTTCCCATTGGTTACCATTGAAAAGCTGAAAGAAACTTGAATACTATTTATAATGAAAGGGAATGGAGGATATATGGTCCTTTAAGTATTACACTTTAAAAAAAAAATGACATACCATTATTTTTCATCCTTGTTTGTTTTTTCACAGTATAGGATTTCTCTCCTCAGGTGTGGTCACCATATTTTTCCCACCACCAAAGCACCCATGGTCTTCTACCAAGACATTCTGTTTTTTCTATAAATGAAACCATTATTAAAGTCTTAATTTTAAAGCCATTGTACAATAGCTATCAGAAAACAGAAATGGATGTATCATTAATTCTTTCCCATTATTAAATTGAAACTTGTTTTTATTCAGTTTTATGAAACCATAGAAAGTCCTAACTGTAATCTAATATTTATGAATCATCTTTCCTAAAATGAAAAGTTCATTATAAGTTACCTTTTCAGATATCAGAAAAAATTCTACTTTTCACAAACTGACTGCCAAAAGCTATTTTTTAATGATATTAATGATTGTAAAGATGACACACAACAGGAGAAATAGCTCATGTTTTTCATTTCTGATAGTAATTCTCCATTTCTCGTTTTTAAATTTCTATTGGTTTGGATAAAATTTACCAATCTATAAAAGCAGCATAATATTGTTTATTTTAGGTTTTGGGAAAGAGATAAAGTACAGTGGATATATGGTATAATTTTGATATTTTAGAATGCCATGTATATCTCTTTCTTAATATCACAGAGTTATTCACTTTTTAATTAAGAGATTTTCAATTGTGACCTTCGGACATTTGCTTTTTCTTAACTCGACTTCCCTATTTCTGTCTATTGAAATATTTGGAAAGAAAATGTCTTCTGGGAAAACCAGTTTACTATCAAACTTTAGCAATAGAAAAAATGGTGTATTGTGACTTTACAACATTTGTGACACATCCTGGAATGGCCATTATCTCCCATAGTTTGGTAAGGCTTCGGGAAGTAAAAACAAACAAAAAAACCAAGTACATTATCTTAATGTAGGAAGATTGCTGTGCTTTACAGGAATAATTAGAAAACTTAATTATGCATCAACTATTTGTTTAAAGTTCCACCTCAAAACACCAAAGGGAAGAAAAAGTACAGAAACACCCAGATAATTGAATTTCAGTTTCTATACTGAGTGCCACACGAAAGCTATAGGATGAGAAACTTGGGAGTTATAAGGACATCTGTTAGGACAGCAGGATTACTGAAATGTCAATCTCCTTCATTAACTAGAATGAAAAAAAAGAAAGAAAACCCAGAGAAATTTACTAGAAAAAGTGAATGGGATAAGAGTAAAATAGATCATTTATGTTAGCAATTGCCAGTTGCCAATTTGCAGATTATTATTTGGCCATCAGAGGAATGTGTACAAATATTACAGTATAGAAAACCAGAAATTCTTGAAAAAAATAATGTGAAAAGTCTTCCAGCACATTTCACAGCAGGCTGTGAGGGGGAAAGTAGGAGCCTAAAATGATGATAATGCAGGAATTCTAAGAAGGGAGTAATCTTTAAAGTTGGTAGCTGCCTGAAGGCATTTGGTAATCACTGGGTGCTATGTCAAGGGTTTTAATTATCTGTGTATATGAGCATACTAAACAGACCCTGGAATCTACACACGGTGAAATGTCAAATTATAGACTATGAGTAAAGACTGAATCCTTAAAAGGGGGTGCAAAACATTAAAACTGATCAAACTGAAATCTCTACACAGATGCAGACTGAATACTCACATACAGATTTTCATTTTCTTTGGAAGGAAAATTCACTGTTTTCTTCCTGTGCTTACACTGTGATCCAAGAAGGTAGCTTAAACTGAAAATGAGTAACCAAGAGAATGACAGACACAAATCAGAAGGGAAACATTTTTAAAATACCAGTTTTCAAAAAATAGTACATATGAAGGCTAAAAAAAAAAAAAAAAACAAGCAAATAAAACACAAACTGTTTTAGATAGGAGTAAGAAGCAACAAGAGACAAGACAACTCTATTTCATTGGTCTAGAACATGGATTTGAAATTATAATGTTGGGATAAGAACTTCCAAACTTCCCAACTAGATGTGGAAAACAAAATAAATTTTAGAAAATAATATATAATGTGTAAAATTACAAATTTGCTCATTTAGAGCAGTGCTATTTACAATACCCAAGATATGATAACTACCTAAGTGCCCCAAAACAGACAATTTAGTATATATACACACTGGGATAATACTCAGAGATTAAAAAAAAAAAATAACAATAAACTCATGCCATTCCTGGCAGTATGGATAGAATTAGGTTTTATTCTAAGTGAAACAGGAAAAGAAAGATAAATGCTGGTGGTTTCACTTATATGTGGATATAGGGAAACCAAACAAAGGATCGACAAACTTTAAAAGCAGCCCTTGAAAGCTCACCATAGATTGATGCATCCAGGAGGGACAGGAAAGGAAGAAAAAAGGGGATTGAGCACATGATCCTAAGGTGAAGGAAATGAGTGATCAAGTGGTGGGAGAACTCTGTGACCACAGTGAGGGGAGACATTCTTTATTGTGAAGAGAATGAACAAGGATGTAAAATAATAGTAGTTAAAAGAAAATAGAAAAAGATCACACCACCTATGGATGAAATAATGGATATGAAATATCTGAGAAGAGATTCAACATTCTAAAAATAAATCTGAAAAAAAGAACATCACATCAATAACTTGCAGTAGAAGAAAAAAAGAGGAAGCATGGCAGTGATTGTAAGAGATGTGAAAGATAAAATGTGAAAGTTCAACATGTGTTTATTTAGAATTCCAGTAGTAGTTAATAGTAGAGAGGCATATAAAAGGGGTATTGAGAAATTTCCAGAAATGTATGAAGTCACAAATCCTTAAATAAAGATTAATGAATTCCAGAAAGATAAAGAAGAATAGATCAACACTTGTTCATATCATGATGAAACTGTAAAACCAAAGACAGGGAGATTATTATGACAGAATGACTTCTAATAGTAGCAATGGATACATAACACAAACAAAACAAGTTTAAATGCAAACCAATAACGTGAAATTCTACAAGGAACTGCTAAGAAATTTTGAGGTGTAAAAAAGAACATCTGGCAAACAAAATGTAAAATATGCAAGTGAACTTGAATATAATCCAAAGATACACTAAAATAGAAATAATTTTTAACAAACGCATAAAAAGAAAAGTTAAATTACTTCACAATATTTATATGTAATTTGAAAAGGCTATCATCACTTACACCTTTCAAGATATATTATATTCAAATGCTTATTAACTTAATATATCACTAAAATAATAAATTTAGGGTAATAATGAAGAAAATGGAAAAGAGAATATAAGGACTTTGAAAATAGTACAGAAAAAAATTATTGGCATTAAATGTGAAGAAAATCAGAACCAAAGAAACACACAGTCATATACACATACTTAGTGTCAGATAAATAGAATAAAATAAGTGGTTTAAAAATAAATGTAGGGGCCTCCCTGGTGGCACAGCAGGTTGAGTGCCACACTGTGAAGCATCTGGGACACAGCAGCATGAGTTAGATCCCTGGCCAGGGAGGGAACCCTCATGGCACAGCTGAATCTTTCCTGCCTCACCTGCTGCTCCCCTCAGCAGTGTATTTCAGTCAATCTGCCATTTCTTGTGCTCACTCTGTCTCTGATGAATTCTTTTAACTCCCGCGACTCTGGCCTGTACCCCAGCTCTTGTATGCATAAATAAATAAATGAATGAACGAATAAATAAATATATTTTGAAATAAGAGTAGTGTAAATAAAATAGTAATCAAATAAAAAGAAATGAAATAAATTCTTCATCTAAAAGGGTCAGTTGTAAATGTAACGTCTTCTTCACCATCACCCACACTTCAGTAGCTTCCTCCCCAATTTACTGTTGCTTTTCCTAAAGCATTATTGCCTAATATTCTAATAATACTTATTTATTTTGATAAGATGATCTGTTAATATATTAACTGAATCACAGAATTTCAAGGCTTGAAGAGATTTTTATAAAAAGAAGCTCATGCTGACAAGCATGAATTGGAACCATCACAAGCAAATGGAACATCTGATTTCTCATCCTATAGCTTATGATCTATTCTTTCCTTAATCATATGTGTTCCATGGAAGCAAGGATCTTTGTCTTCTTTATTTAGAGATACAATTTATCTGAATAGTGTAATTCACTAGAATAGTGTCTGCAAAAATAAATATTTAGCGAAGAAATAATTGAAAACCTATCCTGAACCATAACAACAACAAAAAATTCCATCTCCACACAACCTATAGATGATCAAATATTCTTGGTCAACTATATAGGTTAGGTAGCAAATGGCAATCCTAAAAATTCATGCACTATAATTCTCAATATTTCAGGAGGCAGGAATTAGTCCCAAAATGTAGACATAAGTTAATAGCCTGTTTATAAAATTCTCTCAAATAAAAAGTTTTGACTTTTGACACAATGCCAGGAAGGTTTTTATTCCATGTGAAATATTTTCTTCAAATATTAAAGTGTGCTTTTCTCTCATTTAAGAAATAGGTAGGTTTCTGCAAATGAAATGGAGAAGCAGGTGTCGGCAACTAGAACACACACAGGCTGGCAGATGCAAAACAAATAGACCAACAAAAGCATTTGGAGTCTTTACATTCTTGCCAGTCTGATGCCTTTGCACAAGCTGCAAAGTGCTGTGAGGATTGTCCTTATGTTTATTCATTGAATGAGAATATTTGCAAATTTTTCTTTCCCCTTTGGATATAAAGTTCTGTGAAATATGATAAAGTAAAAGGAACATTTGAATGACAGAATCTGCATGCATATTTCCATGGCAATAGCAATACTTGTGACTTTCCATTATTCAAGTACTGCATGACTATATATTTTAAAATTTACAAGTAGCTAGTCCTTTATATGAAGGAAATCAATGGAAACTTTTGGGTAATTAGCATTTATTTTTTTTAAATGGGTTCTTTCAAAAAACTAATAGTCTAATGATTTAATTCTAACTCCAGATGCATGAAAGAAAAATAAAATGCAGCAAAAATATAACTGGTTTACACAACTGAATGGAACCCCCATTAGATACTGAAATTTTTAAAACATTAATTGGACATATAATTTTTTTAATTTAAGTATATTTGACATCATTTATATTCCCCAGGGATTTCCCACCACCATTCCACTCGTGTACCATCACCTCAGTCTCTTGTGCTCTTTCTGCCCTCATCCCATTCTTTGTTCTCCCTTCCTTCCCCCCTCCCCCATGGTTTATCTTTGACCTTTTGGTCTTGTTGAGTTTTGTTGGTTTCTTTTTTACTACTTTTGGTTGTAATTGCCCTTTTCCTTGAGCTCAAAAGTCTTTATAATTATCTTATATTTTAAGAAATCAAGTGGTTAACTACTTGTGTTTGTAACAGTTGCTTTTTGAATGCAAACTATTAAATGAAGCAATCTTAAATACTTCTGAGTACTTTCTCCCAAACTTACTTGGTTTGCATAATCTGAAAACCACTAGATAATGCAAATCACATATGTGTTTGGTATGTATGTAACATTTTGTCTATAATTGTATATCATATAGACACACATCAAAAACAGTTGTTTATATGTATGTGTGTCTGTGTATATATGTGTACACACATTTGCACACAAAAATGAGTGCTTACTAGAACTTATTGATTCATGTTTCCAATATTACATCAGATGGGAAATTGGCTTAGAAATACTTTTAGAAATAAACCCTCAAATACAGTATTTTTTTCATTTCTTTAAAAATAAGGGCCGCATTATCTCTTGAAGTGTAGAAACAGGTAGTGCAATCTTAACTATACTGTTCTTCAGCTTCTAGCCTGAGTCAACAGAATCCACCCTCAAGAGTATCTTTCTAAATTAATTTGCTAGTTGACAGCTTGAGCTAAAATAGTTGCTAACATAGTTACTGGAAAATAAGTGAAGGCACTCAGGACTCGCATGTACAGGTACTGAAGACATTTTCTTTATATAGATAACACAAACATTCCTAGACATACTATCCTCAGATTACACTGAGATTTTTTTTATAGTAATACTTTTATTTTTTTTAAAGATTTATTTATTTATGCATACAAGAGTTGGGGTACCCGCCAGAGTCCAGGGAGGTGAGAGGATTCACCAGAGACAGAGCGGGGAGCAGAACAGGCAGACTGACTGAAACACACTGCTGAGGGGAGCAGCGGGCGAGGCAGGCGAGGTGCGCCATGTGGGTCCCCTCCCTAGCGGGCGGAAGGGATCAAACTCGTGCTGCAGTGGCTGCGTTTGCTTCCCAGTGCGTTGCTTAACCCACTGCGCCACCAGGGAGGCGCTACACTCAGATTTTAACATGAACATGGCACACTTGTCTGTTGCTATCTGGGTCTCTCTAAGCTCACAGAAATTTACCCTGCACAAATTTACAACCATCATAGCTCTCCTCTATGTAATAAAAAAAGCAGTCACAAACAACAAAAACTGTCTTGGTAAACCTGGAATTGGAACGTCCACACCATCACTGAAGTCAGCCTGATGGAATAGAAACTAGAGAAAGGATTTGTTTTATTGCCATACAGAGGACAGTACATTTTGATATTACTAAGGGATAGCTAGGTCAACTTACTTATCCTAAGACATGCTTCTGCCACCTTTAATCTTGGAAGAAATCAGAATTTGTATGTATGTGTTGATTATTAAAGAAAATACAGTATTTGAAGTTGTTTTCCTATGATTTCACCTGAGCATAAAGTGTATGTTGCCACTTTGCAAAATATTAAATGTTATAATTTTTACCTTCAATATTTAAGTAATTTGAATTTTAATTTTTGAAGTATTCTAGAAGCATACCTTTTTTTAAATGCTAGAAAACCAGATATGTAAGGCACCTATGTTTTAAACTTTTCCTTCTTAGTATCATTAATAATAGAATACAACAAAAGAGAATATAACTAGGATTGAAATACTACTGATATTTGTATACACTATTCAATTCACAAATACCTATACAAACTTTTTTTTTGCCAGTAAATTCAGTGGTTTTCTTTGAAAACACCAACTCAATAAATAAACAGAAATGAAAAAACTATTATTAGTGTATGATATATATGGTATTATCTAATTGTATAGATTAGCCTAATCATAATTTTCTTAGTTGTTTCAGTATGTCTTGAGTACATTAAAATCTAGTACCCTAAGGTGATGTTTCTGGAACCTGACTGTCCTATTCGACACATGACAGATAATATATTTATAGGGCTTTGTCAGGTTTTTATCTAGTTTGTGAAATTCATTTATCAAGGCAATTTTCAAACTTTCCTAAAAGGAAGCTCCAAGCAATTAATTAATTCACTTTTTGATTATATTTTTTATTGCATTGCTTCCAGCCAAAATTTCTTCTCTTTTGAGCTGCAAAGGCAGTTTGGTCATATTCATTCATAATTTGCATTATTGGTTTCAAAATATTGCTCTGAGTTATTTCTCTCATAAGAGACAACAAAATGCAGACTCCCTTAAAACTTCAAAGTAATGAAATCCATATGTAAGTATTTAAAAAAAACATTTATTTTACTTTTGTTAATAAATAAATCGCAGTGGCGATAGACTACTCAACAGCAGAAGCACACTGTTTCAATTCTGATTGATTTTCAATAACAATGAATTTTTCTCATTATTTTTTATAAATTTCAATATCACACATTAACCATAGTTAATCTCTAGTCTTTATCACTATTTTTAAGGACATCAATTTAAAGTGTTATGTGATGGAAATATTACTTTAAATGTAAAATTATCTGAAAAATACAGAACAAATTAACATGTATATATATTTAACTCATGAAATTCACTGACATAATTTTTTTAAACTGAACACATTTTCTGCATTTGTAATGAATTTGTAGAACACAAGTTAACAACCAATGATGTAAAGATTGGGTTACATAGTGACCAACTTATTTTTAAAATCAAATGTGCAAAATTGTGAGACTGCTGAATAGAAATTATTACTATCTTTTACATTGTGTGACCCAACACTAGCTGTATAGCCAGTGAGTCAATTCTATCTAGTTCTAATTCAAGCAGAATAATGTTCTTTTACCAGTATTCATCCTGACAAGTTCAAAAATAAGACTCCTTGAAAATATTATTTACTAGTCACCAAATAATTTGACCATGGGCAAAGACAATTGGTAATGACTAATGTAGAAATCTTGATTGATCAATTTCCTTGTTCCTTTATATGTCAAAATCTTCCAGAGGAAATATATTGAAGGTTTTTTAGCTTTGTATACAGATTTAGGAAAGGGAAGTCACCTACTTGAATGGTGCAGTAAAGGCTGATACCCTATGATACTGCTTCATTGTATAGTAAGTATCTCATCAACACAACAGGTCTCACAGTAGTGAACTGAGAATCACTGAAGCACAGTTATATTCTTTTAAGTCCAATTAAGTTAAATGAATTTTTTTTCGTATAACTAGGGAACTACAGTTTAAATGGAGTCATTACATTTATGATCACCTATCATCTGTATTTAATTGAAATTGTGAGTTAGCAATTACAGACATCCCTATATGTTAAATTCTCAAATTTAAGTTGGTTATATAAAATACTCAATTCTTAAATATTTATTGATTTTATGCATATAAGTTTTATTTGAGGAATTATACCATCATTTTATGATTTGATAATGGATATGACTTCTTTCTGAATTCATTTAACCATAGAAAGAGTAGCCTATGTTACTCATTCTCCTTTATTCTCACATCTGTAGCACATGTTTTATTGGGTTCCAAAAGCTGATTTTTTTTTACTATATATACTTGACAAAGTGAAGAAAAAAGGTAGATACAAATATCAATTTAGGTGCTTTACCTACAGAGGTTCTTACAACTTTTCTAGTAAAATAATTAAACATGCAAATAATTCTAAAAATGTGTAGTCTTCAGTCATGTACTACAAAATAGTAGAAGAAATCTACTTTATTATTGACCTTTCATAGGTTTATGAAAAAAAGTCATTCAGTTGCTCATATATGTCTTTTCTCAAGAAGCATACCCCAAACATGTATATTAATAATAATGTTTTTAAATGAAATTTAAAAATGGAGACATCATTTTTTTTTTTTTTTACTTTTTCGGTGATCCTAGATGCTGAAAACCCTCTCTATAACCATTGATGCTTTAAACTCATTATCATTCAATTTATAATATGCTGAGAATTATATAGCAAGATTGCATTCAAATACCAATCCAAGGATCACTTCTAGTATAGGTTGCAAATTGGCAACTCACAAGCTTTATATTTCCCAAACTGAGGTAGCATTTGGCATGTGGATGTTTACTTAAATTTGTTCAAATATATGATATCAAATGCCCTTTCAGAATTTTAGATGTGTATTCCTCTAAAAAGCCTGACAAGCTTATATGTTCACTCATTTGCAGTGGTTTGGTGAGGTGAATAATGGTCGTCTAGAAACTAGATCACTGAACTTGATAGTTTAATACTCTCCATCTTCCCTAATGATTTATTGACATTTGGGTCCAGTGTCAACCAGCATTAGCCACCAGGCTTACTCTGTGGCATTTCTCAATAAAAGAGAGCCATGAAGGAAGTAGTAACTCTCTATTGTGCCCATGACTCTATGAAAAATAGACATTACAAATGACCAGTCAGCTTCATCATTTTGGAAAAAAATCCAACATCTGGCTACATTGATTATTAATATCATTGTGCCAACCTCTTGTATACATTTTATTTTGGGTCACTTGTATACAACATTACTAAAGGTGAATATACACATGTTTTTATTTCCTTGTGTATTGGAAAGGCAGTTATGTCACTAAAGTATAGATGCAGCTGATAAAACTGACTTTTGTTCTTTTTTTTACATTTTGTTAGGAAGATAGCTTCTAAAACTTTCTCTTTAATTTGCATTTAAGAGTGATCCACTTACTGTGCCATAGAGTTTTCAAAGTACATACATGACAACAAACACAGGATTAAAATGATACCTCTCTCAATCCAATTGTTAATTTGCATAATAATGTGAGCTAAAGCATCATAGTACTAGGTATCTATATATCATCTGTATTCACATTCAGTATATGTACTTTCAATATATATTAGTAAATTATGAAACACAATTGTTTAGATATATAAAAGTCACAGTTTTATAATTATTAAAAAAAACAATAAAATTCAAAACAGTACATTTAAGTGATATATGCTCTGAGATACCATTTATATGAGATAGAATATTTTTTGCAAATACTATGCATTAAAAACAAATATGCTTCCTTCTCATTTCTGCATATAAAATTCTGGTGTACTTTATGTAATAACCAATGTATTCAGGGCCTCCCTGATAGTGCAGCGGGTTGAGTGCCACACTGTAGAAGCATCCACGGCACAGCAGTGTGAGTTCGATCCCCAGCCAGGGAGGGACCCACATGGCACGGCAGACCTCTCCTGCCTTTCAGACTGCTCCCCTCAGCAGTGTGTTTTGGTCACCTGCCTGTTCAGCTCCCCACTCTGACTCTGTCTCTGATGAATTCTCTTACCTCCCACAACTCTGGCCTGTACCCCAGCTCTTGTATGCATAAATAAATAAATCTTTTAAAAAAATAACCAATGTATACAAATTAAAATTTCAAGATATGCTTAGACCACTTGATATGTTATATATCAAATATCAACCAAACAGATTTTTGTGTAAAAATTTAGTTTAAGGAAAAAAAATCTTTATGTGCAATAGCTTTTCAGAAGATAAAAGATGAATGAAAAGCAAAGAAGGACAAGTAGAAATAAATGATTGGACTCAATATACTTAAGATGTAAGATAATGTGGCAATTATAATATGTAATTGATATAAGACATATGGAAGAAACTATTTTACATCGTAGTAAGATACCCAGCAACATTAAAATACAGATGGAATAATACAACAAAGGAGTAGAAGTCTGAAAATACTATTTAAATATCAGGTAAAGTCAGAAAATTAGTCATGCTTGTATTACTCCTATGAAATTATTTCTTCAAGTTCATTACCAATTAATATTTAGTCACAGAATGCACATTATGCATTGTACCAAGTGCCATTAAATACATTATTCCAATAGCCTTATAATTTAGTACTTCTTATTCTATTTTGTATATGTTTACTAAGGATAAAAGGATATTAAATCAATTAACCTCCAGTCACACAGCTTGTAAAATAAATGCAGAATTTCAGCCTACACAGTAATAACTCTTCAGGAATAGAACCTATAGCCACTAGGATTTACATGCTTGAAACAGCTGCATGTAGAACACAATAGATTATGATTTCATCAACACTAAACATTCTTATCTATCTTCATAAACATGTACCATATGATGAAAATGCTAAATAAAAGAACAAGCTAAAAGCTGGGAGAAAATATTTACATATGCCTTATCTGGAAAAGCATTTGTGTTCAGAACATAAACATTTTCAAACTTCAACATCATAAAAACAATAAAATTGTGAGCAAACAACTGAACTGGCATTTCATCAAGGGTAACGAATTGATGAGATATAAGTACATGCAAATATGCATAAAATCATTGGCATTTAGGGAAGTGCAATTTCAAACCCCAATAAGATACTGTTTATCTGTTGGGATGGCTAAAACAAAGCAAAACATGAAAAAACCTGTACATGAATGCTTATAGAACCATTACTAATTACCAACCAAGAAAGAGTAAGTGGATACACTGTATATCTATTGTACACTCATTCAGTGGCATAGTATTTAGTGACAAAACAAAAACCAAATATGGGCACAGCCATTGACACAGAAGAACTACAGATTACATCATGTTAAATTAAAGAAGCAAATCTTAAGAAGGTTAAATAAAACATGATTCCAGATTTACAAATGTCTGGAAAAGTGAATTCTATAAAAATGGAGAAAAGTTCAATGTTGTAGGGGTCTGGCTAAGAAGAAGAATGTGGAGGAAATTTTAGGGATAGTGAAGTTTTCTTATATCCTGATTGTGGTGCTGGGCACAGAATTCTCACATGAGTTAAAACATAAAATTAGGGCCTCCCTGATGGCACAGGCATTAAAGTCTCAGTGCTATCAAGCTATTGCCAACCACTGTGGTTTGAGTTATTCCCCCCTCCCACTCTCTCTCTGGAGAATCCGCTCACGCCCCCTACCTCTGGCCTACACCCCAGTTCTTTTTTGAATAAATAAATAAAAATAAATCTTTAAAAATTCACAGAATTAGACACTACTTGCCCTGCAAAGGGAATTATATTTTTAACTAACATTTAAAAATATTTTGAATTTTTACTATAAGATTAATATATTTATAGTTTAAAACATTGGCCTATGTTTGTGAAGAGTACATTTACTAAAAAAATGTGTATTTTGTAATTTTATTTAAATGTGACAGTATAAGAGTGTTATTTTGCATTAGCTCTTCCATCTCTAAATTTAGCCCATGTAGAAATTAATGTGTTTTGGAAGGAAAAAATTCACAGATGTCATTTTCCTCAAAAGCAGGCAAATTATGAATGTAAATAATGTACTGTTTTGGTTTCGAGCTTCCAGAATCACTTGGAATCTGAGATACTAAAATGTCAACAGATTTGAGACCATTTTCTGCCATAAACAGAGATAGATTGATAGACACTTTTTTGTAACTTGATTTAATTTTCCTATTAAAAATCCTTAAGAATAAAATTTGGCAGATTTTTCTGTATCTATGATTATAATAGCATTCACTCTAATGAAAAAAAAAAAATCCTAACAAAACATTAGTCTGGTGCTTCCTTTATTGTGACATATATAAAATTATGAGAAGGACATTAAAGTGGGAATAAAATTATATCAAAATTAAACTTCTTAGTGGCTTTTGGGAAGACTATCAATTTGAGGAAGACTATCACACTTTTCTGTGTGAGATATTTATTAAATAGTTGAACACACACTAATGTCTATACAAATGGGTATATGTGTGATCAATAATAGAAATCAACATTTTAAAATTTATTAAATGAATAATATACCAACCATGTGCCTCAAAGTTGTGTGTTTTTTTTTTTTTTTCTTCCAATACTGTGTAATATCCTATGCTCTCATTCACTGATAGTCAACATAGCTGGTAGAATTGAAGCACATTGAGGAATGGAGGCAACAAGTCACTGATTATCCATAGATTCTCTTTGTCTCAAAAAAATCAGGTACATCCTGTGAACAAGAGAAAAAACAAAAAGACAAACAAACAAATTTCTTGTTTATTGCATTCTGCAATTTCCCTAAAAGTGGAAAACTTGACTTAATAATTTGTGGTGGTGGAAGAGTTCTTTCACACTCTCTGGGAAAAAAAAAAAAAAAAAAAAAAGATAAAGCAGAAGAAAATATCTTCAAACTAGTCATACTTTAATTAGATATTCCAATTTGCTTGCAAATGTTAATATCATAAATGGCTTCCAATGGAATACATACTATTTATCTAAATGAAATATTTAAGTTGTTAGTGTCCATGTTCATTAAAGTATGAACTCAGATCGTAATTTATGATTAGGTGTTTGATATTTGGACTTTACTTGAGATAACAGTTCTTACTTGTGGGTTGATTTGAGACCATTTTTTCATTCTCTTCCCAAATTCCTATGTTGAAACTTACCCAGATTTATAAGGTATTAGGAGTTAGATCTTTCTGAGGTAATCAGGATTAGATAAGGTCATGAGGGTGAAACCTACATGAATCAGATGAATGCCCTTTTGATAGAGAACTTGCTTCCTTTCTGCAGTTGCCATTTGTGAATGCAATGATAAGTCTTCTGTGTGTGCCCATAAAGAGGGGCTCCCACCTAACCCAATCATCCTGGCACCCTGATGTTGGACTTCCAGACCCTAGAAATAAGTTTCTATTGTTATAAACCTGTGTATGTTTGTTTTTTTTTTGGTTATAGCAGCCTTCACTGACAAAAATACCTTATTACTGCTTTTGATAACGGGAATATTGATTATTCTTTACATGTTTTGAACAAAGTCTCTTTAAGGCACCCTTTGGGAAATTTTTTCCTTTATCCACTGAATCAAAGAAACTCAAGTTAGTAAGATTATTATTAATGCATTGTCGGTAAAGTTCATATGTAAATTTGTGTGTGTAGACTATCAAACAATATACTGAAGGGAATTATTTTGAAATAATTACATAGTTTTATCACAGTGTTTTAAAATTTAGCAATATATTTGTTTCTGTTAATTTAATTTTCCTATTGAAGTTTTCAAAATTATTTTTACGATAGGGTATAGGATATGCATTGGGACAAATAAACAATGTCTGGATCTCAGTTGTGCTATGTTCCAATCACATGACACTACAAAATCATTTAGCCACTCTGCCTTAGAATTTTTCATGTCTAAGATGAAGATAATAATTGTATATGTCTCATGAAGTTTTATGAAAAATGGGAAGATGTTAGAGATCTGTATCTACACAAAGATAGCTATTTAAATTAAATCCAGTTGTGTTCTAAATGAGAATTCAGAGAAAACCTCATAAATATACAAGAATGCTAGGAAATGACTGTATCAGCCCTGTATTCTGCATCAGTTTGCAGGCAGTTTTATTTTTCTTCACCAATTATAACACTGCTTAGTTTGAAATGCATAACAAAATTTGAAAACCATAGTTTTGCATGATAGTTCTCTGTTTCTGGTTGTGAATGTAACCATTTTGAATGTTTCAGAGTGTTTCAGTCATAAATGAAGGGAAAGGAATACACTTTCACAGCACACCCAACCCTAAAATCTAATTTCTGAAAGCTTTTGATGGCCTTTTCAACTGTATAAAGTCTATGTTTACCCTATGAGGAACAACCACTCACCTCAGTCAAGAATTGACTTACCAGTTTTCACAGAGGCATAAGAATAGCAAGTCACACTCAGAAATGTTTTCCCCTTCAACATTTAGTTTTTCAATGGTAAAAGGTATCTGAATTTTGAGAAATATATCCAATCTATGAGAAGTATTATTTCATAGAATTATATGACATGTTGTTATTTTTAAACAATTTGTAAAACGAGGATGGGAGGATTCTTCTTTTTATATTTATTTACATATTTTGTAGAAAAAACTGGGTATAGGCCAGAGGTGTTGGGGAGTGAGAGGATTCACCGGAGATAGAGTGGGGCACAGATCCATTAGATATACTGAAATATACTGCTGAGGTTAACAGCAAGTGAGAGAGAGGAGAGATCTGTTATGCCATACGTGGGTTAGCTTCTTGGCCAGAGAGTGAACTCAGGGGGTACTAGGAATAGCACTGAAACTTAACCCGTATGTCACCAGGGAGTCCCTGATGGGAGGATATTTTTATAACTCATGTTACATAAGTTTTTCACCAATTAATGATTGATAGGACAGTTATATTTACCACATTGTCCCTGAGATTGCATAAACATGAGATTTTTCTAGGATATGTCAGCATTTTAAGTGTGCACTCCAAATCTCTAATCAATTTCCAGAGTGTCTTTTTTTACTCCTAAGAAAGGAATTTTTAAGTTACTGAAATTCAGTATGATCTGTATTGGAAAAATATTCTTGCATGGAGTACAATATTATTTGAGTTCTTTCAGGTAAATTGGAAACCTTTCTGAAAAGTAAGCAGATACATATCAGTTACACGTCCTGGCCTGAGTTAAATACACACACATGTAACAATGCCCTCATGATATTAGTATCCCTTGTCTGCACTTGTTGAGACTCTCATGATGCATTGGTGGCTCTCTATTACCATGGTTCCAGAGAGACCAGGAACACTTGCGTTGTTTTCTCTTACAAATACTGATTATTTTTTAATAAAATGCGAATAACTTCTTTCAATCGCATTATATTCTTTTAATTCTCTTGCTGTATGTGATTATCATGGCTTCATATATAATATTTTTATTTCATATATAACATGATGTGGCATTACCCTCATACTGCATACTTTTTATATTGCTGTTCTAGACAAGTAATATATTACTCTAAATAAGCACCATTTTTTGCCATCCAAAGATATTTTGCAGCTGAATTTCGTTTTATGCCTTCATTAACTGTAATTGCAATGGATATTTTTGTTCAATTTCATATAAATGGAAGCAGATTATTTTTATTATCTTTAAAATAAATATTTTTATAGGAAAAATTATGCTTAGCATAATTAATATTATGTTGAGAAAAGTCAATCAAAATGTAATGCACTAAGTTACTCTGATAAATTTGTCAGTTTTTCTTTTCTCTTTATGAAAAGCAAGTGATATTCTGAGTAGAAATATAGGTTCATAGGAAGATACAAATAGATACATATACACAAATGCTTTTTGTTTCATTTATTTTACCTTAGTCAAAGTAAAATTAACTTAGTAGTAGTAGTAGTAGTAGTAGTAGTAGTAGTAACAGTATTAATCTTTTTTTTTCTAATAGCGCCATGACTTTATTGTTTTCAAAGAAATAAAAATAATTGCAACAGTTACTTTTATACAGGCATGCAATATACCATTTGCTACTTAAAGCAATACCTGTTATGACAATTAAAAATTTAACATTTCAACTTGTAAATACTCTTTATCATTTTTGAGATTCTACATATTATTAAATATCCTAAAAATTGATAGAGTACAGCCTATGCATTTACTAAAAATATGAAGTATAATGTTCTTAGGAAAGAATTGGATATCCCATTAAATAATTTCTACTTCAGAATCCCTCCTTTCAAAATTATGTCACAAACATCAATGATATTTGGATACATATTTTCTTTTCAAAGAGCTAATGTCCCAGTTTTAAGCATGGACACTTAAGATTATGTTTTATTCGCTGTCATATACCTTATATGAAGACAGGTGTCCGCTATTCAGCATTCAAAACCAGAGGTTGAAGTACATGACTGTTCAAAAATTGAGTATTTGAAAAGACATGTGTGAATTCATTAGCTTTATTAAGTGTTTGAATGTAGAACAGTGATGGAAAATAAAGTTGGTTCTAAATTAGGGGGGTCTAGTCACAGAACTCACTCCATTTATAGTCAACTGAGTGAATTCAACTAAGGCTCTTACTTAAATTTTCCTCTCTGTATAGTGTTTTGATGCAAATGAAGTGTTTGCTGAGCAGCTTCTTGAGGGCATGTACTTCCATTATGTTATATAAATGAGTCAAGAATGGCATTGTAACAGGGTGGTTTCAGGAATAGGGGAAGTTCTCAAAATTTTGGTTCCGCTCTAAGTGGGTGGAGCTGAGGATAAGAAAATTTTTGCAGAGAAGAGAAGAAGGGAAAATGGAAAACAGCAAGGAGACCTGAATGGGGCACGTGGAGCAGAGGGACATGTGAAGAAACTGTGCTTGCTTTTTGGTCTTGGACTGGTTGGAACAGATGCGGGTGAGAGACCCGTGGGGAGGT
>JAGFMF010011791.1:8209019-8280241 GCA_019455555.1 Galemys pyrenaicus
AAGGGACTGAGGTGATGGTGCACGGGTGAAATGGTGGTGGGTACCCCCTGGGGACTACAAATGATGTCAAATATAACTAATAAAAAAAAAACAAAAAAAATAAAGTATATTTGCATTTCTATCCCTAATTATTTAATATATTTTGTTAGCAAATAAGAAAACTAAAGGTCAACTTGTACATATATTCAGCTTTTGAACTGTCATTAATTTACACAATTTTAAATCTTTTACCAGTCATTGTAGTATTCCCCACTTAAATGAAATAATGTCTGTTTTATTTTGTCATCTACTTAATAAGGAAGATGAACTCAGTTATATTCCCATGCAATACACTCTGAAAATATCTGTGTGATTGAAGTATAATATGTGCTTTCTTTATTTAAGACAATCAACTTCACAAGAAAAAGCCAAAATTTGTTGAGTTATGTTTACTAGAACATGTTAAAGAGTTCCATAAGAATCACAACTATGCCATTGATTTATATGGAGCCTTAAAATGAGCACTATATTTATGATGAAATATCCTTCAAATAGTTCATAGCCAGTAACAAACCCCTACCCAAGAATTACTTCTGGGCATTATACAGTAGAAAGAGTTTATTATTATTTTTTATGACTGGTAAGCATTCTTCTAAATAAGTTCAGAAATGCTTTTCTAAATAATAGTGAAAACATCAAATGAGAAATACATAGTAATTGAAAAAATATATAAATCATTTTTATCAATATTCAATAATTGACAATAATCCTATATAATTACACTGCCAATCATAATCCTGAATATTATTAATCCTGAATATTAAGCACTCATATTGATTTGTTAAGTCAATGCTATTGATTTGAAATAAATGAAATGTTTTCCAGAATAAAGATTTGAAGATCTGGAAAAATCAAAGTATTTATCAGATAAGAGAATTATAACAAAGCATGATAAATATCAGATATGAGCTAGTGAGGTCTGATTGAAGAATAAAATTAATAGGTTTTCCTTTTCTTTATGCCTACTCTTTAAACACCTTTATAAATTTTGTAATTGTTCTATATATAAATCCTAGAAAACAAAAACAGAGAGAGTGAATAAATTATCAGGAGAAAGCCTAAGGACTTTTCATTTGAGCTAAGACTATATACTTTCACATAAAACTAGGGAATTCTTAGACTGAATAAATAGTACATGCTAAACAATTATTAAACATCTTTCCATTCATGGACATTAAGTGCAACATGTAATAGAGAGTAATTTTCCTTTGGGAAAAAAATGTTCTCTTATTTATTTACACCTGATCATCATTTTATTGCATTGATGAATTTTTGGTCTTCATTCATGAATGGATGATTTGAGTCACTGTGGTCCAACTATATTTACATTTTTACTCCTCGGTGCTTAAAAAATATAAACATTTGGATCCATTAGCAAACTCGATTTATGGCGTGTAAGATTGTATTATTCTGAACAAATGATGTTGGATAAAAATCTAATGAATTTACATAATGGAATCTATAAATGTAATGGATTAACTGCATTAGTGTATTTGTTGCAGTAATTTACTTTTTCTTTTTAGATGGAAAAGAATGTTTTTAATTTTCCTTTAACAGATACTATTAATCTTGTTGACTTTGTGGCTAAAAATGTTGTCAGAATTATTTACCACTAAAGATAAAAATGTCTTATATTTGAGCCTCTAGGAAAAAGATAGTGCAACATGAATTTCTGAAGGATTGCTTAGAATATAAATGGATATGTAGAAAATATTTAAAACATATCAATGGGAAATAAAAATACTGTATTGCATTTAGTTCTGAGAACGAAAGTAAGTATAATATAGTGTCAAAACACAAAATGGAAAAAAAATATATGAAGTTTTACAAGAGCATTATTGACCTTATATTGCTTAAATATGCAAACATAATAAAGATAGCAGCTATTCTTTTATATAAATAAGGTTGACAATCATCCTTTTGCCTTTATTTCTATCCAGTTGTTCAATAGTATATCTATATTTTATTCATATTTTATGAGAAATTATATTAACTTAATATCAGTTTTCGGTGTTCTGGGAAGTGTACCTCTACCAAGGAGTTACAGATATCTTAAAATAATTTGGAAACTAAAAAATGTGTGTGTCATACGACTGAGTTCTTAATGAGATACACACACATTATTATCTCTCTGCTGGTCGAGATTTTATAATGTGAATGAAAAGTGTAAAAATATGTTATTACATAAAATGAATTAAAATGGAGCATTTCGATTATCTGGTGGTGTTTCACCAGTCTATACAAATAAGGAGGAAGCTTGATTGGCATGAAATGAATAAAGATTTGACAACAGAATCCGCTAGAACTGAGAAAAACACAAGTGTGTCCACACAAAAACAAACACCAAAAATGTCAGTTTTCCCCAGTGTACCACTGAACATGGAGGCACTAGAAATTAGTGATGGTAGGCCAAATATTCAATTAACTAAGGAACAATTGAATAGCATTAATAAGATAATTGTCTCAGAAATGAAAGTTCCGCTATTAAATTATAATAACTCAAGTACAATGGAATTTGTGATAAAGTGATTTTGTAACTAGGTGATATAATAATGCCCTAAGTAACTAAAATGACCCAAAGAGTTTTTATTAATCCTTTCCTCAGAAACAGACAAACCAATCTGTGTTCTGTTGCTGTAAAATAAAGCATCGCATATATGGTGATTTAAAATAGCATACATTTATTCTACCATAGTTCTCTAGGTCAGCAGTTTATATGATGCTGCTCACTTTAGGATTTTTCAAAGGTAAAATCAAGGTTTTGGTCAGTCCATGCTCATTTCAGGTGACTCTGGGGCATAATCCAAGCCCCAGTCTTTTTTATGGCAGAATCTAATTCTTGTCATTGTAGGATAGGTGTCTCTAATATGTTGTGTTTCACAGTTGATTCCCTGTTCCTTTTTCACTTCCTAGAGGCAGTACATCTCAGGCCATGTGGCTCTTTCATAGTATATGGTTCTTTGTTTATCTCTGCCTTATCTATCTTGCTTTCTTTTCTACCTCTACTGCTAAGAACTCATGTGATTATATTAGGCCCATTAGATAGTCTCCATATTTTAAGGACATTGATTAATTATATTCATTGTATCAACTAAGTTTTATTATTATTATTATTATTATATTTTTTACTACATAAATATTTTCACTGTCCATAGATTATACATGGGATCTTGTTGGGAAATGAAACTCTCCTTATAACAGAAATGATCCAGTAAGAATCCTGTCCTTCTTCCCCTCCCTAGTCAATAGCAAAATTCACACAATTAGTAGATACACTTAATTTCAGTTGAGTAGGGATAATTTTTTTGCCCAATGAAATATATTTAAGTTATGCATACTACTCGTGTTGTTTTAAAATATGAGCACACAATAATTATCAGAATTTTTCAGTTTAAAGCAGACCAAATAGACGTAGCAGTTAAATGTAATGAATGATCCTAGTTGTATACTAAATTGAGAAAAAATGCTGCAATACATATTAGTAAATTAAGTAGCAAAATCTGAATGTGAATTGTACATTATTGTATCTATGTTATATCTGATGACTACCACATTTACTGTGTTCTTATAAAAAATGACTTTGGTCCTTTGAAAGATTTAATTTACTTCAGGAAAAATAGAATAGCATTATAATATTGAAATAATTTTTCTATCTATTTAAAGGTAAATTAATAGATAGGCAGATAGAATATATATTAAATATTAATCATTTTATGAATATAGATGAAAGATACATAATTACTTAGATAGCTATTCCATTTGTTTATAAAAAGATTTAAAATGTATGCAAAAACTTCCTAGACATTGGGAAGGTAACCTAAATATGTTGCATTATGGATACTGTGCTTCACAACAACCTTCCTCATCACAGAAGCAGTGCCAATGTGGGATATTAGGTGTAGTTGCTTGAAGCTCTACCACACAAGTGTGTTCAAGGGACCCAAAGACAGAAACAGAGAAATGTCTAACACGTGATTGCGAGTGGCCTTCAGTTGTGAGCAAAACTTAACTAATGTTGCACATAAACATGATGACCATAAAGAGTAGTATGATTTTGTATAGATTCTTGAAAGGAAAAATTCAGATTTGCAGATAATTATCAAATAGTACTTCTAGTAGTCATTTTGACAAACTCTCCTTAAAGTGTGTGGTGACAGCTTGTGGAATGAGACTATTTTATGCAAACATTGCCTGTATTGCAAAATACCCTAAGGCAAAGTGTGCCCCTTTTTTTTTTTTCATGTTGACTTTTGTTCTGAAATATAAATATATATTAAAACATTACCCAAAGTATAAAGCTGGTGACGTTTTACAAAATGAATATCCCAGTACAAGCAAACAAGTCAATGCATAGAATTTTAACATTAATTTAAAATCTTTCTTATTAACAACACCATTCCACCACCAAGGAAAGTCATATTCTTGTTTTAAAATAGCCTGGGTAAGGTAGATTGATTTTGTGATTTGCATAAATGAGGGGGGAGGGAAAAAAATCAATGCTTGGCTCTGTGGACTGGCTTAGGACTCTTAGTGTTGGTCATAGTGTTCTTCTCTGAATACATTAAATTGTCAATTAAAAATGTCAAAATTGAGAAACAAGTTCTTCAAAAATATATGCTTTTAACTGGTTCTCTCATGCTAATATGTCAGTTAGGAGGTCAAAATGTGTGTGGCCTAGATTAGTTTTTCCTTGCCTCTGTGATGGAATCTATTTTTCACAGCAGAAATGCTAGTTCTTTATCAGTGAAAATGTAAATGAGACCACAGCTGTGTAATTGAATACTATAATAAGGAACATAATAAATACCATTATCAAAATTAACAAAAAAGGCAGCATTTGGATATAAAAATAAGGTCTCTTGTCAGCATTAGAGATCATTCAATGTGTGTGCTTCCATTCAGATATTTTTTTATTTACATATTTACATTTTTTTACATTTATAACTTATTTTCGAAAGAAAAAAATTCTGAGACTAATTACTATGTGACATTTATCAGTGACTCAGAATATGCTGGTGTGCCTGCTTTCCATATTTATTTACTCTTGATGTCTCAATTTCCCCTATATTAACCTTTTATAGGGTTATTTTGAGAATTTGTAAACTTTGGGTAGAGAAGCATCAAGCTTTGCCCTCACCTTGGGACAGCAGTATGGAGATAGTACATGTATTTTAAGGTTTCTCTCTGTCATCTGACTCCATTGGCCAATGATTGTAAGAGTTATTTCATTGTTTTTCATTAATACAAAAAAAAAACCTCAAAAATATTTTTTTCCAATACAGGA
This sequence comes from Galemys pyrenaicus, assembly GCA_019455555.1. Lineage (NCBI taxonomy): Eukaryota > Metazoa > Chordata > Mammalia > Eulipotyphla > Talpidae > Galemys > Galemys pyrenaicus. The sequence goes on from JAGFMF010011791.1 coordinate 8,214,343, forward strand.
ATGTTTTCCATATAATTAGTACTACAATGCTTACTTTTCTCTTAATGAGGATACATAGAAATAATTTTCTGATATCTCTTAGAGAATCTAATATAGTCAGTAGACTCACTTCTATACCTGACTGCCTTTGATATAAGCAGCTGCTTGTGTGACTTTTTTTTCTTTCTACTTAAAAGTATAGGTCTAAATTTGTAATTTGGCAAATTTGTATGTACTATTTAAGAAATGAGAAATGATCTCACGCTATCTTATTTTTTTAATGGCTATTTTCCTTTTTCTAAATTCTCTGTTATTTTGGTTCAAGCTAAATGCACAGATAGACTAAAATGATTGAAGATGGATAGATAGATAGACAGACAGACAAATCGATAGACAGAGTTAGATAACTTAATTGTATGACCTTCCCTGACTTTTCTAAACTGCATTTCTTGCCAGCTTTGTTCAACATTCCCCACCTGATACTTTTAGACATATTTAGTTCTATATAATTAATATCTTGTATGTCCACCAATGGACTCTGCCAGGGCTTTCATACTTCAACAGATTTTTAGATTTGGCTTCATTTCCTGAGCCATACCCTGCTGTTCCTCATCCTTCTATATGAAGATTTTAGTGCCCTGAAGTGTTGGAACAAATGATATACTGATGGGAGAATAATGAAAGTCATTTAGTTATCAAATGTCTATGGAGTATCAAAGATGTAAGCTGCTCTTTATTTTAAAGAAATGACTCTTTCTCTTTTTGAGACTGACTAGTGAACAGGAATGAATCATCTCTGCCCTCTAGATCATAGACTATGGTAAAAAAAAAGTGAGTTATTGCACACACAATTGCACACCAATCAATAAGTTTACTCATAGTGAATGGCCAGAATGAATAAAAATAATTTTCTAGCTTTCCTTTGGAAATGTGAAATTACCATTCAAACTTATAATGACTTAAAAGAACTTTTAAGAAAATTCATTACATGCACTAATGTTAATCATAAAATTTTGGTCAAAAAATATTTTTATGTGTAAGAATTTAATATATCAGTTTGCATCAGCATATGTATTTTTTCTAGTTTGTTTTGTTTCTAAATGTTTTAACAAAATATAAGGTAATAACGTTTTATTTCCTTAAGTTTATCTTTTTTTATCCTATAATGCTGTTAGAATTAAATAGAATTTTTTGTTATGTTTTCATTACTGTGTCAAATATCCCAAGCAAAATAGAGAAGCTTAAAACTAGTGTGTAGTTACTTGTTAAGTAAAATGAAATAGAGACCCAGATGGAATGACTTTGTTCTATGTATTTCCTTAATTATATTTTTAAGGACATGTGTATCCATCATTGAACAAAAGTACATGTGTGAACCTACTTCCCCAAATCATACAGTGTTGTAAACTAATGTTACCTCAATAAGAAAAAATGTTACAGAAAAAAGTTTCAGTGAGAAATATCCCAAAAAGTTAAATATAAATCTATTTTAATGAATTCCTTAAAAATAAATACACATTTGGTGGAGAAAAAGGAACCCTGGTACACTGCTGGTGGGAATGCAAGCTAATCCAACCATTATGGAAGGCCGTATGGAGGTTCCTCAGTCTACTAGAAATGGAACTACCATACAATCCGGTAATCCCGCTCCTAGGAATCTACCCAAAGGACACAAAAACACTGATCCAAAAGAGCACCCGTACTCCTATGTTTATCGCAGCACTATTTGTAATTGCTAAGACCTGGAAACAACCCAAAAGCCCAAAAGTAGATGACTGGATCAAGAAGATGTAGTACATATACACAATGGAATATTATTCAGCAATCAGAAATTAGAAACTAGGGACACTTATAGAAACATGGATGGAACTAGAAGGAATTATACTCAGTGAAACAAGTCAGACGGCAAGAGAAAATATCGGATGACTTCACTATTAGGAGGAATATGAAAGAACAACAACAACAATAAAGAATAAGCTCAAGGAATTGGACAATTATAACCAAAAGTAAACAAAAAAACTCAGTAAGACCAAAAACCTGGGATAAACCAAAGGGGCCATGGGGGGGGGGGCGGGAAGAGGGGAGGGCAAAGATGGGGAAGAGGAGGCCAGAGGGTGCACAAGGGACTGAGGTGATGGTGCACGGGTGAAATGGTGGTGGGTACTCCCTGGGGACTACAAATGATGTCAAATATAACTAATAATAAATAAATAAATAAATAAATAAATAAATACACATTTGAACATATCAAAGATCCTTGTGTGAACAAGTATCTGTCCATGTTTAGACAACACTAAATTACATACCAATCAATAAGTTTACTCATAGTGAATAGCCAGAATGAACAAAAATAATTTTCTAGCTTTGCTTTGGAAATGTGAAATTATCATTCAAACTTGTAATGACTTGTAATGACTAATGGCTGTGTTCTATAGCATTCAAAATGCATCTCAGAACTTGATTTTTGGGGACACAATAGAAACGTGAAAGGAAATGTGTTTGAGCAAACAGGAGTAAGATGATTAAAATGTTCCAGGCAGGACACCCTCACTGCTGGAAAGTAGAATCTTATTGGAATGGAAGGGAAACAATGTAGAAATACCATAGTGAAGAGTCTTCAAATTTGACAGGGAAAATGTTGATTACTTTTTGTTTGATTGTTTTTGTTTCCCTCCTCTTCCATTTTTATTGAGGTGTCATTGCTTTACAGTACTATATCAATTTTAGGAGAGATGTGGGTATTAAAAATTAATGAACTTCATTTCTAAATTTCTGTATTTTTCTCCTAATCTGACTACCTAAAATCTCCACAGTGGAAAAATAAAATCTAATGATAGCAATAATGGAATAGGATGTAAGCACCCATGTTAAAATAATAATAAAAAAACGATGATTTTAAAGGTACCTATTTTAGTTTCCTTGGGAATATATGAAGAAGAGGAATTGTTGGATCATAGTAGTTTTATAGTTAGTGTACTCAGGAAGTTCCATACTGGTTTTCATAAAGGTTGTACCAATAAACATAACCAGGTTGTGTACAAGCATTCCATTTTCTCCACATCCCATCCAACCTTATCCTTTTTTTTTTTTTGTTTTGATAATAGTTATTTTAACAGGTATGCTATACTATCCCACTGAGAAATTGATTTATGTTTCTCTGATGATTAGTCATATTGAATACATTTTCATGTGCCTGTTGACCATTTGTATCTACCGATATAAAAATATATGTTCATTCACTTAAAGGTAGTAGTCATTTCACTATGTATATGTATCAAACATCATCATAAATTGTAAATATATGCTTATGAAATTATTTTAAAAAATAAATTATACTGAAATTAAAAATAAATAATAAAAGCAATATGATGTGTAATTCTGGCAACTATTTATTGAGGTGTTACTGTCTACTAAGCAATTTACTAAGAGTTTTATCTAGATTATTATTTATTTTTCAAAATAACTGCCTAAGAATGACATTCATTTTTATGGTTTGCAGGTGAATAAGGAGTTAAAGGTATTTAAGAAAGTTTATACAAACTTGGGAAAACTTGAGAAACCAGCAAGAGTAGACAGAATAAAATGACTGAACCCTTTTTCTGTTGTTCTTAAATTAGGTATTTCATGATCTGTGTCTGTGGGTTAATGATCCTCTAATTAGTTGCCATGTGGATGTTTCTTTTTCCAAAAGGAGCCAGCAGTGGTCCCTGAACTATGTCTTTATTGTTTTTTACTAGGTGCCACATTTTTTCAGGGAGTAACATGGTACTAAAATGAGTCATAAAAGTGTTTGTCTCATAATGCAAGTAGGGAAACCAGTCACTCTTGGCTGTGACAGATACTCCTTTACTCAGGATGTCAAGTCAGGTAAGAGCTTCTGGATGTTTCTGAAAATTCAGGGTCTCCTTTTCAGTCAGCAAAAGCAGCAGTATGAAACATTACTTGGACATAAATTCAGTTAACAATTCAGACAGGCAAGATTTTATATGAACTTGAGTTCTTGCCTCTTAAATTCTCACAGTAAAGTGTAAACTTGTACCTAAAATCATGGAGATAAAATAATAATAATAATATTTTGATACAGAATGAAAACTCAGTGTCTCTACTTGAATGACAAAGAAAAATAATTCAGCCTAACATGGAATTAATTAAATATTATATATTTGATAAGATACATAGAAAAAATGACAAAGATGGCAAGTTTATTTTTTAGTTTTACTTAAAAGTTTTATTAAATATCTTATAAATCACTGTTTTTATAATAAATGATAGAGTTTTTATAACAGATTTTATAAAGCTAGCGTTTATAGAATTTGAAGTATGATTTCATCTGGCTTCTTGGCTATTTCCATCAGGTACACATGTTGACATGCCTAGCTACAATTCATGAAAATGCACCACAACTCTGACAGCAGTGATTGAAATGACAAAACCAATATCCAGACAGGTGATTGTAATAACCAGATTCTGAATTAGAAATCACAGAGACTTTATTTTCTAGAAGCTTTGGCGTAGTGTAATCATGGATTAAGATTAGTAATAGCACTAGTGATGTCCCTGAAATGAGTTAGAAGAGGGAGGAAAGAAATGAAATGTTTGCAAACCATGGAATGAAAACTAAGCATAGAAAGTGCAGTAGTAACAAAAACTAAGATTTGTTAGTAAAACTGTTCAGCAATGCAAAAATAAGGAAAGAAAAACTGGTAAAATAAGAGATAAATTAGTATCTCCATTATTTAGGATATTAGTTATTTTGGGACTAAGAAAAGTATGTCTTTATGAATGTGTCTCCTAAATCATCATTCCCCAAAATTTAGTTTGGTTAAAAAGTACTTGGAGATTTTTAGGGCCTCCCTGGTGGTGTGATGGGTTAAGCACCACACTATGAAGCAAATTGTACCGCTCCTGCCTCCCCCCACTGCTCCCCTCAGCAGTGTGTTTCAGTTGATCTGACTGTTCTGTTCCCCACTCTGTCACTGGTGAATTTTCTCAACCCCTGAACCTCTGGCCCATACCCCAGGTCTTGTATGCATAAATAGATAAATTCTTTAAAAAAATTACTTGGAGATTTTTATAACATAGAAACCTAGACTTTGCCCTCAAAGATTATGAATGAATAGAACTGCAGTAGGGTACACTGCAAATCTTCTGTCGATGCACTCATGGAATGGAGCATTGGAGAATTAAGGAATGTTGATGTCACTCGGTTATGACTGGTCTTTCCTGTGAGTTATTTAATCTATGCAGCATTATACTTTGTCATTTAAAGGGGTCATACAAATCACTATGGCCTGTTATGCTTTTCTACATATATCTTTTTAATCACAGAACATTAGTGTTCAGGATGAACTCTGTTTAAAAAAAGGAAATAGTAGGAAATAGTAAAATACATTGTAATGTGAAATAGTAAAATACATTGTAATGTGAAAAACTCTTCAAACTATATTATTTGTACAAATTTCTTTACTGATCAAATCAAATCCCATGTTAAAATGTAAGTTGATTAAATGGGAAAATGTATTTCTTCTGTGATTGGTACAATAGATTCAGATAGATTCAGATCCTTTCATAGATAGAAAATTACAGTGTTTGATAAATAATCAAATAAAAGAAGAAAATAAACATTAATATATTCAAGATTACTCAGTAATTTCATCATATCAGTCATCATGATTCTTTAGGATAGTATCATTGGAATGTCTACAAATAGTTTGGGCAAGGTAAATCTCGCAGAGGTTTCCCTATAGCTATATGCAGAATTTAAGCTGTTAGACTTACAAACCTCATACTCTGGTATGCATATCACTACAGCTTTAACTAGACACAGTATAACTAAACTTAATTTAAAAAGCAAAATCAAAAACCAGGAATGAGTAAGAAGACACTTGGAGAGCACAGGCCAGAGGAGATTTTCATGATGGCTTCACTTTTTCTTCCATTCTCTGTATGTCTTCTTTCAAATGTGAGGAAGCTATTGACTAGAGTCCTGGTCACTATAGAGCTACAAACTATAAAAATCCTGAGAATAAACTTTGTTATAACTAGAAAACCAAAGCAAAATAAATTTAAGAAAGAGGAAATTTTCATCATCATCATGACTTTTGATAGCAACTTTAATAATGTGTCTCCATATATGCCTATATAACAAGTCAAATTTATTTTGTCATGAAAAATGAAGAAGAAAAATGAAAAATGAATAAGAAATATTCAAATATATTATTTACCTATATATAAATATATCATATATTAAATATATATCATATATATGTAATAAATAGGTGTAAAGAGTGACAATGTTAGAAAGCCAAAGGTGATTACTGTGTATTCTCAGTAATTGGCTTACCATTTTATTGAACCACTTATCATCTTTTACTTAAAGAAAAGTTTGAAAGTTGCATTTATTGTTTTTTAAGATATTACTCAATTTTATCACTAACCCCACAATCCTGGCTTAAACTACCTATATAAATCTAGTGCATCAAATGTTCGTTGAAATTTTGTTTTCCTTGTTCCTCAGTTAACAGAGTAGATGAAAATTTATGGAACTTATACATTTAGATTTGTATGAGTGTCATGTTTTTAAATTTTCAAAATCTGCACTTCTATAAATGAGATATAACCCTTAGTAGAGTAGGTGACCCATATTATTACAACTGCCTCTCCAGTCCACTCCCATGCCTAATCCACTCATAGTTTTATATTCCTTTATTGAGGACAAGCAAAATATCTTATTTCTATCAAACTTCTTTTACACTATCAAATCATCTTATTATTCTGGTATCTGGATACATTTAGTTTATGCTTGAAAAATATATAATTTATATTGTTTAATTATTACAAATATTAAACATCACCTATGATGAGAACTGTGGTTTGATGGGAAATTTACTGAATTTGGTATATAATACAGTTTTACTTTTGTTTTCTGGATTATTTAAATGACTTAAATATCAATGCCTTTAATAATAGGCATTAAATGCATGAAATAATGAAAATAGCACCCCAGCTCTTTTACCAAATTTATGTACACAGTGGTTTCTACCACTATACATGTCATTTGAGTTTTACCTATAATATATATTTCATTTTTTAAAATATTTATTTATTTATGCATACAAGAACTGGGGTATAGGCCAGAGGTTCAGGGGGTGAGAGGACCCACCAGAGACAGAGAGGGGAACAGAATGGGCAGATTGACCAAAATACACTGCTGAAGGGAGCAGTAGGCAAGGCAGAGAGGTCTGCTGCACCATGTGCATTCCCTCCCTAGCTGGGGATCGAACTCACGCTTCACTGGCTGCAGATGCCTCATCGTGGAGCGCTCAACTCCTTACACCACCAGGGATTCCCCATATGCTATTTTAAATATGTACACATACTGAGCTTATTTTAAACGCTACTTCTTATTTATGCTACAGAAATGTGCTAAACCATTGAATTAATCCTCATAGTGTAAAACTCTTAAATCTTTATTTTGAACTTAAACAAAAAACAAACCTCACCAGCTTTATAATGTTAGTTCAACCAATAACATTTCATATTCCACCTCAGTGCATACTTCCGTTTAATCACAGCAGTTTGATGGACTCCCCATCTTCCATTTCAGATAGGAAGTCTTTAGTCCTACTCAAGAGATCTTATGGTATGGGGTCTGAAATTAAGATCCTTTAATACGTGCTCCCTTGGAAACTGGTAGAATTTGGAGGATCTTAAAGGGCAGCAAGTTCTCCTCCTTCTCTGGACTTGTGGATAAGATCCCTAGCCAAACAACCTTTCTTATCAGAGAGAACAGGCTCACCGACTATTTACTCCTTTATATTGGACTGCAGTTGCCGGCCAGTTCCCAGACTTTAAGCCAGTCAATGACATCCTCCTGTTAATATCCAGCCTGATTTTTGCAAATCTTGCTTATCCACTCTGTTCTTGAATACAGTCCCTGAGTGAACTTATATGGTGTACTATGCTCCCCCCTTGGTTGTCAGCACATGTGAGTAGTTATCAGCTACCAAATTGATCTGTCTCAAGTGAGGTGTTTTATGCACAGCCAGCTCCATAACCCAGGGCAAGAAACCCTCCTTCAATAATATAATGAAAAGGATATGTATAAAATATATCTGTTCAAATATCAAGTTTTTCCTGATTTTCTTCCATTTCTAGCTTTTTTATCCATATAACTATCTATCACTTATTCATGTGATAAATAATATTAATTTTATTCATGTCTGTAAGTACCAGAAAATTATTTCTTACTACTCATCTATGCTGGAAGTTATGATGTGACAGTTTCCTACTTTCTCTGAACTATGCCTTAAATGTATTTTTTCTGATTTTCTTCCAACTCTACATTAATTCAGTTCCTATACATTTTTAAATGAATAATTTTTTTCAAAGACCCAGGCAAGCTTAGAGGAAAAAATTCTGAACACTCGAGCTTAATCACATGATAATATGATTTAGTTCATTTGAGGTGCATTTATTGTCCTCTACTCTTTGCCAACAATTATTATAACTCTTGAAGATAGAGTAGCAAAAATCACAGTAAAGCAAATACAACATACACACCAGCAACAAAGGTAAATAAAAAAATCCACACTATTTCATGACACAGTGTAGTGGGATAAAGATAGATAAACAGCAGATAAACTAAAATTATAGTACATCATAGGAGATATTTATCTGATGCCAAAAAAAGTAACACAGAAGATATAGAGTGAAGTGAGGATAAAATTAGAGTGGGGATCATTAAGCCTTTGGCAAAGATATATATTGGCTGAAATTTATAAGTTGTGAGAGGCTGCTTCTAGTAAATGTGTAAAGAAAATAAGGTGGTATTTGCAAAAGTTACGCATGCATGGTATGGAAAAGGACAGGTGAGAAACAATATTTCTGGAGCAGAGGAGATAGTTGCTTTAAGTTCAAGATGGTGATGTCAGAGAAGGAACCAGTGACTAAATCAGATCGGCTATTGGGAAAAGATTGAAGGCATTGGTTCTAATAAAGATGAAAATACTTACGAGGATTTGAGCAGGGTACTGATATGAACATAGATACAATTAAGAAGAAATATTGCCTATTCATAGATATTATACTATCAATAACAGCAGAAAGACAAATTAAGAAGCTACTTTAATTATCCAGGTGAATGAAATATGATGGTACCTTGAACTATGATAATCATTGGATTATTCTGATACAAATGAGGAATAAATCTGATAACATTGTTCAGTTTCATAGATGTATCTAAGAATTTTCTCTTTTGGAAGCATTCATAGAATTGCACTATTCTGGCAAAAATTTAATACGTAAAGTATTTAGTACTATTAAATATAAGCAAATACATATGAATAAGTAGTTATTTAATCTTACTCAGAGAATTTAAAGATTTCATACTAAAATTAATTTAAAATACTGTATAACTATTGCTGTTAGAACTACTTTAAAATTTTTAGTCCTATTGGGTTGGAATAATTGTTATTTATGAATCCTGAAGACTTTCCTTAGTAAATATTTTTAAACTGCTTATTGTAGTTTTCAAATATAGTAAAATCTATTTTACATCTCTGTTTATAAATGCACAATAACTATACAAGCAGTTAATAACCATGAGATGAGCTCAATAGTCAGAAGATTGTCTAAATCATCTCTCTATTAGACTTTAATAGGATATGAGCAAAATCATTGACCAATATACATGAAAAATAGATGCTATCCTATGACTTGAATTTCAATTAGTCTACATCTATTTCCAGAACAAAGAATCACATATAAACTCACATATCTTCTTTGAGCTCATATACACACACATGCATATATACACACACAATTTCATAAGAAAATTTGAGACACCTTGGCTTTGGAACTGAAACACTTGTCATTAAGTGAAATCTCCAGTGTTCATTTTCCAGAGTTCAAAATTTTATGTTGCATTATATCAATAATTAAGCCATATTTAAAATATAAATTAGTGGCCTCCCTGCTGGCACAAGGGGTTCAGTCACAGAACTATGAAGCTATCCGCAGCTACTGCAGCACAAGTTCGATCCCTGATCAGGGAACGTGGTCAGGGAGCTGACCCACATAGTGAGGCAGACTCTCCTGTCTCACCAGCTGCTCCCTTCAGTAGTGTGTTTCAGTTGATCCACCTGTTCTCCTTCCCACTTTGTCTTTGATGACTCCTCTTCCCCCCTGCACCTCCGGCCTGTACCCCAGTTCTTGTATGCATAAATAAATAAATAAATATTTTTTAAAAATAATAAAAAATATCTAGAAAACTCTAATGGAATAAACTAAAATTTTGGAAGTAAAATAGATAAAGTTATATCTAGCTGCTGATTAACCCCCAAGTGTGCCTGATCGATGTTCCAGTAAATTTTTCTAAGGCTCTCCAGCAGCCCATCCCATCGAAAAAGAAAAACAAAAAACAAAACAAAACCAAAAAAATAAAGAAATAAAACAAGCTTTAGTGGCTAACAAATGAAGTAAAAAGAGATATATACTTTGTATAGTTTAGCTTGATATTCATTTTACTTTACATTCATCTTATTATTAATACAATACCAGTTTTTACATTCTTTTTTGTTTTTGTTTTTATTTTTTCATAGTATAAGATTTCTCCACCCACCCCAGGTATGTTTAGCATAGTTTTGCCACCACCAAAGCGGCTGTAGTTTTCCACCTTAGTCCATTGTGATCTGCCCCCATTCATTTTCTCCCCTGTCCCTTGTGCCCCCTTGTATCTATGCTCTGTCCCGACCAGCGCGACAGTCAACGGGGGTCCCCAGGGGAGAACGGCGACCAGAGGGAGGGAAGGGCCAGGAGGGAGAAGGACACCACGGAGGGAGACACGCACACACTTGCTTGGTCAAGGCATGTCTCATTTTATTGCAGATACAGCAGGCTTTATATTGTGAGCAAGGCAGGAAGGAGCAAGTTATCAGTATTCAACCAATGGACAACTTTATGACCCTATTTGGTGCCTTAGGGGCTGTCATGCGCAGAGGGCCAGGGACGATGTAGCAATTCCCCAAGGTTACAGTCCCAGGCGGGATGCCAGGACACTGACAATGCTCAGATTTCAAGGGTCGGTTTTAAAATGTGTCTAATCTTTTGTTTCGTGTCTCTGTATTCTGCATAGCAGTGAACCCATCTGGTACTTTTCTCCTTCTGGTTTACTTTGCTTAGGATAATCCCTTTTAGTTCCATCCATGTTGCCACAAATGACACGTGTTTATCTTTTTTGATTGATGAGTAGTATTCCTGTGTGTGTGTGTGTGTGTGCGTGCATTTCTGTATATGCTTCATATTCTTGATTCATTCATCTCTCTGGGGTGTTTAAGTTGTTTCTGTATCTTGTCTACTGTAGCTAATGCTGCTGTAAAATATAGCAGTGTAGGTTTCCTTTCAAATTAGTGTTTTTGTGTTCTTTGCATAGATTTCTAGGAGTGGAAATTCTGGTCATATATCAGATTCATTTTTAGTCTTTTGAGGAATATCCAGACTTATTTCCAATGGGATTGAACCAGTCTACATCCCACAGTATAGAAGGATTCCTTTTCTCTACACTCTCACCAGCACTTTTTATGTTTTTTTTTTTTTTTTGTTTTTACATGGGCTGTTCTCACAGGTGTGAGTTGGTATCTCATCATTTTGATATGGATTTCCTTCATATCCTTCTTGGCAATTTCTGTGTCTTCTTTGGAGAAGTTCCTATTTAGTTCTTCTGCCCATTTTTTTATTGGGTTCTTTGTTTTCTTCTGTTTTATATACACACACAAAAACATGTATGTTTTTGTATGTGTATCTGTATATATGCTCATTTATTTAAGTTCTTACCTAAATGGAAAGAAAATTCTGGATTTGTAAAGACTATATATTCTTTCTAAAGACTATATTTATATATATTCTTTGTAGAGACTATATATATATATATATATATGTAGACATCTCCATACATATCGGATAGTATAATAGGTAATGTCAGTAAACAGAACAAAATGTTTATATTCCTTTTTAAATAAATAGTGTAGGCCTTAGAGGCATTAAGCAAATTAATAAATTGCATTTTAAGTGAAGATTGCTGACTATATGATATTAAAAGTATTAGTATTTCAAATCAAGAATTTCTAAAGTAAACAATCTTGAAGATTTTTGTTTACTTTCTTCAAATAATTTATTTTACTGCTTTATATATGGTTCATGAAACATTGTTTTATTGTTATCTCTCCTCTCCATTTTCTTTTAAAACAATTCTTTCATTTATAAACATAATTACATATTGAAAAATTCTAAGCTGTAATGAATGTAAGATTATTAGACTATATAAACAAGTTTTTAAAAATATTCTGGATTGACCAATTTGTCAAGCAGTCACCACTAATTTCCAATTTTCAGATCTCAGCAAAGGCATATGTAAATAGGAAATCATCCATTTTCATGAGTGAATAACAAATGCAAGGTGATTTCTGCATGTACACTCTTCTCCTTCATCACCTCAGTGTTATCCTTAAGTACTTCAAAGTTTTAAAAATAAATTCCTTTTGGATCACAGAGCTCACATCTCAGAAAAATGGCTAAAGTCTGGAGTAGAATAAAAATAAGACACAATCAATGTTGAAGCTGATTGGTAAGCATCTCTTTCAGTTTTCATTGCCTGACATTCACCAGTAGTTTTTTTGAATCTAGGTACTGGCTCCAGAGGTTGCCACTAAAATGCATGGATATCTAGACTTCAGATGTATTACATGATTTTAAACATATATTTATTGATATAATGTCTGCAAAATACTGGAATATGTATAAAAAATAAAACCTTGCTATAGTAGTAGGAAAGTGTTCATATTCTCAAACAATGAATTTGTTCATTCTTAAGTCTTTCTCTAAACAAAATTTTGGATGTGTGTGTGTGCGTGTTTACTGTTATTTTCTATTGGTTTCTATTCTAACATTAAAATAAACTCATCATGAAATCTGCCTTCAAGGGGTTGATGACCTAAGGAGGGAGATAGTCACAGAAATAAATGTTCATGACATAAATAATCATCACAACAACTTCAGCATGGAACATTCAGGGGGTGTTTTTCCTTAATCAAGCATTGTTTGATATAGTTGCATAACAGGACTCTCGTTTAGGTACAAGTATCATCCTTATAACTCAGGAGAAATTTGAGGCATGTGATTTATTGTGTCCAATCCATTCAAGTGAGAGTGACAAATGTGGAATTGCAATCCAATTCATACAGAATTTTAAACACACGCATGTACATATATATATGCACTTGAAGTATGCCAATATACTAACTACTAATATCCAAAATATACAAAAATAATATATGCTATAGCACCATGTTATTGGAATGTGTGATGGGAGACCTTATAGTACAGGAGGCTAAGTTAGGATATATTCTCTGAAATGGCATAAAATAAAAGTTAAGAAAGGGAAAAGAATGGGGACAGGGTTCCTAAGCTGTGGAAGCAGTGGGAGAAAAGTTGTGTCAAATATGGAAAGCAGTTCAGAATTATTGGAGAATAGATGTGGGAATAGAATGAAGGGAGAAGGGAAACTTATAGCTACTGATCTCACAGATGTCATTTGCCAGATCAAAGAGGCTGGATTCAACCTCGAAAAAATAGGGAGACCTGAGGTGTGTTGTTTCAAGGAGTGTCATTGTCACATTGCTATTTTAGTTTTCAAACTGGTATCTTTTATGAGATATTTTAAGGAGGCCAAGAAGAGAGAAAAGGAAGGTCTTTTGGATGTTTCCATGGTTGCCTTTTTGAATTGTAATACAGCATGAATGTGGGGTTTGGCAGTGAAGCACAACAAAATGGAAGAAATATCACTAAATATATAGATAGAAATTGGAATAAATTTAACAAACATGTGCTAATAGTCATATTATCTTTAGGGGTAATTAGGTTGTCATTATCATTAAGGATAATTTCTGGATTTTTTTCCATCATCCATGGCTGTAATCTTCAATATAAATTAAGAAAAAAAGAGAGATGACTGATGAATTAATAAGAAAAAATCAATGTTTTCTTCTTCAATGGAAGAATAATGAAAGTAGCAGCATTAAAGGAAAAGAATAAATAAGATATAGAAATAAATGGTGACACAATTATGGGCAATGGAATTATGGTATTTGAGATAGATTCTATTCAGAGACTAGGAAACAAATAAGTTGAAGTAATGAGAACTAAGAATAAAGAAGTGTTAGAGATAATGCTATAAAGAAAGTTTGGATAAGATTAATGAAAGTTTATGTATCTGGCTAGAGAAAGCTTATATAATTTAGTTGTCTTTTCCAGAGTCTGTATATTCTAGTAACTAATGTTTAGACTTTGGAAATGTTTAAATTTTAAATCACAGCTTTTATTTACATAAGTAAATAAGTGGGTAATTTAAAATTTCCAGGAATAAAAAGAGTTTAAGGATAAACACAATAAATGATCATTATTTTTATCAATTATTATTTGCATTCCATGTGGTGGTCTTATTTAGCATCTTGTCATAAAATACCAAAATCTTTATATATATATTCACACACACACACGTGTGCTTGTGTGTGCATATACACATACACAAGGAAGATTAGAAGAAATGATTAAGCAACCTTTTGTTTATATATATATCTCTTTTATCACTGTATCTCTAGGTTTAAAAGTGTTATTTGTGTTAGAAACAGATAGTACACACAATGGTAGAAACAGATTATACTAATAGAGTCTAACAGGGTGATGGACCTGGCCCAATGGAACCCACTAAGATATATCATTCACTGGTTGCTTTTACTGGAAGATGACTTTTAAACTGAACAACATAAAATGAAAAGGAATTAACCTTGCAAAGATTAGAGAAAAAATACCTATGGTTTGCCATTAAAAAAAAAAAAAAAAGACATTTTCAAAGGCACTAAAGTGGGAGAACTAAGTTTGTTTGTGGGATAGTGAATAGTCCTCTAATCCTGGAGCACTGCAGTAAGGGACAGAGTTAATGAGACAAGGTTGGGAAATAAAATACTGCATATTGTAGAACCTATATCCTACATAATGGTCTGGTTTCTGAAATGAGAAATGAATTGATCAAAGCTCCCAGAAATAACATATTAGTTTTCAAAGCAATAAAGGGACAATAAGGGTCTCTACAATAAAAAATACAAGAGTATAAGAAATGCATTCATATAATAAAAGTGTTCAGGATGATCTTATTCTCAACATCACTTATATATTTTTAAATTTTAATTTAAATTGTTATCCTTTTTACTCTTAAAATATCTGTGCTTTATTTTAAAGTAAAGCATAACTTGTCCTCATCACTGGCTTCAGACGAAGTGAGCTGATAACATTGAAGATGTATTGCTACAACAATAATTCTTGACAGGAAAGTTCTAGAGTGATAAGCTTCAGCTGTAGAAAGTGATAGAAATATATCATTTTCACTTCTTGAAATATCTCTGTGGTACTCCTACCAAAACCAAGATCGAATGAACATTACAGATATTGCCTTTATTCCCCTATAGTAATTATTTCTGAAAATATTGTTTAAAAGTTTGAAAGGGTGCTGAAAAAAAATTCCAAAGCTATATTTTAAAATGAATATATATCATGATCTAAAATTTAATAATAACATGCTCTGTTCATCAACTTTCTCTTTCTAAATGATGAGTGTGTTACAGTTTAAAGCAGCTATGTTTAAATCTTGCTTCTCAAATATGTAATGACTCCATAAAATTCTACTGCTGAGGATGGCAGCAAGGAAATAATTTCAATTTCTTTAAATAGTTAAAATAATTCTTCCTGTATTTTGGCTTCAGGCTTACTAAAATCCTAGTTAACTTTTCTTTAAATAAATTGGATCATTATATTTAAATAATACTTCTCATTTTAATGATACAATCTCAAATATATATTATTCTCTTTGATAGCAACCCCTTTTCTTTAAAGACAACATTTTTTACATAGTCAATGTGAAAGGTTCATTATGTGTATGCCAGTTTAGTTTTAAATTTAGTAAGATAACAAACTCCATCAAGCAAACTTAGTATGAGGACAATCAGCTAGTTCATAAAAGAAAGCACCATACTTTAGATTGGGCTATTAAATCTATTAAATACCCTTTTGTTAGTCATAATTCATTCACAATAGACATTTCTCTAATTAGCATGTTGGATGAAAAAAGTTTTATATTGATTAAACAGTATCATTAATTAACATAATGAATATTTGAAAGGAATTTAAGGTTCAGTTGAAAGTTTTCAGGAGTACATTTTAGTGAAGGTAGTTTAGAGGTATTCTTTCTTCTAACTTTCATGACTAGAGTATAAAAAGTCTCCTCCAATCTACTTCTTGAACTCATAGCGGTAGTGCTTTCTTTGGACTGGTATCAAGTCTTTTAGTTAAGAGTGTTTAAGATTCTTGAAACAAAGATTATGAAATGCCTTAAGTCATCCTCCATACTGGAATTCTAACCTGAACACCTCAGGACAGATCTTTGGAAGTCATTCAAGAACTTAGATGAGGGCATAAAGAGCACAAAGGACTGTGGTGATGGTGCATGGGTGAAATGGTGGGAACTCCCTGGGGACTACAAATAATGTCAAATACAATTGATTAAATAAGTCTAATAATAAAAAAACTTAGAAAAAGCTAATAGCAAAGCAATAAGTATAGACATTTTTCTTTGATATAACAAATGATTGATGATTAAAAATAAAGTGAATATCTTCATGAATTTCTAATAAATATTGACAGACTTATCAAAAACAAATTGAATGTTATTGCTAAATCCAGCAATTATTTAAACATTATTAAAACTCACAACTTGACTTGAATTTCTCTTCTTTTATGTACAATTTTGCATTTAGCACATGCCTCTAAAATTTGTTATTTTCTATTCTCACTCTTTTATGCTGTTACTATTTTCAAAGAAATAATCAACCATCTGCCTATAACAGTGTGATACAAAATGTCATAGGATGGAATTTCTTGACTACCTATATTACATTTAAAACTGCAAACACTATAAAACAAATACCATGAAAAACAAAATTAAATACAACACACTGCCTTTTTTTGTGTGTGTGTGTGTCACATATAAACCTTTAAAAACAGCAAGACTAATCTAGATTGTTAGAAGTCAGAATACAGAATAGCTCTTACCCTTGAGGCAGTGGTGGATTATGAATGAAAGTTGGTCCCAGAGGGCTTCTGGATTTCAGTGAATGTTCTGTTTTTTTATTTGAGCTCTGGTATCATGGGTGTGCTGTCTTTGTGAAAATTCATCAGGCTGTTCTACCCTTAGGGTGTTGTATATATGTTTATATTCACTAAAATTCTTTAGACTGAGTAAATAGATGAAAGTAGAAAATATCTAATTTCAATCACTGGTCTATTATATTATAAAATTCAGAGAAATATAAGACTGTTTATAAAATATGGGGAAAATAGGATAACAAAACAGAACTCTTTAGAAAAAAAAGAGTTATATGTTAATATGTTTAGGACATGATTTCACTAAGTCTCTTCTTATTCAGAAACTCAAATTTTAGTGTTTACCTTGTTTGCCCATACCTTTCTTGACCAGTCTACATGTAAGACTCTCTGATTTTCTTTCATATTTAATATCTCTTGATATCTCTCTGTTCACTTTTTTTCTACATATAATCATTTCCTAGTATGCTGCTGTAATTGACTAGGAATTAGAATTGGAACTATAAAATGTGTCTTAACCACTTCCTTACTTCCTTTCTCCCCTTCTGTGAACTCATTCTGAATACGCAAATAAAATAACAACCCACAGAATGGAAGTTTAATCATTCTGCTAAATCAATCAAACAATATGAATAACAAAATTTTATTATATAACCTGATGGCTGTAGCTCTGCTCTGTTGTCTTCATTTGGGGATATTTTAAAATTTTATTTATTTATGCATACAGGACCTGGGGTACAGATCAGAGGTATAGGGAGTGAAAGGAGTCACCAGAGTGAGTGGGTAGCCTAGTAGTTGGGTCTACTGAAATATACTGCTGAGGGGAGCAGAGGGTGAGAAAAGAGAGGTCTCCTGAACCACATGGTCACCTTCCTGGCTGGGGATAATACTTGTACTACAGTGACTGTGGATAGCTTCAGTCTGCTTCAGTGCTGCACCTTAACCGTTGCACCACCAGGGAAGCCCCTATTTTGGGATACATCTTAAGGAAACAATCCATTTTGAGAACATGTCCATTTGGGGTCCAGGAAAAAAGAGACATAACCGTAAATACATTATGAAGTTTTAACTTGGAAATCAAAAATACCACCTCTTTAATATTGCATTGTCAACCCTCTGAAATCTACCCACAGGAGAGAGATTGAGAGGCCTTAAAGGCATAGAGTGAGGTGAAAAGCAACAACAAATATATTGACTTTTTCATTTCACAAACTTTGGTTCTCTGAATCAGCTCAAATATTTAAATGTTTCTCTCTTTTTTAAGATTTTATTTATTTATGCGTAAAAGAGCTAGGGTGCATGCCAGAGGTGTGTGTGTGGGGGGTGAGGGTAGAGGATTCACCAGAGAGTGAGTAGGGAGCAGAACAGGCAGATCCACTGAAATACACTGCTAAGTGGAGCAGCAAGTGATGCAGGGAAGGTCTGCTGTGCCATGTGGGTCACCTCCCTTGGCGAGAACAAACTCATGCTGCAGTAGCTGTGGAAGCCCCACAGTGTGGCGCTCAACCCCTTGTTCCACCAGGGTGACCCCTCAAATATGGGAAATGTTTAGGAAGGAAATTCTAATTCTTATCTTTCAATTTAATCATGGATTTTGCCTATCAGTTCTGAATTAAAAGTGAAATAACTATTTAGAGACCAACCAAGCTCTTTAGTTGTGAGGGAAGCCCTGATCACATAAACACCAAAAATGTTTAAGTTACTACCAAGGTCCATTTCACTTACTGCAGCTCATACTGGCTTCTGCAGCAGAGATATGCAGTACAAATTTCCAGTGTTGAATCTTTCTCCTATTGTAAATGTATAAATCAAATTTTTGGTAATAACAGTCATTTTTCTACCATCATAAATGTTATATTTAAAAGTTATTTGAACTAAAGAAATATGATCCAATATTTCTATCTCCTTCCATATTTATATCCCTCTCTCTCTACATGGGGTTTTGTGCCTGTCACAGAGATGTGCTTACATCTTGGTCTTCTTAGCCCTCGTCCAGCTTGAAAGGACCTGGACCCTAAATTGGTCTTTTAACAACTATGAATAATTCATTAAACTTAGTTTAAGATGTCATATACACATTATTTTTTTTGTTTTTGACATAATTTGAATGTTACTATGAAAAATTATCCTTGTTTCTGCCTAGGCATTCCTGTCATTCTTTTTTAAAATTTATTTAGACTGTGTATATTAAAACCTGGTTTGAATTAACTAGTTGAAGATCTAATTTGACAACCTACCATTTTGAAGTTTGATTGTGACTTCCAGTTCTCTGGAATGTCCTAAGAGATTAAAAGTGTATAACATTTGCTTCTTGACTGCAGTAGAATATTACTGAGTTCCACTCCAGATTTAAGATAGGAATGTTGGAATTTTGAGTGGACCATGTATGGTCCTGAGTTTTATTTAGCCTGGGAAACACTGTCAAAAACAGCCACTTGAGTTTCTAGGATAAGAAGTGTTGGGTTCCGAAAATCCAAAATATCAAATATATGCTAAAAAGATTTCAAGCTATAAGTCACTTAGTGTTTTGTTGTAGCAAACATGTAAAAATAATTAGAAATCATGCTGTGTAGAGAAAATATTTTTAAAAAATCAAAGATAAAAAATTCATCTAAATGAAGAGAGTTGATTACTTTGTTAAGCCCTAAGAGCCCCTTTCATGCTAAAATAAATAGAGCAAATCTTTCTGAAAGTGCAATTTGGAGAACAGTTATAATACAAGGAGGAATTTCACTCTAAATAGGTTAGACTCAGAAAGACAACATAATTAGTTATAGTGACTATAAAGTATTTTTTGATTGATTCTTATGATAAAATGAAGTACTTTGTTTGGACATAAAACTGGGCATAGTCGTTACAGAGATGATTCCCTTGGGTTCAGGTCTTCATACATATGTACAATTATTAATCAGAAACCCTCATATAATAAACCATTAGAAAGTCAGTATATTTAGCTAGCTTTTAGTTTTTAATAATATTTCAAGTCATTTTAAAATATTTTTGCAATCCTATATTTCTTTGTTTAATTTTTGTGCATTAGAAAATGAGGAGTTGTGCATATTTTGATTATGGAAGTACTACTGAAAAAATAATCTAAATGGATTGATTCATTCACATTTCATGCTCCTAAATATGTTTCTGTTAATAACCTTAATATATGCAGAAAATTGAAAAAGAATTCTATATTCAATAATATGTAGACAAATTATATTTCTGTTTTCTTTGACAAATAGAAGTTTTTATACTTATTCTTTAAGTATTCTATTTATTTGATTACTCTAAATACCCTTAAACAATTGATCCTCATTAAGCAGGTTCTTTACTTTTAATTTCAGAGATAGTGATTTTATGTTTTTTATTGAGTTTTAAAATTGTTTCATGTCATTTTTAAACAAATATTTTATTGACTCTATTTATCTTTATTTCACATCTCCTCAACATTTATTAATTCAATATTTTTATTAATATCTATTCAATAGATAAAATTAGAGCATATAAATAAACAAATGTAAAAATGGAATAGATGTCCCACTTATATTCATCATGAACAGTGTTTAGACCCAGTGTGTGTGGTTGTGTGTATAGTGGTTATGTGTGTCTGTGAATGTGTATATTATGTGTGTCTGTGTATATGAGTATGTATATGTATTCACGGCTAGGCACTGACTTAGCCTAGATGGCTAAGACTATGAAGGAATAAAATTTGATCAGAATGAAACGTCTGACTCTTGGTTAAAAACCTGTGGGTGAGTTATTCAGCCTCAATAATGATCATTGCAAAAGCATTATTTTTTTCTGAAATAAAAAGAGAGCTGGCCTTGCTACAATGAATTTGTTAGACACACAGTTTCTGAAGGAAAACCAAGTCATGGATTCAGATGTCTCTGTGTGGTTATGTTCTTTCCATATTTTCTTTCTCCCTCCAGGTACCTTCATTCTTAGGTCTCATTTTAGATATTTTTGATATAATATTGGTTTATAACAGTGTATATGATTTAAAGTTATCAGGTCTTCCTTTTCAGTTATTATTACCACATCACATCCACAAACAAGTTACCCATAGTCTTCTACCACTGTCCATTGTGCTCTTGCCATTCAAAACAACATCAGATCCCTTCTAAGTGAAATAAGTCAAATAAAGGGCAAATACCAGATGATGTTATTCATATGGGGAATATAGAGAAACAAAACAAACAGCCATATAAAGCCAAACCTATGCTAAGTCCTAAAAATGCTTGGTCTCTTTACTCTGAAATATTAAATAGAGGTCTCTTTCAGGTACTTCTGACAAGGTTTTGTTATCAGGGTAAGAGAAGGAAAGTTTGAAGACATTTTATCCACTGAAAGTGAATATTCAGTAGTTTACACTCTTAGTTCTCCCATAGAACCTTCACCCAGGAGCTGGGTTCATAAAGTTTCCAGAGACTTTTATATGGAGATGCAAAATAATTAGACAAACCCCAGGTCTTCACACCTCTACCCCACTTTCTACTAGCACAGTTTCATGAGGGAAAATGAGAGAGGGAGAATTGGCACCTTTTCCGAATTTCAATCTTTGTCATAAACCATTCTGATAAAGGTTTCATCCATTGTTATTTTCATTTTGAGTCAATGTTACTTTTATTAACTACTCAAACACAGGGTAACTCATCTCCTATCTCAGTTAATCTGACACCAACAGATTTTAGTCTGTCCATGAATTGCACCAAGACTACATCAGAAAAATTACGAGTGTCTTACTGAACAAAGGAAGAAGATAGCAATTACAGAATTTGGAAAAATAATATTTAGGCAATAGTCAGGTAAAGCTGTTTGGATGTGCCAAAACTGTCTTTAAATATATCAATATCTTGTCTTTGCTAAAAGTTTGGAATAAATAATTTAGTCTTGCTTGCAGAATTTCATGCATCATTGCTTCTGATCACTGATTATAGAAAAATTTTGTCAATGACTAAACAATATGTAGTCATGCAAAGTCTGGAATTGTTATGACACTTTATAGAGATAATGTTTCCTTAGGAGAAATATACTGTGCTTGTATATTTCTGTTTATATAATTAAAATTAGATAAATTCTGGGACATCTTCTGTGCCTATATATGTTCAACATTGTTTATTTGGTAAAATATGAGTTTGCAGGTATCTTAGTTTTAATAGTAGCTATAATATTTTGGGTTTTGATTAGAAATCCTATTATATAATTCTTTTAAGTTAATATCTTATGTGTTATTTATAGAACTAGAATTGAGAGAGAAATCATCAGAGACTATCACTAGAGTATTATATACATAAAGAGGTATTTACCAACTTGCATTTCTTTCACCACTTTGAGTACCATTGTCTGGAAATAAGGAAACATGATTGTGGCTTTAACAATAACACAGAAACTCAGAAGTGTGAAAATTCTTTAATTAGGAAAATAATGACATTACCAAAAATTCCTTCATTTCATAAAATAGTATGTAAGATAATAGAAAAAGAAGAAACATTTTGATTTAGAGTTGCCTGAGAGTTAAAAATTAAAGGTAGCATAGAATTATTTCCCTACTTTTGCAAAAGACAAAGATTTTCTATATGGGAGAAGTCTGGCAGTCATTTCCCAGGAATGTGTCAAGAAGGTAATTAATTCATAGGACCTTTGGACCAGGTGGCATTACTTCCTACAACAAGAACAAGAAAAACCTTCTGTTGAGAAGATCTATGTTGTTTCCTCATGCTTCATGCTTTTATCTCAAGGTATAAATTTTTATTTGAAACTGACAATTTGTTGTCCTTGCACTTCTGTATAAATTCTCTACAGGAAAATAGAACCAATAGTAGTATAAGAAAATCACTGTTTTTTTCTCCCTCCTTCCTTTACAATAACAAGTATTACATTGAGACTTTTTAAAAATTTAAATAATTTTTATTTTTTCAAATTATGAATTCTATATTAGTATTCACATTGCTCATTTCATTTAATTTTCATAAAAATTCATCAACAAAATATTTGTTCATGTACAGAATGTATAATTGCTAAGAAGATTCAATTATTATTCATAAATATAATAGAGTCCATCTTATCCAAGTAAGCAGAAGAAATCATGTTGCGAGAAATATAAAGGAAAAAAGAATGATGTTAAAAATATCCAAACATTTAAAACTGATTTAACAATATATTGGTTAGGTAAGTAGCCTCTTAATTAGATATAATGAATATGCCAGTTGACAAAATGAAATATTTTGGGGGAAATAAACTCTTAATCTTACCTCAAAACATTATCAAATATGTAGTTTAACTTGAGTTCCAATCAAAAGAGGCTAATTGAATATTGTCAAAACATTATTAATAAAAGGAGCTAGGACAAAGTTTATATAAAATTTTACAACACATGATATTTAAATTCACTCTATTGTCTTTCAGAACACTGTGAATATGTTGAGATAGTTTTGCCTTGGAAAAATTCCAGGAAAATCCATAAATACTAAAATCCTTTCTACTTCACAAAATGTTCCCAAAGACCATCTATGAGAAATAAACAATGAGAGGGAAGTTAGTCATCTTTAAATGCCAATATGAATTGGAATACACTGTATTATGTACCTTTCTTTTTTCTGAACTGTCTGTCAGATGAGACACCAAAAGCAAATAATCAGGCTACCTTTGTATGCTTAAAAGACTAATATGCCAATATATTAATCGCCTACTACCAATAGTAGTAAATAATTAATTAGTTAAGAAATACTTTTTATTGGATACCTGCATGTTGATGTTTTCTAGGTTTCATTAACCATTATCTCTAGTTCCTGAGTCAGTTTGCTTCTATGAGTGAACTATACCATGCAGAATAAAGGAAGAAGACTTGACAGCTTCTCTTCCCTAGGGGCTACACTCTTGATTCCCACAGTTGTGTAGAAACATAAACTCAAAAGTATCCAATACAAACTCTGTTTAGTCTTCTTTGATTCTACCTTTAGTTTTCAAATTCTACCCTAAAAAATAATTTACCCTATATAATGCCAGTTCAAATGTAAACTATATGCCGATAGCCTCACAGACACATAAGAAAAAAGTTTATGGAGACACACCAAAGCCCTATCAAGTTGATACAGGAACTTAGCCATCACAGGTATTAAACTAAAATGTTCTATTGGTGTTATGATCAATTTGTAATTAAATAGATATGAGACCCTTTGTCATTTCCCTAACTCTTTAAAGGTATTTTAGTATTCTTGAATACTACATCCCTAAAGACATCACTAAAGATTTATTCATGCTTTATTTTCCACTTTTGAAAATTTATTTTCTATATGAATGACATTTTATAGTGTTTCAACAGCAACAGAAAAAAAAAACACACACAGAATAATTTTGCCTGTCATGCTATCAATATAAAAAAAAAAAAACGGTAATTGTGCTTTCTTAATACAAAGTCTTAAAAAGCCAGAGTCTTGACATTTAAAAGCAGCTGAAAATGAATAGCTCAATGCTTGCATTATACTTGTAATTTGAAGCATGATATATATATAAATAAATGTATCTAATAATTTTCCAATACTTTATTTTAAAATAAATATAAATTGAAAGATAAATTACTTTTCCTACCAAATTTATAAAATTGAAGTTTTTTCCTCAAGTAGATCTTTATTAAAATAAGCAACAATTGTTACATAATTATTTCTAAGTGATAATTCAAACCATCACAAATGTTAAGACAATTTTATATTAATTAATAGAAATTATATTTTCCCTAATAACACATACTAATAAGAGGTTTTACTTAAATATTCAATTCCAAGTATGTATTCCAAATCAAATTTTATAAACTGATAATCAGCAAAGACATGTTTGCTAGTTTTATAATGGCAGAAATCTCAAAATTTTGCTTAGATAAAATAGAAGGAAAATGGAAAAGTATTTTTGGATGACATTTAGTAATCTTTATCACATTCAAACCATCTAGAACTTGTCTTGAGTCATCGTCAAACATATAAGTGTGCTCTCCATTTCTAGTATTATCAATAGATCTTTAATCCATGTCAAAATCTTCACTGACTTTCAACCAATCATGTTTCTAATTGTTCTCCTTAGCAACAATGTTTTATTGTAATATTTAACTTCCAATTAAAAACATACAACTGCCCCACAACCTAGTGACTTAAAGAATGATTTTAATGATTCCTGAGTCTACAGAAGAGTTAGATGCTTCTAGTGATATTGGCAAAGAAGTCCTGAGCTCAGCTTAAGCACACTCAACTGTCTGATGCTCAGCTGGTTGTTCTCTGATGTAGGATGACCCCAGCTTAGACTACTGGCTCTGTTTCATTCATATCTTCATCCAGCAGCCTAGACTGGGCAAGTTTTCTTGAGGATCTAGCATGTCCAGTTGAGAAAAAAGAAATGTGCAGTGCCTTATGAGGCTTCAGCTCAGATATGGAACACATTCTACTTGCAAAAAATAGGAAGATTGACAAGTTGGGAAAATGTGAATAAGTTGCTGCAAAGATACATTGAAAGAGCTGTGGCTATAGAATGAGTGTGGATATAGAATGAATGTTGTTGAAGTAGGATAGAGAGACATGGCATCACATTTTCAGTCAATTAACCAAATACTTTAAAGTATATTTTTATAAAAGCTTCAGTTTAATATTTCTAGAATAAAAGCAAATGCACTGTCCAACATCTTTAATGATTTTTATGTTTACGATATGTACTAAAATCCTCAAGACTTTCAACACCCTTACTGATACATGTTCTACCTTTTTTTTTCTCCTTTTATTGTTATCCGCAATGATCTTTCTTGTGAGTCCATCTGTATATCCCTAGCTTGTCAAAAAAAATCCAAGATATAATAAATTTTCATTGAATATTTGATAACCATATCAATAGATCCATTAGAATACAACTATTTTATATAAATAGTCATCACTATATTGAGGAAGCCACTAGTATTAGGATACACATATGTTATCTTATTTTTCCTCTATGTTTTATAGTAAAGATGAACTTAAAGGTATTCCACTTTATTAATTTTCCCCTCATTCTGTTAAGATTCCTATATCCATATACTCCTATATGTGTATGAACATATTCCATACATAACCAATGTGGAATTGGTCTCTCCAAAAAGGTTCATATTGTCTTTGTTCAAGATGTCTAGAGCAGACCTTCTTAATAATCATCACCTTACTAATTGAAATCAAGGGCAATTGAAACCCTGTGGATCTTGGGAGAAACTAATGCTTTTACTTAAATAATGTAGATTACTGAGATTTAGGGCTATCTCCAGAAATAAGCTTTTTATTAAGAAACATATTTTATGGCAGGGAAAATATTCTGAATCAAGGTTTTATCATAGGAAATTATTCCCTCCTCTCTCTTTGAAACCCCATGCCCCACAGCACAGGATATAAAGGCTTGTATGTCCCACTTACTTTAGACTTTTCAGTCATTTAAATTCTGTGTTACTAAATGTCATCTTTTTTTCCTACTATTCTGTCTGATGTTAATCTGTTTGTTCTTCCAATTTTAGCACAATCCAGAATGGTGAGGCAATTTTTCTCTTCTCTGTGACATGGCTATTGAAAAAGTTGATCCTATAGCAGAAGTAAGCTCTTCTTGTACCCAAACACTTGAACAATTAATGTAAAGTTCCCAAAACGTCCTTTTATTTCTGTCAACATGAAATGACAAAATTTAATCAGTAGTCAAAAATTGAAAGAAAAATACTATAAGGATTATACTATAAAAATACCATAATAACACTGGTTCAAATGGCCAAATTTTATGATGGTAAGTAAATTTAATGAAATTTTAATTTTAAATGTTCTCAGATTAATAACTATAGTGTGGATTTCCCTGTTGTTAGGAACACATGCATATGTAGGGATAGAAAGCTACAATATACTCACTATGATTTTTCTTCTAAGTGATTAGACCCTGCAGAATGACACAAATACCCTCTCTATAAGACAATCAGAATCTTTTTTTGATACTCAACTGAAAGAACTAGAGCAGAAAAGATGAAGTGGTTAGTTTTCATGCCAAATCAAGATGATCTATAGCTGAGTCAATAATAGAATAGCTGGTATGTAGCATATATGCCCAAGGCATCTCTTGACCCATAAGAAAGTTTCAGCTTGGCTTATAGAGC
Organism: Galemys pyrenaicus; assembly: GCA_019455555.1. Classification (NCBI taxonomy): domain Eukaryota; kingdom Metazoa; phylum Chordata; class Mammalia; order Eulipotyphla; family Talpidae; genus Galemys; species Galemys pyrenaicus. The sequence continues at coordinate 8,241,662 of JAGFMF010011791.1, forward strand.
TAGACATATGGTTTGTTGAAATTATTCAATTGACAATTTTCTAGGATGCCTCCTTATAAATCAGTCATTCATATCTGTGTCTGAGATGCATAAAATTAATATAGATATCATAGACAATCTTTGAGCACTTATTACAGCTATTTGAGTGTTTTAATTTTTCTAGCAGTTTTCTTATATAACCTTGCTGCTTTAGTAATAAACATTTTTTTCTTTAAGAGAACATAATTGACAGTATGTATTTTAATTTGTTTCATTATTCCTATAGTCTTGGTGTCTTGTACTTTGAATATAGTCAATGCATGTTTATACTATTAAATTCAATATTTCAGTCTTGGAAATTGCATAATCAAAGGCTTTAGTTTTCCAAATGGTAACTATGTCTAATTGTAGATGCACAATTGTAATTCAATAGCATTGAAAAACTAACCAGCATGTGGGAAAAGAGAATATATGTTCTGCAATTTTAACTATAATTTCAAGACACGATGTGCTATTTAATCTAAGTAAATAATTCATTGTATTCAGTATGTATTATTTGAATGTATGGCATTGTTAAATTTTCTAAGGATTATTAGAAAATAATTAGTATGGGATGATGTTTCAAAAGGTCTACTTGAAAGGTCACTGACACTTCAACTAAAGCTAATTCTATTCAACTGTTTGTACATGAGCTAATTGTTCTTGTGACCCTCCAAACATATGTTGGTTGCCAGAATCTAAGGACTAAATTAGGTTATAACGGTGAATGTTCTGCATTCATGTTTTTAAAATGTTATTGTCTTTAGTAAGAGTTGGAGAATTTGGAGTGGTTGGAAAATATTTTTTACTTTTGTTAACTCAGATGTGACTGGTATACTCTCTACTGTGAGTTACTATAGTCAAAAATGTTACTCATAGGGTGATTTGGGATTCAGAATTTTTCATCAGTACCTAGTATGCTTCTTTTTTCAGGAATCATAAGAACACATATTTTATGTTACATATTTTTGGAGTATTTTTACGTAATTTAAATAATACATATTACTCTAATGAATTATTAATCCTTGCTCAATAAATTTATAAAATTATTGTCAAAACTTTCAATAAATATCAATTTAAAATTTTAAGTAAACACATTAACAATTAAATAAAACAACAAAAACTCCCAAAAGTTGCACCTAGGAGGCCTCTCGTACTTATGTAGATCTAAGTTATATGTAAAGAAACTTGAATGGGCTGAGTGATATCTTTTTCCATGCTAGCATGAATTGGAAACCACCTCTTGAGATGATGAACATAGAAGTGGACTGGATCCATGGGTCTCTAAAGAGATCTCAGTCTCCAGTTCTCTTTGGAAAATCAACAAATAACCCCTAGTTGCCATGCGTCATTTGAGATTTGGATGTCACTATCACTATAGGATAAAACATTTAGAATTCTATCAAATTTTAAATCTAAAGGATGAAATTTAGGGAAATAGAGGATGAACTATAATTGAAATGTGTGAACTAAAACCTTGGTCCTGTGGACACACAAAATCAAAAAGTAGATAGATCTAAAAACTTGGAACAAATGGCTAAGACTTGCTACTTGGGTGTCACAGACGGATACTGGATTTTCAAAAATGATCAGATGAGGGGAAATGTATTATTATCAAGTGAAATGATGTTGGTTGCTCTATAAGCATTCTATTAATTTCATAAATTAATATGTTTAAATTACTGTTTTCTTCATGATTCTGCTCACTAAAGTTCTTTTTTTTTTCTTTCTTAAAATGGAGTCTCTAAGATTATTGAAAGAATTAACTATAGATATCTGCTTACTTACTTGTTTGAAAATATATGCATTTCTGTATTTCTCTATCATAGCATGGGAACTTTAATAGTCCCTACCTCATGGTTTCTTTAATGTCAGACTCATTATTATATATATAACTGTTGGGTGCTTCTGCTGGCAGACTCTGGGACAAAATTGAGCTGGCATGATGTTTTAAGTACTGTTAATGTCAACACCTGTGCAAGAAAGGAGAAAGAAGTAGAAATGGTCCAAGGGAATAGTTCAGCTGCAATGCAGACCTGGCAATAACCTCAACTGATCACTTGGGAGAATTTTGGAACAAGAATAGTCTTTCAAAGTTTTCTCTGTTGAGCTGAAAATACCAGGCCTTTCTACCCCAAACAATCCATCATTGGAGATGGCCTGCAGAAGAGTGAAAACAGTAGAACATCCCATAGTTTTTTCACTGTCCACAGCAATATGTAAAATAGCTGGAATAGAACTAAGTATAATGTAAATGCTTTCCAATTGTTTATAGTATGACAGTAAAGTACATTATAAATTAACATGTTAATTTATATTAACCGATTTTGAGAGTGTCAACAATATCTTTTTGTTTGAAAATTCCTATAATTCTCATAATAAATAAGCAGTCTGTACTGGAGAAGAAAGGGTTATATATTGGTTTCTTTTCTCTTTGTAATTTTACATTCTCTTCAACAAAAAAGTTGTCCCTGTATTGCTGGGACAGACAAAAGACATTTTAAATAAGAGAGAAAAACGTAAAAGCTATCTGAGAACAAACAAAGGAAACAAAACAATCGAGAAACAAAACAAAGGAATAGATGAAACCAAGCCAAAAACAAGCTCTAGAAATCTAGAGACTAAAATTAAGTTTAAGGGGGTAGGGGATTGGGTAGGTGTTAGGGAGCAAATTGAGGACAAGTCCCAGTGAATTACAGTGAAGGACTATAGGTACCTTGGTGATGGGTGTGGTGTGGTAATATACACCTGAACAAGTGTGAAGCTATAAGTCTAAGGCAGAGAGATTGTTATAACCCAATATTACCTCAGTCAAAAATAATACAAAAGTAAATAGTGTTTACTGAGTCACAATGGATTTCCACTGTTTACTTGGACATCGGGAAAATTCAAGCATCCTGATGCCTAAAAGTATGAAAAGACAGGTCCTAACCCAGTTCACTTTCTTGCCACTGCTATGTCAACTTCAGTTAGGCACTTACTTTAGAACTTCTCAGTTGTAGGGTTTGCAAAATTGTGTCCTCCAGAGATAGTAGAGAGTGTGTCAGTCTAGTCATGATATCAGTTTGTGGTCTTCTGACACTCTTTGTGGTGCTTGCAATTGTTGGGAACAAACCCCTTCTTCATAAGGTCATAATATGAGAAGGGTTTTCATAATTTTTTTGAAGAATTACTTCATGTATTGGATTTTAACTCCGCATATAAAGTTTGGGAAAGACTGAAGAGCGGTAAGACTTGAGAGAGAAGACTTGGAGGAGGCACATGGAACAGAAATCTGTGAAGAAGTTTTGTTTGCTTCTCAGCTTTGGCTTAGGACTAATTTGGGTTAGGTCAATCCTAACCCAAAGCACCAGGGACTTTGTTACTTGGAAAAGACACTTGAATGAGAAGAAAAAGGGGAGGCACATAGGCAACCTTTAACTTAATTTTTACTCTGATTATCTCCTTTAATCTCAAACTTGCTTGGTCCCTTTTTCCCTTTGCTCTATTTTCCTGTCATCAGTACCTTAGAGACGTGACAAGCTTTTGGCCCTCAGTGTCCCTACTTTGATCTAAAGTTTGGTGGGTGACTTTGGGTGTTTTATTGGAAACTGTTATCCTTTCTTATCTTCTATTTCTATTCCCACTAATTCTCTTAAATTCTGTTCAGTTAAAGGTATTATACATTAAGAATATGTTCCGCTTTCATGGGGTAGATGATAGAACCTGTTTAGAGCATGAACAGTTTGGGGGTACTGGGATGTCACTCAATTTGTACTTTAACTTGTGTATCAAATCAGCATGTTGTGCTTTAAAATCACACAATATTATATGTTGATTACATCATAATGAAAGTGGGGAAATAAATCAAAGAAATCATTTCCTTTTCTTTACTTACTGTTTCTTCTTGCTCTGTTGTTAGCATAAACTTGTCCACATTTTTAAGGGCAGGGAACTTTACTTTCTATCTAGGCTATAGCAGAATAGAAAGGCAGTAGAACAGAATGCAAAATGATTAAATAAATAAGTTAGATTACTTATGATGGGTTCATTTTAGAATGCCATTGTATTGAAATTTTAACTTGTTTCCTCAAAGCTGTGAAAGGAATAGGAGATGTCAATGAATTCTCATTGATCTCTTCAAGAATAAACCCTGGGGAAAACATTCAGTACAACCAAATAATATACCACCAAGAATTAGAATACATACACCACCACTACCACCCCCACACACACACACACTTCTGATGTAGCTGAAGTACAGAATCTATAAGGAACACAGGATCTTGTTAGAAGGCCGAAAAGTTGGACTACAAACCTTTTGACTTTCAACAAATGCACAAAAAAAAATTTGTAATCTTTTTAGTGCTGGAAAATGTAAATTAAAGGGAGAACTAAGACTCAGCAGAGTGAAAATGCTGCCAACCTTTTCCTTGTATTCAAAGCTAGGTTGTAACAGAAAAAAGCCAATTAAGTTCTGAAGAAAAAACAATTACAGCACACATTAGGAGCAATGACTAGGGTTGGGTGGAGCCCAGCAGACAGTGGAATGGGCTAAGCTCCTACGGAATAAAGCAGTAAGCCTTTGAAACTGGATGGGCTCTCTAAGCACCACAGCAGAATGGCAGTGGCCCTACTGGTAGTTCACCTTTAGTGACCTCACTGAACCCCAAGGCAGAACTGGAAGTGGCCCAACAAGAGTAGGTTCAGCAGACCCCCGTCATCCTTGGACAAGACCTGAAAAGCAATGCAGCAGGGCTCTTTCAGGGGCCCAGAGGCAACAGCTCCCAACAGAGGCAACAGCTGAGCTTGGTCCTCAATGGCTGCAGCATTTGCTGTAGCGATCCATAGAGATTATGTTAGGAGAAATTCCTAACACTGAGAATAATTGAAATGCCAGCTTCACCTATATATATCCAGATGGATATCTAGAAAAAATGACTCTGCCTAATTAAATAAGTATGGGAATGTGAGAAGACATTATCCAAAGATTATGATATTGCTAAGGCCTTCAATATTCTGTTCTCTAATATAGATCTGGTATGCAAAACTTGTTCCTGCAGAAAATACAGCCAGCAATAAGGAGTCTATATAAAATGTCCAAAGCTGACTTCCTACAAATTCTTATTCTCTCATTTCCTAGTATCATACTATTTTCTCTTTATGGTACATATATATGCATATATGATTGAAAAAACTGTATATTACTGCATCTTCCCTTGAACTTATAATACTAACTCTTTCTTTGAGACACATATACAGGCATCTTCTTCATTCTTGTCACTAATGCATATTGTTATGTTAGTTCTTTATGTAATTGTCTCTTTTTTATTATCTTGTTTTTGGTTGATTCCACATTGCAGCCACTATTATAATATGAACCATTCCAAAGTAAATGATAGTCTGGAGGCTGCTAACCAGAAAATTCCATCTCTGTATTAGCTATAGATGAAGCAATGCCTTAGGAGCTCTCTCAAGAAAGTGGCAAGTGGCAAAAATGCCTGGCTATTTGCTGTGTTCAAAAAGCTCAAGTTATACTTGACATCATGTCAACACGCAGAATGAATCTTATCTACCACCTGCATGTAAATCAAAAGATGATGTCCTTGAAGCTATAGAATAGCAAGAACTTGGTTTCTAGTCAAGGTGACATAGAATTAAAGTGTTGTTTTTTTTTTTTTTTGTAATTTTGTCATTTCTCTGAATAGGTTTACGCTAATTATAAAGTTAAACGCATAATTAACAAACCCAAGTCAAAATAATAAAAAAAAATCATGAGTAACATTTGACATTTGCACATAATATGTAAGAAATAGTACAAATGACAAAAATGCAACTATAAGTTCTATGCTTGGAGAGTGGCAATCAAAAGAGGTGAAGCTATAAGAAATATGATAACCTTTTTTCCTTAAATCTGAGTAAAGTCAAAATATAACATTCTGTCCTAAGATATTTGAAAACCCAAACTTAGTCACTTATAGAACAGTTAGGTGATAGGTGAAACACAGTATCTGATAAAAATAGGCACAGTAACATTTACATCTTTAATTGAAATAAACATTGAAAAGCCTGTTCATATTATATGACTAAAGAATATCTGAACACTCTTGCTTACTATCCACTCTCATGTCCATCCCTTGTATTTTCATTATGTCTCTTACACCACTGTCCCCAAAGGGATACCTTGAATAAATTGATCTTTCATGTCCTTAAGTTGCAAAGAAAATGTCAGGTTAAATCCGATAACACTATTATTAGAAAACATGATGCTATAAAATGACATATGTGTTACAAAAGAAAAACCTTAAGTGACTCTCATTAACGTTTGAAAATGTCATTAGTTGTAACAATGGTACAAATAATAATAATAATAAAATAATAATAATAATTTCAGCTAGTTAAGTGTGTAAAGTACTATAATACCCTAGAGAAGTTCAAATAAGGAAAGTCAGTATAAAAGGCTTGAAAAATATTATTTTTTTAAAGATTTATTAATTTATGCATACAAGAGCTGGGGTACAGGCCAGAGTTGTGGGAGGTGAGAGGATTCACCAGAAACAGTGGGGAGCAGAACAGACAAATCAACTGAAATACACTGCTAAGGGGAGCAGCGGGCCAGGCAGGAGAGGCCTGCTACTCCATATGGGTCCCTCTCTGGCCAGGGATTGAACTTGGACTGCTGTGATGTGGATGCTTCACAGTGCAGTGCTCAAGCCACTGTGCTACCAGGGAGGCCTGAAAATATTTTTATTGGAGAAACATAATTGGAATAATATGTGTGTTTATATGGATATTTGATTTTTAATAGAGTGAAAAAATATTTAATGTCTGTTTTCTCTTTATATTAGGATGTTGACTTGCAAAACGTGAAAATATATATCTTATACATAACAGGACACTTGCTTAGAACAGAGAATGTATTAGGCCCTTGTGGTTTCCTTAATGCTCTCATGTCACTCTTTTGAAATTTTTTAATAAGTTTATATATAAAATTGTGTTTTAATAAGCAAAATTAGCTGTGACCATCGAGTATACATGCAAGCAGACAAGCAGAGTGAACATGCCCTGTTCCATTATACATCTTGTATACCATATAAGGTGTTCCATTATACTCCTAGTGTATCCTCTTGTTACATGCATTCTATTTGCACACCCCATGAGCACGGCATTTTTGGTGATTCCAACATGCATGATAGTTGAGTGAGATGCAAGTGAAAACATGATACCACTGTTGCGGTAACTTCCTTTATATTCACCATAACTATTGTTGAATAACCATTGGAGAGTGTAGGGATTCTGTGCTCATTTCACAAATAACTATGACTGAATAAGTAAGTCACTAACAGTGTTCAGAGTCTGCATTTCCCTTACACAATGTGTATATTGATCAACCACTTATCTTGGAAAACATGGCATCGTAGCAAATAGAAAATGCATAATGTGTTTTCCTTTTAGTCCATGTAAACCCATCAGTAAACTATAGATGGAGAGCTTTCTTAGGTACATAGGTAGGCAGGTAGGTAGGTAGGAAGATAGGTAGGTCGGTGAATGGATGGATGAACAGATGGGCAGACAGACAGACAAAAAAGTAGGTAGAAGATGGATTGATGGATATAGATATATAATATCAGGAAATCAAATAACAATTTTTGCTTTATATTTCTGCAGTGTTTCCATTCTTTTCTGTTAAACATGAATTGATATACTTGTGAGCCACAAAATATGAAGTGTGTAATTTTGGTGATTCTACTTAGGAAGTAAGTACTCTTATATCTGCATTTGAAACTCACATTACATAATGTGAGAATGCATGATAAAAGCTAGGCTGAAAGTTCAAAATTTTAATTTTTCTTTAAGCAGACAATGGCAAAGAAAAAATGTCATAAGTATATTGAGAGAATGCGGAAGAAAGAGAAAAGCTATAAAATGCAATGCCTTTATAGACATTCATTTTATGTTTTTTTTTTTAACAAGAGGTCTAAATTTCATTTTCTACTCTTTCCCCTGAATTATGCAGATGATATCAAATGCATTGAAATATAAAGGTTAAAATATGTCATATTAAATGTTGCTAATTCAAACAATACAAGATAGAATTTATAAAATTTTATTTGAGCATAACAGAGACTTTAAAACGATACATACTTTCTAAATACATGGAGAAAAAGCATGGAAACTGAAACTCTCAATTATTGGAATATTAGAAAAAAGGTAACTGGCTCAACAGAATAAAGAGCATTTATGGAAAACAATACTAAAGTTAACAATTATTTTTAATGATAAAATTGAATGATTTCTTTTGAGCTCAATAACAAAACAATCTGCTTTTGCCTAACATTTTAAGGGAAATCCTAGTTATTGAAATTGAGAACAGTTACTATAGTACATACAGATTAGAAAAGAAAGGGATGACTTTATTCATTCTTTTAATAATATACTAATTTTCTAATAGCATTGCTAAATTCACTCATTTCTGATAACTTTTTTGTAAAATATTTAGAATTTTCTAACTGTTGATAGCTGATATATATGGAGATATTTTGCCCTAGATTAAGTTTCCCCATGCATTTGAGTCAATTTCTGTTTTAGTTCATTTCCATCAATTTAGTGATATAGTAGTTTTATATGTATTTAATCTTTAAAATGTATTTTAACATTCAGCCAGATTGGTCACAACTCCTGTGTTTTATTGTAGTATATGTATTTTTGGAAGAAATGTGTGATGGTCTCAGGATTGTCACCGATAATTTTTTAGCTTATGTTCTCTTAGTAAGAACAGAAAAACAGTAACTGTTTTATTTTTTCACTTATGAAAGTTGATTTGTAAGAAAAAAAAAGTCTTGGGAATCTGGATGACAACTACCAAGCAATGCAAACCAAGATATTAAGTGTCTTGGATATTGATGAGAAAATATAAAATACAATTTTAAAAAATAAATAATAAACTGCAATTATTATAAATAGGTAGAAATTTTTAAAATTTATCTTTTAAGGTAAAATAATGTTAAGATACTGGTTTTATATATATATATATATACACACACACATATATCTAACAAAATCAGCATTTATAGTAAATGAAAGGTCTTTTCTTAAAAATATAAATTATTCAGCAGCAAACAAAATATAGCTTTGTTATAATTGTCAGAGCTTTACTCACCGGTCTACGTTTTGAATATCATTTCTGAGCTAGAAATCTTAAGGACAAAAGAATAACTATGAATAATGAGAAATAAACCTGCACACATGAAATATGGTTTAAAGCTTGTCATGTTAATAAAAGGTGACAGGAGCATATTATGCTGCTAGATGAAGTTTCAGCCTTTATTACATGATTTGATTTCATTGAGATCCATGGAAATAAACTGAAATATTTAGTGACAGTCCGTTTTTTAAAACCATCTTCTCCTCAGGAACAGATCAAAGAATGTTGACATATAGTATATTATACTTGGCATTCTAATAAAAATTCTGAATATTTGCACAATTGAATCAGTTCTGAGTTCCTTATCTATCAAAATTAGCAATTCATATATCTAGATAAACAAAACCTGTAACAAATACATAAATATCCTTTTAGTTATAAAGGATATGAGTGTGACATTGAAAAGTAAGTGGAACAAATATTTTAATATGTATCTCCTCCAACACAAGTGGAGTTAATTTTCTGTCAATATGTCCATTGTGTTGTACTATAATTCAGCAGTAAAAGATCATTCAAGTGGAAGCATGCCATTCTGGTCATAGTCTCTCACTACTTTTACCTGACAATGTTTTATGTTATTTCAACTATTTATAGTTCAGTGTATATTTAATTTACATTTATATTCATACCTAAAACTTTCCTTTCAGTGTTTCTAGAAAAATGACATGGTTCACAATATATAAAACCATCCTGTTTTCAGAGAAATATTTCATTTTTAACATTCAAACTGATTTTTGAGAAATTAGTGTTTTGAGGCAAAGACCTCACCTCCTCAATTTTGTCTCAAGGCATGGATAATGATTTGCAGAACATGCAGTGTAATAGAAAAGTTGATGCCATCAGTAGATAGTAAACATTACCCCACTTCCGTACTCATAATATTCAACACCTCCCTTTCCTCCTTCCTACCCTAATGTATACATACCTCTCAGTAATGTGATTTTTCTCTTTCAACAATCCATTTATTTTTCAATATTTTTTACAATTTTTCTGGCTTCCTTGGTAAAGTTTCCATTTCACCTCCTTGTGATACTATAGATAGAATTATTCCCAAGATTTTTGACTATGTTCATGGATATGATCAGCATACTTTCACAGAGTAGTGAGGGTACTTTGGAGGATGATAGATGGTAAATCATGATACTGACCCAAATCAGTTTGCCTGGTTAGGTGTAAAGTAAAGTTAGCTGTGATAACTGTAATAAAATTGACATATATTATCACAGCGAAATTGAACAACTGGTGATGTGAACTACCTGTAAAGTGATCTCACACACTCAAAGTCTCAAGTATTATTGTGGGCAATACCTAGGCCAACCTTTTTACTAATCTTCATACTCCACTACAAATCAGGTAGAAAATGTCAAAAATTATATGAAAATATAAAACCCCTTTGTTTTTAAATGATCACGGTGCATTTAGTGTTTAAAAACTGATTATAGTCAGCATCAGTTCCTACATACCCTACTTTCATCTTCTTGAGCTTTTTTTATCTAGAAGTGAGCAGGGATTTTTAAAATAATGAATTAACCAATAGTGTGGTATGTTGTGGTATCAGTAGTGTAAATTCATCCTTTGTACAATAATATATTTTGGCCAACACAAACCTGGCAGTGTCTGGTAGGATGTTGCCCTTGATTCATCCAGTATCATCCTAAGTCTGGAGTATTCATCTATTAGCATAAATATACCAAGTGGGATGACTTGTACACACTAGTGTTCCATTGACCATTTAGGCTAAGAAGATAAAAAAATACTGATGGTGGTGGAAAAAAATCATCTTCTGAACCTCAATTGGTTAATGAGTTTGGTACCCCTCACTGTAATGAAGACTAGGGAAAGGTACGCTAAGAAAAGACTACTGAAATATGTCTTTGTGTAGTAAGTCATCTGCACATAGTGAACTATGTCATAAGTTATCAGATAACTTTCAATTCTGATACCGTGTACTGTCACTCAACTGTCATTTTTAACCTTGTAGCAGCTACTTACTCAGTATATGAAAATAAGCAATTAAGCTTTGTGTCATTTTATATGCTGCCCAGAACACATTCTACTATGATTTTCTTCTTGCCTTGTTTGAGAGAATTCTTTCTTATAAGATCAATACACTGCCACATATAGTTATATTTTTTATGTAAACAAGATTTGGAAATAAGGTGATGTCCATAATATTTACAGCAATGCTTTAGCTCTGTATGTGGATTATATTTTCCAAAATTACTAGAGTATCTTGGTTTCTTTTGTTCTCTTAGACTTGCACTGGTCTATTATAAAATGGCAGAATATCTTTTGAACTATGGCAGAAGTTATAACTGTGATTTCTGAGGCTAAAAGATGCTGCTGCTTCTCCTGGTTCTCTCCAGGGATATTCACCTTTGGAACCAGCCAACATGCTCTGAGGAAGTCAAGCAGCCACACAGAGTCAGGCTTGTCATGATGGTGTAGCCAAGAGTCAGCATCAAAATATCAGATCTGAGAGTGAATGAATGAGTGAGCAGATGTCATTCCATAGCCCTGTGGTCCTTTGAACCACCTCTGGTAATGCCGTATGCAGTAGAACAGGCCAATAGTTATAAAATATTGTCATTAATTTAAGGCAATACCTTTTGTGGTGATTTTAACATTTTAACAACTTATGCCTCTCACATCCTCTGGGTGTATATAACAGATACTTTACTGAAATCAGTTGTGTGGTTATTCCAACTTTTTGTTGTTTTGTATCATTTTCTAATTTTCCCTCTTCTTACATACCTATCAACACAACAAAAATAGACCAGAAGCTTTCCTCATATTGCAGTGGATTGACTGCTGCCCTGTGAAGCATCATCAGCACAGCAGCACAAGTTTGCTTCCTGGCCAAGGACGAACCCACATGGAGCAGTGGACTCTCCTGCCTAGCCCGCTGCTCCCCTCAGCAGTGTGTTTTAGTCTATCTGCCTATTCTGTTCCCGCTCAGTCTCTGGTGAAACCTCTCACCTCCTAGAACTCTGGCCTGTACCCCAGCTCTTGAGTATGCATAAAAAAATCTTTAAAAAAAAAAACCAAAAACAGAGCAAAGTCACAATGTGTCTTTAACAAATTCTACTAATATTGTTATTCTTTCTTAGACGGTAAAACTGATTGCTTAAAATCAAGAAAAAATTGCTTATCACTGAGATAAGTATAATGTTTGATTGATTTCTGTGTTAAGCACTTCATGATTTTATGAGTCAATGTATTTAAAAAAAACAACAAATTAAGGACTGGTACTAGAGGGGCATTAAAGTAGCATATGTTTAAATTCCTCAGTAAATAACAAAAATGACACAAAGAATGACTATATAACTAGGTCTTTACATTTCTATTTGTTACAATCTGTTTCTACTACATTTACTTATCCTAACAATGGAACAATATTTGGGGTCTACCCCTAATCAAACATATATCCTAGTCTTCATGAAATAGCATTTTAAATGTTTTATTTCTCTTGAGAGGTATAGAAGTATATTTACAAAAATGGCTCATACAGACTGCAATTATCTAGGTAGTCATAGAACATTAGAATTTTCCATTTCATACAGTTTAACCCTTATCATCTACTAGTACAGAGAATGGCAAACTTTCTCTGCAAAGGGTCAGATAACAAATATTTTCAGCTGCACAGACCATATGTCTCCATTGCAATAACTCAAATCTACTGTTAGAGCACAAAAACAGCCACAGACAATACATAAAGTGATGAGTCTGACTGTGTTCCAGCAAAACATTAACAAGAACAGGTGGCAGACTGGATGTGATCCATGATATTACTTTTCCAAACCCTCTGGAAGAAGAGAGTCTAGAAATGTTCCCACTAGTAACTGGCATTTCAACTAAGCCTATGTTATTATCTAAGCATTTTTCTTTCCACAAGTGATTAAGGACAAATATATTACTATATTTTAAAATATTTTTAAAAGATAAAAATTATATATTTTAAAGTTTAACCAGCACCATAAATATATTTTTATTTTGGAACAAAATATGAAACATCCTGGTGACTTGAAAAAAGAATTTGATGATGATAATCTAGATCATCCTATGAGTGATATGATGAAAGTTATGTAAACTAAATATCTGGAATTAAAAAAAAATAGTAACTCCTTTTGGCAGACACCAAACATTTCTTTGGGTCTCATTATAAAAAAAAAGTTTTTAATTAGTGGCCTAGGTATCAGCATCCTCACCTTTACTCTATAAATAAATAATAAAATACATTTCAATATAGAGCTAATAGTATTCAAATTTATTTTATTATTCCAAATAGGAAGTATTTATATCTTGTTTTAAAATATAGTTCAGATTCACAAAGAAATAATAGTATACTCATAAATACATTTTTATCAAGTTAAATTGTAAACCAAACAAACATAAATCTGTTTTATGTGTGTGTGTATGTTTTTCGAGCTTGTCTTTTAATAAGGTAAATAGATAAATATCAAGATATATATGTGGCATGCTGAGGATTATAATTATGAGCTAGAAAATAGAATATGCATGATGCAAATATAGGGAGGAAAGATACAACTTTAAACATCACAGCAATCATTAATGAGATTTCATTTGACAGAAGTCAGAAAGAATCATTACTTCATTGTAGGTCTATGGGAGAAAGGATGTGTAGGTAGATGGTGTAACAACTGAAAATGCAAGAATATAGGAGTTTTGCCTGATATATCTGAGGAATACCTGAGAGACCTGCCTAGGAGAGAGAAATGAGGATGTAGTTAGATACAAAAGTTCAGAAGGGTAAAATGAAATCAGACCCTATGAGACCTTGTAGGCCTTTCAAATACTTTGATATTTACTTTGAATTGGGGAGATATTTGGAGAGTTTTGTGTTGAAATTCACATGAACTGATTTACTTTTATAAAGATTCTTCTGACAAAGATGGAATAAAGGAAATCAGTTAAGTAGCTGTGGTTGTTCATGTCAGGGTGTGTGCAGTGAATGGGTAGAAAATATTCAGATTCTTTGATGAGCAAAATGCACAGCAATCCACACAACACATAAAATACATTGCTAGTAAAAATAAGATAAATTTATAAAAGCAACTTAAAGCAACCAGCACAGGAATTGTTCTTTCATACCCATTTCAATGTGATTATGAGTTTCTCCTGAAGACATTATGCTGAGTAAAATAAGTCACAAATGGATAAAGACCATATGTTTCTACTTAAATAAGACATCCAAAATACTCAAATTTTCAGGAGAATAGAAGGGCAGTTCTCAGGGGATGTGAGTAGATGTTCAAAGGATACAGTTTCATTTGTGCAAAGCTCCAGAAATCTACTTTGCAGCATAGAACCTATAGCTAACAGCTCTGTATTGCTAAGAGGGTAGATTTCACATTAAGAGTTCTTATCACATACACTAACAATGGCAATAATAATAATAGTAATAATAGAGGTAAGGGGAAAATATCTGGGAGTTGATAAGACATGGATAGTAGTGATAGTTTTATGGGTGTGTACTTATCCCTAAATAAATTGATTTGTATCCACTTTTCCCATGCCAATCATTTCTCAGTACACTGATTTTTTAGCAAATGTACATTAGTAGAAAATGTGATAACTACAAATAAGTTCTATATTTCAGTCAACAGTATTACCTCACGGTGATTTCTTGGTTTTAATAAAAGATTTATGGTAATATAAAATGTTAATATAAAAGGAAGTTCTACAAAGTGTTAGAACATATTCCATATCAGTTTTGTAACTCTAACACTACCTTGATTTTTTTTAAATAACTGTTTAAAAAGATAAATTCCATATTTAAAATGAACCTTTTTTTGTGTGTGTGTGTAGAAGAACTGGGGTTTAGGCCAGAGGTGTGGGTATGGGGCATGAGAGGATTCACCAGAGATAGGGAGAAAAGGGAGAACAGAAGAATTTACTGAAATACACTGATTGGAGGAGCAGCAGGGGAGACAGGAGAGGTCTGTTGAGCTATATGTGGATTAGTTCCCTGGAAGGGAATCAAACTCACACAGAGAAGTGACAGCGCTGAGACTTAATTCCTAGGCAAGCAGGGGGGGGTCCAAAAGACCTTTTGTGATGTAATCAGGCTAGTTATTCAAACAGTGTGTCATGTTCACTTTTTCATGATTTACTTTCCAAAATAAAAATTAAAAATTGTTAAAAATAGATATAAAATTATATTAAACATTTAAGGTATATAGTTGTTCTGGCTATAGCTCCTAATGTTAGTTGTTTAACTCTCATGTAAAATTCTGACTTTCTCATTTTGTTTTCAAGTGGCATGAGTCCTTGAATAACAATATGGATGATGAGACTTCAGGATTTTTCCATTTGAGAAACATCACAGAGATTACCAGGGGGAAAATCCTCCAGCTTGTTCAAATGCATTCAGTCTATCACCCATTACCCATAAAAACTGTGTTAAGTCATTACTCAGGCTCTTCAATGAT
This sequence comes from Galemys pyrenaicus, assembly GCA_019455555.1. Lineage (NCBI taxonomy): Eukaryota > Metazoa > Chordata > Mammalia > Eulipotyphla > Talpidae > Galemys > Galemys pyrenaicus. Next base: position 8,257,316 of record JAGFMF010011791.1, read on the forward strand.
TTCAGTTAACCTCAGGTGCTGAATGCAGAATTGATTCTCTATTTCATGTACCTTTCTTGTCACTTTTGTTGTTTTCCTTTCTCCGCATCATGGTTTAAAGTCTGCATTTTCTTCAGCAGTCAATTTTTCCTGAAAATTGCTCTATCTTGCATTTTATATTTTTGAAGATTTCTAGAAATATTTCCTGTGTGGTTGTAACTAAAATGGAATATGCACAATGAATGTATATTTATCTGTTTCCGCTATGCTTACACAACTAGGAACACCATCTGGCTTATTCAATCAAGAAAAAAATCATTTAACATATATATTTTCAAAGATTAAGTTTTATAGATGGAACATATACATTGTTTTTTAAAGCTCACTCTTATGAGCATTTAGGCAATATTATGAGCACCTAGGATTAGATCCATTGATATATAGACTTTCATATGTGTCAATAGTTCTCAGACTCTTTGGTGACAAGAAGCTTTTGGCTTTTTTAATATTGTTGAGAATATCAAATGGCTCTCAGTTATATGGTTGTATGAATCAGCATGTACTATATTAGAAATTAAAACTGGAAAATAAAGCCAGTCATTCATTTAAAAATAGCAGTGATAAACCCATTTTATGTTAGTAAAGTGGCATTTCAATAAAAAAAACCTGTAATTTACAATCCAATAAAATCATGAGAAAACATAGACTCATTTACATTTTTTCAAACCTCTTTAATGACTGACTTATTCAGAAGAAACAGATTCTTATATCTGCTTCAGTATTTAATCTGTTGGGAAATCAATATGATTAGCCTCTGATCAACTCCACTATACACTCTCTAGAAAGTTAAAATGAATGACAAATACTGTCTTATTTTTAAGTAGATATTTTTGACCCTACTCAAAGTCTCAGATTAATGTTAAAGGTATTCTCAGACACGTCAAATAGTGCTGGAATGAATACGCTCACATTATTTTGATTAAGTGCCCACATGATATTTGAAAAGTAGTCATAGAACAACATTTGCATTGTATAAAGAGAACTGTTTTCATTAATATTTTATATATGCATGTTTTATTAGACTTTTTAGCTTATAATTACTTCAACTCATATTTAAAATAAGACTTAATATGTGTCTACAGTAAATCAGATACAGTATCAGGACCTACAGATTTAACAGACCCAAAAAGAGACCCATGAAGAAGACTGCTAGGTGACTAAAATGAATAAAATTTAATGAGGAAGATAAATGGTTAGGCTTCCAGATTGAAAAAAAAATTCTCAACACTTGATAGTGAGGAAAAAATATACGTATGAAATGACTTCTCTAACAATTCTGACACATTGCATTAAGCAAGAAAACAGTGATGCTTATTTAATGCCCAATCTTAAAAATACTGTCCTATAACAGTACATGAAGGATGCTGTATTACTTTCCTATTGCTGCCTTGTCAATTTCCCACAACTTAGGACCTTGAAAGAACACAAATTTATTAACTTAGAGTTCAAGGGTTCAGATAGCCAAAATGATTCAGAATGCTACATGTTTTCAGGAGATTCTTTGAGTTGGTGGTACAATGGTTAGCAAACCTGCCTTCCAGGAGACTCTATGGGAGTATATATACTTGACATTTCCAGCCTTAAGAGTCTTCCTGAATTCTTCAGTTCATGGTATCAGTCTCCATTTTCAAAACGGATTGCTCCAATTGCTGCTTTGGTGATTACATCTCCACTGGGACTCTGACCTTCCCGTCTTGCTTTTATTAATCAGGATAAATTTTCCAGCTTTGTTCCTACTCCCTCCATTTCTCCCCCATCATTAACACAAATTCTGTAGTCATATCCCTAGAGTTTGTTTTAGAGTGAATTTGTCATTTCATTTATCCTATTTCTCGATACCCCACATAAGAGTAAAATCATCTGGCATTTGTATTTTTCCTTCTTATCCCATATAATCCCTTCCAATTCAACCATGTTTTTGCAAATGACAAAAGTTGCTCTCCTTTTACTTCTAGTAGTAATCTATGATGTATGTTAACAACATCTTCTTAATCCACTCATCTATTATTTGTCAGAGTTGATTTCACAATGGTTACTGTAAATAGTGCTTCAAAGAATATAGGAGTACATATATCTTTAATAACTAGTGGTTTTGCATCCTTTGGGTAGATACCTAGTTATGGAACTGCTAGATCAAAAAAGTCCATGTCAAATATACTTGACTATTACATTAATGCCATCTGCTCTTCTTTTTTATTCTGAAAAATCTGAACGCCAATACCCCATACATTATTGCTTAGAAATTCTTAACTGAGACAGATGAATCCAAACTATTATTTTACACTTTCGTAAAATGAGTTTCAAATCACTGATAAGTGAAAGCTATTTCCCTAACAAAGGCATTGAAAGTAAAAGTTTTGTTATAATTTTTACTTTAGCCAATTTTTACTTTTTCTAGGTACTTGAATTTACTTTTACTAATTTGAGAAAGTTACACGATAGCACATTAAATCCTCGAGGTGTCAGATACCTAATGAAATAAGAATAAAATTAGGCTCAATTACTTTTTTTTCCAAATCATGTTTGCAGTACCTATGAAAGTGCCTGGTATATTTAAAAGATACATTTTGGACTGTTTCTTAATGTGTATGTAAAGCTCATGGATATTTATATATACATTACCATTTCTATATAATATTCAGTTTTCTTAAAGAACCACAGAAAATATATATATATATCTTTAAATTAATTTTGTATGTTTAGGACTATGTTTCTTTAATTTTTTTTCAGGACACGTTAAAACACCAATGTGTACACACATTGGGTTTAGGCATGGCATTCTTCCAGATTGACTATTTATATTTCCATTTAATAAACACTTTTTTCTTGTAAAAGTCTATCTTTAACATTGTTATATAATATTTCTTCTTAATTTTTTTTAGTATAAAAAGACTTTGGAAGACATTTTCTCTCATATAGGACCTTCTACTTGCATTATCAGGAAGATAGTCTATGCATTTGCTTATTAAACAAACACCCAGTCAGCTCAATATTTACTTCCATCTGTTCTTGCCTATAGCCATGTCTCTTTGCTGGATTAATTGTTTTCAGAGTGTAGATTAACTGTACACATTAGGTTTCTAAATTCCATGCCCTTTTAGCAGTTGGGCAGGAATATTTTCTGTAATAAATAATGCCTGATGATCTAGCAGCATAAGCCTTTTTTGCCTTTTTGTTGGAAAAATAGTCTGTGTTTTGAAAAGGTCACATGCACTGCATAAATGACAAGATACTGTGGAGAAATCCTGGGCAAGGAGGCTTGGGGACAAGGAATAAAAGGGAATATACATAATCACAATATTATTCATAACGTTTAAGCTCTGGAGAATATTGTAAATAATGCTATCAAGTCAATATAATTGTGTAGCATTTTGGGACCTCATTTTTAGTATAAATTTCTTTTTTTTTCATAATTCAGTAAATACCCTTATAAGTTACACAACTGATATTTTGAAAATAAATTTATCATTTATTATTATAAAAGTGAAGTGAAGATGAGGTGGACCAATAGCGCCAACAGAATCTGTTGGGAGTGGAATAAACTTAAAAATAAAACATCATAAGACCACGTGAGGTCTTAAAACATTTTAGGTAATTTTCTTTGTTTTGATATAGTATGATGAGTGAGGGAGGAGAAAAGAAAGGAAAGAGAAATGGAATAGAAATAAATTGGATTGGATAGATAAGTCTCTGCTGTATTTGTATTTTAATATTAAATGTTTGGCCATGGCTGGCTTCTCAAGAAGTTTGAAAAGGAGTATAGGAGATACTAATCTTCTTGATGTAGCTGTCAAAAAAACAATTCTCAAAGATTCATCACAGCTGAGTCCACTCTGGTAGAGTTATAAGTAGTTGTAAACAAAATAGAGTGAGCAAGTTTTCCAGTTTATTTTTCATTTACTCCAGAAACTATTCCTTTGGAACTATTCCTAAATTGAAATAAAATGTTGCTAGATTAATCCAATATCCTTTAGTATGACATCAGAGAGGAAGGAGGCGCCAAATAAAAAAATCTAGGAAGTAGGATAAAAGTCAGGCAGGCTTTCCCAGCCAAGTTTGCTGCCATGATCACCAGTTTTCCTAGAACCAAATTATTTCATGAATCTCTCTTGGAGATTTGAAATGGGGTTTAGAATATTAAAAAGTTACCAGTTAAAAAGGGGTTATCCATTAATATTTTCACTTTTCATTATTCATGTTAGGGCTTATTATTTATAATATAGATTTGCATGATGCAGAGTATATAGACATATATATATAGATATATTAATTATATTTTCAAAGGGTCATCAGTTAAATGTATAAAGAAAGAAACTCCCCTTTCTAAAGTGCCCACTGCTTCCTTCAATTTCCCCTAATATACTATTAGAGTTTATTAACTGGTTCAACAAAGGCATGAAAATGAAGACATTCATTTAAATATTTCTGGGATTCAAATATACCAAAAAAAAATACATAGAGAACAGATTATATTGTTAAAAGCTACTTGAAAATGCAAATACTTTATTATATCTATTATACTGTTGATTAACTTGGAATACATGTATGAAGAATGTGAACTCATCAAAATAGGTCACACATTTTAGGTCAAACAAATATTCTTGGCATCCTTTCAGATACTTAAGTACAAGACTGAAGGAATGTATTTTTATGTGTTATATTAAAAGAATGATACATGTTTGAGGTAATGTAGAAGGTACAGTATCCTTCATCATTTGTAAAGAAAGAAATATTGCTACTTAGTACTACCTCCCAGCTATGACTAAAATATATGATACCCTTTGTTGGTACTAAAAATGTCTGTTTAATGTGAAAAGTGTCTGCTGTCATCAAAAGCATCATTGAAATCCCACTGTCACAATAAATATGTATTCTACAAAAATAAATATTTTTAAAACTAGCTCAGGTTCAACATAAGGAACCCCCAAACACTGCTTTCTAATGCATAATCTTCCTGTAAATACTTGATTTAAGGCATTCATAAATGGATAAGAAATTTAAAAACCACACGGGGATACAATATAATAACCCTTAAATATAAGGTGAAGCATTTGTGGAATGTAGAAGACTCCTTTGTATTATAAAAAAGTGAAATGTATGATTTTTGTACTAGATCACACTTCTCTTTTACCTTTTGCTTCTGTAACCAAAATGGGCAGTCCAAATTCAGAAACTGTTATACTTTTAGATACTCTTATGGTCGATTTAGTTTTAAAATGTATTTTTATTTTTTAAAAATTAAATCCAACCTAATTTGAAAATTGGCTGACTCATAAAATGCTGAACCTATAATGGAGATTATTTCAAAGTCACTGGTTCAAATGTATGCCTTTCATTCACCATCATTATCATAGAAATACACAAAAAGATGGCATGTGTACTATGTCCTTGTACCTTCAATTTTCTTCTCTACCTTGCTAACCCAGAAATAGCTCGTTATTCTTTATGTTTGACCTAGTTATGCCTAAATGCAGTGTCTGCTAGACTATTCTAGAACTTTATCTCATCTAAAGCAGTTTCACAGTGCATTGCATAAATATAGAAAGCTAATTTTTAGGAAATATTCACTTACAAAAATAAACCTCCACTTCTGTTTTGTTTGAATTAATGCCAGATGAATTTGTATTTTTTATTTATGCATATAAGAACTGGGGTGTAGGCCAGAGGTGGGGGGCTGAAAGGATTCACCAGAGACAGAGTGGGGAGCTGAACAGGTGGATCTACTGAAATACACTACTGAGGGGAGCAGTTGGCAAGATAGGAGAGATCTGCTGCACCATGTGGATCAGCTCCCTTGTTGGGGCTAGAACTCAGACCACTGGCTGGGCAGGCCTTGATAGCACTGAGACTTTTATTCCTGGGCCTTGAATTTGTATTTTTGATCCTTTTAATTTCTGAGAATATAAAATAAGATTGTTTTCTCAATTATATCATTCCACTATAAGTGTTAATATAATAATAATATTAAATTAGTAAACATATCCTCTTAAAAATCAAATTAAAATATCAAAAAATTTTGTGATATTTTCTTTAATGTATAATCATAAGATTTGTCTTTATCCGCAGTTTTATACTTTTCTACTAGACCAACAAAGAATATGTCTGTGGTATTTTCCTAGCAGTCTTAGAACTTAGCAGGGGCACAACACATGTTAATATATCCACAAACACCTTGTGATATTTGCATCTTAAAATACCTTCACTTGATAAAAAAATAAAAGCATGAGATCACTTTGAACTAAACTCAAAAGTATAGTTCTCTGATAAATGTGTGTTCACTGTGATTAACCTTGAAAATATTTAGCTACTGAAAGACAAAGTTTCTTGTATTTCTGTTTTTTTTCAGTCATTTACCCATAAGAAATCATATTATCATTTTTCAGTATGTATTACTGATATTGCTAGATCATATTTGAATATTGCAGCCCCCTCCAACACGGATCATAGAACACTAAGAAAAATTGCTAACTGTAGATAGGCTTTCTCAAATGCTCAAGTGTCATTTTTTTAATTTATCATAGCCCACTATGTGTGTGAATAAATAGCTAAAATATGATGCCCATTCTGTTTGTCACAGGATGCTACGGAGTGGCCGTAATTGCTGATTTACATAAAGTTGTTATGGGATTTAGAAAAACTATATTCTGCCTACTAATATACATAAACTTATAACTCTGGAAATTCTTCCAGAGGGATGTGTAGATTATATAAGTAAACATAGAAAACAGAAATTTAGCAATCTGGAAGTTCAGATGATGGAAAGCTTATGATGCAATTAAAAATGATGCATGAATGCAGTAGTATATGAAAAGTTTGTATGGTGGCATATGGTAATAATGCAAATCTCTACAAAAGAACATTTCAAAAGTTCTGTCTATTAGTATTACCTGTGTACCCAAAGTATATAGAAATCATTAAGATACCAGTTCTGTGAGAAGAACTAATTTTATTGCAAGTCATCTGCCAATAAAATATGAGACAAGGCTTAAATGTGTCTCCCTGAGGATGGGACTTCGATATATTTACAAAGGACCAAATAAGGATAAAAAAAAAATTGCAAGGTGCCTTTCCTGGTGTCCCAATGGGTTGAATACCACACTGTAAGGCTTCTGCTGTCCCTGGAGCGCAAGTTTGGTCCCCAGCCAGAGAAGGGACCCACATGACTCAGTTTACCTCTCCTGCCTCGCCACTGCTCCCCTCAGCAGTGCATTTCAGCCTGTTCTGCTCCACACTCTGTTTCTGATGAATCTTCTCACTCCCCGTGCCTCTGGCACATACCCCAGGTCTTGTATGCATCTTTAAAATGAAATCTTTAAAAAGAAAATTCAAGTTGATAGAGTCTGATGGGTTGCTTTCTGTTGAAGCATGATATAACGTGAACGTGGGTTCAGAAGTGCAACAAAATCGAACATTCCTTCCTTCTAAATATTGTCCACTTAACCATGAATTTGGTATCTTGACTCCTGTTACTATGAACATTTCTGTCTTGACTGTTGAAGACAATGAACATTATTTGAGATTATGGACTGACACACAACTTGTCATTTATTTGGTTTTGGGTATTTGGTTGTTTTATTTCATCTTATCCAATTTTATGGACAAGCCCTACTGTTTTTATACAATAAGCAGAATGAGGGGAAATTGAAGGAATGTTGTAGGATGGCATGCCACTATGGTTCATTTGCAATGAAAGAACAAAAGAGGTTATTTTGTAAAGGAGACATATAAGAAAGGATTTAGGTTTTATGAAAAAGCAATAGGAAGACTTAAGTTGTGAATATTAGGTGGAGCTGACACATTCAGTTTTTATATCTTAATAGATTGCCTTCCAGAATGGACATGGATGGAAGGACAAGATTGTAGCTTGAGGACAGAAGCTGTGTTGGGTCAATTGATGACAATTACAATTTTTTATGTTAATGATAAAGAATTTAGTCAGGGCCTCCCTGGTGCTACAATGGGTTAAGCAACATAGTATGAAGCAAACTGCAGCCACTGCAGCACCAGTTAGATCCCTGTTGCCAACCAGGGAGGTGACCCACACAGCACAGCAAACCTCTCCTGTCTCATGTGATGCTCTCCTCAGCAGTGTATTTCAGTCAATCTGCCTGTTCTGCTCCCCACTCTGTCTCTGGTGGATCCTCTCACCCCCCACACCTCTGGCCTGTATCCCAGATCTTGTATGCATAAATAAATATATATTTAAAAAAAATTAGTCTTGGGCATTCCCTGGTGGCACAATGTGTTAAGTACCGCACTAAGAAGCAAACTGCAGTCAAGGCAGCATGAATTTGATCCCTGCTGCCAGCCAGGTAGGGGAACTACACGGTTGGCGGAACTCTCCTGCCTCTCCCGCTGCTCCTTTCAGCAGTGTGTTTCAATCGATCTGATCTGCCTGTTCGGGTCACCAATCTCTCTGGTGAATCCTCTCACCTCCCACACCTCTGGCCTGTACCCCAGTTCTTATATGACTAAATAATTCTTAAAAAAAATTAGCCTTGTTGGAGTTAAAGGAAATGGTTATATTTAGAACTTTTACATGATAAAATACTGAATATCTGTAGTGAAAATTGGTGTTGAGTTAGAAAATTCCTGAATTTAGCCAACTTTAGATGGTGCCCTGATTTTCATTTATTGATTAAAAAAAAAAGCCTGCCTTTGAATTTTTCACCGGAATCAATTATTAAGATTTTTAAAGATGTATTTTATAATAGTTGAGAAAAATGATGTTTTAAACTATTATGCAAGAAAAAGTATGTTTTAAATAAAAAATAGATTGTAAATGATACTTTTTAGCTTTCAAATAAATTAATACCCTCTTTATTTTAAAAATAATATACAGGGAGTGGTGGCTCTCTAGTGGCACAAGAGGGGTTAAGCGCCACACTGCGCCACATGGCACAGCAGACCTCTCCTGCCTTACCTGCTGCTCCCCTCAGCAGTGTACTTCTGTCATTCTGCCCGTTTTGTTCCCCACTCTATCTCTGGTGAACCTTCTCACCCCAACACCTCTGACCCGTATCTCAGTTCATATATGCATAAATAAATAAAATCATTAAGAAATGCATGGATTTCAGGCTTATCAATAAATAATTCTAAAATAGTGTCCTATTCTTTAAATAATTTATAAATTATGAATGTAATAAGCACAAGTTGTAGTACTTAGGGGGAGATAAGCTCACTTAAATGCTGTTATTTTTAAGGTATGGAGATATCTTACAAAGGTTGTTTTTTCTTTAAAATGTGTTAGTACGTGTCTGCATAAATGTATGTACATACATGTACACCTGTATTTACATATGTGAATACATATATACAAATACATAGATATGCATGTATATATAGATATTTTAAAATCCAGACTTTGAATTTGTTATTGTGCTCAAACTTGTTCTAGTGCTGATTTCATCCTAAGCAGTGAACCTTATACTTTAAAAATTAATTAATAATCTTAGTTAGTTCATTATCATTTAAGATCTATTTTTGCTACACATTTTAATATTCTGTTTTTGTTGCAGAGCTATTTAGACACAGTCATTCGTGGATAATAAGTCATTTATTCCTCATTAACTGTTAGGATGGATGTAGATATTCATTACAGCCAGACAACGGACTCATTTAACTGCATACAGTACATGATTATATACCACACTGACGACGAGAATGCAAATTCCATTTCACATTAGGTTCGTTTTAATTTAAGCATTTGTCAATAGCTCAGATATTTCCCTTAATAGCTGATAGTTTCCTATTCTAGCTTCTACCATAAAATCACTGCATTTTAAACCACCAGCAAAAAAAGAAAAAAAAAAAAAGTAAGGGCAAAAAAGAATGTTGTGGACAGAGAAAGTATATAATTTAGAATGATAGTTCTCTCTGCTGTGACTCACATGGACTCTTAAAATTTGTCTATGAAACCATGCTTTCCCTGTAGCAAATTTATGCTCTAGTCAGCTTAACCTTAAACCAGATAAGTTTCAGCTTTTAAATGCAGAAGACCTTAACAAATCATCATAGAATTGGTCATAGTGGCAAACTTTATTTGAGCCTGCAGAGCAATACATGAATTTGCTTTTCTTTCCATTAATGATAAAGTATCATTTAAGGTGCATGAAAGTCTACTTAAAACAAAACTGTAATTTATTTTATAAAATTGGAATTTTTAGCTTCATGACTATGAAGAAAATATAGATTTTTCATAATGCTACTTAGTCTTAATATATGGCAATAATACTCATAATCTAAATAATCAATGGCAAGTTTTTAAAATATATATATACTATCCCTAGAATGTAAACAAAATTGAGATTATAAAGTAAGAATTTGAAAGATTTATCCATTGTGTGGTTTATACATTTCTTGAGAAACATTTATAAATACTATGGTAACACCTATGCTATTTTAACTTCCATCACACTGGATATATTTTTTTGAGCCCACTCCTATTTGTTTGTTAATCTGCATTTTCAGTTCTTGTTAGTGAGATCCGCCCCCCCTCCATATTATGTATTTAATACAACTAGTATTTACAAAGTCACCAAAGAGAAGAATATGTACACACATTTCAGAATGTGAATGCTACTGAAGTACAGATTAAGAAAAATATAAATTAAATGAAAACAAAAAAAATACAATAATTGCAACACTGTGATAAATTTAAGATTGCATTATATTCAGATGAACAAGGTAACCAGAAGAGTTACCTGTTTCTATGTCTAACGATAGAAATTCATTTTACATTAGAATTAGAAATAAAGGGAATTTTAAAATTACCCTGCCTCACATAACTCTTCTTTAGCATAATGAGAAAACATGTTCAGGTGCAATGATTTTACTAAATAATATAAGGGAATTGTGGAGGGTACTCCATGTATTAAAAAAATATCAAGCCTTTTGTCAAATATAGTATATCAGTGAATAACTCATAGGTGGTTTACTAACAATTTTGAAGCAGCCCAATAAAACATATTAAAGTGTGCTGTGCTAAAAGTGAATGGACTATGTAAGAGACACATTATTGAAGCATTCACTTGTTTTAAAGAATTGTGTGACTCATACACATTGTGTGCCTTTAGTTTGCTACAAAAAAGAGAGGGGTCCTCCCTGATGGCACAAGGGCTTAAGTCTCAGCACTATGATGCAGTCCTCAGCCACAGAAGCACCAAGTATAATCCCTGGACAGGGAGGTGACCTAAATGGCACAGCACCTCTCCTGTCTCAATCGCTGATCCCCTCATTAGTGTATTTCAGTAGATCCAACTGTTGGGATCTCCACTCTGTCTCTGGTGAATCTTATCATTCCCCATACCTTTAACCTTTACCTTAGTTTTTGTATACATAAAAAAAAAAAAACTTAAAAATAAAATAAAATAAATGTGTAAAATAAAAAAAAAAGGACATAGAGACCACATTATTTTCTCACTCTTTCTTTAACTTCTGAAAGTCAACCCATTTGCTTTCTTACTAAACCCAAAAAAAGTGTCACAGTTTCTCTATTCAGCTACAGGCATTCATTAACTAATTGAGCAGACACACTTGAACTGAGATATGTATAGTATGTGTGATTTTAGAAATTTGTCTAGACTAAAATATAAAAAGAGATAATTCCAAAATATAAATGATGATTTTCATAATTCTTTATCTCTACCACTACATTCTCTAAGGTCTCCATAAAATCCCCATAGACCAACTTGAATTGTGAATGTCATAGACAAAAATAAGCATGTGAAAATGAAAATCCAAAGTAAGTATAAAATTGTCTTTCTTGTATGATTAAGTCTTTGCTGTTTTGAATACCTCCTTAATTCTGATCTTATAAAATTCTCTAGACTCATCATTTTTTTTTTATTTTCTGTGTTTTATTACTTTTTAATTAATTATTTTTCTTAAAATGTTTGCTTTCCATTTTAGGTGTAGGCTCATGGAATTACCACCACAAAATCATCCCTGCATCATCACCATAGTATCTTGTGCTCTTCCTGTCCCTCCTTGATACTGACCCCTCTCTCTTCCCTGAAGAATGTCTCTGATTTGTAGTTGTCTGTTTTATTTTTGTTTGCGTTTTTGTTGTTGTTGCTGATTTTTTTTTCCATTGATCCCTTATATTCCTTCTGTAAGTGAGATCATCCGCTATTTTTCTTTTTTCTTCTTTCTTATTTCACTTCCTTTCTTTTTTATCTCACTGAGCATGATCCCTTCAAACTGCATCCATGTTTCTACAAGTGAAACATGGTTTATCTTTTTTTATTGTTGTGTAGTATTCTATTGTCTATATAAACCACATCTTCTTGATCCAGTCATCTATTTTTGGGCATATGCGTTGGTTCCAAGTCTTACCTATTATAAATAGTGCTGTGTTAAACTTAGGGGTGCATTATTCTTTTGAATTAATTTTTTGTGCCCTTTGGGTAAATCCCTAAGAGTAAGATTAGTAACTTTAAATCAGTCACTTCACCAAGGCGATCTGGTTCCCTTTATTGGAGAATGATATTATAAAACAAGATCTGGGTGCTATGTGTATACATTAATACTGATATCTCATTGCTTGTAGGTACACCCATCTTACATAATGAGGATAATTGTGTATGCATCCTAACAGATGTATACACATATCTAAGCATACCTGCAGATGTCATCATCATATGTGTATTAAGCTATTCAGATTGATATATCCAACTGTCATCTGTCGCCATAAGGATCATCCTAACCTCCTCCATTACTATTCACAACTTGCCACTCCTATGCTGAGAAAGCTAAGTCTACAATCTACTATCCATACATCAGAATATTAATAGCCTTATGTGCATGGGAAATAACAACTAGAGTTGTTCTATACAGTGTTTTATTTTGCAAAATTTTAAATGTAGAGTACACTAAAGTTCAATTTTCTTAGGCCCAAATCCTTTTTATTCTCTTTATTTCCATAAGCCCAATTATTATGTCCACTTTATTTCAGATATTCTAAATATTTTTACTTTTTTTCTTGAACATCTAACTAGGTGTTCATACATTTTATTAATGTTTTGAAATATACACATTAGTTTTGCTAATGCTTTCTGTTGTCTTTCTTTTCATTTTCATTGATTTATAATTTAATTTTTAATCATTCTTATACTTTGCTTACTTTAGGCTCAAAATTTCAGACTTAAGGTAGACATTACATTATTGATTTTATGTCTTTCTGAATGTTTAAGTAATACTTATTTTCCTTTATTTCTTTTCATCATTTTACAAGTTTAGATGTGCTATTTTTGTCTTATATAGTTCAAAATATTTGTTCAGTGCTTTTGAGACCCTTGTTATATACAGATGGATTAATTTAATTTCTTAATAATTAATCTTTTCTGTTGTCTTCTAATTTGGTTAGAAGTGTGCATTTAATTAAAGTATGTTGAAGACATACTTTGTCTCCTACTTAATGCATTTTTATATTTTGACTCAGAATATTGTTCATGTTGGTAACCAATCCATGGGAGTTAAAAAGTAGGTATTTTCTGTTGATACTTAATGTTATTTACATTGCGCTGATTCATATTATCCTTTCTAGTAAAATTATACTTACTGATTTTCTGTCTGTCTGTCCTATAAACTATTGATAAAAGGAAGTTGATTTTTTAACTATAATAATGATATATCTTTTTGTACTTCAATTTTGCCTCATGTAATTTAATTTTGCTTCATGTAATTTAAAGCTCTGCTATTAGATGTAGCATTCTTATGATTGCTATATCTACTTGGAAAATTGATATATTTATAATATCTTAATATTTACTCTTTAGTGATTTAATTTAATTTTAATGAAAATAAATGGAATTTAATTTTAATGAAAATAATATAACTGTGAGAACTTCAATTTGATTTAGGTTTGTAGTGTACCTCTTACTACCTCTGTCATATAACTTCCAGCACATATAAGTGTTCACTCATTAATTAGGTTCTTTGAAAATAACATAGAGTTGTTTTTTTAATGCACTCTGACATTCCCTAATTTATGTGTTTAAACTGTTCACTTTAAAGTTGCCATTAACATCATTATATCAATATTTTCCTTGTGTTTTCAATTTCTATTTGACATTAAAGTATCTCTGCATTTTAAGTGGTCACATGAAAATGCATTTTTCCTTAAGTGGAATCACTGATGAAATATAGTCCAAGAGGTCAGCAATCCTCTATCCCAGTATTTATTCTTGGGGATTTGTATCTCCTTTCTGCAAGTATCTTTTATGACCTCCTCCACCCTTTTAGAAAGTGATAGAATAAAACTTTCCAAGTTACAGTTTAAGAATGTAATATAAACATAATCTATGTAATACAATGTTTCAAATTCTTAGCTAAATCCAATACAGTAGAACATGGCAATTGAATTGTTGTCACTGAAGGACAGTAAGAGAGAATTATTTTTCTATAATCAGTAATTTAAAATGAAGTTTTCTTCATAATGATTATAGTTATGGCATCATCTCAGGTTATGGATCAAAAAGTTATAAAAGTCACTACTTGTACATTCCAGTAAACAGCCTTAATAAAATAAGTGAGTGGTAGCAACAAATGAAATAAGGACCACAAATTTATATTTCTAAAAATTATTTGAAACTATGTTGAACTATATAACTAATGATAAATACTATCAGGAAGTTCAGAGAGAAAAAATGTGATTGCATGTGAAATGATTTATTATGACTGTCAATTGTATTTATAATAAAGATTAATTTTTGCTCAGCCACTCCTTAAAAAATAGGGCACCCAAACTAATTCTAGTGTTGTGTGCTTTAACTAAGTCATCTATTTTCACAATATTTTTTGCTTATATACCTCATCTGCCTGAAATTATTTCCAGACTTTGGACTTAATTTCTGAATGTACCTGCTATTTTTTACTGCGGTTTCTGAATTGACCCACAATTGTGCAATTAGTTTTCAAAATAATTGTAAAATTATTTTGATTTATTTGTGTATGTCCATTCTTAGTATACATATTTTAGAGAACTAGTCATAAAATAATTTTTATTGATAACATATTTCATCTAGTATCACATCAAAACATGGAACATAATAAATTTATTTTGCTTTGAAATATACTTTTGAAAAAATTACAATAAAACTTCAGTGGAGAATTATGGGTACTTTGTTGGTAGGTGTGGTGTGGAATTGAGGAATTGTGAACCTATACTCCTAAATCACATAGAGTGTTGTATTTTTTTTTTAATATTTTACAGCAGTTTTCTTTTTCTTTTTTTTTAAGGTTTTACTTATTTATGCATACAACAAGAGCTGGGGTACAGGCCAGGGGCATGGGGGGTTAGAGGATTTACCAGAGTCATATTGGGGAGCAGAATAGGCAGATCGACTGAAATACACTACTGTGGGGAGCAGCAGGCAAGGCAGGAGAGGTCTGCTGTGCCATGTGGGGTCCCCTCCCTGGCTAGGGATCGAACTCGTGCTGCATTGGCTGCTGATGCCACACAGTGTGGTGCTCAACCCTTGCACCACCAGGGAGGTCCCACATAGAGTATTTTAATATTACCTCAACAAAAAAATAATGCAATAAAAAGTTGTGCAGGTATGTTGACATAACTTAACGCTCTCTAAATTCTTTCCATAAACCTGTTTTATTCTTTCAAAAGTTCTCTATTATTCATTAAGTCGTAAATATTAAACTCTATTACATAAATCTGGTCTTTTTGTTGTTTTGTATGTTATTTCTATTTCTTTAGGCAGCTATCTTCTGCTGATAAGAACATTACAACATATTTGTTTTTTAAGAATATTGAATAATGATAATGGCAGGTATATGCATATGTGTGTACACAGCATATATATATTTATGTATACACACCATATATGTGTATGTATATATGTATATATATGTATATATATGTATATGAGGTTGTGGGTGTGAATGGGTGTTTCTCCCCAACTAAAAATGAATAATTGGAAAAATTCCAAACTGAACATTTAAACTGGATCCTCTCCCCCCAGGCCCTGATGGTAAAAGTAAAACAGGAGTAATATCAGAAGGAATTTGATCTCTACTAACAAAAACATCAAGAAAAAGATAAAAACTTGATTGAATTATCAGTAATATTTCACTGTTTTCCAATGATGATGTATTTCTTCCCCTCTTCAGACAAGGAAAAAAAAAGGCACTCGATTCCAACATTAAAGAACATATTTTATTTATAGCCAGGCGGGTTTGAAATTCTTCATTTTAAATCCCTGCTGAACTTTAGAGAAACCTTTAAAAACTCAATTACATTTATACTAGTCTTTTACCCCAATCTTCAGAGTCCAGAATTCTAATGCTCAGGGAAAAGGAAGCAGTACTAAAAATCTACAGGACCATTTGAAAGTATTTTATGAGAGTTATACCTAAGCTTTGATTTCCAAAAATATGTGCAGGATTCCATTCCTTGTGAAGAAATGTTAGGTGTATTCAAATGAAAATGGTTGCTGATCGCCCTACATAAAATAGTTCTCTATGAATACATTTGTTAGTGGATTAAAAAAAAAAACATTATTACAAAGATAATTTATCAGATTACTTTCTTTTAAGAATTGATCCTTAAAATCATGTAGCAAAATAACATTAAAGTTGATATATAACTTCTGAGCAGTTAACTTTTTTGTTTGAGAGCATTTTCTGAGTGATAGTATAGCAACCACAAGTCTGTTCTACTTTGATTTTAAGTGAATTTAGAGAATGGAAAAAAGCATATACCTTAATAAAGAACACAGTTGTGAGGTAATTAATCACAGTGCTCTTGCATGACATGTAACTCATCATAACAAAGGGAATCTATGTTCCTGAGAATCCATTTATTATTTCTTGGAAAGTTTAAGTGTAAAGAATGCTTATATATTTTTCATCTCTAAACAAATAAATCCTATAATGTTGATCATGAAATAAGACATATAAATTAAAAACTTTGAAGATAATATAATTTTCAGTAGAAAATGTATTTTACACATAAAGTAAAAAAAAATTTGAAAAATTCTAATTTTGAAACCTAGTCAAACTTTTGTGCTAAAAATGTCAAATCCTTTGGCTTACTTGAAGAACTTTTTATTTGATAACATGGATAATATGAAGAAAGTTGAACTTATTGCTTATAACATCAGCAACATATCTTGATTTTTTTAAAAAGATTTATTTATTTATTCATACAAGAACTGGAATATAGGCTAAAGATGTGGGAGGGTGAGAGGATTCGCCAGAGACAGAGTGGGGAACAGAACAGGCAGATTGACTGAAATACACTGCTGAGAGGAGCACCAGGTAAGGCGGGAGAGGTCTTTTGTGCCATTTGGGTCAGCTTCCTGGCCCTGGATCAAACTGGGCTGCAGATAGCTTCACAGCTTAATCCATTGCACCACCAGGGAGGCACCAACATGTTTTTTTTATTTATATATGTACTAATAAATGTACTTATCTCCAAAGAATTGATCAATTTCCAATTATTTCAAGAAATGTTTTTATAACAAAGTTTGGACAATACTCAGGAGAATCCTTTTTCTTTAAAATTTAAAATAATCTGTGCTATTTAAAAAGGTAGTTTTTAATCATTTGATTTTGGTTTCCCTATCATAAGTATTTATTGATGATTTATAGGGATCAGGAAATGAGTAACATGTCCACATCATGTAAATGAACTGAAGTCAGGGGGAGGGTTGAGGGAAGATGGGAATACAAGGGACTGAGGTGATGGTGCACTGGTGAGATGGTGATGGGGAATACATGGGGATTACAATTGATGGCAAGTATATGTAAATTTTAAAAAATTTATATTAATAAAAAAGAAAAAAATGAACTGAAGTCTATTCATCACTTTATTCATAATGTCATAAATATAAAAGTTTTTCAAGATAGATGGTCAAAATAAAATACTACAGGTATAACATTAGATCTGTTTGGTGTATTAGGTAATATTTGTTTGTGTGGGTTTTATCGAAGTAACACTGGTTTACAGAGCTATATTGGATTCAGAGGTATAGAATTACACCCTTCAAGGATTATTTTATCACACATCACCCACCTCCAAGGCACTTACAGTCCTTCACCATTCTAACATACCCCTTCCCATGTCATTCCTCCCCATACCTCCCCAATCTGTAGCCTCAATATCTAGGGTTTGTTATTGGTTTTGTTTCATTTTGTTTCATTTTGTCCTTTGCTTTGATTTTTTTTCTATAGTCCACATATGAGTGACACAATTTGGTATTTTTCTTTCTCCTAAATTATTTCTTACAGCATAATCCCCTCTAGTTCTATTCACATTGTTGGAGGCAGTAGGATGTGATGGCACAATGTACCTAAAGACTTGAATAGAATTTAACTGAGAAAAATATCAATTAGGGAAAACACTATAGAAGTAAATGTATGAATTTGAGAAGAGTATGCACAACTTTAATACACCTCTAGTGAGAATATAAAATGTTTGAAAGAGTTGTCAGAGATAAACACAGGATGTGGTTAAGAAGAGTTTGACAGAAACTTCTGTGCTCAGTTAAAGACCGAATGCTAATCCTGTAATGACAAGGTTCCATTGGAGACAATTAAGCAGAATAGTAAATAAATGTTAGTATTGCCTTTCTTCCCTTTCTAGCTGCTGTAAGGAGGATGTCTTTGAAGGTATTAAGAAAATAGAATATTAATAAAAAGAACACTGTGGTAGCCCAGTCATCGATTTTAAAGAGAAAATGGACTACATTGGAAGGTCTTTGTAACAGAGCAAGTGGACCATTTTTTACATTATCTATTATGTCATTATGATTCCAAGTAGTTATACTGTGATTCCATCTTCTGCAAAATGTAATTGAATGGCACATAATATAACATATTAAAGTGCAATCTTATTTTTACAAAGTCGTAGCAGACATGGTTATATGTATTTTTCAACTGTGTTCTGGTACATCTTCCTATAGAGTAGAGGCTTAACAGTTCAAGGTTACATGTGCTCTGCTTCTTGCTGATTGTCTTTATGATATGATTTTGGTTCTGTCTCAATTGGCTCCAAATGAAATTTGAATTCAGGACAAGTTCAAGTGAAATGGCTGACGAATGCTTTAGAGCCAGAACAGTATGATTTTGGATATAATATTCACAATACTGACTTCTCAAGACCAGAAGTATAACTAATGTGTATCATTCAGGGGTCAGCAATTAAATTAACATTTTTTTTGACTGGAACAAAAGGATATACTTTGGTGGAATAATTCTGCTAATATGAATGTGGCTTAAATGCCATTCTTAAAAATAGAGTTACCTCTGTCTCCAGCTCTGCTGATTATAACAAATATGATTCTCTATATTAAAAATAAACTATTTGGCATACAATAGCTTAGGGGTTTTATATTAGCTGTATGTAATCTAATCCTATGTGACATATCCAAGGTAGATTCTTCTTTAGAAAATCATCACAATTTAATGTTGTTTATTAGAGTACTAAGGTATAGAATACAGTAACCATTTTGAAATTATGATGACGCTGACATAGTGTTAACCAATTAGACACAAATACAAGTCTACTGGAAAAATACAGCTGATTATCTTTTGCATTATCCTTTTTAAACTTTCCTTACTACAGAAACCCTGCCTTATTGTCTGTATCTGTAACAATCATCATATGTCACCATAGAAAATTTGGAGAGAAAAACAGAAATGTTGACTGTATTAATTTTGGGCCTTAATAATTCAATGCAGGTATCACCTCTTTCTGGGTATTATAGGATATAAAGGGACCAAAAAATAAAGTCAAGCTACTGTCAGATTTTGTGTCACTTATAATTCATAGTAAATACAGCCTTCAAAACATTTGAATTTCTCTGTTTCATGCACAAGTCTTAGCTGCAAGAAGTAGAAATGAGGTCTGTATGTATAAGCAGAATTGAATTAAGTAAAAGAACATTAAGTATTTCTAATAATTGTTGGAAGGATAGAAAATACTTTCAGGAACTATGCTGAAGAATATATATTAAAAATGACCCAAAGCTAACATGACTGTTGGTGTCAAACTGCTGCCCAACTGAAGTTGTACTTTGACAAGTACTCAATCTTTTTTTTTTTTTTGGCACTTCATTCTGTGAGATTTATTTTTAAACTACTCCTGTCTGATCAATTCAGGACATTTGGAGGAGGTATTCAATCCTGAAATAACATAATACTAAATTATCATTCCTGCTGCTATCACAATCTGAACATTGACCATAGTCTGAAAGGAGTATCATGAAGCTCCTGTCACCCTGTTCATATACAGATCAAGTTTGGAATATTTTATTTAAGAGTCTCTTTTCCAAGTTTGTGTACTAGCTGACAATGATTCTAGGAATTTCTATTCCTGGGTTTTATTTTAATGCTAAATAACATAAGACTAGGAAATTTCCATTTATAACTGAGATGTGAGAAACATGACAGATATTCACTATGTTATGTGTGATCTTTTTATCTTTAGACTGAATAATTTACATGAACAAATTTTTGTTTCAGTTAAGTGTTTGCATCCATGATTTTTAAGATTTGTTATTGATATATTTCAAATTTTTATGTAATTTATAAATTGTTCAATACTGAAATATTTTTTTAAAGATTTATTTATGTATGTATACAAAAACTGGACTATAGGCCAGAGGTGTGGAGGGTGAGAGAATTCACCAGAGACAGAGTGGGGGGCAGAACAGGTGGGTCTACAGAAATACGCTGCTGAGGGGAGCAGTGAGTGAGGCAGGAGAGGTCTGTTGCGCCATGTGGGTCAGCTACCAGGGATTGTTTTCATGTTGCAGTGACCGTGGGTGCTTCATAGTGCATTACTTAACCCCTTGTGCCACCAGCAAGGCCCCAGTACTGAAATATCAAGCACATACAAACATACACACAAAACTGCACATAAAGCTTTAAATCACTAAATGTTTCCACATGGGATTTAATAAAGAAATACTAACAATGCATGCATGAGAAATTAATAGGATTTAATATATGACCTGGTAATTAGAGATAGTGATAATATTTTGTATTCTTAAAATTTGCTAAAAGAGCAAATCTTAATTGCTTTTAAGACAAAAAGGGAGGGTAAGTATGTGAGTTGATTAATATGTTATTTAGCTAGATTGTATTCTTTAGAACAAAGAGTAAAAAGAGAAACAATCTCTTTATGAAGTATTACTATTAATTTTTGTGATATGATTTTAGTTTATAGTTTCTATATAAAATAAACTTAGTTTAAACACACAGTTGATGCAATGCTGAAAAGACAAGGAATTTTAGGGTTATATATTTACTTGAAATATCAATCCAGTAGTTAAATATATAAAAATTATAAAAGTTCTAATTTGCTTTGAGTAAATGTTGACTTCAGTAATAGAAGTATTAGATTTTAATGACAATAAAACTCAGTAGTCATCGTGTTTACTTCAGTCTTAGATTAATCCTAAGCTTCTAGTATCTATAAAGAGATTTGTAAAATTATTAGAACACAAGAAAAAGGAAATAGCCAATACTGCATTAATAAATCTAGCATGAGTGTTTTCATTATTCAAAAATTTATTCATATATTGTTCTGTTTACATAAAGTAAATCAGATTTATGCATCTATAATAGAAATGCTCACATTTGATCTTAACAACAAACATCATCAAGTAAATATTAACATTTCTCTTAAAAAATCTGTCCAGAATACCAGAGAACTTTCTAAAAAGTCAAATACTGAATTATTGCTTGCTAAAATAAGTGTTCATTTTTAAGTATAAAATTCACTAAAAACTGTATTACAAAGAAGTTGCTTGAATTCCTAAAAATATGAAGCCTTTATACTCATATTGGATTTTAATACTTAGGTTTGTTGCAAGTTAAATTTATGCTGAAAGATAGATGACCCTAATAATTAGCTGTGTGTGTGTGTGAGAGAGAGAGAGAGATGAGAGATTTAGGTTGATTTGAGTTACTAACACATCATATGTTAGTGTTTGGAAGATATGCTTGTTACATATTAATTGAGTCTTGAGTTGATTTTTATTTTCAAATAATATAAATCCTATGTAATTTTTCTTTACACCATGCTGTTTTCATTTGCTATCTTTTCACTAAGAATTAAATGATTTATTATTATTATTTTGGCTGATTTATTGTTAATTTATTGAAATTTTGAAGATTTATACTCTGAACTAAGAATTAATGGACATTAATTTATTTACCTGTACCTATTTGAGTTAGAGAAAAATTACAAACTGGAATGTATACTTTAAATGTAATCTTGTAAAAAATGTTTCATTTGTACTCCGATGCAGAATTCTGAAACTCATTTCTCCATCATAATTTTACAAGTAGATTCAGCATATACACAAGAAAGATTTCTATTTTATTGAGGGTATTATAAAACAGATTTTACAATAGAATTGTGTGTTTTTCCATCCAGGTATATTTCAAACTCCTCAATTTTTTAATAAGAAGGGAACATCAACTATTTTTGTATGTAGGTGCACTTTCTTTCCATAAGGGAGCAAATTAATCACATATTATCTCTAAAAAATCATACTAGGCCTATAATTCATATTCTATCAAATATCCACATGTGAAAAATATGATGTTTGAAAATACTGCATCATGTGTAAGGTAAAAGTAGTTTACCTACTGACATATCATCCTCCAACCTCAACTTCAGTAATAACTATTCTGATAGAGGTGCATATTTAGCTCAAAATATTTTACAGACATATATGCAATTATTAATTCAATGTGTTAGGCTAAACATGAATCGCTGATGTTTGAATATTACAACAAAAATTATAATTTCTAACTGTACTTTCTTTTTTTTTCATTTTTTTTATTAAAATATTTTAAAATTTACATATACTTGCCATTAATTGTAATCCCCATGTATTCCCCATCACCATCTCACCA